>JBBJLR010000001.1:36953601-36973311 GCA_037577145.1 Brachypetersius gabonensis
AGTTTGGAGTTCAGGAGATTGTCTGGACCAGGACCACACCCCTAAATGCATTGAAGCAACTGCCATGTGATTGGTTGTTTACATAATTGCATTAATGAGAAATTGAACAGGTGTTCCTAATAATCCTTTAGGTGAGTGTATATCTGGATTGTACCCACATGCTTTTACACTTGTTAGTCAAATGCATTTCCAGTTAGGCCCGATTAAAATTCAGTTGCAATGTGGTGAGTTCTGTGTCATCGCCATCATTACCAAGTGCATTGTATTATACCTGGATATAATCCTGATACTCAAGGCATATGGAGTGTATAGATGGAGCAACAACAAGAAGTCTGGAATTTGTTGTAGACCTGTTGTCTCAGGCCTCGTCCACGTCTGGCCTATCATGATTATGTCTGGATAATGTCAAGATGTATAGCAGTGCAGTGTCCACAAGACGCATTTGACAATCAAACCCAGTCTCAGTACTGTAACTGTCCCTCTTTGCACTTTTCTGTTTATGGAAAAGCTCACCCTTCAGACTGCTGACACTTAATGTGGCCATCACTGCTCTTTCAGTTCATCTCCTGATTGATTGTTGTCTATGAGCTGATTTGCATACAATAGAATAGCATTTGTATTCAAATTGCATACAATTTGAATACAAATAGAATAAGATAACAAATAGAACAAATGCTTTACAAACTTAGTGGAACAAAACCATATTCAGGGAACTTCAGTATAAACTAAAAGCTCTGTCCTTTATATTTCTTTATTTTGCTTCACAGCAGTATGACAAGAGATGCAGAGTTGCACTCTTAGACATGACATGATATTGTGCTTCTCATGTTTTATTGCTAAATTAAACCCAATAAATAATTATAAACCCATAGTAGATGTGGACTGAAGTTTACATCTTTATTAAACTATATTAAAAGGAGTGGGTTTTTTACCTCATTGTGTTAAACCCTTTTAAACAACTTTAACTGCTCTTACTATGGAAAAATCCTCACATCATTCACACCCTGCTCCTCGTAGTCCATGTATAGAAACAAAACAGAATTATTTTTGAATGATCTGTTCATAAGAAGTGATTCAGCCTAGACTTGTTTATTGTTAACAGGAGATAATAAAGGTTATTTATTCAGAACCTAGGTCATTTATTTACACCAGTTTCCAAGGCATAGAAACAAAAACGTTCAGTTTATTGAATGGGATGAAGTGAGGTTAGAAAATGGTCAGGTAGAAATTACTTGTGACTTGAAAAAGAATGCATAGATGTAAGTGGTCTGAAAGGAAAAAAGGATGCAGGACATGGGCCCTTTAAATATTTACGCCATCCCACTGGAGAGCTTCGCTTTGATATGACTGCTGCCGAAAGTTGCCCACAGGCTACATACATACATACAGCAAAGGACCAGGAGCTGTGCAGGTCAATTGTACTGTGGGAAAAATAAAGTAGACATTTTGAATGTATAAATGTATATAGGTATAGGTATTATGGCAATGATTTAACAAATATTTGCGATTAATGTGGATATTATGCACTGTAATGTGGTATTTTTTTCTAAAATGTCCACCATAAGCTCATTGAACACTCCCTCTCCCTCATGTAACTTTGACCAGTTCACAAGCCAACTTTCATTAGTCCAGAAGGCAATTGTCAGATATGTTTTACGCCGCCTGTGTCGTAGCTCTTTGACAGATTAGCGGTGACGTCAAATTAAAGTTTAGACCCAGCTCCTCTGAAGGGGATTAGATTGAACAGGCATCTATTTTTAATGCCCCAGGAACATAGGTAATGACTTGCTGAATGTTTAATGGCTCAGAGACGGATGCAGACTCTGAAGCTCATACAGAGTTCAGTATAGTGGTCTACCCATCACGTTCTGCTGCGTTGAAGAAGAGTGTAGATCAAGACTCTCTTCCCTTTTCATCATGTAGCATATAAGAAACAATGTCTCCTGGTTATGATGGTTTTAGAGGAGTAAAAAAATGTACATTATTTCCTTGCATCCTTGTTCACTTAAAGCTGAACCTTATGCCCATTTCATCTATAATTTCCACAGTGTGCCTTTAAGATCAATATCAGCTACGACTAAATTTTATTTCCTACCAAAGACTGGCTGGAGTGTAAAGACTGGTGCAGGTTTACACACTAAAACCTGAGATGGCCTACCTCTGGCTTTTCACCACATGGGCGTATCACATATCACTTGTATATCTGCTTTCTTTAAAGTCACTTGACACCCAGCCTTTATAATCGAAGCCAGGCAACAAAGCTGGAAACTTGCGTGACAGTTGGGAAGGAGACGCACGTCCAAACTGTGGTGGTGGTAGATCGACAAACGTGGACAATGACCTTCATAGCCAAGACGTTTTATGACCTGCGTGCCACCACGCTGGAGGGCGAAATGGTAGATTTTAATGTCTTCCGAGGACGAGTGGTGCTAATTGAGAATGTCGCATCCCTTTGAGGAACAACCACCCGGGACTACAGCCAGCTCAACCTGCTCCAGAGCAAGTACCCACACCGGCTGGTGGTCCTGGGCTTCCCTTGTAACCAGTTTGGCTACCAGGTTGGTGTGACTAGTAATTCACTGTCAGTTTTGCTTAGTGACCAGTGGTCCACTGCCCTGTCCTTGGAGCGCTCGAGCGAATACATGTTTTTAGCCCCAACACACCAGATCCATCTAACCAGTCTTCCATGAAAATGCTCAGTAGAGCAAGTGTTTCTTGGATGGAAGTATCCTCACTGGCTCCCAGCTCAGGTCAAAGAGTACCCTGTCCTGCATAATATAATAATAATAATTTTAGACATGTTTGCTTTAACATATCTGACCAAAATCATCAAGTAAATTATAGGTGGGTTCAAACAGTCATTCAAAATGTGACGTACTAGTAATCGGAAACAAGGATTGGGATTTCTTTCTCTTTGGAAAGTATATTCCTCATGTACCTTCATGTCATAAATGAATAAGTTTAAAACCTCATCTCGAAACTTCAGTAAAACAAATTCTCAGGGCATGTACTAGTAATAATTTCATGCATTAACTTTACAAAGTTGGCCAGTAAACTCTATCGATGTCTGGTTTCTCTGGCGCACTACTCCAGGATCATAGCTGGGGACCACAATTTTAAAGAATGTGATCATTTGGTATATAATTAGGCAGAGTTAAAGGTATGTAGTTGATATTAACATTGATTATTGCATTTTTCAACATATCACACTTGATTGAACATAATTTATGAATTACTTTTCTTCATGAAGCATTTCTGTGGTGTCCTTTTCCTGCAGGAAAACTGTACAAATGGGGAAATCCTGAACTCGTTGAAGCACGTGCGCCCAGGGGCAGGCTATGAGCCTTGCTTCACCGTTTTCGAGAAATGTGACGTGAATGGAGCGACTACTCACCCTGTCTTTGCATATTTGAAAGACAAACTACCGTACCCTGATGACGACCCGGTCTCCTTTATGCAGGACCCCAAATTCTTGGTATGGAGTCCTGTCAGTCGGACTGATATCTCATGGAACTTTGAGAAGTTCCTCATTGGCCCTGAAGGTGAGCCGTTCAAGAGATACAGCAAAACCTTTGAGACCGTTGCAATTGAGCCTGACATCCAGAGGCTTCTGAGGCTGACCAAGAATTAATGGGAATTCTTGTCTCGTCTAAACTCATTGTATAGCTCTGCCTCCAAATGTATTTTGTCTAATTTTGGCACCACTGTGACACCCTCTACCTTCTCTTATTTTACTTAATGAGGGAGATACTCTAAACCTCAAAGGGGTATCTTCTGAGATGGTGTAAATATAAAAGAAATGTAGAGGAAGCTTACAGCGACCTGCTGTGCTAATAAAAACGTAATAGATATGTGTTGTTTTGTGATATATTGACACTGATAGACCTAGTTTAGGCCTAGGTACTATAATATATAATATATAATATATGTGTAATGAGGCTAAATTGCACCAACATACTACAAATCACAAGTAAAATGATCAAGCAATCTGTGTAACTTTTTGCAACATTATAATGCAGTATAAGAGGTGGTAGCCAACAGTGCAACAGAAAGCGTGCAGATATCCCATCCTGTCCATTAGGTAGTGCTCTTGAGGCACAGTTATACCAGGCCTGGTGCAGTTTTATGTGCTCTAGGGATGGTAGAAAGGAAACTGGGGAACTTTTAACTTGCTGCAAAGCATGTTCTCTCTGTGGTCCACCTGAATCTGGTCACATCTAATACTTTTGTCACCTTTTAGCCCATGTGTTCCACTTTATCTTTCTACAAAGATAGAGAATAATATGTAGATCTTCTGCTTTCAGATAAATAATTGTAATCCCTGTTTTTGCAAAAAGTACAGTTGTTGTAATTTTTATTACTCAACGTCATGTACTGGATATATGTTTTAAAGCTCTGCCCTGTCTCTGGGCAAGGGCAGAGCATGGTCTCTGTTTGATTTGCCCTCAGACATGCCTTCAATTGAACACCTACAATATTTGCTTTAGTGTCTTCTGTTGTTGTCTGCTTTCTGTCCAGAGCAAGCTATCACATGATCAGGATTACCTAATCTTTGTGTCAGATTCACATTCCATCCCTCACTCTCACTCTCACTCTCACTCTACCCCTCCTGTTCTCTTCATTTGTTCTCTCTTTCCCACTCTCTTCTGTGCCTGTGAACAAAACAAGCTTCTAAATTGTGCTACTGTCTGACAAACGCAACACTACCCCCATGTCTCTCCACCCCCAAGACCTTTCATGTCTTCTTTTTAGCCTTTTTAAGTAATAAATGTTCATCTCCAGAAACCAGGTCTGTTAATTGACATTATCTAATTAAACCTTCCCTCCCCAACACATAATTGTCCCATACTTTAAGGAATTAATGCAAGCTTGAATAAATTGTGCACATACAAATGCTACCGTGTCCATGGAGTTGTATTTTCACATTTTAGATGTAATATTTTGAAAACTAAATAAGATTTTATATTGGCATGTCATTGTTCACACAGACATACATCCCCATAATGTTTTGTCAAAATATTCATGTTAGTATAATATTAATAAAGAAATTTATAGAGGTGATTTTTAAACTAATATTTACAGAAGTAATGGGTGTAACATTATAAAGAATACATCTGCGCCTGTAGATTAAATATATATTTAGTATTTATTCATATTAAGGGCAGAAAAACTAGAATAATACATTTTAGAATAAATTTGAACAACAATCTGCCACCTCAGCTTGTTTATAAAACTTGTTAGTAGCGATGCTCCGATCAGGATTTTTGCCACCGATACCAAGTACCGATTTTTTTGTCCTGGTGATCGGCCGATACCATGCTGATTCTGATGCTTCAAGTTTATATAACTCATATGTAAACTCTCTGATCACTGTTAACTTTTTTTTCCAGATAAAGTAATACAGAATTAAATGTTGTATTAAGTGTTTTGGGCAATGCGCTCCACGTGAGATTTCTTTGCAACATAAACGGCAAATAGCGAATTTTTCATTGTTTCTCGAAACATCGTAGCAATCCCACACCGACGAGGACAAGACTGCGGCGCCAAAACGTTTACGTCCCCACTCGTCGTGTACGCCCTCACGCATTGACATCATCAACTGTGATCAGTTCCAAAGATCGGCCAAGTTTAACGAGCACTGATCGAGTCAAAAAACGTGATTATCGGCCGATACCGATCTTCGGCCGAACGATCTGAGTATTTGTTAGCAGTGTATATTTTCTGTTAGAGCCTCATTTAGAGGTTCTGGGTTGACAGCATGATCCGTTGGTCATGGAACAGAGGTTAAGATAATCCACAAAACTACTGGATAATTTAATCTTTTCTACAGTGTGTGATCCACCCTGTGCAACACACACACACCTATATTAACGTACCACTACAGTTTCATATTCACTATCCAAATAATACCTGCTCACTTGCAGTCCTAACAATTGGTGATCGGGGTAAAAAGGGGAGAAGGGAAACAGATGGACGACAGTCTGTTACTACAAAGTGCACCAATATGGTCAGTGGAGCTGATGAAGTGAACGATGTGTGTATGTAAATTAAACATTGTACATTGTACAATGTACATTAAAACTGGGTTTGCACATTCAGTGAAAAAGTACAGAAACGCTTCAGGATCCACTGATATGTTTCTGATAGAATGAATCTGAATACATGCTCTTGTGATATGGAGTTTCACTCTAGTGCATTAGACTCTTTAAAGGGCAAAGCTACTAATGTATCACATTTCTGCTAAATTCAGTGATTAAATATGAAGCTGCATTATGAGGTAGTAGTGGTGAATGGAAGCGGTCTACAGAGCAAACATAGTTATTTTGTTTACTGTCCAGAACAACTCATGTGTTTAGAGTTTTTTTATATGTGACAAAAGACAATATAGTAGTAAATAGCTGTAAATCTGGAAAAATGCAGTTTAGAATAAATTTTCTGTTAAAATCAAAGCACTGTCACACGAATCATAATGTTGTTGTGTGGTGCATTCGGAGCGGGGGCCTACATTAAAATTTTGTTGGGGGTGGGGGGGTGCAGAGATAAAAAAAAAAATTTTGACTTGGCGGTGCATTAAAACTGACCAGTCATGCAGGATAATAAGGATGATGTTTTTAGATATGTTGATAAAAAAAGGAATAGCATCCCCCTCAGATTATTTACTGCTTTTATAGGAGGTCTGGTTCCTATCACTAGCTCTGTAAACTTTTTTGACCTTTCTCTAGAATGAGAACATCAAACCTCTCTAATTGACCATGTTTTCTATCTTAATGAGCTAATAATGCTTAATAACGTTTTTGAGAAGTCAGTAGGAAACTGTGGCTTTGCCTAAAAGCAAAATGAGCTCAGTGGGACTTCCACTGTTCACTTGTCATTGCTGGCCTTTCTGAATCGCTTAATAGTTTTCTAGCTGACAGATTCTATTGTTACATGCTTGTGATCCAATGTGGGTTTGAACTGAATTAAATTAAAATGATTGTGTCCACTTGTCCTGTTAACTAGTGAACAAGTGCACAGTAGTGTTTGCATTTTTGATAACACACTCGTTCATTATCTCCAATACCTTATGCAGTAGTGGGGCGACTGCAGTTATGCATAGCTGTGATTGGAAGGTCGTGGTTTCTAATGCCAGGATTTGCCAGTGGCCCACTGAGGTTCCCTTGAACAAGATACCGTTCCAACCAGAGTGTGACTTGGCCCACCATGTTTGGGGGGTACTGCCTTTTTTAACAAGAAAAAAAAAGTTAAACCCCACCCCCCACCTGCATTTTTGCTCTCTTTGGGGGGGTCTGGGTCTTCATCGGGGGTACCTTACCCCCCAGTACCCCCCGTAATTCGAACCATGGTCCCAACACTCTGCTCCCTGGCTGCTCACTGCATCACTTGGTGATTGAATTCCCTGCCCCTTGCTTCACTTGGTGAATGGGCTACCTGTCCACTGCTTCATGCTGTTCACGTGTGAAACATGTACACTTTCTAAATGAAAGGGGGATCAAAGCATTGCTGCTGGGTTCAGAGTCTGGACGGAACGTGCTATTTTGTTCCAACAGTGCTGTGCCCCCAGCCCCCCTAAATCTCGGTCCAATCCGCTTCTCGCGAGACTCCCGGAGGGGGAGGACTCGGGCTGTGGGTGATCTCACCGCTCCAGCGACCGCGCGGTGCTGCTGGACCGAGTTTCAACTTTTGAGGCAAACTTTCAGCTCCCACCCGAGCGAGAGAGCGCAGACCCGGGGGGCGCACGGCTGTCGAGCAGGAGGCACCGGTTCTGGAGAGAGCACACCGGCTCTCCTGCACATTCCTTGTCTCAGTAACCGGAGCGACGGGGAGAAACGCTGCTTAGTATTTTGATCATGCCAGGCATACGCAGCTGAAGCAGAGGGGAGAGGGAAAGGTGAGTGGAGGGAGCTCTGATGGCTCTGATGCTGCGTCTTAACTGTTAACGTTACACTATTTAATTGTTTTTCTCTGTGGAATTAGGCTTTCTCTCTGTGATTGCAGCTGACACAAGCTGTCTCCCTCTTAAATATACACACAGATCCTGTGTGTGTGTGTGTGAGAGAGTCTGTGTGTGTTTGAGTTCCAATGCGGAATGAGGGCTAGGCTGTTTCCCCTCCAAAAAAAAACCCCAAACGAAAGCGTTTCGACACAAATCTAACCAGACATGCTCGTTTTTGGCGTCGCCAACACTAAAAGTGGGCTTTCGGGCGATTGTCAAGTTTGGTTGTTGTTTGAGCGGTTATTTCAGGTGTTCCCAGTGTTTACCAACGTGGGCCTGGTTTCCAGTTTCCCCAGCACGTCGTGGTGTCGAGGTCTACTGGGCAGTTAAAGAGAGAGAGAGATAAAGAAAGATAAATATATCTGTGTTTTTTTCCCGAGGTTTGTCGTGTTTCTTGTTTTGGGGAATGAGCCCAGGTTAGCTGGAGCTAAAGCTATCACTAGTCTCTGGAGCTCTCCAAGATCTCTGGTTACGTAGTAATACTAGTCAATACAATGCTTTTATTAGAGGCAACAAACTAAAGATTAAATCCTGATCATTTAGAGAGTCGGAGAGGTTAGTTAATGTTCAAAATGAGTCAAGAATTTCACAGATTAAAAAAAGAGTGTAAATTACTGATCTGAATGTGACTGAAAGCAATCATATTTTTTTTCAGAATTTTGAGCATAAATCCACGATCTGAATATGAATGAAGACAATCTTTTTTTTTTTCAAAATGTTGAGGATAAATTAATCACATCAGATCAGATTTTGTCCAAATTTTGAAAATAAATCAGTGATCTGAGTGTGATCGAAGGCAATCAGATTAGTATGATGTGCAATACACAGTTCTAGAGAAGTTGTTCATGGTGCTGGTGTGAGGAGCCAGACGTCTGAAGTGTTCTATTCCTCTGAACATTACATCACAGAAAGTTATGACGTGAGATGGTTAAAGACATATTGCATGATGCCTGAGGTAATGTTGTGTAAAAAGGTTTTGTTGGGGGTTTTCAACCGCTGCAAAGAAATCCGAGCTCAGCGTTTCACATTAAAACACCCTGAAGGATTGTTTACATATCAGTGATTAAATTCTGCAGAAATGTTGTAGCGTGTGTGGAACTCCCGTGTAAGGAGACCATTCAGCATTTCTGACTTTGAGATCATCTTTATTTTGGAATAAAGGTTACAAAGGGATATTCATGTTGGTATAGAGTGTACTTGTTTTTTCTTTTATTACAACTTAAACACCTGTAGGGCTGATTTCCTCTCAAGGCATCCAGGTAGATACAGTGTATGGATAAAAGTATTGGGACACACCTCTTAATCATTGAATCCAAAATCTTCCCAGTGGAGTGGAAGCTGTTACAGGGGGAAGGGGGACCAGCTCCATATTGAAACTATGTGGTTGAATGCAATGTCATTAAATTCCCTGGTTGTGTATTAGTCATATGTCCCAATACTTTTGTACAGATAGAGATAGGAGCTAGCAGTTGAGGTGGAATTTATGACCAGTTCATGTTCTAACAACTTTTTGGCAGCACAGGTTGACTGTGTCCAAACTAAATCGAATTAAGTTGTATGTCAAAGCAATATTCTGTAGGTTTACATAGAACATCTGTTGGTGGCTAATAGGTAATATAGTGATTAATCTATGACAGTAAATCGATTAATCAGCTAATGGTCTCTACACTCACTCATTTTTCACTGACTTGTCAAAGAAGTGGCCTTGTTAGTTTCGGCAGCATTTTTGCACCTTTGGCTTGAAGAATGTGATTCATTTCAGAATAAACGTGTTCTGTTATTTTAATAAATACAGAGTCAGCAGCTGCTGAGGCCTACAGCTCTTTCCCAAACAAAATCTTGCTGTTCAGGATGTGCAGAATCAATCTGATCCCTCTCAGCTTGATTCTAGTTTGAGATCTCCTTGTTGTGTAACATGGAGCGAAAAGATTGTATGTTTGAAACAAATTGGCATTATGAGTTTAAGACCTCGTTCACACGGACGTCTGAACCAGGTGTTTTTCTGGTGTTCGTGACTCCAGGTGATTGAAGCAAATCAAAGCGTCCACACGGCGTTCAGCCCCGGCGTTCGGGCTGCTACGCGTTCGGATGGCGTCAAATAAACGCTGCATGCAATGTTTTCTTTGCGTCCAAACCCCAACGAACGCGAGGAAAAGGCTGCCGTTAAACGGCGTCAGGCTAACGCCAGTAGAACGCCTTGCTGATGTCGATCAAGAGTCGCTACCAAACGCCACAAAAACGCCTATGGAGTTCAGAGCGCGTTCATTTCGAACGTCCGTGTGGACGAGGCCTAAAGCACGCACGTTTTCCTTCTCCACAGGTTGTTTTTTTAAGAAAGCATCTGCAAGTCCAGCTGCTGAACACCTTTCACGTCATGTTATGCAGCATCACAGATAAAGTGTTAGCCTCTGAGATCTGGAGTCAGTGCTAAGTGTCGAACAGATTGCAGCTGAGTATTCCTCCTGTGTGAGGAGCATGACTTGCATTTTAGTGCTTTACACTCATCCCTGGTGGAGGCACTTGCCTTGCATGCTGATGACAGCTCCCAGTCACTGCAAGCATTTCAAAGTTTAGGATAAAGCTCGGGATCCAGGCACTGTGGATGCATGAGGAAATCTGTAGGTTCACAAATCGTGTAGGTTCACATTATGTTGCATCCGTAGTTTAGTTGCAGCGCTCTGTTTAAAAGTAAATGTGCTTCTGAGAACGGACTAAAGGGGCACGATTCAGCTACTGCTTTGCTAGAGGTTCGGGGGGGGGGGGAGGTTGGTTATGAAGGAGGGCGTAAGGAGGAATGAACACAGAGGAATGCTTTTGCATAGCATTAGTACACTGATGACTGGAAAAATATTCACATACATTTCTCAATGAAATTGCCATTTATGAGCTTGTTATATATGAAATATATTGCTCTTTTTCTCAGTTTATAAAAGTAAACTCACAACCACATAAAACCTCTTTAGATTAAAAAGTTGATATCGGCATCATCTGTGAATAAATCATGAGAGCTGGGGCTGCGCCAAATGACTACTTGATTTGTTTTTTGTTGGCCAAAGCAGTGCCTTCAGCTCATTCTGCAGTGTATTTACATGAATAACCACAGGCGTGTTAATTGCACGAGACCGGAATAAAGATTAAAAGAGGGGGGGCGGGGGGCTAGGTGTGTATAGGAGAAGAGCTTTTAATTTGTGAAGGTGAAATATTTTAAATCATGTTTTGCGGTTGCTCTAAGGTTTCATGTGCAGCAGCATGATATTCTGTTTTGGGAAGCTAGTAATCTTACAAATTGGAAAGCATTTATAATCATTCTGGGCCCAGTTTTCCAAAGCATCTTAGTGTTAAGCTCTTAACTGAAAGGAAAGTGTTTAGGGCGATCCTTGCTCTGTCTTAAGATTCATCTTTGTACTAAGTGCTTTCAGCTTATACACACACACACACACACACACACACACATACACACGGATAAATAAATATATATTTATTTATCCTGAGGAACATTCTTTGGTCATTAGCATGCTCAGTGCAACAGAAGAATACAAAATAATAGATATTAATAGTGCAGCACAATTACAGAACATTATTTGAACAAATTAACATTGATATTGCTGTATGTAAAGACCAGAATGTATATAAATTGAAAGTCTCTCCATTCAAAATAATGCGTAGTTAAAGACTAGTGCTAATCCCTGTTTGTGAAACAGTACAGTATGCAGTAACCCAATAATTAGAATGAATATTACTATCAGATTCATTCTATTGGGGCCCATCTCTAGCTATGTCATATATTGATTAAGACATGTATCGTATATCATGTAGCTAGAGCTTACAATATATATATATTTTATTATGATGGTTAAGTCGAGGTGCTCAGCGCTCGGGTTGGTGTATTTCTGATCATTACTCCTGTTGATTTAGGGGTTTTAAATAAGTGGTCTGTGATGGTTACAGCCTTTAGTAGTTGTCATGCTGTAGTGGCTAATACTGGCCCAATGATTATCTTACAGTATATTCTGTGACCCTTGGATTCAGGTGCATAGAAAAACAGACTCAGCATTTTTTTTTTTTTTTTTTTTTGGACTGCCAGATCCAGGGCTGGGGCGGAATGGATTTGCAAGTCAATGTGCCCTTCTGTAATGTGGCCTGGCTGTGCTCTCTCTGCCCATTGTTTGATTAATTTGCCTGTGTTCTTTAATAATGCCTATGACTTTGCTTCCTGTTGGACTGTTGGGAATGGCAAAGCTTTGTGTACCTAGAACTACTATGCAGCAGCCAATGGAGTGGGGCAGCAGAGCCTTGTGATCTCAGTGGAGATGATGTCATCTTTTTTCAGGGCGCTGTGGGGAAGGAAAAGCACACGAACAATGAAAGCGCCTTCTCCGTTGCGTTTCGTTCGTGTTCACAAAACACTATGTAGCCATTTGCGAGGCGGATCTGGGCATCAAAAACCGACACGGTTCCTTTTCCCAGTTTCTGTCAGTCCAGTCCAGCCATTACTGTCTTTGTCTGTGCTCTGAAAGTCTGTGTATGGTAAATCGATGGGAAAAGCCATGTATCTCCATTGATTTGTCAGGCTGTGATGATAAGTGGTTATTTGGTTATTTGCTTCATAGAGGTTTAAAAAAAAGAAAAAGCAGCATGTGCAGCTCCAGAACCTTGCATGACCTGCTGCTCCACATAATTAATTGCCACCAGACTTCAGAAAGGAGTTAAGTAGGTGCTGAAGTGTTAAATTACAAGATCCCTAACGCGCAGCTGTGTCTGACTCTGCTAATTTTAGTCCCAATTGCCCTGTTGTTAACAATGCACTTTTAGAATATCACAAAGGCAAATAGAAACGGTGGTGGGAAGTTTCTGTCACAAAGGAGATATTGTTTCATATTTTCATTGACCCCATTAAGGAGCAGTCAGATTATAATGTCAACCTTGTAGACATGAATGGACGGTGTTTTTAACCCAGAACCACAGAACAGCCAGACGGAGCATGTTTTCTAGTCTCGGTCTCGTTCCTGAAAATAGTTAGCTCTTGGCAGACCTCTGTCTAACCAGACAAGTGTCATGGGGCTTGAGAGGAGAGAGCCTCTCCACGCATCCCACTTTAGAGCGCCAAGCTCTCTTCTTTGCAGATGTGTCCCAACATGTTGGCCTTGTATCTTCACACCAGTCATCCTGTGGGACTGCACAAGGGTACAAGCAGAGGCTGAATGATCAATCTTTTTTCCCCTTTGCCTAGACAAGAAAGGGAAAGTCAGATTGGTGAAAGTAGAAGAGAAGCATAAGCAAAAGAAAACAATAATAATACTGATGGTCATAATAATAATAAAGATAATGGCAATGCTATTTGATTAGTGGTTATAGCATTCTTTACCAATTTACAAGTTCTTCTAGAACCCTTAATCAAGATGCAGGTTTTTTAAACCTTTAAATTATTCTCCACACCCTCGTCTCGTGTACAAAATTGTACTTTTAAGAATCATCATTTGAAAAGCGTAACATGTTCTTCTTTTGCATCAGGCTGAGAACCCTTTCTGGCATCTTTACCTTTAAAGTGTACTGTTCATGAACATTTCTGTTCCTCCAGATGCAGTGTAAATGTAGCAGAACCTTTTGAAAGTAGAAAAGCCTGGAGATAGAACAGGGTGCGAATTATGTACTATAAAGTGTTATGTCTGCCATATATTATATATGTTTGATATATTTATTAGGGATGCACTGAAATGATTGTTTTTGGCCAAAACGAAAAATCAAACATGAGGACACGCTTAATCGAAATGCCAAAAGAAATTCTTATTATTAAATTATTAAAAAAGTTAAACTCTCAAAACTATGAAAATATTTATTTCGCATTCAAACAATGCACAATATAAAACAAAATTTGAAATTAAATATTTTACATGGCGCCACTCATGAATAGCCTAAAAGCAAGATAGCTGAAATATTATGCAATTAAATATCTTTCCATTCCATGGTTGTGACCTTTTGGCTCAGGGGTCAGTTCATCACCAGCCATCACCTGGCACCCTCATTTAAAGCATAACAAACTCATCGGTTACGTCTGTGGAACCTCGGGTCTGTGGAAAAAATGTCATGTTCCGCAAGACCTTTATTAGGCCTGTATTACTCATATAGTGGTTGCTCTGGGATTTGTCGTTTTGTCTTTCAGCTCGATTTCGTTTGAAACTCGCACATATGCTGACCGATGCAGCAAGAGAGGAGGAATTATAGTCATCGTGACACTGAGTGTCTGTTGTTTTGCTTATTGGTTAATCCTTGTGTATTGTGCAATTAAATATCTTCTCTTGTAAAACAAGTATTCAAGTGCATTTTAATATTCCGAACGAAGTGCATGAACAATGTGCATTCAGTCTTTTAAAAAAGACTGTTGAAAGATAGAACAACATTCTCTGTAGGCCTATAACAAAACAGTGTATATATTAACAGCCCATATATTAACTATAATCACTGGAAAACTTTCTTGCTTTTTCAAAAGCAAAGAGTGGGTGTGTTCGAAGGGTCTTGCCGCTTCTGTGCTTCATGCTTCATACTCTTCATGGGATGTTTTGATTTTATATGATAAATTAATCCAGATGTTGAGAAAGTCTTTGTGGATGCACCACCTCTAGAAATTTCGGCATTGTGCGCTTTACAAAAGGTTTTCCTGTGTCTTTCTTAGATTTACGTATGGAAATGCGCCCATATGGCAGACATGTTCACTCTAATCCAATCTGGCATGTGTAGGTAGCGGTTGTTGATTGCATCACTGTTTGTCGCGTTAAAAAAATTCAGTGGCTGAATATTCGGTGCATCCCTAATAATTACGTTCTCTAACTAAGTCGTCCACATTTGTTCTTCAACCTGAAATTCTATACTTCAGTCATCATCTGCTATTAAACCAAGTTAATGCCAGCTAGGTTACATGCTGAAGTAAGAGTATAAGTGCCCATTTGTCCCTTAATTCAATGAATATAGGGAAGAAGAAATGAATAAGCTATAACAAGAGGCCTAGTTAGTCACAGTGGCACCTGTCAAGGGGTGGGATATATTAGATAGAAAGTGAACAGGCAGTTCTTGAAGTTGATGTATTGAGAGCAGGAAAAAGTGCAAGGATCTAAGCAACGTTGACAAGGGCCAAATTATGATTGCTAAACAGCTGGGTCAGAGCATCTTCAGAATGCAGTGTTTAGTACCAAAACTGGTCCAAGAAAAGACCCCTAGCAAACTGACTAACTGATAAAGGGGGGAATACGGCTCAATGATACATCTGGTCCAGTTCCACTTAAGAACTACTGTAGCACAAATTGCTGACTAGTGTAGCAAAATCTACTGACCAGTGATAGAAAGGTGTCAGAACACAGTGCTTCATAGCTTGCAGTACATTGGACTGTGTAGCTGCACACCAGTCAGAGTGCCCATGCTGACCAAAGCACCTGTCAAAAGGGTATGTGAGCATCAGAACTGGACCATGAAGCAGCTAAAGAGAGATTCGGGTCTCTTTTGAATCGTGTGGACCTTTTGGAAATGGTTCCAGATTGCTTTAAGGAGCAGGACACAGAATTCAGTGTGTTGACTTGGCCTCCAGATTCCTGACATCTCAATCCAATGAAACATCTGTGGAATTTGCTGGACAAACTAGTCCAATCCATGAAGACCTACCTTGCATCTTGCAAGATCTGTGTGTCAGATAACCCAGCAGACACAATATCTGAACCATGCAGCCTTGGATCCTCCTGCTATCCCTCAATAACACTAATTACCTATACATTGTGCTCAGATTGTTGCTGAAATTCAGGATATTCCAATTCTGCTATTCCAATTTAAAACATGTGGAAACCAATGAGCCTACATGCATATTTAGTTTAATAATAAGGTTCTATGTGAGAGCACCTGACTTCCCAGACTCTCATATAATACGGCCTGCGTTGCCAGGTTAGTAAAACCCTTCCTTTGGTTAGCCATATTGCACATAAGCCAGAAAAGAGATCAGATTTAGCCGTTGTTTGCTTTTTTCAGCCTTTTATTTAAACCCTATGCTTTGCTCTTTTAAAATTAGAATTCATTTTCTGTGCTCTTCTCTTGTCCTTTTGGCTTTAGTCCTCTGGGGTCTTGTCCTGAAAATACTGGAGGCTAGGCGGTTTAAAAATTCAGAGCACTGTACAGCGCTGACATTCCATGGTTGTGACCTTTTGGCTCAGGGGTCAGTTTATCACCAGCCATCACCTGGCACCCTCATTTAAAGCATAACAAACTCATCGGTTACGTCTGTGGAACCCCGGGTTTCAAAATAATCTGTGGAAAAAATGTCATGTTCCGTAAGACCTTTATTAGGCCTGTATTACTCATATAGTGGTTGCTCTGGGATTTGTCGTTTTTTGTCTTGCGGCTCGATTTCTTTTGAAACTCGCACATATGCTGACCGATGCAGCAAGAGAGGAGGAGTCATCATGACACTGAGTGTCTGTTGTTTTGCTTATTGGTTAATCCTTGTGTAGGAGATTTGGTGGCTGCCTTTTGGGGTATGGTTGCATTTAGTGTCTGAAGTATATACAGTCTTAAAAGGAGACTACAGGCTACACACACATTCATCTTCTCACTCACTAGCTTAATTACAGAGCCATGCATGTGGTTCTGCTTTAATGCACATGGCTGTGTTACCACTTGCTACACTTTATGAAGTAAAACAGAAATCTGAAAAAGAGCCATCGAAGCATAGACTGTGAGCTGAACCAGAGAATAGACTGGAATTCTGGCCCAGAGCTGCTACAAAGTTTAAGAAATATGTATAAATGAGTCACAAGTTTTTGTTTGATTTTATTTTCCAGAGCATGTCAGCCAAGAGTTGAGATGGCTGCTGTGCTTCTGCTTGTTCTCAGCTATGAGGAAAGTCACACTGAAGGCCACATATCTACATCCCAGGTGAAGGTTTTAACTTCGGTCATGAATGGTCTGTCACAAAGGCAGCATTTTGCGAGCATTAAAACATATACAGAGACATATAAACAAGTGTAATTCTATAAAATG
Organism: Brachypetersius gabonensis; assembly: GCA_037577145.1. Taxonomy (NCBI): domain Eukaryota; kingdom Metazoa; phylum Chordata; class Actinopteri; order Characiformes; family Alestidae; genus Brachypetersius; species Brachypetersius gabonensis. The sequence goes on from JBBJLR010000001.1 coordinate 36,970,610, forward strand.
CACTATAAACAAGTGTAATCTTGTAAAACGGATTTACAGGGCCCTGTGAAGTGGCTCTGTAACAGAGATGTAAAGTTCTCTAGCAGAAGTAATGACTGCACTTTATTGTTTGTGAGGAATTGATTCCAGTGGTGAAGCGCAGTAATATTAAATGCTAGTCCTGTGAATTTTATGTGAGGACTTTTACGTTAGAACAGTAGTCAGATAATGGACCTATAATTTTCTTAGCGTCTGCAAAGTCTTACTTGGTTTGTTTTTAGTCCTTAGCTATATGAGAGACCTGCCTAACAATACATGCATGCAACATTATCTATTTTCTTTTTTTAAAAGTGAAAAGCAGTTGACTGCAGTATGTCATTTGTTTCGGTGGCTTTCAAAGAACAGTCCAAACATTAAGCTTCTTATCTGGAAAACTGGCTTCTTCCTGGTTTAAATACTGTACAGGCTTTTCTTTGGTGTAATTTAAGAAGACAGAACAAAAGAATAAAATCGGAATCATACTTTTAGAGTAGAGGAGCCATGCTTGGACAACATGGATACATGAAAGTATTATGCATGTTTTAATATCATTTGATATGTGATAGTACTTATCTGATGATGTTGAATTTGATCAATACTGCCTTGCTGTTGCCAGCTGGGGAGGCTCAGCTTTTTCACTCCTGCCTTTTCCTCTGGTAGGAGTGACCAATCTCAAAGTCTACAGGGGTGTGTACTGTGTTCCAGTCAAACCCCATTCAGATGAGACATGGACATTGCTGAGCCACATCCTGTGGCTTTTTTGTGCAGGCTGTATATCCCTGTCAAAATAGACAGAAAAAGCTTGACCCCTGATTTAAATTTCCCCTTTGTCAGAATGAATCGGCCAAATGGTCTTGTACATTAAAGAGCTGCGGTATTGACATACAGGGGTGTGTAACATTTATCTCAAAGCTTGCCTTGATATTACCGCAGTGTGGATTTGGAGAGGGAAGCGATTCTTTAATCCTTTTTAATAGAGTTGATACCCTTTTGAAAGGCCCTTTTTTCTTGTATTTATTTCCGTATTATGCTCCACTTGTAATGTTTGTATGGTTCACAAACAACATCATTCATTTTAAGTGACCATTTTCCCTTTAGAATGAAACATTTTTTTTTTTACTCTGCCTTTTAAGATAAAGAATGGCTCCAAATTGAAGTTTTGTTCTGACTCGCCCTTTATTTTTCCACATTAAAAAAGTCTGACTGAAAGACTGCAGGGTTGAGATGAATATATGTGGGTGTTTGAGGTGGATACATACACTGATTGTTTCGAACGTTTTACAGGTGTAAAATTTAACAGTCTTTATACAGTATGTAACACTGTTTTATTAAATAAAAAGGGAAAGTGTAGTATCCATATATATTGGTCCTTTAACTCCCGCTCTCCGACCAGAGCTCCGAAAGCATCCAAACTTGAGCGCCACCCCAGAGTAAATGTGGTTGGCTACCACTCAGCTTTATTAACAAGACCTCGGTCACCAGAGAGAGTGGGTTGTTTGGCTCTGCTTGTTTGGCACTGGTCCAGTGTACAGCTCTTTTCTCATGAGAGTCAGCTAATCGAATGGCCACTCTATTCTTTTAGCTGCGGGCAGTGATCTGTCACTAACTGCAGAAGCTTATATAAATGCAGCAGAAATCAGTCACATTCACAGCTGGGATGAGAACAGATGCTTTTACTCAAGTGGAGCGCATTAGATGGTATTTCTGCTGCATTAAAACAAGCCTTTATATAGAAGCACAAGATTATATTATGTTAAATCACCCACTTTCCAGCTGCTGAAACAAGTAGGCCCACAATGTAAGACTTCTCAGCAGTTTTACTGGAAATGAGAAATGGAGATAAAACAGTTTGGTCATATGGTACAGTATAAAGAATAACTACAAAACACATGGAGTTCATTGCACAGTCGTAATCGTATTTATTGCTGTCTGCTAGGGGTGCAATGGTACAGGTATCCCACGGTTCGGTACGTACCTCGGTATTTGGGCCACGGTTTCGGTTCGGTTTCGGTACGTGTTTTGTGCATAAATTCTCCCAAAATTATATCTTTATTTTGAACAATTTCCAGCAACACTGTGCTAAATAATATAACGCATGTGTTAAATACAACGCTACAAATAATAAAACAAAACAAATAATAAACTGCTTCTTACTCATGAATAAAATATGTATACATGTATAAAATTCTAACTTACAAAATATAAAAAAAAATGTTAGTGCCTCTAAACACAACACAGTATTCAGAGTAAACAGACTTCAGCTACATTCACAATGTAAAGTTCACTATCAGTTACTGCCATTATGGGCATGAGGTATTTATTTCTCTGCTATTATAAGATTCTTCTGTAAGAAGGTAAGAATGTCAACACTGTCAGCTGCAAGAGCAGCAAGAGCGGCTTGCACATACACCGTGTCCTGCAGTGGAGAGAATTCTCTCACAACAGAAGGTCCTGGACACAGAGGTGACGGTGTGCAACTTTTGCAACATGGGGGAACTTTCTCATTTACCCTCCACCACATGAAAGGATCAGCATCTACATTAATAGAGAAAGTTACCTTTATTCTGTCCTCCGTTCAGGAACCGTTATCTCAGCATGACTACACTTGAGATGCTTAGCCATAGTGCTCATGTTTCCATTAGCGTATGGGACACGTGTTCGGCAATGTTTACAAACGGTGACAT
>JBBJLR010000001.1:36974331-36994470 GCA_037577145.1 Brachypetersius gabonensis
GTGATTGGACATTAACTCTCGGTGGAGGGCTTTCGCTCATTGGCGCTTGCTGCTTAACAGTAGGGTAAGCATTAAGCACCATTTACAAAAGGAACTGCAAAACCGAACTACCGCGGTACACAAGGGCGTACCGGACGGTCCGGTATTTTACAGTGTACCGTTGCGTTCCTACTGTCTACCTCTGTTCTACATTTTTGCACATGTAACTTCTGTTCTGTATTTTTGCACACAACTCTGGGCTGCTAGAATACAGTGCCTGTCAAAATTCTGTCTTCATCCGTACTGTAGCTGTTTTGTTTTACTGTGTATTGTGTATATGCTTGAAATGGCAATAAAACTTTTTGAAACCTGACTTTAAAAGAACAACAGTTATCTGTTGATGAGGATGGTGAAATTCAATGCACATAGCTGACATACTGTAATCAATTTAGTGATTTTATTTTTATAAATGACTTTCATTTTCATTGCTGTTTTCCAGGTTTTGGTTCCTCACATGGATTTTCAGTAGCATCACTGTAGATAATGAAGTGAAAATCCACGCATGCAAATTTCTTTCAACTTAACCTTTATATACTGCGTCTGTACCATACGATACATTAGCATGGTTAATAATTTTCCTCTACTGGATTTTGTTCATGTGATGGAGTTTAGGTTTGAAAAATGCTTGAGGATTCCTGTCAGTTTAAAGGTAGTAACGTCTTGGACGTCACAGTAAAGCTCTCAGACATTCCTGAGTGTGTTTGCTTTGGATTCTGCTAGAACAGCCATCGTGAGACAATCTACGTCTTTTCCCTCTATGAAGTCTGCTGAGTTTGTTTGGGCCTGCAGACCCCACCCCTTCTTACTCATCCTCGTTACTTCCTCTGACATTCAAATTCCACTCAGTTTCACCCTGGCTTCGTTTGCTTGCCAGGGGGCATGTGTGTTCCCCAGGAGGTGTCACATTCACAGTTTGTTTAGACTGACAGCTGGACTTTTAGCTCCAGATTTTCTACTGGTTTTAGTATCTTTGTTTGACATCGTTGTCCTGTAAAGTGTCTTGACTACGGCTTTTGTAGATCTGTCTTGTGTGCTTGCGAAATTACATCATAAGTGATATCACTGGTCAGAGAGGAATGCCACTGTGAAAGAAAGCAGAAGCGCTTTAAAAAAAAAGAAAAAAAAAAGTTAAATTTTTTAATATTTAATATGGGATATTTTAAGTCCTTCATAGTTCATTTGGTGCACCTGTCCTGAAGATACCTTCATTATCACAAGTAAGATTCACAGTTACTTGTAAATTGCACATTCTGTCTCTTGGCTAGTCACATGAATCAGGCCTCAATAGATTACAAAGGTATTTTTCTAGTCACAAAGACTAACACATCTCAGTACCGCAGTTTCGTACATGTTAAAAGAATATCAACTGGGGAAAAAATTAACAAATAATAAGTCAAGTGGAGGCCAGTTCATATTATTTAAGTCGTTAGATTGGAAAGAAGCTAATTGCCAGCTACATTAAAAGAGTACATTTAAAAAGAAATGTATTGCAGGGCTCTCAAAATTTCAAAATCCCTGGTAGCCCTTCAGACATGCACTCTTCGGTTTTTGGTAGCCCAAAATAAATTTGAGTAGCCCGAATATAAAAGAGATCATTTTAAATGTATAATATTGTAAAGGAAACAAAACATTTTTAAAAAATTGTTAAAACACAAACAACTGTATAAAATTACAATCAACTCAAATATTTGGTTCTAAATGAACAGAAACAAAATCACATAATAAGATGATTGGGACCGGACTGGAAAAAATGCAAGCGGGAGGGGGCGGGGCCAGGAATCATAATAACACTATGATAACTTTACACAGAAATATAACTTTTAAATAAATAAACTGATTTTGAACTCAATACTAGTTATCCTGTCTCTTTATGCTCTCCTCCTGTTTGCTGTGTGTAGCCGGTTAAGAGAATGGCGTGCTCCACACACCCCTAACAGTAGGTGGCGACAGTCCCAACCACCAATAATGTAAGAGAAAAAGCTTCTTCACGCACTTTTTAGAGCAAAAATCATAACCAAAATGGAGATAGACGTGAAAGCTACGCTGCAACGACTACTGTCTGAAAATAATACGTCACTTGTGCTCACGGATATTTCTGGGCGGTCTGAATTAACTAAACTTTTTCACACAGAAAATGATGGAGTGAAAACGCAATTCGACAAATTACATTTTGGATTTTTATTCAACTAAGCTGGGCTTGCTGTGATCTGCACTCTATTTTTACTGTAACTGACCGATTCCAGCCAAAAACCAACAACATGGGAGTGGGAGGGAATGGGAGTCATTCTTCTGGGATTGGGACGGGATTTTCCGCAGTTTTTTATGGGATTGGGATGGAATGCGATTTTTTTGTGGGAGTGGGACGGGAGAGGTTTAAAAATGTACTCCTGTGTCACCCTCTAATACACAGTTCGCGCGATCGCAAAGTGAAAGTAAACCACGTGCAAATTCAAACACGATTTCAATATTTCACATAGCGGCTCATCGAAGCTCGAAAATGAAATATATACCAGCTACATTTGCGAAAGAATCCAAAAGCATTGATATATATATTTCCCTCCTCTGATAGCCCGAGGGCAGGGCTGAGAGAGAGTTTGGTAGCCCTGGAAGACACAATAGCCCCGGGACGTCGGGCTAGAGATTTTGCGAGCCCTGTTTTGGCTTTGTGGGTGAAATGCAAGGTTTAGTTTATTTCTTATCCATATGTCTTTTTTTCCCCCACACAGTTTGTGTATGAAAATTAAGCTGCAAAAACAGCCTGTTCTGGATTGACTGTTTGCGTGATGTAATAAGAACCAACTCGTTTACCTACATCCACCAACGCCAACAGCAGTTTAGTCCCACTCTGGAGATGTAAGGAGTGCTTCAGCCCAGATTCACAATATCAGAACAGCCCGGAGGCAGCCGATCAGAATAGACCTTATTTAAATAGATCAGCCTTAAAGGCACAGTAACAGAAAAATTGCCGGGTTTGTTTGGCTGTTAAATTGCACAAATTGGAACGTCATAACTGGACGTCAGGTGTAAAAATTCAAGAAAAAATGTAAAATGTGTAGTTTAAAAACAGCTAAAAATAAGGTGCCAGTGTGAAGTCTTGGCACAGTGCCATAGTTTTCTGAGAAATCTTTAAACCTTTTATTTAATTTTCTTCTGAAATCAGTAAAAGCTTTCAGATTTTTTAATGTATGGTGCTTCAAAGATCATTTTGGTAAATAAAGTGTGAAAATCCCTTGAAAAGTTTAGATGATTGGAAGTAATGGTAGTAAGAAGTTCAAGCCATTAATTTGGAAGCAATATGCCACGTTTAGAGCACTTACTTTGAGTGCTTGCCTCCTCTGCTGACTCCCCTCTGGTTGCGCTACAGCCACGTGCTGCTGACTGAAGCAGTGTAGTCGGTTCTCTGCAACTTCAGTAATGATGTTCACACCATAGCCTGTAGTGATGCTGGGCAGCTTCCAGGAAACGGCTTCCAAATCGATGTCCTTTTTTGTTCCTCAACAATGTTGGCCCTCACTCTATTGTGAAGGCTGAGGGGTACGGTCACAAAACTCTTTCTTCCAGGAATCCGACACACGGGAACCCGACCAAGAAACTTCGACACTGTATTTCTGTACGCAGCTGAAGTTTTTAAGTGGGTGGCTCAGATATTAGTAGCAGGACTGTATTGAGTGTTCGTTACTGCTGTCAATAGTGAAAAAGGATAAGTGCACAAAGTAAGCGAGTGAGTACTCGGAAACAAGCAGGATGAGGATCAATAATTCAATAATTGATTGAGAGACAAGTACAGTCTGTGTTTGGTTGTTAATGGTGTATGTGTGAGTCTGTGTGTGTTTGTTTGTGAAAGAGTAAAACTCCTAGGAAAAAGGCATAGCTTCTCCAGGCATGAAAACATTTTGCATGCATTTGTGATATTATAACATAATGGTATTTATTCAGACTGAATATGAAGAACATATGTATTATTGATTCAAAGCAGAACTTCTAAAATGTGAAAAATTCCTGAGACGGCATTGTTCCAATCGCCACCACTGTAAAGAAATCAGAATGTTCCTCTACAGAGCATTAGTTTACAATAACTTGAATCATATATTTTATTTTTTATCTGTCATTGAATGTTGAAAAATTAGTGGGGTTCCCTTTTAATTTAACACCTTGCCAGAATAGCTTGAATGATTAAGTGTTAATCTATTATATTGTTGTTTAATAAGGAAGTATTTGAAATCTAACCAAACAATGTAACTTGAAATTAAATAAAAGTAACTAAAGTAAACTAAATCCCTGATTAATGAAGCAATACGTTCACATTAGGGCTGCAACTATCGAATATTTTTGGAATCGAGTATTCTGTCGATTTAAAAAAAAAAAAAAAAAAATATTTATTTATATTTTTTGTCGATTAATCGGATAAATCATACTTGTGTTTTTAAACAACTATATCAATAGGGGGTTATGCAACATGAAAGGCCTCTAAAATGAGCAGCAATTGGCTGTTATTCCTCACAAAAAAAGGTTTTTATTCACCTTTGGCTTATTGACTCCAGAACTGAGTCCATTTAATCAACCTTTCTGGGAAACATTTATGATTTATAACATTGTATCCTTATTAACAGTAAAGAAAACAAGTTGTTATTTTGTCATTTTCTCTCTGTATGCACTTTAAGATTTGTTTGTAAGATATAAAATATTTTAATATTTTATAATAATAATTATTATTATTATTATTATCAAAATCAAAGGTCAAAACTTGTTTACAGTTTAAATACGGATTAAAATTTTATTTAAATTTTTCTGCTACAGACTAAAAAACAATATTGCCGCCCTATTTTTTCTTGTTGGCAATATCTTTGTTTTTCACAGCCAGTGTGCGCCACTAACTTACAATAACAGAACACTGATCGTTTTTTAACTTAAAAATATATTTTCATATATGAGCGGGGGAGAGCGGGTGGGAATCGTCAGAAATTCCACGGGAGCAGGATTAAAAAAATAGTCCCACAGGGCTTTACTTCATATCTCCTGCTCCGAGCTGTGTGCTCTTCTTCGGTGCAAAAAACCCTGACTCCCTGCGGCAAAAATAGCATGTTCCCTGGGTCACAGGTGGACTTTGATGACAAATTTTTTTAATCGAATCATTCGAGTTGCTCGAATAATCGTTTCAGCCCTAGTTCACATACTTGTCTTGCGAACTGCGAATTGGAGAAATGGTCATTTACATACATGCTGTTGGAAACAGATATACTAATGTTTTTTGAGTTTCATATTGATTTTTCCATGTTTTTTTTTTTTTTTTACTGTAAGGCTTGTAATGTCGCATAACATTCAATACAAAATACAAACTCTGGCAAGGCCTAGGCCAATGTCTACATTGTGGATGGCAGTCTTGTGTTCTCTCTTTCTATCTGTATTGACTAGTCTCTCTCTCTCTCACTTATACTCACACTTTAGAACTCGTTTAACACATGAAGTCTGTCTGCTGTTCTCTGAGTAAGACAGCTTGGTAAACAAAGTCCTCTCTGTATTTATTGGCCTATATTAGGCTCAGACACTAAGCTTGGCTGCTGAAACCGAAACTGTTCTCTTTGGACAGGTATTAGGCAGCCCCACTTGCTAATCTGGAAAGGAAGCGATTTGAATGGCTGTATATTCAGCTGCTTTGGATGGTTTTACAGATTTAGCCTGTTATAATCCCAGGCTTATTGCATCCTAATGTCAGCAGCTTGTAGCCTTCACAGGGTTGATTTCATTCGCAGCAGACGTTTTGGAGATGCTGGTGTAAACTTGGCTTAAGGGCAGAATATTGGCCTCTGGCAAAGTAGAAAATGAGAGTTGTAGCGCTGCCCACCATTCATGAACAGAATATTCAGAAGTCAGTACCTGACATCGTAACTGAATGGGTATCTGAACCTCACTCTAGTACTATTTATAGTTGTCTAACAAAGACCACTTGAAAAAACAACACTTTGCACTTTTGCTTTTAGTGCCTCAGCATGTACAACAGCATGATGTTTGTTGCTTGGCAACCCTGTGCACATTCCCCTCATTATGCTGCTGAAAGCACCTGGGACCCCACTAGTGTGGTGCACTCAGGCTTCGCGCGTGCCTCTGCGACTGATGCAAGAACAACACAAGAGCACTACCCCTAGAGGCAGCTGTCCAGAGCTGATCCTCTGGGCTGCTGCTGCTGCTGCTCGGCAGCAAGCTGCTTAATCAATCCTCTGGCTGCCGCAGAGACGCTGGGAGGGCAGCCAGCTGATTACGCGAAGTTAACCTTTCCACGGCCGCCCCGTCCTCTTTGGCTTCATGTTCAACAACTAATCTGCATGAGGAAGGGAGAAGGGATTAGGCAGGATCTCCATATTAGAGATCATGTCAGCATTACAGCAAAAATACTCCCTACCAAAACTCGACCCAGGGCAATAAAGATGTTTTTTTTTTTCTTCCCCATACCATTAAATTCAGTTTAGTGTAAGCCCTAGTAATGAATGCTGAGATTTTTGACTTTATATTAATAGAAGAGGAACAAAACCTGCAGTACTGTACATATTAAGCCACAAAAGCTCTGCATCAGTTCCAGCTTGTGAGCAAATGTATGGTGTGGTCTGTAAGTAATTTGAAAGTGACACAGTTTTTATTTGGCTCTGTGCTCCAGCGCATTTGAAACAATGATCATGTGGTTAATGTGCAGAGTTTCAGATTAGAATTTGGTGATATTTACGTCCGTATGCGCGGACCATAGCTGAAATAAGTCATACATGATTTATAGCCCTGTCAGTTATTACACGATTTCCTAATTGCAGTTTTTTGAGATGATTGCAGTTTTTAGGCTGATCGTAATTGCCGCACACACTCAGATTTTACAGTCATATCGTGTCACAAGAGTCGACGTGTTGAGTACATTTTAAACAGTTGATTAATAGATACTAAGACGATCAAATTCACTGAGACAACTCTTTTAAATTGGTGCCATAACACATTTATTACCATGTTTTTTATTGATTAAATAGCTCATTACTTGCACGTGTTTAAGCATTACTTGATGGATTACACACATTTCTGTGTAACTGGGAACATTTGTGAGTGCAGTGTATCATTTCGTAGTATGCCTAGCTAAAAATATATAGTTTTATTTACAGAAGTAAGATTTGGTTTCACACTTGTTAATCACAGTTACTAAGCACAGCCAGTTGTGGCCTGTTTGTTTGGATCATGTGCTTCATGTGATGGAGCAGCTGTAGTTGGGTCGACCCGTAAGCCACGGGTCAGTGTCAGCTTATTAGAAAACTTTCCGGGGGTGTGGGCGGGGCAGGTCAAAAAGTATCAAGGTGACGCAAGTCATAAATAACTTGCAGAAATAAAACAGATTAGCAAATATTTTTGTGGGGAGGGTTAGCTCCCGTATCTCTTTGTTTGTGTATTTCTTGGAATAAGGTTCATTTTATTTAATCTCTTGCAAGGGAATGGAAGACCAGATCAGAATCCGATTAGAACTGTAGCAAGAGGATTGCTCTACAGTATGTTTGCATCTTGACGGATTTGTCCCCTGAAGCCAGAGAGACATGCTGATCAGATCGTACCATTGTTGTTGCTCTTGTTATTGCTGCCCTAGTAACAAAATGAAGCGCTGGGCCCTGTGGCAATAAGCATAAGAAAGGAGAAGTTGGAGGACCACAAAGCGCATGGGTAGCAGTACAACTACCATGTTATATGTCTAATCGCTCTAGCAGCTGTGACAGATTTTTATTTGAAATTATCACGTCTTTGCCTAAAATGACTCTTAGCTTATGCAGAGGACAGTGCTGCTGTTTCAATTATTTCATTACCTGAATTTTGTTCGTTAATGTATTTACTTGCCTTTTCATCTTTTTGGTACTTACTCTTCGGTGCATTTGTGGGTCTGGCCCCATTTTAACGGCCTGTTGTGGGTGTTCTTGCTCTCCTGATTGTCACGTAATGTTTATTATTCCTGGCTCCTATCATGCCTGATACGTTTCACTGCCAAATGTGCGAAGCTTTATGAAGGTGACATGGTGACAGCTTAGGATTAATCTGACGACAGCCTACTACCGCTGCTCTGAGAGATGGTCTTGATGACTCGGGAGTGTTCCTGTATGCTGACCTAGCCCAAACACCGCTCTGCACACATCAGTTAATTCCCCGCCAGCTCGTATAGGTGCAGGCATTCTTTTGATATCAGAAAACTGAAGCAGATCGTTTTTGATTACGAGAGTGTGCCGCCATGTCCCTGGGAAAAGGAATATACCAACAAGAAGCTTGAAAGCTTCTGTTAGCCAAGCATAAAATTACTGTAAAACACAGAAATCATTAGTGAATTAGCAAGTTCTACTTTAAGGCCTCGTCCACACGGACGTTCGGAATGAACGCGCTCTGAACTCCATAGGCGTTTTTGTGGCGTTTGGTAGCGACGCTTGATCGACATCAGCAAGACGTTCGACTGGCGTCTGACGCCGTTTAACGTCAGCCTCAGGCCCAATCTGTAGTTTCGTGTATTATTTTGACGCCAAGAAAACGTTGCATGCAGCGTTTATTTGCCGCCATCCGAACACGCAGCCGGCTGAACGCCGTGTGGACGCTTTGATTCGCTTCAATGAGCAGAAAAACGGGTGGCGTTCAATAGACGCTCACCTGGAATCACGAATGCCAGAAAAACGCCTGGTTCAGACGTCTGTGTGAACGAGGCCTAAATGTGAAGGGAAATAGAAGGTACTTGTTTTCACTGATTGTGCCTTAATATCAGTTTAAGATGTTGAATTTACCTTGGAAGGAACACAGTTTATCCCAAATGAACACGACTAGACTGTTTTTTGATAGTGGAGATGGCTAAGTACAGCCTAATCATGGCCAAGTAACAAACAGGTTTGCATAACCTTGATGCTCCTTTCAGGCTAAGTGGAATATCTGTGTTTGTCTTTCTATGTCTATCTATGATGGTCATTCCTGTCACAAATATCCTGTAGTCATTTTTGGATAAAGTAGCCTACATTTTAGTTCTGATGTTTGAAGGGGGTATTTAAAGTGGGACTGCAATTTAAGTAAAGGCCTGGAGAACAAGGATGGCTTACATTTTAAATCTGAGAGCTTTTTTATTGTTTGTGACTCCTACAGCACAGAGTAGTTATTTTCAATTTTCAAATGTAGTATGTATAGTTAGGTAGCTTGACACTATTGTTGATTCTGTACAATTATTTGTTTGTTTCATTTTAATGGCATGATGTTTTGACAGCTTTAATTATTTTGTTGTAATATTTTCTTTAGCATTTGCAATATTTTGCATTTTGTAGTCCATTATCAAGCAGCATCTTTTAAAATGGTTTATGTCTGTGAAACAGCATAAGCTTCAAAAATGTCATTAATAACTTTTGTGTGATTGCTTGAAAAGTTAGATGGCACTCCACCAGTCGTGACTCTGATCTGTTTGTTGCAGGAGTGTGGACTAAAATGAGACATCATCCTTTTAAAAGACCATGCCGGCCTGAAACCTAGCGCACTATCGACTGTAGGCTATGGGACCAAAGGACTGAGTTTTTTCTTGCTCTCAGTTGGATGAAAGCATAGTCTCTGCCTTGTCTGGAAAAATGTGCCATGCTTGAGATGCTCGCTTGGTGAGGAGTCACCATGACGAGCCTGAAGCACTCACCTTCTGATCGGCCTGTTGCGGGGACAGTTGGTGCCTCTGAAGACTTCTACACTCATTCCTTACGCCTGACCAATGGAGGCGCAGCCAGTCTACGGCCAGAGAACCCTTATCAGACAGGGGGTATGCTTGGAGTACCTAAAATGGGTGTTCGAGCTCGGGTTGCTGATTGGCCTCCAAGGAGAGATGGAGGAACTTTGCGGCATGGCAGTTCAGACTGTGAAACTACAAGCCACATGGGCGGTGTCATATGTGCTCACCCCAAACTTGGGACCTTGTTGAGTCCTGAGGATTCTTTCATGCTCCACAGCATTCACAGGACTCTCCAGAGCAAGCTGCACCCAGACAATTCTGGCAGCTCTACAGAAGCACATTTGCTCACAGTTAGCGATCACAGTGGCAGGGCAAAAAGGAGCCCTAGGCGCATCCGACAGCGAAGCAACAGTGACATGACTCTCAGCGAACTTGATGGCAGTGGGGAAAGTGGAGAAGACTGGGACTCTGTGGGAACCAAGTGGTCCCCACTGCACCGGGAGTACGGCAGCACCTCGTCCATTGATCAGCATGGAGTCTCTTCCTCTGCGATCTCAGGGAGTAGCTTTTTTGAGATGCTGATGAGCTATCAGGGTGAGAAGCAAGACCAGCGGAGTCCAGCACCTGAAAAACTGGCAGAGCTGCTAACAGTCAGTCAAAAGCCGGATCTCTTAGACTTGGGAGAGGATGTGAAAGATGGACACCCTTATAGTCGGTTGAGGGACAAACACCCAAAGAGACGATCCAAATCGGAGACAGGGGGCGAGTCCATTTTCAGGAAACTTCGCAGTGTGAGGGCAGATGTGTATTCGCCAAAGGTGGGCTCTGATGTGGAGGACGCACGTCTCGAAGACTCCAAGCCTCATTCAAAGCCATGGCTATGCCAGAAAGGATTTGCACATTATGATGTGCAGAGCATGATGTTTAACCTGAATGAGGTGATCCAGAACAGGCAGAGCTCTGCAGCCACTCGCAAAAACACTACTTCTGGTGCCTCTGCTGCGTCAGCATTTTCTGCTTCAGCAACCTCCACCTTATCATCAACCCACAGCCTCCCATACAGTTCCCCTGGTGGCAGTCAGGAGGAGCTGAGTGCTCGAGACAGTCCCTCTTTTGATCCAGGTGATGATGAGGGCAATGGCCTGGTGCTGAATTGTCCTTGTTTCCGCACTGAGACTGGAGGCGACATTAGACACAGGTTTGGACTCTCTCTACCAGAGGAGATGGACAGTAGTAGTTCTAGGCTACATGGTGGTGAAGATCTTACACTGAGCCTCCACTGCAACAACACAGGAATTGCTGTTGTCGAAGGTCCCAAAGAGGCACCCGGCCTACTCAACGACCGGGACAAGCAGTATGTGGTTGAACATGTTGATCTTGGGGCGTATTACTACAGAAAGTTCTTCTACCTTAGAGGTATGCTATTGCATGTGGGGAACAGATACTTTACTGAGCTTAAGGAACATCTTTTTATGAAGCTGTCAGAGGTGTCAAAATATTTCTCTCACTCTGTCTCTGTCCTGCCTAATCAAATGTGTCCATCATCATTTACATTTTCAGAGCACTGGAACTATTTTGGTTTAGATGAAGCGCTGGGCCCTGTGGCAGTAAGCATAAGGAGGGAGAAGCTGGAGGACCTCAAAGAGCATGGCCAGCAGTACAACTACCGCATTATCTTTAGAACCAGTGAGGTGAGCTTATTCCTCTCTGAATAAACATCAGACAGCCGGACATGTTCACTTCAGCTTTCTCTTTCAGCCAGGCGTGCTGAACTGAAGTAATGAACTCTCAGGGCAAGCGGCCCCAGGCTCTGGGGAAAAAAAGCTCTCCTTTGAAAACATCCTGAATGTGAAATGCTGAATGCAGAGTGTCACCTCATGACCTACAGTCCAACCTAATTAGACATAATCTTTGCTGCTGTATTCGCTCAGAAAATGCCTTAATTCCCTGCTTATTGATTCCTGTCCCAGGAATGTGTCCAGTACAGCTCCTGTGGGATGCTGTCAGATCTGGTTGGTAAAGCAACTTTTTCAGAGCATTTATCTCTTCCTGGCAGGCCAGGCGAAGAGCAATATGAGCTGGAGGTGGAGTCCAGCGCTCGGGTGCAGCATTCAGTGCTGTTGCATAATAAATTTTAATGCCTGCTTTTCACAATGGAATAACTGCATGAAAAGAGAAGACATGGTGTAGTTCATTAAAAATGAGTGAATTTTACCCCAAATCCGCCCATTCTTTTTAAGTGAATCATGTTAAGTGCTATTTAATGTGATTGTTACATTTGCATAACAGCAGTTTATTCTAGAAACTGTTTGTATCTACATTAATTATTGATAAAACCCCCCCCGCTTGTTATAAATATGTGCTTCTGACAGTATCTAGAATGACAGAAAATGTTATATTAACATTAGAACGACAACGAACACTGCCGTGGACTTAATTATGCTACAGTCCTGAACAAAATCTTAAGCCCGGGGGAAAAATACAAGCATTTGCTTTTTGTGCTGGTGTTTCATAACCAGGTTGTAAGTAGAGCTTCAAACTGCAAAAAGAAGAAACAGGAATAAAAGACAAAAAATAGAGTAAGCAGTTTATTAAAAGCTGGATTTAAACTCAAACAGGGTCTTCATTAACTGATTAAAAGTTAAAGTCCATATAAAAAAAAAAAACAAAAGCAGAATTCTAAGTGTCAAAAAGGACTCAAAAAGTAGTGTGTAGCCTCACCATTTGTTGTTGATGACGTCTAAAATTCTTTTAGGCATGCTTGATGAGTGTTTTCAGGAGTCTGGTAGGAATGTTGCTCCATGTGGCTTCATGAAGGGCATCCACGATCTGTAACTGACATCCATTTTTGTACAATTCTCTTGCCATCCACCCCAGATGTGCTCAATGGGATTTAGATCAGGCAGTTTTCAATACATTGGTTACTCAAGTCTCTCTGGAACAACTGGGGGTTAAGGGTCTCGCTCAAGGATGCAGTACTAGTTAAGGTAGGATTCAAACCCATGACCTCTTGGTCCAGAGGCAAGTATCCAACCCACTAGGGCGCCAGCGCCCCATGCTACATTATTGACCTGATAGGAGTACTGTGGGTTGAATCTGCGCTGTTGCTGTTTGCTTTCATACAGTGAACTAATTAATTCTTCTTTGTTTTGGTCTAGCTGACCACTTTGCGTGGCTCTGTACTTGAGGATGCAGTGCCTTCCAGCACTAAGCATGGTACCACAAGAGGGCTACCCCTTAAAGAAGTGCTGGAGTACCTGCTACCAGAGCTGGACATTTCTTGCTTGCGTCTTGCCCTCAATACACCCAAAGTTACAGAGCAGTTGATGAAACTGGATGAACAGGGGGTATGTAGGCAAAAAAAACAGCAGTAATATAGTGAGAGTTCGTCTGACAGTAGCAGTTCTCAGCAGTTCATTATTTAAAGATCTGATATGACCTGCATTTGTAGCACTGTCCTTGCATTGTACCTTGTCCTTGTTTTCAGCTCAGTTTCCAAGTAAAGGTGGGCATTATGTACTGCCGGGCAGGCCAGAGCACTGAAGAGGAGATGTACAACAATGAAACGGCTGGTCCTGCATTCGAAGAGTTTCTACAACTGTTGGGAGAAAAAGTACGACTGAAAGGGTTTACCAAGTACCGAGCCCAGCTGGACACTAAGAGTAAGTACGAAATGAACCTGTCCACTTGTCCATTGTCTGACGTTTATTGTATAGTATCCACACTGCTATATGTACTTGTGCACCAGGGTTTATTAGTCTCACAACAACAAACTAATTCTTATTTAGTCACCATTGCCATGTCTCCCATGATCATGTAGTTATTGCTGATGAGTAATTGCCATATAATTGGTTATGATTAACAAGGCATGCAGTTTAGGTCCGCAGGTGCAATACTAAAATGGCCTAATGGGATGATTAACTATCTTGCTTCCTGTCATTGTTTTGCTAACACAACAGACACATAATAAGCTAAAATAAACAATAATCACTCACCTCTAATGTTGTTAATGGAAGTGTTATTGGAAGTGATATTTTATCAATGACTTACTTTTTTTCTCTTTGAACATTGTTTAAAAATGTGTCACTAGGCACTGAGCAAGACATAGTCAGTTATGCTTTATTAAACTTACTAAATGTCCAGTGCTGTTTGAAATCCAGAAACTAACCAGTGTAAAAAGCCACCTTGAAATAAAATCTTTATTAAATAAAATGTAAGGCTTACAAAGCTGTTTCTGACATTGGTTATAGTACCAGATTAGAGAAATGTTGTATCTCAGTAAATGCAATTTTGCTTTCCTTCATTCACATATATTTCCTTCAACCCATATTTTAGTTTGTTGTAGTGATGTAAACATATGTTACATATATTATTAACAGTGAGTCTTTGAAACAAAACGTACAGACTTGATTAAAACAATGCGCCGCATGTCTCAAATATTACGTTTCTTAGAAAGTAAATGAGAGGTTTTGTATTGCTGAGAGGCATACCACTTTGTTTCATGCAAGTCTGGTTTTGTTGTAGCATTTTCTAATGGCCTGCGCACAATCTGTCTTTGGTCATTTTGCATGTTTGTCAAGTGGTACCTTCCTGTAAATGGTCACTTACTCCAGTGAGTGATGAAACCTAATTGATCCCCTTGTATTTAGAAATCCAGTCTAGTGTTTCGTAAAGCCAAATGCATAGTGGTTGTAGATATAGATGTTGCGTCATGAAAAGAAGGAAAATTTATCGAGAAGTTTGGCCAGTTTTTCAGGTTACATCTTGTTTTTGTGGAGTGGCAAATCATATACACCATGCAGTCTCATAATAACAAAATAACAAACCTTTGTGTTGCACTTTTGTTTAATAGTTAGTCACTCAAATTTCAGTTGTATCTAAGGATTAGAAATGTTCTATTTCCAGCTAAGTTTGTTTATCAGTTACTTAACTACTAACTAACAATCTCTGCTCACTATTTCTACTCTTGACAGATTTGATTTTTGTTTGCTTTTATCCTTCTGGGGTGAGCTTGCATCTCAGCTGCCACTGTCCTTTCTCTCAACCCTGCATTCTTTCTCTCTAATGTGTTTCTTCCTCTACAGCTGCATTTTCTCCCTTTCCTTCGTCTTGCCCAAAAGACCTTTTAAAAAAAGAAAATCTCAGTAGTACAGATGCTTCCTCGTGCCACATGTACACATGGTTCTGCTACGTGAATGAACCTTTTATGCTCCTAATGAAAACAAGAAATGGCAGATAATTCTAACCATGCACGTAATTATATGTCTGAGGTTGCCCTTTGAAATGGCTCTTGCTACATTTTTTAACCTGAGTTTCCAATGTCTAAAAAGCTTTTTACTTCAAAGGGCTTCAGAGAACCAAGTAAATGTAAACAAGCATTTGGACACTTTTTGCACTTAATATAATCCACTTCAGTTAACACATAATGTCGTTTGTCTTTATAGTTATAAATGAGTTAACTGAGTAAAAAGTTCCTTGTCATTTACACTGTTAAATCATACAATTTAGGTTAAAATGCTTTCATTCTAAACTCAACACAGGATCAATGTAGTTTTTAGTGTTTTCTTCCATTCACCCATTTTTGGCCCAGCAAGCAATTTTATATAATTTATATAATGGCCATATATTTATATATATTTTTAATATATGGTTACTGTATATATTTGACTGTGTATATATTTGAGGGGTTTTCTTTTTACTTTACATTATTTGATCTTGTTCTTGTCTCTGTGTGGGTGTGCAGTAGTAGCATAAGCAGTTTTCCCATGAATCAATGCGATTCTGATTCGGATGAAAACCATACACACTACAATGGAGGTAGAGCATCATGTTGTGGAGCGTTATGTGTCATGCGTCATTGGAGGAAACATGAATTGAACAATGTACACAACAAACATTATTCAGTGACTGTGTGGAGTGAATAGATTGTGTCTCAGTATGATGATGGCTGATACTGACACTGCTACTTTTTTGCAGCTGATTCTACAGGAACACACTCCCTGTACACTGCATATAAGGACTATGAGATCATGTTTCACGTGTCGACACTGCTGCCCTACACACCAAACAACAAACAGCAGGTCAGTAAACATCTCTCTCTCTACCATAGATGTTTCTGATTCTGTTAGGGCTGAATCGATTTATTAGGGCTTTGAATTAGGGCTGAAACGATTATTCGAGTAACTCGAATGATTCGATTACAAAAAATGTTTGGCTTCGTTTAATTCGTCACCAAAGTCCACCTGCAGAAAGTCCACCCGGGTGTGTGACCCGGGGAACATGCTATTTTTGCCGCAGGGAGTCGGGTTTTTTTGCACTGAAGAAGAGCACACAGCTCAGAGCAGGATACATGAATTAAAGCCCTGCAGGACTATTTTTTAAATCCTGCTCCTGCGGAATATCTGACGATTCCCGCCCGCTCTCCCGGTCATATATGAAAATTATTTTTTTTTAAGTTAAAAAAACAATCAAGGCTCTGTTATTGTAAGTTAGTGGCACACACTGGCACTTTCACACTGGCTGTGAAAAACGAAGAGAGCCGCTAAAAGCACCTCGAGTAATAAATTTTTAATCCGTATTTAAACTGTAAACAAGTTTTGACCATTTGATGCTAAAAAAATATATAATCGAAAAATAATAATTAATTCAAATTGATCAGCAACATTTAAACTCAGGAGCACAATAGTAATAATAATAATTATAATATAATAATAATAATAATAAAATATTTAAATATCATTTTATATTTTTCAAACAAATCTTAACGTGCATACAGATAGAGAAAATGACAAATTGGACGTTTTTGTTTTCTTTACTGTTAAGGATACAATGTACATCATTAATGTTTCCCAGAAAGGTCGATTAAATGCTTAGTTCTGAAGCCAATAAGCCAAAGGTTTTAAGTTTTGATCTAATAAAAGTGTTGAGTTTGAATTAAACCTTTTTTTGTGAGGAATAACAGCCAATTGCTGCTCATTTTAGAGGCCTTTCATGTTGCATAACCCACTATTAATATAGTTGTTTAAAAACACAAAAGTATGATTTATCCGATTACTCGATTAATCGATGAAAAAAATCAAAAGAATACTCGATTCAAAAAATATTCGATAGTTACAGCCCTAATTGTAATATTAACCTCACATGTTTTATTGGCTAGTGATGTTTCTGCTTATTATCCTCTGGTGTTTCCCAGCCCTGGTCCTGTATACACACTGCCCTGCACATTTTTCATGCTTTCCCTGCTTAAACACACCCATTTCACCTCTGTAAGGGATGTCAATGAGCTGATTGTTGGACCTGGTGTGTTGTGAGGAGTGAAAACACTCAAATGTGAAGGACAGTGTGCCTCCAGGATCAGGGTTCAAAAACAATGCTCTGAACCAGGGTAGCTCAGTATCTCACACAATACTACCTGGTCTTTTGGTGATACTGAAATTTGATTAAATACTGTTAATTCAAATACTTATGTTCCTCACTGTATATATATACACACATACACAAACACACACACACACACTAACGCCGTGCTTTTCACGGGGGTTATGTTCCAAGAGGGGAGCGGAAATAACTCCTGATCTACTCGGGCTAAAAATACAAATGTTAGCTCATTGAAAAGGTCTCCTGGAGATCAGTTGAACTGTTTGAAGTGTCTGAGTGCTTTTCCTGCTGAGATATGCAACTCGGAAGGGCGCGGGAAAAAAGTATTGGGACACAGCGGCGAGATGAACAGTTTTCGGGGAATAACCCCTGATTTGTTTGGGCTAAAAATACAAATGAGGGCTCGCTGGAAACGTCTCGTAGAGATCTATCGAACTGTGGAGTTTAAAGTGTCTGAGTGCTTGCACCATGGAGAAATCGCACTTGGAGCGCGGCGCCTCAACCCTTGGTGTGAAATCTGAAAAGAGTGCTTCCAGAGTCCCCTGGTGTGAAAACATCCAGAAAAAAATATATTTATTGCCACAAAAAAGCAAACAAAGGCAGAGGATATTTCTGTGTGTGACTGAATCCACGGCTCCTGATAACTGGGGTGTGTGTGTGCGCATAATAATGCACATAATAAAAGTTATACCTATTTAATTTCATTTGTGTATCAGGTTTTTTTTTAAATTTAATCTTTTTTTAATTAATACAGTAATGACGGCCTTAATTTGTGGTTATCTGTTAATTGCATGCAGAATAGACTAGTGTTCTAGGGTGAGGTTTTTTTTATTTACTCGTGCTCATTGAAAAGTGCCACTGCTCTTTGATTCACAATGAATGTATGTATTGTACTTTTTTGTTTTGTGCAGTTATTAAGGAAAAGACACATTGGGAATGATATCGTCACCATCGTCTTCCAGGAGCCAGGAGCTCATCCCTTCACCCCCAAGAACATCCGCTCACATTTCCAGCATGTCTTCATCATCGTGCGTGTCCACAATCCCTGCTCTGACAACACCTGCTACAGGTAAAAAGCAGCAGCAGTGCAGGTTGAGTCATGCTGTTAACCACTGTCTTCTTATGATTATTGAAACTCACTGATGTGAACTTTTAAAGATGACATTTCACAGAAGAAAAACAGGGATAAAATTACTTTAAGGGCCCTCATTTATAGCTAGTCTTACATGGGTGTCAAACTTGCACTTTAAGTGTCAGCTTGTTGCAACTTGTAGCCAGTTCAGTAGCAAAAGCCGTTATGATATTTTAGATATAATTGCTTCACATCAAGATATTTTTAATACAAAAATAGGACTCTAGGATTTACTTTAGCCTATGCTTACAGAATCATGGCATTGTTGTTTAGTTTTCTGCTGTGGATAAAATACCAAATTGTTTATTAATTTGCTATATTACAGTTGCAAGATACCCTCTGAAATACTAAAAACACATAAGCGAAACCTTGACATGGTCAGGGATTAACCTGCATTGTTTTTGACAAAAATATTTTATGATGGCTTAAGTTCATCCTAACCAAAAAAGCTTTGGAATTGATCTGGGTGCCTAATCAAACATTGGATAGAAGCTCATTTCTGTTTCATCCAGTTCTGGGGTTTCAGTATTCTGAAGGAATGACATATTGTAGAGCCTTTTGAGCTTGTGAATGCATTATATATGAGTTCCAAAATAGTTTTGGCATGATATTTCACTAATGAGGTTTTTGGCACCATCCTTAACGAACAATGAATTTTTATGGCAATAGATTAAAAGGTTCAGTAATAGACTTCAGGCCAAGTAGCCGTCCCATTATATGTGGCAGTGGCGAACCATGATTATTGGAGCTAGGTCTGAAAAACACACTCAAAGATTATTGTATATAGAAAATTATTGTAAAGGACGTTGCACATTTTTGCCATTCTATATTTAACTTGGCCCTCCAAAGCTTGTTTAAAACATTTTATTTGACGCTTATAACAGATATAGTACCATTTGTTTACTTGTGTATCTTTTGGTAAATGTTGCTAACATACAGCTTCCACTGTGACAGAAACATTTCAATTAGGCTTTCACTCACATTTAAGACTTTCAGAACGATCCGATTGACATTTTTCCTCAAGAAATTGACTCCACCCATTGGAAATCAAAACATAATTGGTTGATTTCACTGTCAGCAGCTAATTAAGTTAGTGGTTAATCTGATGCACGGCTGAACCAGAAGCTTATCTATATCTACCTACATGCCACAGAAATTTCTCACATTCTCATTTTCAATCCTATGAGTTTAAACCAATGGCTTCCATCTGAAAGTTGAAAATGAAGTAAGAGCAGGGCTTCAGCACTTCAAAATAGAAACAGATATGATTCTATTGAGTAAAAATGAACTGAAATTTGCATGCATTTATTTATTACAATTTTTTTAAGAGCCCCGAAATCATTAGGCCTTGGGGCTCTTAGGATTCCCCTCTGCTAAATGGTAAAGCTCATCCTTCAGTATTTTCTACAGCTTTGTATTTAGGTTAATCTGAAGTCCCTTGTTGCATTATTTAGAGGTTTGTTGTAGATTTCAGTGGCACAGCAAGTAAAAGCTCTGCACATTCTGTGCTCTTGTCATAATGCATTAGATTGTGAGGGCGGTTCGGAAAGTCTCTATAGGCCGTGTCCTGTAGATGTGTACATGTATATGTGCGGTTCTCTTTATGCTTGACTGAGAGATTGGTCCTTGAGTTGTTGCCTCATTAGGAAAGGAGGCGCTGATCCCAGCTCATGTTGTCGCGCTTCTTCTTGCAGTCTTGAACATGATTCTAACTTATTTATGTTGTTTTTTTATTCCTATTCTATGTGTGCTAGGGATGGAGATGTAAGAAGGGGTGAGTCTGCAAATAAATCAAGAAAGATTTTGACACACGTGCATGTACACATGTGCATACATGCAAACACACACACACACACACACACACACACACACACACACACACACACACACACACACACACACACAC
>JBBJLR010000001.1:36996857-37006891 GCA_037577145.1 Brachypetersius gabonensis
ACACACACACACACACACACACACACACACACACACACACACACACACACACACACACACACACACACCCCTCCCCTGCACTGTCCTTTCCTTTGCCTGCCGGCGGCTGAGATGGAGCGGTCTGAAGAAGTTAATGTGGCAGGGCTCTCTAGGATTACTCCACCCCCCACCCCCCACACCCCCCCAGCACACACATGCACACGCACGCGCGCATTCAATTTTTCTCTAGTGCATCAAGATCCCTGCTCACATTACTGCTCCGCTCTCTCCCACACTGCACACACACACCTGCTTTTGAGACTCTGCTTTGGCTCTCGTCACACTTTTAAAGGGTTGATTTATTTGGAGGCACCCCTCCTTTTTTCCCTTTTGCACAAAGAGAGACTGCTTCAACTACAGATATTGAGGAACCCACTGCCAGAG
The DNA here is from genome assembly GCA_037577145.1 of Brachypetersius gabonensis. Lineage (NCBI taxonomy): Eukaryota > Metazoa > Chordata > Actinopteri > Characiformes > Alestidae > Brachypetersius > Brachypetersius gabonensis. Next base: position 36,997,281 of record JBBJLR010000001.1, read on the forward strand.
AATAATCTGAATTTCCTAGGACACCATAGGACACAGTGGACCTAACTGGAGAGACAGGAGTCTGAATTCTGAATCTTCTGTTGGAAAGACAGCTGAATTTTTCCTCACCATTTCATTGCATCCTTTCCTTTTTTTTTATTTGGAGAAGCTCAAATTAATTTGTTTTTGCCTGGAATGAGGGACGGGGGGGTGGAGAAGGAAGCATCTTCAGAAATGACCTGGGAGTCGTAGAGGCAGCTCAAGTAAAAAGGAGAACATTTGTGATTGCCTGCCAGTGGCCTCAGTTCTGTGGATGCACACCTCTGTCCCTGAGGTCCCTCTTAACCATCACTGGGATCTTCCTGTAGGTGTGGATTAACTCAAACCTACTGCGACTGGATGTAAATCCTCTTTGTCATTTCTCATGTATAGCCCATACTGACCTGGAAGTCATTCCACCACTTTTTTCATTTGTTTTTGATATTTGTCATCAAAGCCCTTCATTTTGCTTTAAATTGAAAATGGATTGCAGATTTGCGGATTATAATCTGTGACTCATACTAGGGGTTTGAGATATGGCAAGAATTTACTTTCACAGTACTTAAAGAAATTTTCACCAACGTAAAATGTTGCAGTATTTTATTTCTGATATGGGCATAAGACTAGTAATGCCACATTTAAAAAAATATCAAAAGCTACAAATGTTGCACTAAATCAAATTGACCCATGTTAATTGTTATTTTTGTAACAATTGTTTCACAATGTGCTCAAAAGAGCATTTTGAGATGTAATTTGTCACAAAAAATTATACATATTGTCATATCGCTATGTAACAACGTACTTAACGATAAGTGAACAATTTTAATTTTAAGAAAAAGCGAACAAACAGTTCTTTCATTTACTGTAAAGTAATGCAGTATTTGGCTTTTGTTATGGTTTCAAGTTTTACATTCTGCTTTTCTTGGTTTTGCTGATACCATTTTGTAAAAAAGATGTTCGGAAAATTACCTTCGATAAATCAATGATGCACGCTTGCCTGGTGATGCTAGCTGCAGCGTTGGATTTTTATTCAGCCTGACGGTCCTGACAGATAATCAGACCATTTTTCAGAAGACTATGGAACACTGAACCTCTCTCTGCAGTGCTAGGCTAGCCTGGCTGCAAATGAGTAGCACCCATGTGAGTGCACATGTCAGTTACAGTAAAGTTCCTGAATGGCTGACTTAACTTCATGGATCAAGTAGAGTGCCTTTGGTAGCAGGTCACGTTTTTTCATATCACATTATAGCAACTGAGCTTTGCTCAAGTCTTACGATATCAGCGTCCCAGAATGCATTCGATTCCAGTCTCAGTCCAAGGAACCCATCTATCAACTTTGCCTTGTGTTTGTTTTGATCCAGAAATTGATTTGGCCCAGGGCTTGAGGGGCAAACGATTTATCCCTAAACTTGCATGATTTGGACCACTTGTGCTGGATCTGGCGAAGCATGAAATTGTCCATAACAGTGGGTTCTTGAGGTTGGTGCTGGGAACCACGGACGTCATATTTTTGTAGATTCTCATAAGGAATTGCTGGCTAGATCGCAAAACCCTCACTGCTATATTTTTACTGTGTCTCGCTGCTGTTGCTCACTGGGGGCAGCAGCTGAACTTGGATTTGGGAAGAAGCAGTTTGTAACCTAAGATGAACCCTGGCCACTGGAGAGCTCACACCCTCTTTTTGTGTTCTGGTCGACAAAGGGCTTAGCAGGAACAATAGCTAAAGGAAAAGTCTCCACTTAAGAATACTGGATTTCTTGCTTTCCCTCACTCTGACCTCCCTAACACTTCTTTCTAACTATCCTGAGGGAGAATCCACTCAACCTACTTCTTTTGTCCCACTATGAAGCATGCCAAGCAAGAAACCTGAGTAAATGGTCTTTGCAGTTTTTCTTTCTGCGCAGTTTTCCTTTCTGTGTAGTAGTACTAAGTACAGAGTAGGTATTCAATATTTTATTGATGTGCGCCCAGACCAGTGTTCCTGCTTAGTGATTTCAGGAGTTGTCATTAGGTAAAGTGTTGGATTTATTAAGAACCAGCCTCCACACGTACAGTGTATTCTATTGTTATTCTGAGGAGATCTTTACATCATTTGTCAATACACTAAAATTTTTAAGTCTGTGATGAATTATTGAATCTGTTCTTCTTTTTATTTGTTGCTTCATCATATGGATGGTGCAAACTTCATTTGTCTGTCAACTCATTTCATTAAGTCTAATTGTTAGGTGCAGTGATTTATTTGTCTAGGAATGGAGGCCATGGATCACCCGAATTGAACTTATACATTTTTTTAGTAACCAATAGCACCAATTGACTTACCAGCTTTAGTATATTTCTACAACAAACTACTCTTTACAGACTTTTTACTCTGGGTACCCAAATCGCCAAGGAAAGTGCCAATTATCTTTGTGTTTGTTTTGTAATACTTTGCAATTGTGACAATTTTTGTGTTTACTTATGCAGAACATTGTTGTGTCCTTAGAGGTCCCTTTTTAATATATAAAATGTTTTATTTATGAATCAGCTTTTTAATTCAAATAGTTTTTTCTGCGAGGTTTAAGATTTAAGAACATTTTAAAAACATTTCTTTCCTTTTCCCCTGCAGTGTGGCAGTCAGTCGCTCGAGTGATGTGCCCCTTTTTGGTCCAGCCATTCCTAAAGATGTGACTTTACCTAAATCTACTGTCTTCAGAGATTTCCTCCTTACCAAGGTCATCAACGCAGAGAACGCAGCTCACAAATCGGACAAATTTGGCGCCATGGCGACTCGGACGCGGCAGGAGTACTTGCGGGACCTGGCCGAGCGGCACGTCACCAGCACCCCAGTAGAACCTTCCGGAAAGTTCCCCTTCATCTCACTGGCGCATAAGCGGAAGGAGAGGATTCGGCCTTATGGAGGGGCGGAGCTTCGCAGCCTTGGTGCGATCACGTGGGCGGTACATGTGGAGGATCAAACGGCAGGTGCTGAGAGGGAGGGGCTTCTGGCCATTTCGAATGAGTTTGTCATCATACTGGACCAGGAGGCCAAAGCTCTGGTGTTCAACTGCTCTGTAAGAGACGTGATTGGCTGGTCTCTGGGCAGCCCCGCCTCAATGAAGATTTATTACGAGCGCGGCGAAAGTGTCTCACTGCGATCCATCAATAACAACACTGAAGATTTCAGCGAGGTGGTCAAACGCCTAGAGGTGTGTCAAGTGCTTTAAGTTGTACATATTTTAAAAAAGAAATATTAGCGTAGCAGATCTACATCTAATGGTACAGAGTGGCTTGATATGTTGTTATACATTGATATAAAGATGGTGATCTCATTAAATCAGCTTTTAAATTTTTTTCTGAAGCGATCCTAAAATATTAAACTGACATCTAGTACAATATGCTTCCACTTTTTAGTTATATCAAATAAAGGCTATTTTCAAACATGGAAATAAAAACTTTATTTCTATGGTTTATATTGTATATACTTTCCTAGATCACATTTATTTAATCCTAGTATATGCATTATACTATCCTTTCATCACACTATCCATAAACACTGGCCTATGAGCTGTCTTTACTATCACAGATAAAAAGCCTGATTCTCCCATCTCCCGTCCGTCACACGAAATGTTTGTGTGATTTTCCATGGCACTGATGACCCTGCCCTTCACAAGATTATATGTTGGGATTTTTCAGTAGTGGTTTCAGTATAGTCACCTGTCTGTCATGCTTGTTGATATTCAGAGACATGTACCTGTCTCACAAGCGCTCCTGCAGACATTTTATTCGTCACTATGTACTTAAACACGGTTTGTTGCTGTTGCCACTGCCCAGGTTTGATTGCTGGCTGTGGCAACGGTAATAGTGTGGTTGTTAAATATATACACAAACATACACACACACACACACACTAACGTGCAAAGTGTTCTATCAGCAGTCTCGTACTGGCACGGCTTAATGGGTCTGTGGTGTCACTTAATGCCTGTCTACATGGACCTTTTAATTAAATGCAGGCCAACAGTAATATCACAGTAACCCTTTGTTTTTACATGTTTGTGTGCATGTTAATCTTTATATGTTCAATAATATTGTTTTTATCGAATGCCTCACTGACAGAACAAAAACCTTTTAAAACCTATTTCTGTTTTATATTACTGTACAGTAAACCCCCAGTTTTAAGCGGATCAGGATTCGCCGAATTAGTCATACGCAGATATTTTTTGAGAACCTAACTTTTATGTGGAAATCTCCACAATAACGTGGAAACTACAAATATCCATCTGCTTTTTTATGCCAATAAATATATTTCTTCTGGATGTTTTCTCACAAGGGGGATTAGCAGACCTGGAAGCACTTTTTTTGAATTCCACACTAGGGTTGATCCCCCACACGATTTCTCCACGGTGCAAGAGACACTACTCCACAGTTCTATTGATCTCTATGAGACCTTTCCAATGAGCTCTCATTTGTATTTTAGTTATTCCCCAAAATGTTTTTACCTCACCGCAGTGTCCCAATTCTTTTGTCCAGCAACTGTCCAAGTTGCATATCTCTGCGAGGAATTTAAAGAGGTGAATACGGGTCTGCCTTTGCATTTTCTTTAGGGTAAAGCATTAAACTTTAGTTTAAAATGAAATTAAAGTGTTCTGGGAGCATGTTGGGGGCATATTTAGGGTTTACACTATAATGATTGCCATTTTTAGGCTTTTTTTTATTTTTTACCAAAACACCATGCGCTTTTCTCTGTACACGGGTGCGCTTGATCGTACAGATATTACAGGAAGCTCGCTGCATAAGAATATTCAGTACTACTACTAAATGATTTGCTCTCAGTTGTTGCAAAGACTGCCAGTCTTATTAGTATTTATTCTTATAAGCATGCCAGAATGCATGTTTGCTCAAAAACCTAGACTGCTGATTGGGTGTCTAATGACAGCATCTAAGCATGATTCATTGCAACCAGTTAGTATTACTACTCACCCTCATTTCTGTGAATGGGACACATTCACTTTTGTTTTGAAAATCAGGAATCATTCAGGAATAAGTGTCAGAGGTATTGCTATTGATTTAAAAAATGTTAGGCACTACCCAGCCCTAGTCCAGCCCTGCAAATGTGTCCATTGTGGAGTAATTACTGGGAGTAAAAAACTGTTATTGTTTGCTTGAGAGACATCTGTAATGCTTATTCACAGATCCCTTATTGAACCAAGAAGAATGCAAGAACTCTGCCTTGTTCAATTGAGAAATGCCAAAACAGCACATTATAATCAAGTAAAAAGCTATGGAATAATTCTAACATCTTATTAGACTTTGAAAAGCTAGAATATCTGTTAGTCAAGTCAGAAGGAACACAATTTCCAATACTTTCCATTCCATGAGGGGAAACCTCTGGCGATCCACCAGCAGCCCAACCGGTAAAACAATTTTCTCTTTGCTTTCTCTCCATTTGTTTCTCAGCTTGTGACCAAAGGCAGTCAAACGAAGGAGATGACTCTGAGGAGGAATGCGCTGGGTCAGCTGGGCTTTCACGTAAACTTTGAGGGCATCGTGGCTGAGGTGGAGCCGTATGGCTACGCCTGGCAGGCAGGCTTAAGGCAAGGCAGCCGATTGGTGGAGATTTGTAAGGTGTCCGTGGCAACGCTGTCCCACGAGCAAATGATTGACCTCTTGCGTACCTCAGTCACGGTTCGAGTGGTCATCATCCCTCCACATGAGGATTCCACACCACGCAGGTGAACATTTGGATACTGTTTTGTGCCCTGATGGTCATCAACAGAACAGATTTGGGGACAAAAAGTCCTAAATAATATTTCAGTATGGAGTGAAAAGCCATAAAAACTGAACTTCTGACTTCTTGGCAATAACTGGTAGTGGTTTTGGTAACAGCAGCAGTGTCAGCTTGCAAGTAGTCATTTGGTCATTTCAAATTAAAGTACAGTGACCAGGTTGCAGACATTTACAATCATTTTACATACTTCGTTTTGTGTGGGGTGGGGCTGTGATTCAGAGCTACATGAAAATGAACATTTTCTGATTGGTTAAAGGTGTCATTTGAGGTCAGTGTCTTCCAATATAGTCCCACCCAATTCAGTTAATCTGAGGAATCAAAAATGTTCTCAGAGCAAAATTTCAATAAAAATTGAAATATTTTTATTAATAAATTAAAACATTAGCAAAATGTTTTGACAATACCATTTAGGACAGCAGTGCTTCAGTGCATCTAAGCATGCATCACTTGTAAACTACATTAGCCTCTTAGCTCCAAAGTGCCGAGTAACAGAAGCAAATTTCAGGCATAAAACGTGTCTTGACTGTTTGACTACAATAGTGAAAGGAGAAAATTGTTATTTACTGAACAGTTGCTTTGAGTTGTTTGAACATGAATGAGATGCATCCGGTGCTCGTTTGATTTGAAGTTACACTGTATTTTTGATCTGTGATCTCTAAAGGGCTTCAGACAAGTATTGAGTAACATGATACGAATTTGTTCTAAAAAATTATACTAATAATGTTATATTTATATTCATAATGACATTGTATTTCATTCATCTGATGTAATTTCTGTCTTTCTGAGGTTTGCAGTAACTGAATCATGTGTACCATGTGGTGGGTGATCACTGTTTGTCTTTGTTCTGTAGAGGATGTTCTGAGATATACCACATGCCACTGGTGGACTACAAAAACCACAAAGAGGGAATGCCCTATGAGTACAAGTTCCCCTTTCGCAACAATAACAAGTGGCCTCGACCCACCAATGCCCCCCAGACCGCAGTCTCCACTTCCCAGAATCGGAACGTAGGCCTGGGGGCGACCCTCAGCAAAGTCCCGCCTTCAGATTATGCAACCCGGGCTTCGGTCATTCCACGCAGTGTGTCCAGTGACGGACGTCCGCTGAATCCTAAAAGGTAGTTTTAAATGAGTAGTTATGAGCGTTTAGTGAAGGAATAATTTAGCTTTGTTTATAATTGGGTTTTTTTTCCATTTAGAATTGTTAACACTTGTCGTTATAGACAAATTATTTTAGAGCGTAGATTTTTCTTGTTATGGAGTTCTGCTCATTCTGGACACAACTGTTTTACAACCTAAAGTAGTGAAGTGTTGGCATCAAAATCATGATCAGAATGAGTTTATTTTTCTTACAGGAACTTAATAAAAGCTCCATTCCCATACATGATGCGCCACTGTGCCTTGTGTAGCTGTTCTGGGAGGAAACCCTGATGTTGTCTTATGAACATTTCTGCGCTCTAGGGGTTAAAGCTGTTGAATGTTACGCTGAGGGATTTATTGGAAGAGTTGTACTCTTGTTCCCTTGTAATAGTCTCTGAGTCACTCTGATGTGATCTTGTTTTCTCTCTCAGGTACTCTCCAGGCTCTGATAACTATGCCCTGGCTTGTTCCATCGTGATGGGCCGTTCTCCCTACACGCGCAACTCCCCCAACAACCAATCGTATTCCAGCGACACCAGCTCTAGCTCCACCCACTGGCGTCAGAAGTCCATTCCAGATGGGTATGTGTTAAACAAGTGATGGGTTTAGATCATTTTACTAACTTGGTTCGATAAAATGAACAACTCTGTCAAATCAATTATTTCATTTACTGGACCTAGTATGATTTTGTAGCTGTTATTGGAGTGATGACAGAAAGAGCTCTAAGGGCACTAATGCTTTTTTTAACTTGGTATATATAATAGACAAGTTCGTTAACCTTTTGGACCATAGCCTATTAGGATATGCAGTTTAAATGACTGTTTACCTGTGTGAGATCACTGTGCATAGCAATAAAAGAATAGTTTTATTCATTCCAGAATAGCTATTCTCTTTAGACTAACTGCTTGTTGAAGACCTGTAGTAGTTCTAAACTACTACTAACGCTAGTTCCAGTTTAAAGGCAAATAAACATCCAGTTGTCTTTCCTACACTGGGAATATGAAGTGGTCATGTGACAAGTGAATGAAAGAAAGACATTTCAGATGAATGAAACAAGTGGTGTGTTGATCCTATGTCATAGAAAAGATTATAAATGACACATCAATACTACAAATCCTTGTTGACAATGAGTCATTTTTACTGTTGCCTTCATTTGATTGTATATTATTGATGTTTTAATGTAATTACACAACTATTTAGAACACTTTCTGTACACTGACAAAACAATGCTCCGTTGTTAACATGTACAATTCAGGATTTTCCATGAAACAGCTGTTTCTCTGATCTGTTACTGATTCAAAACACAGTAAAATTCCACATTGTGTGCTACAGTAGGAAAAACACTGAAGATTGAGTTACTTGTGTAACTATGACTCTCTTATTCAAATACAGAATTTCGTTGCACTTTCATTGGTGGCTCTCGTGACAACGTTATTTCCAGCTACTGCCAAGGAGAGAGTATCTCCACAGACAACTGAGTCTGGATTATGAGTAGAACACACTGCTGATGCTGGCATTTTCAGTGATTGGCAGACTATGTTGGACAGTGCTCATCAGAGACCTACGCATACATTAACGAGCAGCAGACTAACAAAACAGCAAAATGGAAAACAGTTGCTCTCGAGATGCACCGCTATAACAAAACTCCATGAGCTGCATAAATAAGAGCAAAAGTTGGAACCTTTGACTGTATTTAAATTATATGTACACTCAATATGTTCTCACCGGAATGATGCTTCTTTATTATGATGCTTAAACGGATGAAGCATGTTTATATTAATAATTTTGCATTCTTTATTTATCTGTTGTTAATAAGAATTATTAATAAATTATAATTTACATTGTCGAGGATTTAGCCTTCCAATATAACTCCTTTTGTGACAGTAAAATGTGAATACACACACACTCACTCACTCACTCACTCACCCACAAACGTTTCATTACGTCCCTCCACCTGAGACCAAAGAGTGACTAATGAACAGGGTTCGGTAAGCCCATCCATTACTGATGGATTGTGGTCAAACAGAGATTGCCAGAAGGAGTTTAGTTGTAGAAACTCAATCAGAGTAGCGGATACCTGATGGATTTTTATCATGTGTATGATGATAAATTTGGATTTGATTGGGTAATTTGGTGCAGCACATGCGATGGATTATTTCAGATGAATCACACTGCATCCAGGGCACTGAGGAAGAGTGAATATATATTAAATATGTCCATTTAGTGTCTTTGTTGAGATTTTGCCCTTGCACCAATCTTTGAAGGGCAAGGAAGAGAAGCAGCTGTACTGAATGTCTTACATTTATAATGAATGGGCTCATACCAGACACTCATCATTTATTCTGTTATAGTGCATGCAAGCTTCCTGACAATTTTAGGAACATTTTGTGAAGGAGGCCCAAATGCTTCCTAAAGTTCGCTTTATGTCTGATGGGTGTTTGCCTCTGCTTTCCCTCAACACTCTCTTCAGGTTTAATGTTAACCGGAACTCCCCACTGGTTGCTGAGCGGCAAAATCTGAAAGAAGGTGTGCGAGTTCCTCCAAGTTGGGCCAGAGTGGTGGAGGGAGAAGGATGTAGTAAGAATTCTGAGAGGACATCAGGTGATCAGAAAAACTGACGTGTGTGTGTGTGTGTGTGTGTGTGTGTGTGTGTGTGTGTGTGTGTGTGTGTGTGTGTGTGTGTGTGTGTG
>JBBJLR010000001.1:37006991-37023777 GCA_037577145.1 Brachypetersius gabonensis
TGGAGGAAGAAAAATGCTGCCTATGACCCCAAAACACCGTCCCCACCGTCGAGCATGGAGGTGGAAACATTCTGCTTTGGGGTTGTTTTTCTGCTAAGGGCAGGACAACTTCACCACATCAACGGGAAAATGGATGGAGCCATGTATCGTAAAATCCTGAGCGACAACCTCCTTCCCTGGAGAAAATATAATACATTTAAATAATTTATTATACCTTGGAAATGTTAAACTACACAACACATTATTTTACAATTGCAGCTATTAAAATAGTGATGTTAAGAGCAGTGTGTGCATGTGTGACTGTTTCTTCGTATCAGAAACTGAATCAGGAGTGAAGCTGCTGGAATACAGCACACAGAAAAGCTGATGTACAATCACTACTGCACTTACAGCACATAGGGAGACATTTCTCATTGTTTACACAGCTCAAACTGCAATAGTTCATAAAAAATAGAACGATTTTACACACAAACACTGCCGACAGTGAACAGAATAAAGGGAATAATGAAAGGTTGTGTGAAACCTTATGTGTGAAACAATAATGTGTGAAAGGTTTCTGGTGCAACATGCACATTTTTGGGATTGAATATTAATGTGCAACTTGTCTTGTGCATTATTACTGTTTGTCAATGCCTGCTGCTACTAAACAGCTGAGGATACTCCAGTGTGTACCTGTACGTATCTCCACAGTGTTCATACATTTACATACAGCAGGTAATATAAGCATTAAACTCGTCACCCATTTTCTAAGTAAATATATTTCTAAAGATGCTGTTGACATGAAATTCTCACCAGATTTCGTTAACAACCCATCCATGCAAAGAAATCAAGCCATAGTTGTCCATAAATGAAGTTATGTGTAATAAAACGGAAAGACATTGGTACTGAATACGCTTACTGAACTTCCTTCAATTATATGAAGTGTGCCAGAGCCCTATGCTCTAAAACAGCCTCACACCATGATGTTCCCACCTCTAAACCTCACTGTTGGTATGGTGTTTATGGCGTGGTTTTCAGTGCATTTTTACCTCAAAACATGGTATTATGGCATCCAAAGAGCTCAATTTGGTCTTTAGTATTTATGTATATTTGTACAATTATTTATTGTTTACAGTTGTACCTGCTAGTTCCAGCTCTTCTGAAGCTCTCCACAGGCAGCCCTTGGCTCTTGAACAACTCTTCTGATATTTCTTTTCACTCCTGTGTCTTAAATCTAATGGGGAGCACCAGGTCGTGGACGGTTTGTGATAAAATTACGTCCACAGCCAGATTATGACCCCAACATCGCTAACTAGAACCTTCAGTAGTTTAGAAATTCCTCTGTAACTAATGCCATCAGTATGCTTTGCAACAATAAGGTTGTGACGGTGATGAGAGAGCTCTCTGATGTTTCTTTGTTAAATCTTTATTACCAACATCTGGTGAGAACTTAGACAAATATTTACTTAGGATATTGGTGACATGTTCAATGCTTTTACCCGCTATATATGTATATGTGCAGATGAAGCCTTTAAAGGCACACTTCAGTAAAACTGATGGCCACAACCAGCCTGTTTTACAAAAGAGAAATTCCCTTTAAATTCCCTCTCAGAGACGGGGCTTTGTAGCTGACAGTTCAGTCCGATGGCCACGCCTCCCTCAGAAATGCCGGTCTCGGATTGGTTGATATTTCCCCTGTGGTTTTCTGATTGGTTGTTGTCCTCATGTCCTCCACCCCTCCCCTCCTCCTCTCCAGCACCCCCCCCCCGCAGAGACTTTCCACCGCTGCTGTTCCGTTACAGTGTGGCAAAATGGCGGCTGTCATTCAGAATCCACTAAACGCGTAAGTCATTTAGAGATTATTTACCGGAGCAGAGACTCTGCAGACCTCGACACAGCTCCGGAGACTTGAGACAAAGACAGTTAAGCGGTGCCGAGGCAACAATGGCAAGCGGCTGTCGTCGTTTTCTTGCAAACCTGCAGCTGTGCTCCTCTGAAACTGGGCTCGTTTATCGCCTCCAGACGAGTCTCGGTGTCTGGTGGCACTTTTCCCACCTTTCATGCTAAAAATGCGTTTTGTGTTTGCAGAAATCTGGTCGAGGGCTTTTTACCGACCCCATGTTGTTTCTAGCACGATAGAATAACCTTACTGGCGTTATTTCAGACGAATGACATTAATAGACAGGTTTTGGGACTTAATGCAAGTATTTGGACCTTCTCCCGGTGATCCATCTTTAAACTGCAGGTCTGAGGGGTCTCTTCTTGTGTTTTGGGGGTTGTTGTGGTGTTAGAAAGATGTGCATTTGCAGACAGTAGCTTATTTAGTTTTTCTAGCATAGAGAATGAAGTTCATGGCTAAAAAGTCAGCTAGCAGCCTGGCTAGCTTGCTAGCACACAGTCGACGTTTGGTTGGGTCTTGTTTGTCCATAAAAATTGTTTTTGTAAAAGCCGTTGTGATGTTTGTGATCTGGTGGAAATAATCTCACTCCGTGTGATATTTACAGTCTGCTAGTGGTCCAGATTGCGAGTCAGAAAACAGTACAGACGTGGTCTTTTTTAGGTTCAGGAGGACAGACCGCCTCGTCTCAGTTGGTGAGAAGAAAAAAAAAAACTGATGTGCTTTTTGGATCATGGTTTACTGATGAGATGATTGCTACACACAGGCCTGTAAAACCTTTAGGTTTGGAGCACAGGTACATTATCACTAGCTGGTGTGGTAGGAGGACAGGATGGATGTGCATAGAGCCAGCAGGGGTTCCATCTGTTGTAAATCACAATTAACCGTCATACACACATAATATATCACTCTGAGCACCAGCCTTCCTCGGATATAAGTAAGGGTCCTTGCTTTTTGAGCCATGGATGTTAAATATTTTGGTCAATGTCTTGCTGGTGGTTAAGGTAGTGTCCTCTGAACTGAATACCCTTCACAAGATCTGGCCCGAGTCTCATCATTAACACTTAATGGGCCAATATGGAAATGTAGGGCTCAGTACCAGTCCTTGATGTTTATATCAATACATGTGCAGCTGAGCATATTTAAGGTACATATTTCAAGGTATTTTAAGGGGCAGCATGTGGCCTGGTGGTTAGGCAGTTGACTCTGCTTTCAGAAGGCTGTGGGTTCGAATCCCAGGACTGCCAGTGGTACCTTCGAGCAAGATATCGTCCCCTCACATTTACTGCCCGCTAAAGTGCCTTGATCAGCTTTACTGCAGGTGTCCTGAGAGCCCCAAGCAATTTCAGTTAATAAATATGAATGGGTTGATGCATCTGTCATGTGATGTCAAAGCTTTACTCTTTATCTACTGTGGTACATTTTTCTGGGTTGAGACCAGGGGTCTTAAACCAGTTCTCTAGAACCTTCAGCTAGTCCACAGTATTATGTTTGTGTTAGTAGTTGGGACGAAGCAAAAATGTAGGGCTATGGGGCCACGAGGAAGTGTTTATGGAAACTACTGGGTTAAAGCACCATATAGGCCTGCTGACACCAGTGTGGCGTCTAGCGTGATGCACTCTGTGAATTATATTCTGATATTTTCCATGTTCTGGTAGTCAAGTATATGAGGTTTATAACAGCATTTGTTGCAGCTTCATTAATATTTGCTGTAAACTTGTGCACTGCCTTTCTGTGAAATCAGAACTTGTTGGTGTTATCACTCTGATGAGACCATTCAGAACATTTTCTCGGCTGGCCAGAATGAGGCGAATTTACACTCCAGCCAGGAGCACTACAGAGGGAGTTTCTCATTCCGGCTATTGTGTTGCTAGAAACAGTATAAATGAGTAAATATTTGCACCTCTCCTCATTATAGTCAGTAGAGCCACAATGTGTGCTTAGGAATTCCGGGATAAGGAGAAAGTGGTGAAGAGTTGGTTGATAGAGGGAGGTTAGACTTCAGAGGGCCTGGTATGAGGGGATGAATAACTTTTTTTTTCTTTTCTTCTTCCTGTTCCTGTTGTGCTGACTATCTCTAGAATTTACCCATTCAGACAGTCTGCATGCATGCTTTATGTCATGAATCCTGCAGCAAAATCCACTTTAAAATGTCAGTGCTGTATTCCAGTGCTGTGTATATTGTTTGTCAAGGTGTATACAGAGTTTGGTGCTTCTAATTTACAGCGGAGGGTTCCATGCAAAGTCCATAATTCAGTGTTCTTCTTTAAACGTGTAGACAGCTGGAATTCAGCCAGCATTCCCCAGGCGCTCTCTAGATGAGCTGAATGAGAGCTGTGAAGTAGTGGTCATGTGACCTCAGGATAGTCTAGTGAGTGTCTCTTGTAGAATAGAAAAGATATGGAGAAAAGGAGGGTAAAAAAAAAAAAAAAAAGCCGTGCTGACGTGTGGTGTGAGAGTAAAGTGGTACCTGAAAACTACTTTACAATAAGTAGAATGTTATTAAAATTCAACCAAAATGGGGTTGGATTCTAGATTAAGTGTTGTAACTAGTATTTTTTTGTGCAAGTATTTAAAGGGGTTACACAAATGTATACCATATATATCCATTTATACACTAGAAAGAGTTTTGGAGTGATAAAATCTGTAAGAAAACTGTCAAAACATCAATGTTGTATTCCACCGCTCCAGTGGCGCAGAGCTGGTCCGGGCATGTTCTAATGGATTGGGTATCTGCTATATTCAGTCCGATACACTTCTGATGCTTTATTTATACCATTGTTGTATTAAACACGTTATGTAACTGCCTTTTAATGAAAAGGCCAAAACCAAAACATTTCAGTCAAGCATGTCACTTTATGGGTATATCAGTCTGCAGGCTCATTAATCTGAGGATGAAGGTGAATCCGATTTATTGCAGAAATCCGTTTTTATTGTTGGATCGTTCACATTATTATAATAAGACTTTTTCTGGCAACGTTATTGAACATTCATGCTCCTCAGCTGACCTGCATGCACAGTGGAGCACTGGTCCACCTGAACACGCTCGTCCTGAACACGCTCGTCCTGAACACACAGCTGTTCCTTAAGGGGCAGCTGGTGGCCTAGTGGTTAAGGCATTCGCCCCATGATCAGAAAGCCAGGGTTCGATTCCCAAGACCGCTAGGCACCTCTGAGGTACCCTGAGCAAGGTACCGTCCCACACACTGCTCCCCGGGCGCCGTGTTCATGGCTGCCCCCTGCTTCACTTTGTGAATGGGTTAAATGCAGAGGAAGGATTTCGTGCTGTTCACACCGTGTGCTGTGGTGTGTTCACGTATGACCAGATTGTCACTTTCACTTATTTTCAATAGACTCCTTTAACGCAATATTAAAGTGAGCTGTCTGAAGTGCTACTTTGAGCTTGAAGTGCCGAAAACAGACGCAGAGAAGAGTAAAAATGGTGATTCTGTGCTTGTTTTTATTATCACAGCTGATCAAGCAGAGAAATGAAGTTGTTTCTTTTGCTTCCCTGCTGTGAAGGACACTACCAAATGAGCATAAACAGCAATACATACTGGATTGATACATGAACTGTGTGCTTTTTTCACTCGTTTGCTTCAATCTTTTTCCCCAAAGTTTACACGAGGTAAAGCTGATTTTGAAAAGTTAGTTTATTTTCTTTGAAGCGTTACCATAGTTACAGGTGTCTTGATGATGTTGCCGTAAAGGGCCTAATTCCACACATGAACTTATGAAGTTTGGGTTGGATTTGTAGTAGCACATGTAAATGTGGCCCAAATATGAATTAGAACAGTCAGATTTATCATGTTTTTGCTGTTCACACTGTTTTGCATAACACAAATCTGCATTGCATGTCGGATTCACACAACTTTTGCCCACAGACTGTTTATATATTGTTTATACTGGCAATATTTATACGTAGAGGCCCACCACACCAAACTAATCCATTAACTAAATGACCCGCCCCACCCCCCAAGCCCACTCGACAAAATTAAATGGACTGCAAAGGTTGACAAAACAAAAAGATCTAGGTCTGGAAATTGCCACACAGACAGTGCTTCTATGCTGTTGCTATTCTTCATCCTTGAAAGTTGGCGACTTATTAAGTTTGCTGGTGATATTTTTGCTCCGATGCTGGAGAAGAACAAAGTTTTGTGCCGACTTGTGGACAGAGCCACCATGAATAAAAATATTTAAAAATGCTTTAAATCACTTTATTGATATTATATTCTGCTGAAATATACTACACTGTGTCCATTTTATCACCCAACACAAATCAGTCTTGGTTAACAGTAATGCAGTTTGCCTCGTTCACACGGACGTCTGAACCAGGCGTTTTTCTGGCGTTCGTGACTCCAGGTGAGCTCCTATTGAACGCCGCCCGTTTTTCTGCTCATTGAAGCAAATTAAAGCGTCCACACGGCGTTCAGCCCCGGCGTTCGGCCGCTGCGTGTTCGGATGGCGTCAAATAAACGCTGCATGCAACGTTTTCTTGGTGTCAAAATAATAACGAAACTACAGATCGGGCGTCAGACTGGCGTTAAACGGCGTCAGACAGCAGTCGAATGCCTTGCTGACGTCAATCAAGCGTCGCTACCAAACTCCACAAAAACGCCTGTGGAGTTCAGAGTGCGTTCATTTCAAACGTCCGTGTGGACGAGGCCTTAAGTCCGTATTTGCTTATATGGATCCAGTATATAGTGGATGAATAGATCAGTATATCTCTGACAGAAAATAAGCTCTTCTTGATTCCAGTTCGTTTTCATTTTGTGGTGGAAGATGTCAGGAACTTTTGTGCATGTTCAGTACGGTTGGGATGCTTCTACAGGATATCAGTGTCTTTTTTATTATTATTATTTATTTATTTATTTTTACACCTCCTAAACTGTGATCCAGGGAGCACCGGATTGACCAGTTCTGCAAGTTATAAAATTTTGTTCACCTTGCAGAATAACATCCAGCATTACATAGAAAGAGGAGGGTGAGGGCGAAAAAACAATGCAAACTACAAGGTGCCTCAGCACCATTTCAAGCCGTTGTCCCTTAACTGTCACACATTTTTGTCGTTTGATGCAGCCCCTGCTAGAAAGGGCTTTAGTGGTGGCCTCTAGCAGTTACGGCTTCTTTTTTTTTCCAGCCTTATTCAAACAACTGCCACAGAAATAGCAGCTCTGTATGATCTTTTCTTGTACAACATGCACCTCTGAACGTCTGAATGCACTCAGTAGACACGTCCACTTGCACTTAATTCTTATTACCAAGTCAAGTTCAGGCAATAGCTAGTCATAACAGAAGAGAGAGATATGTCATATTTCACCTTTGCTCATATGGTGGAATGAGCACTTGGTGTAACTGCTAATATAGATTTGTTTGCTTACTATTTTAGTGTGACAGGCGGATGGAGTTAACAATATCAGATTGAAGCTGGCTGTGTTGTCTTAACACTCTTGACACACTGGGTTTGGCTGAGTCATATCACAATCACTGGTTGCAGTGTTACTCAGGTTGCACTGTGGTCTGCAAGGCTGAATGATAAACTATTGGATGCTAAACCTTTCTCACCATCTTATTGCTAGCATTATTTTTTTGCGTTTTTTTTTTTTTTCACTTGCTTTATTTCTGAGTTCTTTGGTGTTTGGTGTGCATGTTTGAAAATGTTTTGTGTGTTATCCCTCAACTTGCATCGCTGCAGCTAGGCTGACTTCCTGTTAAAACGCCAGAGTTGCACCTGCATGGTCTCAAGAGATACAGCCTGAGTCTTGCAGCCAAGACTGAATTCACAACTGGGTGATGTGCCAGCACTGATACAGAAACCGTCTCTCATGTGATTAAGCAGTGCTTTCGTTGTGTGCTTCTTCTCATACACGCTGTCTTTCTCACGTTCGGACAGTTAATATAGTTTTATAAAGAATCTTCTACGTTCTATTAGGGTTCTATGTAGAATACAAATGTAATAAGATGAATTTCTGTGAGTAGAATAATTAGAGAATAAGTGTTCAATGTAACTGCCTACTAGTTTTTTGTGGTTCTAAGGGGCGTGTGCACACAAACACGTGTCCGCCTCCAAACATGCAAAACAAATTTATGTAACTCCAGCAAGGAGAGATTGGACTCTGACATGTGACGCAGAAGACAGTTGACAAGACCGCTCTGCTAGTGGAGGCCCAACCAACCATCAGGATCACAGAGTCTGCCACTCGTACTCATGCAGCCTTTCTGTCACGGTGTACTTCTAGTAGGCTGCATGTTAACCCTAGTAGCTCTCAAACTGGTTCTTCAAAGTCATTTAATGGTGGTTCAGACACTAAAGTGAGGGGCTCTTGAAAGAAGAGTAGGTGGAAGAGATTACTGAACAGTGTCTGCCCTTCAGCTGGCCGAGTTTGTATTATTCAAGAGGTTTCCCAGGTATCTGCTGTAGTTTAGACAGGGGATGTCATTTCTCTACTAGAGTTCTTTACTAAAGTATAGAACAGACTGCAGAATGGTGTTCTTGAAATTTCTGCTGATAGCCTAACCTGGTGCCATTTATGCTATGAGTACTCTTACATTTCTGGGGGGAAATGACAGACCACTGCAGTTTATTTTTGTGTGTGTGAGACAACCATTCCATGCCAGTGTCTGTTAAATTTCTACACAATAACCCCATTCTGCTTTATGGCGTGCTGATTACTGATCACCTGAATCAAATTTTATTTAATGAGGAAAAGTATTTTATTTAGGAGTGAACAAGAGACTTATTTTCTTTGAATTATTCAAGTTCTATAGACACTGCATCATTTGTCTTATTTTGATGCTTAAATAAAAAACAGTATTTTTATTTGGAAATTTGGAGAAATATTGTCAGAAGATCTTGTTCTTAAAAACTAAGGTAAAGCTGTTTAGTTCAATATTTGCACCTATAAAAGGTAAAATGAGAAACATTTTTGCAGTTGTCTTTTTTTCCCCCAGAGCTGTGTTTGTGCCTTTTCAATAAAGTTGCTAAAGAGGTTTGCAATGGTTTTATGTTTGCATTCTGCAAAGGTCCTGTATGTTACTATTAAAATGCATAAGCTTATTGAATGTATTTCTGCACAATGTTAAAATAGAATGATTAATATCAGGATCAGTCAGTGTTGTGCATTGCAACTTTGGTGAATAGCTCTGGTATTGTGGGTTAATCTGTCAAGACATGTGGTTTAGGCTACAGGTACATGTGTTCAGGATGAAACGGATCAGACTTGGAGCGTTTATGTTTACCACAGTGAAAAAAAACACATTCATTCACATTCATCTCACAGAGATTACCAGCTTGGACCCAAATTGCCTAATATGGGCATGACGCACAACTTTAGAGGTCTATACCGTTCTGTCTTTGTCACCTTGAATGAATGGTTCACTGCAAAATCTAATTTACCAGTCAGCCAACACATGTTTGTTGTCCAGCGTTGTGAAACGAAAATAATAGAAGTCTGTGTCACTGATAAACATTTTTGGTGACACAGACCTCCAATTCTTTTTAGTTATATTACTCTCATTGCCCCAGTTCTAGACTTTAACAAATTTGGGTTGGGGAACATTGACTGCGACAGGCTGATTCGCTATGTTTGGTGAAAGGGTAAGATATTAGATATGTGAGATAAATTAGATATGTGTAAATTAGATTTTACAGCCAACCGTTGCTTTAGCTTACTTTTACAAAAAGGTCTGTGCCTTTTCTGAATGCCATGTGCTTTATAATTGTCTCACCACACTTGTAAACAAGAAGCCAGAGAGAAAACTACCAGAATGAAAACAAGGAGGGAATAGAGATGGGCATAGTATAATATTGAAGAAAAAGGGGGTCCAGAATAGGGTTGTCAAAAAATCGATTTTCAAATACTAATCAATGCTAAAATTTAGTATCGAGTTTGATATCAATTAGCACTGGCATCAATACTTAAAGGTCAGTTTTGCATGTGCTGGTTCATGGAAATCGCTGACAGACTACCACAATTTTCTATTGCATCGGGCAGCCCCTCACCCGGCTACCTGGAGGACCCAATGTTTACAAGACAGCCCTATAGCTCGGCCGGGGAACAACCTAGCGCTACAAAATTTTACACAGACCCTCAGCTCCCCCAGAACTATAGAACATGGCCGATTAGATCCATGACATGCCGGTAGATCTCCGCTAGCCCCCTACAGAGGGAAATATATTTAATTTATAAAGCACTTTTCAAAATACATTGTACAATTTTGAGTAGACAAAGAGCATTTTGTTTGTCTAATCAACCCTAGCTCAGTGAAATTTTATAGGGACCCTCAGCTCTCCTCAGCAAAGAGCCGGTGCAACAGCCCCTGAGTACATATTTAAATATTTTTACTTAAGTTTTTGTTTGTTTTTTCTCCCCCTGTAGTATTGAAAATAGTATCGAGTACCATCTTTAGTATCGGTATCGAGTTTGAAATTTCAGTTTCGTGACCTGCTAATTGAGTAAGCAGAAGCAAAATTGCACTTTTTTCCCCTGATTGTTTTTTGCTGATTTGCTGTAGCACTTGTGTAGCTAACTTTGATATTAGGTAGAGTGACCTCAGTCTGGCTGATGTACTGTACATTTGGAATGTGCTTTTGCAGACATTTGCAGTCAAATTTGTTGATTGATGAATTTGCATAATGTGAAATGGCATATGTGCTATATGCACATCTATAGCAGAGTTGAGGAAAGTGACCATAATAAAGACGTTAATTTATTATTTATAATTTTTTATAACAGTGATACAATGTAGCTTTTCATTTAAAAAATTATGTACCAAAAAAAAGGTTTTTTTTTTCCAGGTTGGGTGACCAGTTCTACAGAGAGGCCATTGAGCATTGTCGCAGCTATAATGCTCGACTGTGTGCTGAACGCAGCGTGCGCTTGCCCTTCCTCGACTCGCAGACTGGCGTGGCTCAGAACAACTGCTACATCTGGATGGAGCGTCACCATCGTGGACCAGGTGGGTATTAACATCATGACAAGTGAAAGGCCCCCTAACCCAACCTTTTTTGTTTGTTTGTTTGTTTGTTTTTTTTACTTGTTATTTGTAGAGAATCCAATTGTTAATCTTTAATTTGCTCTTGCTGGATATTGTTAATAGGTCATCGTTGGACGTCAAGCTAAATTTAATGATTTCTGTGATGTTCTGTGGTTGTGCATTCAGGTTCGGCAGCTGGCCAGATGTACACATACCCGGCCCGCTGCTGGAGAAAAAAGAGGAGGTTGCATACTTCCATGGATTCAAGCCTTCATCTCTATGGTCTACATATAGGTAATAACATCCTGCCACCACACTAGTCCTTCCCTATGTGCCCAGTGGTTAAATCTATCCATGTTTGTCTCTTGGGGTCAGTTTACTAGACAGGGCTAGGCCTATGCTTAATCACTGAATGGAAAACCAGTGTGATCTATTTCTATGATTGATAACTAAATTCCTAAACAACTGACAACACTTTTATTGTGTGTTAGTGTGTGTTTAACAGCTCAGTATTCAGTATTTCCAAGATATATTCAATTTATACCAGAGGTGGCAACAAAGTCTTAGATTTGACTACGGTCATCAGTTTAGACTGATTTCATAAAATTGCCCATTGATTTCACAGTTATCATAAACTGAGGTGTTTTTAACATTAGAGAGATTTTATGTCAGGAATCATGTGATTGATTTGTAAATTGTCAAAAAAAAAAATACTGTGTTTGGAATGTTGTCCTGAAGTCTGTTTGTATCGCACTTATTTAAAGTTAAAAAATTGACAGTGGAATTGTTTTTTGTTCTTTGGGGTTTTTTTTGTTGCTGTTTTCTCTTCAGCTTAGTCACTGCTAAATCCCACCTTTTAGCTTGGTCTCATAGGTTATGATGCACCTAAAACATGGTAATGGTGAAGGCAAGCACATCCAAGACATTTGAAACCAGCCATCATTTTTTTGAAATGCTATTAAAGTCACATCTTTGGATGATTTAACACGTGTGGAGGAGAATTCTACCAACCCAGAGAGAGCGAGGCTAATTACGCGTAGACATTGTGAGCTATGAGATGCCTGTGGCATTGCCTGGATTTATGGGATTTCCTATTGTTTTAAATACTTCAGTCTTTTGTCCCTAGATTTATGTCAAGTGTAAAAAATTCAGTGTGTTTGTATCAATGTTCTTACTACACTCATCTCTCCATTCATTGTGGTGGGGCCTTTACAGGTAAAGAAGCCTTGCCTACACCAAGTACTACGCTGGAGGCTTTGCTCAGAGGGGATAGCCTTGACAAGAGAAACAATTCCAGAGATGAGGAGAGCCTCCTGGAGATTCAGGTTGGGAGCTACTCTGAGGCAGTAAATACCAACCTTGAGAAAAGCATAAGCTTGTTTTTATTCCTTCTACTGTTAAGTGAAAACAAAGTTTCTTAATTTACTGTTGGTATATGATTGACTAGTAAACTGTCAACTAGTAAACTAGACAAATACTTCTGCAGTAATCTTATTGCAGTCAGTTTTTTAATTATCTATAGTATATCCACCTCTCTTATTGGCCATAGCATTTTTTAATCCATATTTAGTGCTAAGCATTTTTATAGTATTTCAGCTGTTTTATTTTGACTTATACTATTTTATTTTGTCTTTGTCTCTGTATCTCAGTATAGCCATAGCATAAGCGGTTTCCTCCGGGATCAGGAACGTTTTGTGATTCTGATTATTTGGACTGTTGTCTGTTAAATTGGATAGTAACTAAAATATGTAAAAGGCATCTTTGTGTAGTTGTGTATGTTTAATTCTGCACTGGTGTGTTAAATAGTTGTTTTAATGTTTGAGCTGTTTCTTTGACTTTGTAAATGGTGCTGTCTCTCCTGCACTCACTCACACTGTCGCCTCGTTATCGACTACAGAGAGTTTTGGAAGCTGACGCCAATGAAGATGGTTACCATGACGATGAGGATTTTGAAGTGGACATACCAAAACGAAAACATCGGGGCAAAGGCAGAGTATGTGACTGGTCACCCTTGTATTTAACGATCAGACCCCTGGACATACACTGCTGAACCTGCATAATGTATGTTCACTGGAACTACATAAAACTGGATTTGCCATGAGCAGGAAACATACACCCACTATTTCTGTATGGTACCATGTGTCCAAAAAGTAATTAGATACTGGGCAATCACACCTGCATGAGCTTTTTGGACGTCCCATTCCAAAACCATGGACATTAATCTGAAGCCCCCCAGTGAAGGTCTTAATAGACTTTGCTTTATGCACAGTGGCAAAGTCATGATTGAACAGGAAAGGGCATTCCCCAAACTATTGCTGCAAACCTGGAAGTATGTAATAGCATCAAATAGTTTTTATCCTGCAGTCTTAATATTACGCTTCACTGTAATATCACAAGCCCTGAAAAACAGTGTTTGGCAGCCATCTGCCAAACCCAGATTCATCAATCAGAACATAAAGCATGATTCACCAGTCCACCAATCATGACTTTATACACCTGTTAGCAATGGGTGTGGCTCACACACCTGAAGCCGAAATGTACACATAATTTTGGCCATGCAGTGTATATCTAGGAAAATGGTTTACAGACACAGAGCATGGTGTATGATGATCATGATTGCTGTAGGGCACAGTGGCAGAGGTGTTGTGACATGTTTCTTTTATTACAATAGTGAAATACTTGTTGGACTGTATAGCTATAGATCAGCTTTTCCTTATGGGTCACATATCTTCAGAAATTAACATTTTTCCCCTTACCCCTGTCCTTACCTTTTAGAAGGTTAAGGTAACTATCAGATAACCAGAAAAAAAGTGGGTACTTGTGATCCATGGATGATTTTTGGCTACCCAGTGGTATCTTTTACAGTTGCTGTTATTGCAAGAAACATGTGGTAAACGTGGAGCGGTACTGTAGTTCAGTACTGTAATAACTGCAATGTGTCATTTTATTTAAAAGGCATTCACAACGAAGATTGGAAGCATTGTATCCATTTAAATTGATTACATTTTTGTTTGGCTTCCCTCTAAAGGGTCGAGGTTCAGGACGTCGGAGGGCAGACTTGGATGACCAGGACAAGCCATATATCTATGAGGGTGAGGAACCAGTTTAGCAGAAAATGAAAAAATTTTGTAATTGAAAAGTATCCAGGATCCTGTATAGTAGTGGTTCCCAATCTGTTTTCCTTGAAGCTATCCTTGCCTGTGTCCAAGACAAGCTAGGACCCCCAACTCCTACCCGCATAGACGCCCAAAAAGAATAAAATGATTAATTACAAACATTTTATTTGCAAAAAATAAACAGTGGTTGTAGGTTTTTGCTCCTATACTCTGATACACACACACACACACACACACACACTTTTACATTTCACTGTTTAAGAATTTGCGTACAATTATAATTTTGGTAAACTCAATTCAGACAAAATTCTGCGCACCCCCTGTGATCTCTAGCGCCCCCCTAAGTGGGGTCCGGACCCCAGGTTGGGAACCACTGCTATATAGCATTGTTTTTTAACAGAGTGATCACATCGTGCCCTCCTGAAGTCAAGTCACCTCGTTTGTTTTGTCCACATTCAGAGACATTGTTGGTTCTGCACCAGTCTGTTAGTCGTTGCTAATCATGTTTGCTTTTACAATTTTCTCTCTGTTTCTGATTTTATTTGCCTTGTGTCTTCTATTTCAGGCAGATACAAACAAAAGCATAACTCAAAAGCTGGAGCCTCAGGTATGTGGAAATTTGAACTCGAAAGAGTAAAGATGGCTTACCTCTACCTACTCTGAAAGGTGTGCAAGAAGTACTCATTCTGTGCAGTAATATTTTATGAGCAAATTATTACACATTAGGCCAAGAACTGATCTGTTAGTCCACACAGTTCTTACACAAATCACTGTCTCAAATTCAATAGATTTTAGAAAGTAGTCCATAGGTATTAAGTAAAGTGAGGTATTTGTGTTGGTTCACTGGAGCAGATCACTTTGTTCTGTTTCAGTATGTGGGAAGCGCTATAGGAATCGCACTGGCTTAAGCTACCATTATGGTCACTCCCACATTGCTGAAAAGGAGGAGCCCCAGGCTCGGGACTCTGAGCCCTCACAGTCTCCGCCCATTAACCACCGTCCTCACAGTCGCAAACGTAAGCTCTGCTTTCTTCTTCAGTTGAATATAAATGATTGAGTAAAGTAAGAATTTAATTGAAATTTTGCTGTGTTAATGATGGTAGTGACATCAGGTAAACTGAATGCTTCCTCTAATTCTCACCTTTCAGATCAAAAGAATCTAGATGCAGATCATAAACAGAACAACTTCTGTGATGTCTGTCAAAGAAATCCAGGCTCCAAAGTAAAAGAAGGCAAGTGCATCAAGTGTGGTTGTTCAGGTACATGTTCTTTATGATGAAGCATGAAGTTTTGTGCATACTAGCATTTCATTTTAGTCAAATCAATATGAAATTAATCAATTTACAATACCTTTAAGTGGTTACAGTGCAACAGGGACAGCTGCAAATTTAGCTACTGTGCAAAATAAAGTCAGAAACATGTACAGTAAGATCCAGTTGCCTTCAATGTTGTATATTTTGCTAGGTGGACGGGATGGAGAGAAAGAGGAGAAGACTTTTGCTGGTGCCGAGGAGCTGTTTGGTGCAACCTCGGAGAGCGACACTTCCACATTTCATGGCTTTGAAGAGGATGAGTTGGAAGAGCCTTTGTCCAACAGCTTGGAAGCCTCCCCAAAGTGCAGATAGAAAATAACTCGCGGGTCTTTTTCAACTATTATCTAACAAACAGCGCACCCCCCTGCAAAAATTTTGCTGCTTCTTTTTTACTTTCTTTTGTTTGTTTGTTTGTTTGTTTTTTCCCTTTATTGGAAAGCACAAGTCATTATATCAAAAAGAAGATGAATGAAATTATCTTCCATGGACTGCTTACACCATTTAAGTTATAAATCCATTTTTATTATTATTATTATTAATAATATTATTTAAACATTGAAAGCAAATAGGAATAGACTTTTTTTCCCTTGAAGGGAAATTATTGTGAATTATAGACGCTGGATTGGACGGTTATGACTTGGATTTATTTCTGGAATTATTTCTTGGGAAAATGAACTCCAGTTAAAACTAATGTGTAGCTTGATTTCAGCAAGAAGTAAACGTGAAGAAAGAAAAGGAGTGAAGTAAAAATAAACGATTGGTAGTGGATTTTGTCACTGGAATCGCCAAGGAATGCAAGCAAGAACTTTTGAATAAATCGACTTTTTCATGCGGATAACTTCGCCAAAATTGGAGCTGGGCGAGGAATAGCAGATGTATGGTCTTAAGCTCCTGCACAGATTTGAAGATGTTCAAAGACAGTTTGAATCAACTGTGTATGTTCGTGACGCCAGAGGTATGAAGGTAAGAGTCACTGTACTCAACATAACTGACTTGGCCTGACCTTGGCATCTTGGTAATACTGCTTATATAACAGTACTAAAGTACTTTGTCAGACTTTTGTTAACTTATCAATAAAAGTGCTTCATATTGGATTTTGTGCTGCAAGTGCAGCTTGTAAATGCCAGCTTGTAAACTTTGTGTGTATATATATATAAAGTGGTGGGCCGTTATCTGCGTTAACATGCTGCGTTAACGGGAGACTCTTATCGGGTGATAAAAAAAATATCGTCGTTAATCTATTCACAAAGTTGAGTTGGGGGCTGGGTCTATACTACACAAGCTATGATGACTTTCACCTTGATATTTTAGCCCGGATGTATACCTGCTGTGAAACAGGGACGTCACTAGGACGGAAAGACAAGCGGGCCTTAGCCTTAGCCTTAGACCCCAGAGCTGTAGGAAGGAATTAGTGTGTATAGAGGTCTGAACACTTCACCAAACCTTTCCTTTCACTTAAGGAAACAAGTAAAGTTAAGCAGTGAACAGTTATGGACACTCATAGT
>JBBJLR010000001.1:37023877-37037011 GCA_037577145.1 Brachypetersius gabonensis
TATTATTTTTTATTTCAATTCATAGTCTTGTTTCTATTTGTAAAGTGCGTATCTGTGCTCAGTGATATCTTGTATGAGATGTTTGGATACATAATTTAAAAACTGTAGAATAATGACTTCATATTTAGGGTGGCTTAGGATCATTTTTTGGGGGGAGGGGGGGCTTCAGACCTTCGGCAGAATTCAAATGAGCCATTTTAATTTAGATAAATCTAGATTTCAATTTTTATCTAGATTAACCTAGATTAATTCCAAGATTACAGTGAGATTATTCTAGAATAAAAAAATTAATCTATGCCAACCCCTAATTTTTATATATATATTTTATATTTATAAATATTCAGGTCTCAACTATATTAGCTGTCAGAGCAGATTAAAAAGGTGGAGTCTTTGATAAAAAAGTGCAAGTAGTTGAAGTTCAGTAATTATTTATTACTTATTTTAATTATTTCTCTGCCTATATACATGAGGCACAACTCCCAGAATCAGTGGTTACCAGCTGAGTTAGATCAGCAGACCCTTCATCTCCTGCTCTGAGAAGTGAACGTACCATGTGGATGCTGTGTTACCCTTTGTAATTACCTAATGGGAAATGATCTATGCTGACTTTCTTTTGGTCCATTATTATCACAACAGAACATTTGATGTTTAATAGCCCATTCTCGCAGGAGAATATAGTGCCAGGTCTCCCAAAAGCACATATGTTTGCAATTTCAAATGGCATGTCCATATAGTAAAATTCCTGAAACCCTGTAAACATACCCTTTGTACGAACACACTTTCTTTTACCGCTTAGGTCTAGACTGGTGAGCTCGGGAGAGGCTATAATTTGAAATATTTACTGAATTCATGGTAAAATAACAGAGTAGGCTTCTAAAGATAAAAGATTCTTAAGGTCTCAACACGCGAGTACAGAATCCCTGCCATTGAGCACTTTGTCGCTTATAGCCAGCCATGAAGGAGCAAAGGCTGATTGAATACTGAATACCCATTAACTTAATACATCGGTCACAAATCTGTCATAAAATAATGAACATGTCATGCATAACATTATATAGCAGTGTTAAGCTGCATCATTAAAACCTCTGATAGTGGAAGTATCAGAAGTATATGACGGATGTATAAGTATATAACAAGTGGAAGTATATAACATCGCTTTCAGTGGCACATGTCAAGGGGTGGGATATGTAGGCAGCATATTGATTTTGATGTGTTGGAAGCTTGAGAACTAGGCATCTGAGCAACTTTTCAAGAGTTAGGTGGCTATGATAAAGAGGTGTCAGAATACACAGTGCATCACAGCTTGCTGTATATGGCGCTGCATAGCTACAGACAGTCAGAGTTCCCATAATGTTCTGCTGAAAAGCCTTGGATCTTGACTTTCATATGGAGTTTGACCTGTACCACCTACCTAAACAATGCAGATGGCACTCTCTACTGACAGTGCCCTGATTTAGATAAGATCATGCACCCTGTTACACCACAAAAGTGTTTAGGAATGGTTTGCGGAACATGGGTCCAGATTTTCATTTCTCAAATAAGTGTGTGGTCATGTTGAACAAGCTAGTCCAATCTTTGCCGATCCCAACTTTGAGGCTTAAAAGGATCATTTTGATGCCAGATACCTCAGCACACCTTCAGAGGCCTTGTGTAGTCTATACCATGATGGCTCAGAGCTGTTTTGGTTGCAAAAGCAGAGCCTGCATAATATTAGCCATGTCTGGTTAATAATGCTACCATTGTGGCCGGTTCTGACCGTGAGCAGTTCTAACCAGTTCATTTCTCTGGAATGGCATATTCCATAAAAGACAAACAAAGGCATAGAAAAAATACTTTGCTTGCGTGTAAATTACGTAATTGTGCCAAAATAATTATAAAAACGTGGAAGTCTCATGAATTGGTTGTGGCATCGATATTTTTCTTCATTCAAATTTGGTTCAAATTACCGAAACGAACTGCATCATGCGCTCAGTGTTACACTCCTTGGGTGTAGTGTAGGAGGCTGGAGGGTGTTTATAGTAATACCTAAAGGAGGTGTGGGTAAACACAACCAAACATTCCAGGCACATACAATTCTTACTGACATTACGCAACATTTTTCCCATCATGTTCTGCATGTTTGCCCAGGTTATCTGTGATAAAAAGAACAGCAAACATCGGTTATGGTACTTTTCAATATGTTGTCTTAATGCTACCATTTGCAGGCTCCCTTGGATCTGTTTTATCGTTGTTTTTAATGGAGCTTTGTTGTTCTCTTCACAGCAGAGAGGGAGCCACAATGAAGAGCAGGAGAGTCATGCTGCTGTGGAAATCTGGAAGGTGGTTCCAAAAACAGAATGCACCTCTCCAGTCTTCTGAATGTCTGACCCAGTGAAGCTGAGAAACCCATTTTTCAGCCAGACGAACACCAGATTCTGTTTCAGACTCTTAGACAAGTATTGATTTTTTCCCCTCTTGGACTGCTGCTGCTCCCCTGCTGGTGGTCTATAGCCTGGGTCTGAGACTGTGATGAAGTGATTAGAGCCATATGGAACCCTCCCTTCCCTTTCCTTGGAGAAGTGTCTCACAAGAAGAACTTGTCATAGCTTTATGGTCTTGGCCACTGTGGGTAGGGTTGAACCGTCATAAATAAAGGCTGTACTGAACCTGAATGAAATGGAGTTTAACGAAACTGTACGATGTCAGTGAAACTTAAATTGGAGTGTGGTCCACTGTCGGTGTGATGGTATGTTCACACAGTTGAGGAAAAATGAACTGCTGCTTCTACCACAAGTGAATACGCGAAGTCCTCCAGCTATCGTAAGTAAAAACATAAAGCCATCCAGTCAGTAGGCTGGCAGTTTTAAATTTGACCACACCTATAACTATTGTTCTACGCTGCCCCCTTCTGATTAGTTGGAAGATGTGGCGCCATGTTCTCGATTTCTTGATTGCATGGCTGGTGCCCCTCTTCATTCTAAGCAGCTTTTTTTTTTAATGGTCGTGTTTGAGATCGTGCCATGATGATCAGTGCACTTTGAAAAGTCCAGTGACATTTTTTTTTTTTTCTGCAAATGTATGAGCGTACGAGGCAGGGTGCTAATCTTTAATAAGCTTTCTTCCCGTGGCCCTGCTGCACTAAATTAATTTTATAATGTGTTCTAATACTCTGAATTGACACAGCAGATGGCATTGCGATCACTGTGTTCAACGCAGTCTCTCAGGGGAAGCTGATCCTGACAGCCATATCTAAAAACGCACCACTCTTAAAAATCTTCCAAATGTCGATAGCATAGATCCTCTGCCAGTGACAGTTTTGATACCTTCGTTTCCACTTTCTTGGTGTATATTACAATATTCTCTTCGGGCTCTTCTAGTACCCCTTTGTATTTAAACCTCAATACTTTACTCAGGCTTTTTTTTTCTTTGATGAACTGTTTCTCCCATGCAGTCGGTTGCTTCAGGCAGTCGGTGAACACGTTCAGAGTGTGCTGTGCAGTCAGGCCTTATTATGCATCTGGAACCGAGTGACTTAAACAAGGATAATCGCACACTGGAGAAGGCCGACATCGCAGCAAGGAGTGGGCAGGAGAAGATGCAGTTTTGATTACAGAGCATGTTGCCTGGCAGTACGTGACCCATGGAAACCTCTCCAAAAACTTCACAGCACACCCTGCTGTAAAAAACCGGTGTGTCAGTCTTACAATAATTATGGTGCGTGTGGTTTGCATTTTTAAACATGTATTTATAAATGTATGAATATTTCCTCTAGGCAATAGACAAAACACAAACAGCCACTAAAAGGTGTTACACTGTAGCAAAATGTTCAGTTTTCCATGTTGCACATTTTAGACAAAGATGACTGGATTGTGCGCTTAACGGATTTGAGCAGAGCTGAATGACTTGCACTTCAGTAAGTATAGCTGGCCCTCATTCCAGTGCTTTTATGGGCTCCTTTGCATGGCAAAATCAACCATGTTGTCCGGCACTGCTAGGTCAAAGTGGTTATCATTTTTTGTGGAACACTGGTTATGCAGTCGAGCCACCACACGCACCGCTCCTGTAGTCTACATTTGTAAATAAGGGTGCAGGGCCGCCCCAGCAAGCAACATCTTTACATCAGAACTAATGTACTGTGAAGGTGTTGACACTGGATTGGAGCCTGAGGTCTCAGGTTACAGGTTTTTGCATTTTAGCAGATGGAAAATGAGTTAAACAGCAGAGAGATGCCAACAGCTTGTTTTCTAGGTGCTGTACCCTTTGTTCGTTGGGGTATACGCTTAAAGGTGCATGATCTTAAAGACTGGCTCCAGGTAACAGAGAAGATGAACATCTAGACCAAAAAGATTAAGTGCCATCTACTCTTTGCTTTTCTAAAATGTGATCTCTGCTCCCACTCCGATTAGGGACAGAAAGAATGCAGTTGATTTAAACACAAAAGTATGAGCATATGCAGTAAGTGATGATGGGTTACTGTGATACATTTTATCGCCTTTTTCTGTTCTTTTAGGGTTTTTTTTTTTGTTTCATCTGTTGTACTTTGCTTATGATACTCTACAATGTTGTGGATGTGTGTTCACCTGCAAATGTATTGATGATAATGAATATATTGGTACAAATTGAATGAAACAATGGGTACTGTATATGACGGTATACAAGAGGACAGTGGACTGGCAAACAAACCTCTTGCTTTATTCATCAGGACAGAAACACATGCACATACAATAACGGACTCGCTTTCATCAAATCCCCTCAGGGACCATATTCACACCGAAAAGAAAGCATATTGACATTCATGTGGACTTTCTGGAATAAGCAATGTGCTCCATGTCAGTCTGGCTTCTTCACTGGAATCTGTGGAAACTTGTCATGGATTCTACTGACTTTTAGAGAATGGTGTGCGTTTGCTGATGAGTTCTTCCGGTCAATGGAGTTTTGTGCACTTTTTGAACAACTGTTGCTCTTCCTGAGGGGTTATGATCATAAAGATGAACTTGACCTGATCACGTCTACTAATACTTTTGAAGTAGCCTCTATACCTCAGAAACGTTAATGACAGCAATAGGTCCATGTTTTTGTGCATTCCTGGGGTTGGAACAAGAGCCAATATGAGGTGAAGGAGTTAACTGATTATTTTGTCTGTATCTGTAAATACTGTAATCCAAATGAAGTCTTTGTTAGTGGTTATTTTTATTGTGACAAAAGGAATAAAAGAATGAGACAACCATGAGCTTCTGGAGTTCAATTCTGGATGCAATTTTCTGTCTCGCTTTAGAGCCTGACTCTGTGTGGCCAAAGAAACGTGAAGTAAAAGTAATATAAACCTCAAAATTTGAATTGCATGGCTCATATGCCTGAGGTAAGCAGAAGTGGTTATGGCTGTATTTGTGGTCATAATTGACCAAAAAGCAAAAGTTACATTCTACTTAATAGATCCAAAGATATAAAATAAGGCAGTCAGTACGGCTGCAATGCCACAGAGATCTTGTGACTGACTATTCTGGGTAATTTAATCTACATCGTTTATGGTTGCTTTAAAGAGCCCTTGTCCTGAGGTCCACCTATGTTGCTTATGTGATTTTATGTACCAAAGACGGAATTTGTTTTTACAAGATTAATTCCAACCCTTCAATTGCCATTAACTTGAACAGGCAGACTTTGTTACAGCACCTTTAATATTGGCATATGTCAGTGACCACTGTTCCGATTATTGGTCCTGTATTGTGTCTGAAACGTTGCCTGTGTTGTTTTTTTTAAACAAGTAGTGACTTCTGGTGAGAGTTTTTTGGCAACACTGCAGACATCAGTAGCAACTGTTGTGACTGACTGCAGTCTCCGTAGCATGAGCAATAACTCAACCTGCATGTGGCAACATCTCCTGAATATTAATTGACAACATTGCACTGAGGTTATCTTTTCTGAGCCGCTTCCAGGGCTGTGTTCGAATGAAAAGCACCTGTTTTTCAAACATGAACAGTTGTCAGACATAGTTTGTTTTTTTCTCTCAATTTTCTCAGACACAGAACACAGCCATGGAAGCTGCTGTGCAAGCAAGAAATAGACCAAGAAAAGCACTGGAAGGCTAGGAAAGCAAGACAGACTAGGGAAAGATGCACTGCAAGCTGGCATAACATCTTAACCTCACTGTTATTTGCTTATATCAAACTTGGAGTCAAACCCGTTTCGTGACCAAAGGAATTCCTCCACTTCATTATTTCTTCGAAGCTGTAAACGATGACACTTGTTTTAACTTAAGACAGATGCCATTGCTTAAGACGGGGCCTTATACAACTAGCATAATGACCAGATAGAGCTGCTCAACTCTGGAATCCTACCAGTTGAACACTTTATAAATGATTTGATGTAAATGTTTAACACTTCTACTTTTAGGTGCCTGTACCTGATAAATTTCAAAACCCCTGGTAGCCCTTCGGACATGCACTCTTCAGTTTTTGGTAGCCCAAAATAAATTTGAGAAGCCCGAATATAAAAGAATTTTAATGTATAATATTGTAAAGGAAACAAAACATCAATCAAAAATTGTTAAAGCACAAACAACAACTGTGTAAAAGTACAACCATCATCTCAAATATTTGGTTCTAATTGAACAGAAACATCACTATTAATAAGATGATTGGGACGGGACTGGAAAAAATGTAAGGGGGAGGGGGTGTGGGCGGGGCCGGGAATCGTAATAACACTATGATAACTTTACACAGAAATATACCTTTTAAATAAATAAACTGATTTTGAACTCAATACTAGTTGTCCTGTCTCTTTATGCTCTCCTCCGGTTTGCTGTTTGTAGCCGGTGAAGTGAATGGCGTGCTCCACACACCCCTAACAGTAGGTAGCTATAGTCCCAACCACCAATAATGTAAGAAAAAAAGCTTCTTCACGCACTTTTTAGACGCAAAAATCATAACCAAAATGGAGATAGACCTGAAAGCTGCGCTGCAACGACTAACAGATGATAAGTTAGTTTGATGTTGGATGTTCATTGAACATTCAAATACAAATCCATTACACTCTTAAACCATGTGACCTGATGACATCAAACCAACTGTACAGCATAGAGATTATTATCCTACATTTGTCACAAGGCTTGATTTTCCAAATTTATCTTTCATACTATTTTTAATATTAAAAATAATATGAAAGATTATTATGGAAAAGTATCTTTTCATACTTATCATCCGTCAACCACTACTGTCTGAAAATAATACATCACTTGTGCTCACGGATATTTCTGGGCGGTCTGAATTAACTAAACTTTTTCACACTGAAAATGATGGCGTGAAAACGCAATTCGACAAATTACATTGTGGATTTTTATTCAACTAAGCTGGGCTTGCTGTGATCTGTACTCTATTTTTACTATAACTGACCGATTCCAGCCAAAAAACAACACTGGAGTGGGAGGGAATGGGAGTCATTCTTCTGGGATTGGGACGGGACGGGATTTTCCCCAGTTTTTTATGGGATTGGGATGGAATGGGATTTTTCGAGCCCTGCAGCACTGCTCTAAAAGTCTCATTCCTGCTTTGTGACCAAGCCTGCAACCTGTGCTCATTTGCATTTCTGAAAGCATCACAATTACAGTCTCTTTTCCCCAAACAACCTGTTGCACTAGAATGCCTTTCTGTACCTGAAGAGACCACCACTCCATTAGGACTTAAGCAGGTGCCACCATTCTAGGGCTCCTGCCTGCTGTCTTTGTGCTCAGGACTGAAAGTACTGCTGATCCAATGTGGTCTCATTCATTGCCTATGATACTACCACTCTGTTCTCAAGGCCCTGTCACCCTTTTTCAGCTGGATTCTGCTTCAGTGCTCCTGTTTGGTTTGTTGTCTTGTCCACTTAGTTTACTGTCACTCCAGTCTCAGTACCTGTGATTGCATGGGATGCTGCCAGCTGAGGATGCTGCCACTCCACTGTCTGTGACTGCAGAAGCAGGAGCCACCTCTCCTGCTCAAAGTAGCATCACTCAAATATCTGGGCCTTATGTACATATGAGCGCAAGACACAGTAAGAAATGTGCTTTGATGCAGCTGTAGAAGGTGCTCATAATGTAGTGCATGCTCATGAAGCGCACAGTTTAATACCAGAATCAGCAAGAAGTTTGAGAAACACAAAAAAACATTATTTTTCACTCACTATGTTACTTAGTAATCAGTAATCATTCAATTAGTAATCAGTGTCTCCTACCTTTGTTAAATGTCTTAACAACACATATTTTGAAAACTTAATCCAAAATTACACCTAGTACACCTTTTATAGTACACTACTCACAATAAGTTAGGGATATTGTTATTTACATGAGTGCTTGTCCTATTTGCTCTGAATTTTAATTAAATAAGTAAAAGTTCCCTTTGATATTACTCATAATGTATGAGAAGAAACACCATTTTCATTAGTTTAATATTTATTACCACAAAAATTTCGACAATAACAGGGACAGCCACAAATAACAAACTTGACTGTCAGCAGCAAGTGTTTCCACCATTTGATGCAATGACAGCTTGACAGCGACGTCTCATGCCCCTCACTCGCCTCATGATGTTGTTCTGAAGCAATGCGTTCCACTCTTCCACAAGTGCTACACGCAGTTCAGCCAGGTCACGTGGGGGTGGGGTACCATCATCCAGTCTCTGCTTCAACTGGTCTCAGACGTGCTCTATGGGGTTCAGGTCAGGGGACACTGATGGCCAAACCATATGAGGCACTCCAACTTCCTGAAGTCCAGCTCTGACAATTCTACCACGATGTGGAGGAGCTTTATCATCCATGAACAGAAAGTTGGGGGTGTGCTGGTGGAATTGGGGGATGGTGATGTGTTCTATGATGTCTCTGAGGTAAGAGCGTGCAGTGACTGAGCCGTGTACAGTAACCAAATCTGCTCTGCGCTGACTGGTGATGCCTGCCCAGACTGCCTCCTTCACCAAAGCAAACCCTGGGGACCATGTTGACCTCGGCGTATCGCTCTCCTCGCCTTCTCCAGCAACGCTGGCGACCATCATTTCTGTGCAAGGCGACCGACACTCATCAGTGAACAGGACGGTAGACCACTGCTGCATTGTCCAGGTCACATGGTCTTGTGCCCACTGCAAACGTTCAGGGCGGTGTCTTGGTGTCAGTTGAGTCACCTGCAGCGGTCGTCTGGCGGTCAAGCCAAAGCGATGGAGTCGGTTGCGAATGATTTGTCTGGAAACCCTAGTGCTCCTCGCATCTCGTAAACAGGCCTGCAGCTGTGTGGCAGTTGCATAATGATGTCTGAGTGCATCGGTCCTTAGGTCATCGCTGCAGTCTGTCACTCGTGGGGCTCCACTCCTGGGTCTGTCCTGAACTCTGCCAGTAGTTCTGTCTTGATGCAAGTCTGCTAAGGACACTTTGAGACGCACCAAGTTCACGAGCAACATCTGACTGCCTGCCACTGACCCGAAGGTGCGCCATGGCCAGGTGGCGCTGCTCGTCCGTTAAGTGACGTCGTGTGTTCATGGCTGTTTGAATTATGAACTTGGAATGACTTACAGACAATCCCAGCTTTTTATACCCACAGCAGGTTGAAATTGATGCCACACTGAAAAACTTTGTCTTTTGGTATTGGCCCCAATATAAGGCACACCTGAACACAATGAGACCATTACATGGAAAACACAAAAGGAGGTGTCTATCA
The DNA here is from genome assembly GCA_037577145.1 of Brachypetersius gabonensis. Lineage (NCBI taxonomy): Eukaryota > Metazoa > Chordata > Actinopteri > Characiformes > Alestidae > Brachypetersius > Brachypetersius gabonensis. The sequence goes on from JBBJLR010000001.1 coordinate 37,033,533, forward strand.
GCCCAATACAACTGCCTCCCTATCCCAAAAATGTCTGAAGTGAAACAAACACCATATGTGTGACATCCACTAAATCTCTCACCATATCCCTAACTTATTGTGATTAGTGTATTTGGCAGACACTCTTATCCAGAAAGATGGAGACACATCTCTGCAAAACCCATCCCAAGAAGTTGCTCACATTTTGGTAAATGAAACATGTAATCAGCCACAAATGGCTGGTTACACTAGCTGGTGGTCTAGTGGTTAGGGCGTTTGCCTTGTGATCAGGAAGTCGTGGGTTCGATGTCCAAGACTGCTAAGCACTTCTGAGACACGCTTGAGCAAGGTACCATCCCCACACTGGCTGCCTGCTGCTTCACTTGCTGTATGGGTTAAATACAGAGGATAATAAATGTTCTAGAAAAAATCAGTGACTGTCTTGGGGATCCTGGAAACTGTAAATGGCTAATCTGAAGTTTCTTCCATCTTTGTCATATTCCTAGCGTGTAAAACTGTAATTTGCTGAAGGCTAACAAGTGTGGACATGAGAGCGTTTCAAGAATCTTTCACTGTGTGTCATTTATAAGTGTAAACTGTAATGCAGTCGTTTGCAGCCCATTCATTAAAGTGTCCTTCTTCCTCCTTGGTTCTGGAGACTGGAGATAAGGACATAATTTGGGGGACATACAGGGGATGGTTGTTGGGGTGAGCTGTATATGGTGAACGTTTTGGCTGATTTACAGTCTGACAGTCTATACCATCAAATATGTCCTTCAAAATATGTACATTTTACCCTGTGTGTAAAAAGAGGAGGATTACACCAGTGGCTGCACCTCAATCGACTGATTAGTGTGTTGCTAGATTAACTCACTAACAGTCTGCACTGAACATAATGCACTCACTTCTTTACAGTTGGTACATTATTTTACCAACATTTCCTTAATTTTTATACACATTATATAGACAAGAATATTGGGACACACCTGTTTTCCAGGGTTTGGACTAGGCCATTTAATTCCAATGAAGGACAAATGCAATGCTTAGAGTGGAATTAAATGATTAAATTATGTATTTTATTGCAACATTATAAAATAGTCCCTGTTGGAGCAATGTCTCGACGTCCCAAAACTTTTGGACATATAGTGTCTTATAATGCATTCCCTAATTCAGGTTATTCAGTTATAGATAGATGCATGTATGTATAGCAGTGCAAGTGTTTTAAGTGGCTTATCCTCTGAAAATGCTTTGGGGACCCCTGTTCAATTGTTTTGTTTGATTGTGAAACTAGAACATATGCGCCGTAGAAAATACACTTCTGCACATATCAATAAAACATAAAACATAATGTGGTCTGTGCAAAAGTGAAAGTATGTTTGTTTGTTTGTTGGTTTGTTTATTATTTCTCAATACATCAGCAATATATTGTGCATTAAAAGGATCAGGAAATACAATATGTGTGTTCAAAATTAGTTAACGAGGGGCATTTTGCACATGACTGTGCATTAAAAGCCATTATGGACTAATAATACTCATAATAGATTATTTATAAGCAACATGTCATTGATGGACAGCCTCAGTCATTCATATGCGCGTGCACACACACACACACACACACACACACACACACACACAGGGCATATTTCTCCCACTCCCACATTCACATCATGGTCTTTTGGATGGCGCTCTGCTTTCCACGCTCCCAGCTACTGGACCTTAACTAGCCCAGTCCAGGCCAGGACTCGAAGTGTCGGATCATGGCAGCTCTTGGCCAGTTTACCAAGGGAGCTTCCTGGGAGGAGCTCATTCAGGCATGCGTCCGCTCCTTTGGTAAGAAAGTCCGTGTTTTATGTTGCTGATTATGCCATATATTGTATATAAAAGCCTCATTATTTTATTGTTGATTAACAGTACAACTGCATTACTGGTCCCTATGCTGACCAAAGGGAAAGACTAAACATGCAGTAAAGAAATTACAAGCAGACTCGAATCGTTTTTCCGGCAACTGGAATCTAATCCTGCATGTTCTAAACATTGGCAAGGATTCAGGATGTTGAATGGTGATATTTCACTTGTTTTCATGTCAGATATTTATTTTACTGTAAAGGTCCTTTCGTTGAATTTTCACTTTTTTTGCCAAGAGACCTGATTAACAGACTTACTCAAAGAAATGAATCACAATTAGCGTTCAACTGCTCCTCTAATGAGGCTGGCATATGAGAATGAGCAGAAACGATTTACCCTGGGTATCTGTGCTTGAAAATACCTTTCCAACTTTAGTCCAGATGATTTTGTGGCACGTTAACTATGTTCGGAAGTTCTCTGTATAGGATGCATATAGAACTGTACCTACATGCCAGTAATTTAGATAAAAGCTACTTTGCTGACTTAATGGCAAGACCATCGTTGAATTCAACTGTGTGATTTTCTGTCACACTGAAGTCAGTAAAAGATTTTTTGGCCACTTACATTAAAAAGAGAGAGAAATTATGGGCGATTATTAGAAAATGTACATGAAAGAGGTCAAACTTTAGTTAATATTTTAATATTTAATATTGAGTCTAATTTGTAGGCACTGTGGTCAGAGATCAAAATGCATTATGATCAGTCTTTCTCACATCAGAGAGCTGCGGCAGGGACCCCGCGGTTCAGAGCCCCTTTTGAAATGAGAAGGAATACATCAGGGCTGTGTGAAGGATTAACTGGATGCAGCTCCGTTCAGAAAGGTCACTTCCCCAAATGGGGCCCCCTCAGATGATGGTCAGTCTTTGAAGCTCTCGGGGGGTCAGATCAATCCAGTGTGACCACATACCCTGCCCCATACACATAGCTGGTGCATGAAGAAAAATGAATTAAGAGAGTACAGACCAAATGTGACACACTAATGCTGAGGTGACATGACTCATTGAGCAAAAACTGAACAAGTCAACAAACAAAAAATGAAAATTAGAGGTCATTTACCTCTGACTCCACCGTCTGCCTCTTCCAGCGTCCAGTGTTTGGTCGTCCAGCCAAAGGTCTTTGACTTCCTTCTTTCTTCACTAATAGAAATGTCATACTCTAGATATTTCAGAACTGTGTCTAGCGCTTATCAGATGTTTCAGGAACTGTGTGCAATGTTTCTGCAATGTTTTGCATCTCACACCACTGAATGAAACATGATTCATTCACACTTACTCTCTGCCGTTTCCTCTGCAGATGCCGATGGTAACGTTTGCCACAGCAGCCATCTACTGAACATCACTCTCACCATGCACAGATTACTGCTGTCCTCCAACGAGCTGCTACAAAAGCTGGTCACCATATATCCTTTTAGCAAGAGGGGTTTTTTTATTCAGGATGCATAAACCCTGCCTGAACAAAACCTTATAAACATGCAAGGTTTTGTTCCGATAACGACAACATATACAGTACAGGCCAAAAGTTTGGACACACCTTCTCATTCACTGTGTTTTCTTTATTTCCACTATTTACATTGTAGATTCTCACTGAAGGCATCA
>JBBJLR010000001.1:37057260-37069633 GCA_037577145.1 Brachypetersius gabonensis
GGTCGCTGGAAAGAGTGCGAGATAAAAATAAATAATTCCATGAAATGAACATTGTTTACGAGTCACAGCACCGAGTCAAGGCTCGAGTCGTTGAGGGAAGTCTAAAGTCAAGTCTCTGTTTGTTTGACTTAAGTGCGATTTAAGTCCGAGACTCGAGTCCCATCTCTGGCAACCAGAGCCCGTTAGTAATATTTCTCGATGTTTGTATTCAGTTCAGCAAAACAATACAATGATTAGGTGTCAATAACTGTTCATTGCTTAACTTTACTTTTGGTTTGGTGAAAGGTTTTAGCCCTTTATACACGTTCATTCCTTCCTACAACCCTGAGGCCTAAGGCCTTGTCCTTCAAGCCTAGTGACGTAGATTTGAGACGCCTTTCGGAAATACTGTAATGTTTTCACGCACACCAACATGTGAAAAGCCTCACTATGTTTTAGGAATTTAGTTTTGTTACACATGCATTTCATACGTGCGTGAGTCAGTTTCACCTGTATCTGAGTGAGTGTTTCATATGTGTGTGTGTGAGTTTTCAGTGGAATGGATGCATGCGCGACAGTTTCATATGTGAATGTGTGTGTGTTTCAAATGTGTTTGTGTAAAAGTCTAAAATATTTCCTAAACGGCCCCTCATACCTTCTAGCCCCAAATGTGTCTGGAACTTACTGGAAGCAGGTTGCTATGGTGGTGGATCGGTTATGTTTTGGGGTCATTTTTCTTCCAAAGGTCTTTGTAACCTTAAGATACACAGCATTATGGACTCCCTGAAGTTTAAATGAAACTTTTTAATGCTGAAAAGGCTAAAACTGGGTTGTAGTGAGACCTAACAGCAGGACAATGATCTCAAACATAGGACCAAACAACAGTTGTGGGCTACTATAGCACTGATGAACGTCGCTTTGGATAAGAGTATCTGCTAAATGCCGTAACCAAATCCACACAAAAATGGACGAGTTACAACAACAGCTTCTGATCACATCCCCTCACCTAAACTGCTGAAGCCTGAAGGATCTGGAGTTTCTATATTGAAGAGTGGCATGCACTTATTCTTGAATGCTATTAATCATTACAGGACTTGTTGCTGTTATGTTAGAAAACAGATGTTGTGGTGTTGGCCTAATAGGTTCGACTCCTATCTTGAGCAAACCACCACTGGGTCCCTGAGCAAGACCCTTAACCCAAGTTGCTCCAGGGAATGGAAGTCTCTTTGGATAGAAGCATCTGCTCAATACCGTAAACGTAAGTAGAACTATAAGGCTTTTTGTTTTCTTAGATTAAATATTAAAAATTAAAGGTTCAGTTTCTTTCATTTTTTAAAGAACCACAATTTTTTTTACTCACGTTTACCAAGGGTGCCTACAATAATGGAGTAGACTGTAACCTTTATTAAATGTTAACCTGTGCATCCTATGACCTGAAGCTTGATTCATGTGAATGCAATGAGCTGAGGTGGGGGTTTCATGTGTTTATAAACTCACCATGAGCAGCGATCTACAGATAAAGGAGATCTGGTTAGACTTTAACCAGGCAGCCAAACTCCTGACGCCATGGTTCTCTGTGGTTAGCCATCTGCTTTCTGTTTTCTCTCTTCTCTCCCTGTCAGGCTTTTTTCCAAGTTACCATTTCCACCCTGCAGCTTCTATGCTTCTTTAAGCGGTGTCCCTCATACCTTCTTGTCATGCTTCAGAAGTACTCAGTTGTGTTTTTTTTTTTTAACAAATCTCATGGAAAACCAATGTTTTTGACATTAAACACAGAAGGAAAGCAACATTTCTGGGATAACTCAGTCCAACAGGGAAATGTGGTGATCTTGCCTCTGACGGTCAACAAGATCTTGGATGAAATTGTTTGTTGTTGAGGTCAGTGTTGCTCGAGGCAGTCTTTGTAATGAGGTGCTCAACATTCACATATGCCCTGATGTTCCTGAGCTGTGGGGAAGTTGGCACCATTAGCACTTCAAATCCAGGTCAGCAGGGCTATGAAGCGCATATATGGTACATTTGTGCTAAGACTAGACATCAGTACTCATACAATTAACCTGGCCTGACCAAACCAAAGTGGTGAGCAGTATCAAAACATTCCACTTAGAAAATGACTTGCACAATAAATGCGGGGGACAAAAACGAACACAGTCACTGGAGGGATGCGGTCACTTCTGTTTTCTATTCATGTCCAGGCAAAGTTATGGTTTTAGCATGATCCTTGGGTAATGGAAATGAAGATTTTGCAAACTCATACAGGATAATCCCAGTATTTTTCCTAACACAACATAGACACACTATACACTGCCTCCGCCTTTTTTTTTTAAGACTCTGATCAGCAGTGCCCAAAGTGGCATATTCGCAATTACTACATTAATACCTATGAAGTTGAGCAACACTGACTTGTAGACGTACTTGAACAAATGCTTTACTCTGTACCGAGGATTACAGAGTAAATTACTCTAAAACCTTTGGCTAAATTCAGCTGACTAATGGGTACGAAAAAAAAAAATTCTGTCATGACTCATGACGAAAATTTTCCGTTTACTCCAGAATTGAATTGTTATGGAAAAATACACAGACTCCACTTCTGCTTTGGGTCTTAAGACTGGGAACTTAAATGTGGGAAACTGACCTTCCGTCCTTAGAATATAACTTAAATGTTCAAGCAACAGTTTTAAATGAGTAAACTCAACAAATATGTGATTAGTGTGGTTCTCAGTTATATATCCATTTGCTTTGACTGTACAAGACTATGCAATTATGCTATATCTGTCTCGTCTCCTTTTTCCACCGTGACCTCAATTCTCGATAAGTCTCCTGTGGGAAAACCCATGCATTTGCCATTGCTGACAGTTTTCTCACCCATGAGCATTTCGCTTTTCGTGGGTAGCTGTGCTATATTGGGTGTGGGACCTATACATGACATGGAGGCCTCTGCTGCGTCATTGCCCCAGGGGCTCATGGAATGCCCCACATTCAGCTCTGGAGCTGTTTATATATGGCTCCCACACAGGCCGTATATATAAGAGCATGAGGCGGTTCATGACTCAGGCTACGCATATATATGTAAAGCTACTCTTCAAAAAGGAGCCTGACAATTAAACAGAATAAGGCTTCAAAAGGTTTGGATAGGAAGGGTCTCACAAGGTGTTGGTTGTGAAACACACTTGGCTCCAGCCCAACTCTTGTGCAGCCATCCGTTTCCACTTAAAGGGACAGTCCAGCACTTTTCAGCCTAATACTCATGCACCTTCTGTAGTGCATGTTTGATTAACATGGGTAATCATTTTCCAAGTGTTACCCTGTACTTAATAAGAGTACTGAAAAACCTGGTGATCCGAAACAGGCTTCTTATGAAAGCCAATAGGCTGAAGTGTGCTGAAGTCAGCATACTGTCCAATCTGTCCTGCATCAAAATAGTTTGTAATAATGAACCATATGTTGCCTTTCAGGTTGACTAAAGTCGGCAGTGCTTTTAGACTATGGCGTTTTCTAATCAGTCACAAATAATGCCTGCCAAATGATCGTTATCCATGAGTGTGCATACCCCTAAAATGGCTGTTCTGATTCCAGCTCTGATAATCGTGACTTGTTCGGACACATCCCAGTTCCAGGAGAAAATGCGTTTTCAGTTCTTGCGACTAACACAGGACCGCTGAAAATGAAAGCGCCTGCTTTACTTTGTCTTTTAGATATAGCTCATTGAACGTTAACTCAAAAGAAGAACATCCTTCTGTTCAGATATGGCAAGACAGACATGGGGTTTAAAGCGGAGGACTAAGCCCTCCTTACATTCATGGAAAATGATTAACGGCCTTAATGCTGTGGACATATTTGACTAAACCACAGATGAGTGGGTTCACTAAAGACATCACCCTTTACCCTGAGCTAGTGGCAATTATCCTAATGTAAATAGTGGCTTATTACAGTGCAGCCTAATGTCGTTATCATATGTCCTTCTGAGCGACCATAAAACAGCAGCTGATTTTCACAACCCAAAGCTCTTAATCGCTGCAGTCAAGGCTGAGTGTGAAGAAAACGAGAGAAAACAGGGTGCTGGTTCAATGTACAAAGATTTACAGTGTCTTCCATGTCACGACATAATGCTCAGTACAAGGTCTAGCACTATACACACAGCTAGCTTTAGTAGAAATTTGGCCTAACAACAGCCAATATTACGTTTATGACTTCGGACTGACTGACCTACACTGAAGTGTGGAATGATGCTGACTGAAAAACCTAAATGGTGAGTTTAGGGTTTAGGGGAGCAGTATAATTAACTAATTTATGCGATTCATAGTCAGTTTTTAGTGGTTAAGGAGTTGCCCCTGCGTTCAGAATGTTGTGGGTTTGAATCCCAGGACTGCTTGTAGCACCACTAAGGGACCCTTGAGCAAGGTATCGTCCCCATACACTGCTCCCCGGGCGTCGTGTTCCTGGCTGCCCCCTCTTTCTCTTGGTGAATGGGTTAAATGCAGAAATGCAGAGGAAGAATTTCACATTGTTCACATATAACAAATAGACACTTTACACTTTAAGCCCCACATAAATGAAGCTGGTGTAACTCAAGGTTGAATAAAACAACCTGAACAAACTTGTATAATCAAACAGTGTGACCCATGTGCAGCCCTTCTAGGAGAACTAGACTGACTGCAAATTGGTACTAATGTTCAGCCTCCAAGAATACACACACAGCAGTGCCCTTTCACCTACATACGTATTCACAAGGGAAGGCGCTAGTGTGGGAGTATCAGTACATCAACCTGTCAACAGGCCTGCCTGCCGCGCGTCTGCTGCCACAACCGACCCGGACAACACTTTCCAATGACTTCTGCAGTCGCTAATGCTAAGGTCAAGTGATCTCGAAAGCCCTAAAGGTCCAGACATCTCTACCCATGTTGTCAGTGTTGACGGGTTCCAGGTGTAATTCAGGTAGCTCAGTTCTTTACACCATATGAGTCACAAGGGTGTGATTGGCCTATTTTTAGCTGTACTGGGAATAGGGCTCTCCTCTTTTCTGCTGATACCACTGCAGTAGAGTAGCGTAACCTTTCCTCCAGTTTGCTCGTGCACTTGGCCCACTTGTGTCACCACTGTGCGTTCCACCTCTCATGCATCGCATGGCTATGTTCCTCCAAACATTCTCACACTGCTGGCACAACAAGGTTCAGCTCTGCATGGAGGGGTTATGTGACTCCTCACTGCCACCACCCCACCTCCTCAGCAGACTGACTCGCTCAGGCCCAGGAAGCAAATGAAGTCCTAAAGCAGATGATTAGCTAATCAATGTTCGCTTCTGTCCTTATCACGTTGCTCCAGGCCAGGATGGGCATGGGGGAGCATCATCAAACGTGTGCTGATCTCTACGCCTCCATGACTCCATGAGTTACTCAACCCTGCTCTGCAGATCTTGTATTCATTATTGTATTGAACTGCATTCAACTAGGCAGCTGGATGCATCCTATTTATTTTTGTGTTACTTATATTTCGGTTTTGTAAGAGCTCTGTTTTGTAAGATCACTATTTTGCACGAAGGCATGCTACTTTGCAATTTTTTTTTTCTTACCCTAACCAATAGTTGTAACTGGAGTTCTGCATTATCAAGACATTTTTACCAAAACATATAGAAAATGTCTGGCAACATCAATCATTTACTCGCAGTGGCTTAAGCAACAAAATGATGACCTACATTTAAACAACTTATTTCGCCTTATTCATTCTTAAATATTACAATATCCCTGAATACAACATACAGTATAGATCATTTATAACCTGTAAAACTGTAATAGAACACATGCTTGTTCCTGATTAGGTAGTATAATCATTATATAATCATAGCATATAATAAACAATATGCTCCTGTGATTTAACGACCATAAAATGTGTCGTTCCCAAACATGCAAGTTTGTAAGTGCCAGCAGGTTTATGCTAGTGCAGCTCACTCTATTTACTTACTGACCGCAGATCAATTAAAATAAAATAATGCCATTCGGTTTGTGCCCTAGAAGAATTATTTTTGGCTTTTTCCAGCTGCAACTGTTTAATATGAGAACTAAACACTCACTATATGGACAATAGTAATGGGACACACCTCTTATTACTTCCAGAGAAAGTCGTTCTTAATGCTTCAGTGTACCAAGACATTTTGGACACTGCCATGCTTCCAACTTTGTGGACACAGTTTGGGGAAGAACCTTTTCTATTCCAGCAGGACTGTGTCCCAGAGCACAGAGCGAGCTCCATAAAGACCTGCTGGAGGAGTTCAGTGTGGAAGAACTTGACAGGAGTCCTGACCTCAACCCCATCCAGCACCTTTGGGATGATCTGGAACGGAGATTGTGATCCAGACCTTCTCCTCCAACATCAGTGTCTGATCTCATAAGTGTTCTACAGAATGAATGGGCACAAAATATCGTGGAAAGCATTCCAAGAAGAGAGGACATTGTTATATCTTCAAAGGGGGGACCAGCTCCATATTAAAGTCTATGCATTTGAATGCGATGTCATTAAAGCCCTTGTTGGTGTAATGGTCAGATGTCTCAAAAACTTTGTCCAGATAGTGTGCCTGTATACCTTCTGGGGCCACAACAGAGTAATATCAGTGTCAGTGTTGCTAAAACGTGACTTTCCGTGTTGTGTTTGCAGTTTGACAAGCCATTAGCCATGTTTTGACTCATTAAGTGCTACTTGCTGTGTTTTTCAGTCACTCTTCCATGGCTGGTTTATAGAACTTAATAATTCAACGAAAACAAATCTCTTGTTCTCTCAAACAAAAAGGCAGTAATTACCTTTTACTTCTCTTTTGCCATCCAACTGGTCACATTGTAAGAGAAGAGTGCTGATTACAGCAATGTTTTTTATTATTTTTCCTCATTAAATAAGGTTTGATTCAGGTGATTGGCTAATCAGTACCTCATAAAGCAGAACGAGGTGTTCTTGTGTAGGAATTTAAGACACTGACATGGAATGGTTCACATATTCATAGAGATGGTAATAAATTGCAGTGGTCTCTTGTTTTACGGAGCTGTATATATGTATATAGGTGTGTATATGTATATAGATGTTCGTGTGTGTGTGTGTGTGTGTGTGTGTGTTTTATTATTCAGCAGCACCTCTAAACTGGGGACTACAACCTTTGGCCCAGTTTCCTCGCGCTCAGTTCACCGGGTTTACTCCGACACCGCTGACTCTCTGACCACGCCCATCCACAGCCACGCACCCCACCTCAGCCAATCACAACGCGGTCACGCACTGATCACGCGTCTCCTGCTACGCCATTGGTCGTGTGCCTACACACAGTCGCTGCTGATTGGCCGCATGTTGCCACCCCGCCGCTCTGTTGTGAATTTTGTTTTTCTTTTTTTTTCTTGTCCCCTCCTGACTTGTTGTACTCAGCTGAGGCAGGACCTTAGTGGTAAAAAAGGGAATTTGAATTCCGGTCTCAGTCGTCACTGGACGGGCGTAGTAGCTCTTCCTTCTTTGTTCTGTTATTCCTTGACCTGAAGAGTGCTTTTTCATTATTTTTCAACAAATGTCAACGCGACATTTTCAAAATATGGAGGGGTTATCAGAGGTAAGAACAGTTTGTCTTCATTATTGTCGTTTTCTTCCTTTTATTGTGCTGACATCTGCTCCTGGTTGTTGTTGTTGACTTGCACAGACACCAAGTGAGATTTAACCTGACTAACCGAACGAATTAGGTAGCATTATAATTATATATACATATCCTGTAATAAACAATATGTCCCTGTCCTTTAACTCCCACAAACTGTGCTGTTCTCTACCGTGCAAGTATGTTGTTTAATCCTGTACTGTTTATCAGTGTCAACCTTTTGTCTGTACTCTTGTGACTTTGGTTATATCAATAATGAATGGAAATGTTAACAGAATGTTTAATAACTTCCGTAGTCATGATAAATATTCATTTTTTTATAATAAACGGTGTCCCTGTACTGTGATAGCCATAAAATGTGTTGTTCCCCAGCATGCAAGTGTGTTGTATATTGTATAAAAACTGCCACTATGTGTAAGCCTTTGTCTGTACTCTTGTGATTGTGACTTTTGCGTTATATTAATCAGTAATGTATGGCAATATAAACACTATCTGAATAACGTCTGTAGTAAATTAACATAGATGGGATGTACCCCAAGTAGGAATCTCAGTACTGGGAACTGGTAATAACTGTGGTCATCTACAATGTCTGTAAACAATTCCCCAGACCTTAAATTTGCCTGTAGTGAGACAGCTTTGGGAGGGGCTTGCTGTGAATCATAACTTGTTTTTGCCATTGCAATGCGAGCAAGTTGGCTTTCTGTCGGCACAAAGAGCAATGGGTTTTTCTTTTTGTTCATGACTGTTTCACATGGCTAGCTGGAAGGCATGTTGTGTGCTCTTTATTTGGAGAAAGGAAGAGACAGGCGCTTGATGGAAGGCCATGCAAAACAGGATGTATCCTCAGTAATTTTACAAGCCTCTACCAACAGTTAAAGACCAGGCAAATAAAATCTAACTTGTTCAGCTTGCTGTAGAGATAAAAAAGTTCAGTTTTAGGGAAAATCAGCTCTGACTGAGTCTTCTTGTGTTTCTCAGGGCGCTCAGTTGGAGGTCCATGGGGCATATCTGGAAAGGAGGAGGCATGACAGTGAGCAGTCCTCATGCAGCGTGTCGGAGTACAATGACTTGGAGGCAGCCGAAGCCCTTGTCTGCATGAGCTCCTGGTGTCAGGTGTCTCCAAGGCCCAGCGCCTTCAAACCTCGTCCTCTCACCCCAGCATCCGATTCCTGTGACTCCCTGCTGCAACCTGAGGTCCCAGATACCCCCAGGGACTTTGTCTCGCTCTCTTCATTGGTAAGAGAACCCAACAGACACTTAAGAAAGCAACCCTAATGTATAAACACTCTCACTGGGCATGTGGCCTTACATATCAGTGTGTGTGGAGCAGGGCTCTTTTCAAAGTCTGAGCTGTTTGCTGAACTCTTTGGGTTGGTTTTATGGTAGCCTGGACAGGAAACATTTTAAAGATAAGGCTCATTTCTCTGGATGAACTTCAGTCTGAGCTTCAGTGTGCAGTCACTGAGCTCACCCACGCAGTACTGACACCCCAAGATAAACAGGGACATTATGATGCAGATCGTTTTTATTGTCAAATGGGTAGGTTGGGTGTTGCGAGACAGAATGGAATGTTTGAGTGTATCTATGAGGAAAAATGTGCTATGGTTGTTACAGAAATTGTGACTATGTCTGATCAACTCTTTGCTTTATATCTCTTCTATAGTGTATGACCCCACCTCACAGCCCCAACTTTGCGGAGACCTCCACTACCCTGCCAGTGCCAAAATCCCCCTTGAACCGACGTTGTCCCAGTGTTTTCAGCTCCAGACTCCAGAGAACTGCTGGGGCCTCCATCACTGAGACAGGCCCTGAATTTCCTGCTACTGAGAAGCCTTCCACCCAGCCTTGCAGAGCCATGGCAACCAGCGTCATCCGCCACACAGCTGACAGCTCCCTCTACCAGAACATTCCACAAACTATCCACTGGGGGAATCTAGCTCCTAGACAGACACAGCAGCCCCCACAGCCAGAGGTTGCTTCACCAGCTACTTCACCCTGCCGGTCTCAGACAGATATCTCTGCATCAGTCACGTGTCCCAGCAGTAATAAGAAAGCCCCTTCCAAGTCGTCTCCCACTTCTCCACCTCCCACCTCTAGTCCACCCATAATTTGCCAGATGTTTCCAGTGGCTCAGCCAGGAGTCATCTCAGCTGCATTCATACAGAATCCTGTTCCAAGGCAAAGTTCTGGAGTCAAGTCCATCCTACCACAGCCACTCATCATGGGTTCCCCATTGGCTCAAGGCACAGTAATGCTGGTGATGCCCCAGGCTTCAGTGTCTCAGACCCCTCAGTGTCCCCAGCAGACAGTTGTTACTTTGGGTAACACCAAGCTGCTGCCTCTAGCCCCTGCGCCGGTCTATGTGCCATCAGGACAAACCAGTGCCACACAAGTGGACTTCTCTCGCAGGCGCAACTATGTATGCAACTTCCCTGGCTGCAGAAAGACCTACTTCAAGAGCTCACATCTCAAGGCACATCTCAGAACTCACACAGGTAGGGTAGAGCTGGATTTAAGGAAATGTGATGTATGATTAAGTTTTAATATAATTGAGATGGTGTCTGTAGCATATACTTAAGGATATTTTCCCACTTTCTCTGCAGGCGAGAAGCCCTTCAGCTGTAACTGGGAAGGCTGCGAGAAAAAATTTGCCCGCTCTGATGAACTCTCTCGTCACCGGAGAACACATACTGGTGAGAAAAAGTTTGTCTGCCCTGTTTGTGACAGAAGATTCATGCGCAGTGACCACCTCACCAAGCATGCTCGTCGCCACATGACCACCAAGAAGGTCCCCTCCTGGCAGACAGAGGTTCGGAACCTCAACAAAATCACCACAGCCAAGACTCTGCCTGCAGGCTCAGCACTTCCCATCAGCATGCTGTTACCAGCCTCGAACTGAGTCTGATTGGAGCTGACTTCATATTACACAGGGACTCGGTTGGAGCACAAAGGCTGCTAATTCTTTCATGGACAAATGTGAACATGCACTGGACTCCTCTTCTACTACTCATTTTTTTATATACTCTGCAATGAATGCAATATTTTGTTTACTCACTTGTTACAGTGATTCATGCACTCTTTTTTTTTTTTTTTTGCCAAAGCCTTTGTACTATGTTCGTCTTAACTTCATCTGTGTTCTGTATATATTTACATGTATGAATGTTCTATACTGCCTAAATACAGGAAATTATGATGGAAAATCACATATAATTATCAACACTGTGATCATATTGTCTTTTCATTTATTTAATGCTCATTTTTAGTAAACTTTGAAGAATTAATACTCCATTTTTGTGTTTGAGTGTTCTGTGGGAGCGGCCCAAATGAAACTGACATGACTCACAAGGTCATGCTGAGGAAGGCACGGCATTAAAAAAAAACAGTGATGACAAGGCACTGAGCAGGCAATCTGTGGCCCCCAGCTCTCCTTATAGTCATGCTGTTTCCTGTTTTGTGTTGCTGACACAGCTCTGGAGCATTTCCTGTGTGCTTTGTGTGGTCGTGAGCTGTGGATCTGTGTTCGCACGTTCAGTACTAATCCCGACAGCCAGTGACGTCACTCACATCTGACCGGGATCAGGACAGAAGACACTCGTTGTAGTGTGTTCTTTTGAGCACACTGGAATATACACAATAAGACAACTCAAGTATTTCATAAAACAGCTGTTTCACTTTCCAGATGATTCGAAATGTCTTTTCTCCACAGGCATTGCTCCATACTCATGAGCATGAAGGCTAAATTGTCATCCATACAGATAAAGTGCTATCAGAATGCATCGCATTGAGTAGATTAGAAAAGGATAAAATACAAGTTTAAGGTGATGAAGAAAGAAGGCTGAATAGTGAAGATCCCTGAGCTCCGAACAGCTGAAGAACTTTTCGGGCGGTTTTTTGGTGAAAGAAAAAAAGAGAAACGCGTGACACGCCCAGGTTTACGTATTTGTGAGCCAATCAAATCGCGAGATTGACCAAGCCAGTGGGAGGCGCGACCAATCAGCTTTTTCAAAATGGATCCCGCCTCCCAGAACAGGTTTAGATGGCGGTTTAAGCAGCAACAGCGTCACCATGTGGACAACACGATCCCTGACTGGTTGTTCAATGCATGACAAACAGGGGCCACTTTACAAATACAGACTTTTTACTTACTATCCTAAACAACCTGTGAAGCTACTCGAGATTATGTACTGCTGATATTAACATTAAAATGTTGGTGAATGTTATATACTATATATAGTTATAGAATATTTTCACACAGAACATACACTAAATGGACAAAGGTATTGGGACACCTGTTTGTCAGGGTTGTGGCAAGGCCCTTTACATCCAGTGTTAATGCTTCAGCACAATGGTTCCAACTTTGTGGACAGAGTTTGGGGAAGAACCTTTTCTATTCCAGCCTGACTGTGTACCAGAGCACAAAGCAAGCTCTATAAACACATGGTTAGATGAGTGTGGAAGAACTTGACTGGCCGCACAGAGCCCTGACGTCAACCCCAGGGTTGAGATTGGGAGCCAAACCTTCTCGCCCAACATCTGTGTCTGGTTTTATAAATGCTTTACAGAATGAATGGGCACAGATTCCCCCAGAAACACTCCAAGAAGAGTGGAAGCTGTTATAGTGGCAAAGGGGGATCAATGTACAGTCGTGGCCAAAAGTTTTGAGAATGACATAAATATGGTAAATTGGAAAAGTTGCTGCTGAGGTTTTTATAATAGCAATTTGCATAAACTCCAGAATGTTATGGAGAGTGATCAGATGAATTGCATAGTCCTTCTTTG
>JBBJLR010000001.1:37069733-37086357 GCA_037577145.1 Brachypetersius gabonensis
TACTTCTGTAGTTCTGTTGGTGAAAGTAACTCAAAAGTAATACAGGAGTCATGTAACGTATTACATTTTTGAGACAGGAATATTGTACGGTAAGGGATTACTTTTAAATGACTAACTTTTAAAGTAATCTGTAATGTATTACAGTTTGGAAGTAACCTGTGATATTTTCAAATGTTTGTAAGGTTGTGGAGTCTTCTTAAATCTAATCCATGCCATGCTGTTCCTGATGGGTCTACCTGCATGAAGAATCCAGCCAGCAGGGCACGTTTGATATTCAGCGTGTTGGTCTTGGAGCCAAAAGCAGGTGAGGACACGGGTAGCTCTATCCGCTTCAGGGTCTCAGTAAGTTCTTCTCGAACCGCATCGGCTGTTTGTAGAGCAGTCAGACTGAGGAAATGATCATCACACCACTGTTCCACGCTGGAATCTGAGCAAAAACGGTTTCAGTTCAAAAATCGTCCAATGAATGCCTGTATTGTTCTGATAAACAGTATACAGTTGAGTGTATAGGACTCCTAATATATTACCCCATGCTCACTTGTGAACTACCATGTGTGTTTAAAATTAGCCCATCAGGTCACTGTAGCCCAGAGGGGTCAAGCATCGGTCCTGGAGGGCCGGAGTCCAGCACAGTTTGATGGATCTCCTCTTCAAAAACAATTACCTGGAGAGGTGTACCAGGTGTTACTGAACAGGGAAATCATTCAAATGTGCTGGACCACGGCCCTCCAGGACTGGAGCTCGACACCCCTACTATAGCCAATCTGATGCCCCTCATCAGCCCCCCTGTCAATTGAGGGGGACCACTAAACAATGCTGCTGTGTCTGATGCACATACAGTGCCAAACATGCGAACAAGTCACTGCCATGTTTGTGTCAACGCAATTACGCTGATAATATTTGGTCAGTGGTGGATGACGATCTATAGCAACTAACAAAAGATTTATTTACAAGCAAGGCAAGACTCTTTGTATTGTTCTGTATGGCTTGTATTGTGCTTTATTGACTCACATGAGCTGTACTGGCTGTGTTTGTACGCGTTGTAAACATTGATGAGGGTAAAGTGGTCACCCTCAGCATGATGGAAGCTCTGCTGGCAATCCAGAGCCTCCTGTTTAAACTCCACAGGAGGCGCCAAGAAACAACTTGGAGCTAAGGGTGAAGCAAAGACACGTCAGTGGGTACACACACACACACACACACACACACACACACACACACACACACACACACACACACACACACACATGAATGATGGATAAGGAGTTCTCTTCCAATGTTACCTTTTTAGAATTATAAGGTTTTGGTTCCAACTGTCTTTCTATGTGTTAACATTTGTTTACATTTTGTTCTCATTACATTTTTTTGATATCAATTCTAATCCCCTTGCCCTATAAAATTTCTATGTGAACAGACCATTGGAAATGGTCCAGTATTGCTGTTTACACATTACACATGTTACCAATTTAGAGGCTTTACACAAGCATAATGTGACACGCAACATAATAAATAATCATATAAAATGTTGAGAAAGTGTGAGTTGAATAACATTAGTATGATATAGAGTCCACATTAGTGGCTAACTTATGGCTGCACAAAACATGTGTAAAACATGGGTAAAAGTACACTGATAGCCAAACAGCATGCATGTAAAGATCAATAGTATACATGACATCTCTTGAAAACACAAAATATTTAGTTTAACTGAGTATAAAAGTAATAGATAATACATACATATATGAGTGCATTATGGGTGATCCCCTAATGGCTATTCCTTACACTGGAAAACCAGTAGCACAACATAGCAAACAATAAACCATTATATAGGCAAGCAGTGTTAGTATATATAATTGTTTACTGCCTGCATCGTTTTTCTGCCTGCTGGGGTACATTACCTATTCTAGTTCATTGTAGAGTCTTGGGCACCAAAACAAAATGGCAAACACTTAAAATAATGCATTTTGTAATGAATAGGGCATAGTTTCAGACATAGACAGATGGCTGTTAGAATGCATGTAATTACCTGTTAACATGGCAACAATGGTGAGCACCTCATTCACGCAATCGAACTCGCAGGAAGCCAGCAGAGTCTTAGCCATCTGAGGCTCCAGGGGAAATTCAGACATTATTATTCCGATCTCTGACAGATTTCCATCATCATCCAGGGCTGCTAGGTAGTCCAGCTCTTCTAAAGCCTGCATGAGGCCCTCGGGATCTGTAAGTGGGTAATGAAAATCTGATTTGTCAAGCCTTATCTCAAACTCCTACACAATGCAGTAACTCTGCTGTCTTTCACAACTGAGTTTTTACAATACAACATGGGGACAATGCGCTTGAAGGCATGGTTGGTGCAAACAAATGTCTGTATTATTATGCACTATGCTCCCACTGCAGGCATTACACCACACTAAATGCAGCTTTCAGGCATTTTAACAAAAGCATCCCCTGTGTTTCCTTCAGTCTTTCATTACTGCACGCTCTTTTTGAACAGGCATTTCCCTGTCCCTGCCTCTGTTAATGATGTTTTTGCCCCGGTGGATGGTTTCTGGAGCTCCAGGCAGCCAGAAGCAGGTCATCCATGGAACAAAGAGCCCAGTTACAGTGCTGTCGGCTCAGCTAAAGCACGGCTCGCCACCCCCTAATGCGGCCAGAGCCCAGCAAAGAGGCCATCTGTAGCAGATCTGCGGGCCAAGAGGAACCTGGCTGACCCTGGCCAGCGCATGCCGAGGGAAGAGAGCAGCTTATTTCTCCCAAAGTCTGTCAGACGGGACCTGCATGTGTGTTCGGTGAGTAAATACCATGTGACCGGTGTCCAGCATTCTCCAGACTAATGCCTGACATGCTGACAGGCTGAAAGTAATTTTCCCTCCGTTGCACCTGCGATTATAAGAACTAGTCCTCAAAACAGGTGAACCATGAAAAGAGTGCTTGGAGTGTAGCTAGTGAAATAAAGACTTCTACCTCGAGTACAGTTTTTGAAATTTGAGTTTTAAATATGCGGATGTTTAATGGGGATTCTTAAATAAACACTGTCTATCAAAAGTCTGAAATCAGTGGTTTTAATTGATCAATAAAGATTTAAATGAATGAAATGAATTACTAAATAATAAACCATAACTGCCTACAAGCCTGCTTAACAACTTCTATTCAAAACTTTTAAATGTTTCAAATAATATAAAAACAGTTTGGCCCAAGCTCTGTATATTAAATTATTTTAATAAATATATAGTTATTAAATAAAGAAAATGTTGAAAGCAAAAAGGTGTGCGATTTAGATTCATTAATCAGAGAGCTTGTAATTAATTGGATTTTTTTTATCATGTGACACCCCCAATTATAATATAATTATGTTTACACTACTACTACTACTACAACTACTACTACTAATAATAATAATAACAACAACAATAATAATAATAAAGTACAAAGTACTAATATTAAATATGAACACAAACGTATGCACGTGTATTCATGTGTCTCACCTGGCCTATCAATAAAGTCACAGTGGCCCAGGCCTGCAATCTCCATCCTCTTGAGGAACAGCACGGTGGAATTGATGTTAGACTCCAAGATGTGAGGAACGCTCTCAGCAGGAAGGGGTGTAGCCTCCGGATACAAACAGAAACACTTCCCTGCAGGCAACACAATCCTGCTTATAAAACCACTTGCCAGGCTGAAAGGACTAGAGAGAAACTGTCAATCTTCTTGTCTTCTGTGAGTGAACACACCACATACCTTTTGATTCAACCAGCTGTTTGCGGCCCTCAGCTTGGCTCTTGCTGATTGGTCGAATGACAATAGAGTTGGCTCTGATTCGAGGGTTGTAAACCTGTGACATATAACCAGTAATTGTGAAAATAAAAATGATATATATAGGTAGCTACCAAACTGAGATTCATCAGTTGGACTAAATTAAATTTTACTTTAGAGAACACTAGATAAATGGATATATGCTTTATTGTCATTGTGACAGTATAACGAGATGACGTTTGGAGCTAGACCGCAGATGCACACAGCAAGGATTAAAGGATTAAAAATAAAAGTAGACTAACAAACACAAAATAAATTGAAAAAGTGGTGTCTGGGTGGGGAGCTCCGTTCCAAAGTGCAGTGGTGGGTTGTTTTACACCACTCCGGCCCGTGCTTGGCACTGGATGTAGTGATCCTTTATTTTTGTACAGCTGGTTCTTCTAATGAAGCTCTCAATGGCCGGTTCTTGTACTAATGTCGCACCCAGTGCAAGTGTGAAGCTCTATAGCGAGTCATGAACCAGAGGAAACTGCACCTAACCCTTTATCTCCTACGCACTTTCACCCCACTCTGAGTTTGCATGGTCTGTAGCTGAGCTGTTGTTGCCAATAATCCTCAGCTGGTTACCACTTTTCTCAATGCTATTTTCTGGGCAATCTGTTTGAACTCATCTGAGATCTAAATGCCCACTTAATCTCAGCCTCAGACAATCCACACACATGTAGACAGAAAGAGTCTGCCATGCAAGACTAGCCCATGTCTGACCTAACCCCACTTTTTCCTTTGTTACCTTGTGAAGTCTCATTGTTTTGTTTAACTTGCTTTTTAATTGCTGCTCTGTGCTTTATTTTTGTGTGTAAAGCCTGCCTTAGGGTTATACAGTGGGTAGTATTATACGCTCTTCTGTACTGATAATAACAATATGCACAGAAAAGCACATTATCCATCATGATAATAAGTTTTATCAAGATATTACACACCTCAGACCTGCCTCAATATTTCCTGTGCATTTTGTTATTTTCTGTGCATCTGAATCCAAATTTTATTATGGTGGACAGGAGCATGGCTAAAAGTATCAGTCAATACAGTAAACCCCGAAACATTGTTTCGAAAAAAGCAACAAAAAATGCGGTGGATTGCTGCGGTTTCATCCAATTTGCATTTCCACAAACAATTAATAGTTAGGTTCAAAGATAAAATCTGCGAATCACTGAAGCTGGGTTTACTGTATTTGTTATCCTTGTCATGTTTTGACCCACTGCATCCCCCAACATGATCAATTATCACTTACATATCTCTTTTGTACTCCAGCGTCGATGATGAAGCGAATGCTATGCATGGCCCAGAACAAGTCTTCAGTGGGGCCGCAGGTGAGGAAGACTCTCCTGCACCTGTTGTCCTCCTCAGTTGGAGTATTTAGGTTGTCTCCTTGCTCTGGACAAAGGGACATGGGCACCAGCTCACCGAACAATGAAACCAGGTTGGCTCCTTCACTCCGCAAGATGGCATGAGCGCATTCAATCTCCTTGGAGGAAAAGAAAAAAAGAACATGGAATGTTCCCATTACCATAGAAACAGGCCTTTTTGCTGATCTATGCCGCACCCTGAAAAGGCCGGTCAATGACATTTAGGTACAGTCGTCTACCTACATGTGTCCACAAATACAATCCTTAAAAGAAATGCCACAGTTCTTCAGTTCTAAGTTAATATTTTGTGGAAGTTCTTTAAACAGATTATTTGATTATTTACAAAAAAATGGTTTCTTTAAAGAACCATCATTTGAAAGGTTCTTAAGAAGATCAAGACTGGCCATCTGTCCAAAGAACCTTTTTGAGAGTGTACTCCAGGGCTATTCAACTACAATAGCAACCGTAGCAACGGTTTTAAACGAGAACTCTGACCGTTAAAGTCTTTAGAGTAGATACATCTCGAGCTAAAACTACACAGATTGTTCCTCGCTGTGTGTGATTTTCCCCTCGCTGTGTGTGATTTTCCCCTCGCTGAGTGTGTGGCCGGATTCTCTTTCGTTACCGCCAGCTAGGTAACACACCCATTTTCTGACAAATCCCGCCTCTTTCGGCTGCGATTGGCTAATAATATGGCACTTCTGTGCTCGGATTGGCCAATCTTGGCGAAAGTAGCGGGGGACTACCAGCCAATCATCATCCAGATCCCACTGATTTATTATATCACAGGAATCACTCACTGATTTCCTGACAGTCTGGGAGGCCATAAAAAAATTCAAAAGGGCCGGATCCAGCCCGCGGGCCGCTAGTTGAATAGGCCTGGTGTACTCCAAAATTTGGGCTGCTTATTCTAAAATGTGGATGTCTATTCCAGGAGGCATCCTATCGTTAATCATTAATGAACACATGTGACCTACAATTCTTGCAAGATCCAAGAGTTTCTGTGTTTACTCACTAGCCTGAAATGCTACAGAATCTATACAGAACTTCTATGGAAATTCTAAAAGGTGGAAGTTCTTTGATGCTATCATTCAGGAATAAATCAATGAGTCTATATGACATCGCTCTTACTTGCTCTGTAGCCAGAAATGCCACAATGTCTCCTTGATCTTGAGTCTGGTGGATCTCCATAGCCAGTCGAAGTGTGGAACACAAGTAGTCCTTCACACCTCCTCTCTCGATGCCATACACCACCTCAGATGGGCGCGGTGCCTCCAGGTGGATCAGGGGGACGTTGCCGTAATGGTGCAGCAGCTTGTCAGAGGAGTGAGGGGCCGTGAGGATGACCAGGCGGAGCTCAGGCCGTGAGAGGAGGACGTCTTTGAGTAGGCCCAGGAGGAGGTCCGTGCTGACAGTGCGTTCCTGAGCCTGATCAATCACCACCACGCCATACTGCTCCAACAGAGGGTCTGACATCAGCTCACGAAGTAAGACGTCATCAGTGCAGTATCTGCCAGGAATCATTACCAATATTACTGTACCAGTCATGGAACTTCAGCAAGAAGTGGCAGTTATTGATTGCAAAATGCCCAAAATAAAGATAATTAAGCATGCAATCATTCTACATTAATTAGTGATCAAGTGGTCACAGTGTGAACAGTGTGAAATTCGTCTCTGCATTTAACCCATTCACCAAGTGAAGCAGGGGGCAGCCACCAATGTGGGGCACCTGGGCAGCAGTGTGTGGGGATGGGACCTAGCTCAAGGATACCTCAGTGTTACCACAGGCAGTCCTGGGATTAGAACCCACAATCTTCTGATTGCAGGGGCGACTTCCTACCCACCGGTTGCCCTTGTTTCTTTTTATTAGGGAAACACCCGGAAAGAGATTTGAACCTGTGACACTGGTTCTCTCAGCTCTGAGCATTAACCAGTAGACAAGGAGGGTTTAAAAGCAGTGGGCAGCCAGCAATGCAGTGCTCAGAGAGCTGGTGGCCTAGTGGTTAGGAAGCCCTGTTATCAGGAAGTCGCGGGTTCGATTCTCAAGACCGCTAGGCACCTTTGAGGTACCCTGAGCAAGATACCGTCCCCACACACTGCTCCCCGGTGTTCGTAGCTGCCCCCTGCTTCACTCGGTGAAAGGGTTAAACGCAGAGGAAGTATTTCGTGCTGTTCACACTGTGTGCTGTTGTGTGTTCACGTATGACCGTATCACGAAAGATTGTCACTTTCACTTGAAAAAAAGGGACGGTATCTTGCTCAAGGGTACCTCAGTAGTGCCCGCCCTGCGATGCGAACCCACAGCCTTCCGAACACAGGGACAACTGCCTAACCACTGTCATTATTCACAGATCATTATTAGGATAAATTATTTTGAGCATGTCACAGCTATTATTAGTATACAACTGAACAGCTGCAAGGACAGCACAAGAACTGACTACAAGTCTTGATATTTAATGGTTAATCACGAAACCCTATCCATGCGTATCTTAATTTCATTATATTTGAGGAGGTCCTACTGAAATGTGACTCTTCAAAACAAAGTCTGATTAAATTCATCAGCACTGCTAGACAAACAACACACGAAAGTACCTACAACAATATGAGCATAATGAAGGCAGAGAGCGATTCTCTGATGGTAATTTAGGCCTCTAATTACTGAGGTCAGTGTTTTCATTAAGTGTGCTCCACTCAGCTGTTCAAATCACCACCATCTCCTGTCTTTGTCTGCTAGTCTAACTTTTGGCTGTTCTAAGGTCTCCTGAGGAGCATATGGCCGGTGTGGGTGCGTGGCAGCTGCTGAAGGGGACCCCTAAACTAGGCCCCCAAGCCCTTTGTTGGCTTTTTTTGTCAGACAGGCGTCTGTGAAAGGACGTGTGTGCAGGGGGGAGGGGGTGCTGTGAAATAAAGGAGGGAAAAAGTGTTTTGTTGGAAGGACGAATGACCAAGTGGAATCAGGGTAAACCAGGGTAAACCTGAGTTCAGCATGTGTAACTTCCAAGCCAAACCAAATTGTAATAAGTGACAAATACCTGAGCACAGTGTCGGCGGAGCAGCAGGTCTGGAGGGGGACGCTGTAGCCCACCTCATGACCGATGTTCACGTCCATCTCGTCGGCCACTCGCAGGGCCAACTCCACCGTGCTCTGTCTGTGGATCTGAGTGCAGACCACCATGCCGTTCTGGTACTGCACAGACAGGCAGAACTCTGCACACCACTGTGGGATCTGTAGGGGCATACGGACACACACAAACCCATTCTCACTACCGTCCAACCGTCTTTACGCCAGGTAATGTGCAGTGATCGGCTGAGTAAAAGGGAGCCATGTGGAGCATAATAATCAATGCCTATTCAGATCACAGTGAAAACGCACAGTCATTAATAGTCTATGGTAATATTTAGTTTAATGATAACATGCTAGATCTGAGGGTCCAAGACAGGAAAGAGACTATAGTTTTACATCAGTATAGGTTAGTTGAGAAAGAGAAAGTGATAAACAAATCAATAGTGATTATAGGATAGTAAATAATGATTATAACAGGACAATAAATAATGATTATGACAGGAGAAAACAGAAAGCTACCTGAGTGCTCTGTCCTGTTTTAGCCGTGCCACTGACGATGACCAGTTGGTTGTGGATAATGGAATCCATGAACTCACTCTTGGCTCCCCAAACAGGGAGAGCTTTCCTCTCTCGCAGGAGTTTGTAATATCGAGAGGAAAAAGGCAGCCCGTCAAACTGATTCAGCTCCAGGAGATCATCACAGTCCAAGTCCTGATTTGCATCCATATCTGCAGATTTCTCTATTATTAGACCAACCTGGAGTGTCTTAACGCCCCGTAGTGGGAAAAAAAGAGAAAAAAGTGGGGGGAAAATTAGATTTCTCTGTCCATGTGCTTGTCTTTTCAGGTCCTGACCATAAATCTCGCTGCGATCGCAACAGTTGTTTCTCTCTCAGGGCTCCTGCACAAATGAGGCACCGGGACAGGACGGAGGGGGCAGACTCTGGGAGGTCATGTGGACACTTAATCCTATCATAATAGAGCAGATCAGCGAGAGGAGAGGCAGATTATAACCACGCACACTACATGGTCAAAAGTATTGGGACGCCTGACCATTACAACAAGACTTTGATGGCATTGCATTCAAATACATAATATGGAGTTGGTTCCCCCTTTGCAGCTTCCACTCTTTTTGGAAGGCTTTCCACAAGCGTTTCTGTGGAAATGTGTGCCCATTTATTCTGTAGAGCATTTATGAGGTCAGACACTGATGTTGGATGGGAAAGCGTGGCTCGCAACCTCCGGTCCAGTTCATCCCAAAGGTGTTGGATGAGGTTGAGGTCAGGGCTGTGTGGGCCAGTCAAGTTCTTCCATGCTGAATTCAACCATGTCTTTATGGTCCTTGATTTGTGCTCTGGGGTACAGCCATGCTGGATTAGAAAAGGTTCTTCCTCAAACTGTGTCCACAAAGTTGGTGGCACGGCGTTATCCAGAATGCTTTGGTTAGCTGATGCTTTAAGATTGCCCTTCACTGGGAGTAGGGGGCCACCTGAATTCAAGGATGGATCAGCATCAGAAAACTTTATACATTCCTGAGAAAACTGCTTATATTAAGACTGCAATGAATATATCTAGTAAAAAAGTTTATATATGAAATACACTATGCTATATACACAAATGCTGGGTATAAATACTAAAGATAACAGTAAAGTGATGCACATCACACACTATGCTTACGGCCTAGTAATACTGCAATACAGAACTATAGAACACACGAATAAATAAATAAACAAAAAAGAAGAAAAAAGAAACCAAGAATGCAATTTTTCATAACATAAAACAAAGAAGTGCGTATTCATTGCTAGTGTTTTTGCCTGGGGAGCAGTGTGTGGGGACGGTACCTTGCTCAAGGGTATCCCAGTGGTGTCACTTGCAGTCCTGGGATTCAAACCCATGACCTTCTGTTCACAGGAGCATCTCACTAATCACCAGGCCCCCAGCTATTTAATTTATTAAAGAAGTTCTTGTTTTTTTTCATAACCTGTTCTATTGGTCTACAGTGTAATAGAACTTCTGCTACTTCTATGCTCCTGGAATTACAAAAACGTGATGTACCACTAAATTTGTAATGGGGCTTATTTATACTGAAAATGCAATCAACTTGTAAGACTGACTATTAGAAGATGTTTATTAGAAGCAGGTAAAATTTCTGAAAGCAAAGCGAAGAAGTGGTCTTTTCACAGTAAATACATTTAGATAAATACCAATCTTGTATTTTCACAAGTAGATTTCTGTTACATGAATTTCAAATGCATTAGATATACAGCTCTGGAAAAAAAATAAGAGACCACTGCAAATGTTTAGTTTCTTAGGTTTGATATTTTATAGCTGCATGTATTGAACTGAACAGCTTTATCAGTTTTTCAGAACTGCAGACAATATTTCTCCTAATTTCCAAATAAAAACATTGCTCTTTTAAAGCATAATTTTACAGTTTTTTTCTGAATGCTTAAACACTAACAATGATTCTTATAGCACAATTTCTAAAACTATTAATAGTTATAGCAAAATTGTGTAAATGTATAAATCCAATCCACTGCACTGCACACTGAAAAACCCAACTCACTGCTTTACACACAATTTCCAAATGATCAACACACTCCCAGTAAAACTATACACATCTATGGCTATTATTTAAACTATTTTTCCAACTGTCTGGCCCCACTGTCACATGTGCAAACTGTTTTAGATAATAAGTTCACTTTGTAATCAGCATAAACACTATGAATAAGCCACAGGTCAGCTTTCAGTGTGGAGAACGGTACACGTAAAACTGAAATTGTTACTCTACAGAATGGCTAGACATCCAGAATCCGGGGCAGAGGAAGAATTATTCACTGAAGAACAAGAGACCCATACAGTCAATATGGCGATAACATGTAATTCCATTAGGCCTCGAGAAATACAGCAGTGCATAATAGAGAATGAATTCACCTTCCAAAACGTAAATAATGTGAACATCTCTGTATTATCTCCTGAACTGATGCACCACAGAATCAGGATGAAACACATTCACAGTCCCTTTTGAAAGAAACAGTGAAACAGCTGTGATATGAATATGTGCAGGTAAGCTCTAGTATCGCTGGTATTGACTCTGGAAGAGCAGACTGTAGTGCTGCGCTGCGTTTGTTTGGTCTTTTCCAGAGAGTGATGGAGCTGGAGGCAGATGTCGTGGGTCAGGAGCTGATTTTTGTGGATAAGGCAGGTTTTACTGTAGACTCACTAAAACAAGGAGACATGGCAGGAACGTTATTGCACACCGTGCCTTAATCAGTGTCTCAGGAAAACGTGGTGGTAACATAACTGTGTGTTCATCATGCAACCCTGGGCCCATATAACACTGCACACACTATAACAGTCCTGTACAGCCTGCATTATATACTCACTAATGTCCAGAGACCCAACAATGTCATCATGCGGGACAATGTAAGTTATCATAGGGCTGCTCCGATTGAAGAGTTCTTCTCTGCTTAGCACTGAAAGGTCTATTACCGTCATCCCCATCAACGCATGACTCTTTTACAAGGAATGGAGGAGGCATGCGAGGATATTGACCAGGCATCATGTCCCCAGTGCCTGGGACTAAAAGACATTGCATGCAATGTTGATGAAATTCTGTGACTCAGAGAGACAAGAAGAATTTCAGTGAAATTGTATGTTTTCTTGTGCTTGTGTGTGAATAAACATTCATACTTGAAATTGAAATCCCTGTGTGTTTACAGAACTATTTATGACAAAAGCATCACCTCAAATTGACGCACCCTGTGCTCAGAGAAAGCAAAGGCCATATGTGTTTTCCATTCATACCATCAGTCTGTAGTCGGCACATTGTGTGCTTATTAATATGATGGTTTATGTTCTCTGTTTGGTACAAAAATACCATTTTGACAAAGGTTTGAACAGTTAAGCAAGATTTATTAGCTTTTGCAAGAGACCTGAAATGTTTTGCTGCTTTGGTGTAAGGTTTTTTTATTTGTGTGTAGAGTTTTGCAAAAATAGCCAAAACCTAAACAAAGTAGCATTTTTCACCTGACTGGTCTCAGTGTGAGAGGAGAGTTTTGATTACAGCAGTGTTTTTATACTTTTCCTCATTAAATAAGATGGGATTCGGGTGATCACTAATCAGTCCCTCATAAACCAGAATGAGGTGCTTGTGCAGGAATTTAACAGGCACTTACATGGAATGGTTGACATACTTGTAGAGATACTGATTTAAAAATAAATTGCAGTGGTCTATATTTTTTGTATTTGCCATTATTTAATAGGAGTCTCTTATTTTGCTGTAACTGTATATTATATATAAAATATTGTATAGTCAAACTTGAATTAAACAAAATTAACATTAACATTCTGTTACACATAGTGTAGTGGTATATATTCATGGGCAAGGTGAAAACAGTTGGCTCTGGAGCTGTAAGTGCTGCAGGCTACCACTTGGTGGCACTCAAGCATTATGTTAAATAAGTTCATTGGTATCGATGTGTTTTATTTTTGGGCAGATGCATATTTTGGAGTTGTTCTTTGGACTTATTTTGCTGCCATTATTGTACTTATTGTGGGTTGAATGTGGGGTGGACATAGAGCGGATGATTTCTGGGCCTCTACAAAGCTGATGTAATTGTTTCCTAATTGTCTCTGATCACAATTTTGCAATTTCAGTCAGTGAAGACTCCAAGATCTCAGAAACCGTTGTGACTGGCAGTCGTCAGTCCCCCTGACCCTTGAGATCAGTCATCACAGCATTGCGCTGTTCTGGGGAAGTGGTGAGAACCTCCGCAGTGGCCCTAATGAAAGCTGGACGCATTATGCTGTAGAGCAAATGGACCCCAAAACACATATATGACGCCATAACCCATTTAATCCCAATGGCAACAATTGTTGCCGTTTTTTTTCCTTTTATTTTGGAAGCTCTAAAAGTGTCGTTTTGGCTTTGGGCAGCTAATGCAAGTTGAAAAAATTAAAAAGAGTTTGTCTCCCCTAAATTGTATCAATGTCATGTGACTTGTGTGACTGGAGACATGACCACGCCCCTTTACATCGGTTAAATTGAAGAATTTGATTACATTTAGACTATGTGGCTTCCCATCCACAGAGTATAAAACCTACATTTTCACTATCATAACCACCAAACATATTGTGTGTTAGGGAAGTCTAAGAAGTAAAATGCATGCACTTATTTTGCAGGGAAAAATTTGGGATTAAACGGGTTAAATCAACATCAGACAATTCTTACAAAATTAGGCGAGTTGTAACAAAAATGGGCTCTTACTGTGTGTAGTTAGTTGTATAGTTTCTCTGTTGTGCTCTTAATTTTACTGACATTTTACCCGCTTTTTAAATGCCCCAGAGGGTATAGCACCCAACATCCTGGGGACTAGAACCCAGCACACTCTATAAATTCAGACTGAGGAGTACCAGACCCAACGGGGAATGCTACCTTAGCCCTGCTGTCTCAGTCTCCACATCTCGTGAGTATGTTCTTATCACTTAATTGTCTTTGCTGCCGAGTGTAAAGTCGGCAGAGTGATTCCTAAACTAAGGTCTGATATTTCAACTCTGTACGGACGGTTGTGGGCATAAACCGTGCATACACCAGAGCGAAACGTGATCCAGTCTAACCAGTATGCGGCTTCTCAGCCCTGTACACCCATTAGGATGTACACCCAGTTCCTTCGATCAGTCCAAACCAAACAGGATAGTCTTTGATACTCTTGCAAATTGATGAGCTTTGGGCAAACCCTGTCACCCACTTTTCAAAGTCATTCAGGCTGTATCTTCTACCTCCAACACAATAACTACAAGAACTGACTGTTTGCTTACTGTCTAAGGTAATTAATAATAATTATACATTTTATTTATAGGTGCCTTTCTAGCACCCGAGGACACAAAAAAGGCATTAAAATGGCAAAATTAGACAATGCAAATATTTGAAAGACAATATATGAGCATGAACAGATGGGTTTTGTGTTTTAAATGTAATGTTATTCGCTTCGTCTGAAAATGGTCATCATTTTCGGTCATCACTGTTGATGGGGAGGTGGCGGTGTAGTGGGTAGGATACTTGCCTCTAGATCAAGAGGTCCTGGGTTCGAATCCTCCCCTCAGCACCACCACTGGGCCCCTGAGCAAGACCCTTACCCCAAGTTGCTCCAGGGAGACTGTCCCCTGTAGTTAGGGATTGGAAGTCGCTTTGGATAAAAGCATCTGATAAATGTAAATGTAAATGAGGTGCAGACAAGCTGTGTGTTGTCACTTTAATGTTTGTAGTGGAATTCTAATGTTGTAGTTCATGTCTGGTAGTTTGGGATAATGTTAATCTTCTGGTGGTTTTGTATAATGTCAGTTATGAATTTAGGTAGCAATAAAAAATTATTTCATATTTATTAATTTTACATTAATCACAATTCATTTTTTAATATGAAGAACAAGTGTCAGTTTTTTTTGTTTTTGTTTGAAAGTGACAGTTGCTCTTTATATTGTGTCAGAAATCCATGTCAAACAAGTCAATATAAATTGTTTATAATGGCTTAGAATATAAGGTTTTACATGTTAAGAACATTATAAGTTACTGTCCAGGAGATATGAATTTTGTTCTGACCCTGACTGTATGCTCCATATGATTTCTCAGAGTTCACCCTTCCTACCCTTCCAGTTCTCCGTTATGCTTCGTGTGTGTGTGAATCCAGCTGATGCACCCTACTGCTCCAGAGAGCTCCTCTTGACCAGCTTTCCTTGCCTTTCTGGGAGTGCCTTTATCACCAGCTCCCTGTGTTGCTCTGAAGATTGCTTTGTTGGCATCTCCACCTGCTGCTTTGGAGAGCATCTTACTGGTGTCACCCACGGTCATTGTGTTCTGGTTCTGTGTCACTGGCTGCCTGGCCTCCTCGTCTCCCCCCCCCAGCTGCTGTCCAGTCCCCTGGTCCCCCACTAATGGTCTCCAAGTCTCCTGTTCTTCTGCCAATGACCTCCGAGTTTGCTGGTCCCCTGCTAATGGCCTCCTAGGTTATAGGTCCCTCATTGCTGGCTTTCTCGTCACCTGGTCTCATGTTGTTGATGTCCTTTGCTACTGGTCCCTTGTTGCCAACTCCCTAGTTTACAGGCGCCTTGTCATTGGCCTCCTTATCACCTGGTCTTCTGCCACTGGCTTCCTTGGTCTCATGGTGCCTCGTTGTCAGTCCCCTGATCCCCAGTTATTATACCTCATCCGTGCATTAGAGCCTTAGAGAGCATGGTATTTATCATCATTCATTGTATCATGTGCGCATATTTGGTAAAAAACTGTTTCTCAGTGCATACTGGCACTTCTTTTCACATATTTAGACCATATTCTGGCACACTGTGATAAACGAGTCCCCTGGTCCTGTAGTTAGCCTGCCCCAATCATGTTGGTGCCTCCTGTGCTCAAACACATCTGATCCAACTAGTGAACTAATTAATAAGCCTTTAAAGTGGATGTATTAGAGCAGAGAAAACACTAAAATGTGCATGGAAGGAGACAGAACTTACTGTGAAGATGCTTACTTAAGATGGGCAAATTTATGGAAAATATAGCTCTGTCTAGCAGATTGTTATGTTTTGCAATGGTGAATAATATGGAACTAATTAAATACATATGGCTGATACATTGTCTCATGTTTGGTAAGTTATAAAAAGTGATCTGGACATGGGTTTATCAAGTCTCTTATTGTACAAGCACTTATTTATGATCGGCTCTCATCATATGCATGACCTAGTTCTCATCATTTGTATTACTCATATGCAAAAGGCATAATATCATCACATGGGTTCTGATCTAAATTTGGTTTAATCCACTAGATCAAGTACGCTCTTCAAACCTTGCTGTCAAGGAGTGACAAGCATACAATGCAGCCCGGGAGATATTTCCATGGTTACTCAGTATTTGCAGACTGAAACCAAGCATATCTGTTAATTGACCTGTCACTACTACTCCCACTGTAGGGGCACCCCTGAGCGGCAAAGACCTTCACCAGGCTGTAAACAGAAACGATGAAGAGGAGCTAACCAGAGTGCTGCAGTCTGGGTAAGTGACCATAAACCTCAGTAACCAAAAACCAAAAGAGTAAAACAATCACTGCAAGACACTCCAGTTAAATATTATTCATATCCGCCTAACACATTACACATATTGCAGGGGTACATACCATTAGATTTTATTACTGTTATGCTGCAATAGTAATAATAATTTAACTGTAAGGTAGTGCATCCAAGGAGCAGTGGTGTACACTGGTGAGCCAAAACATCCTGATGAGAGCCCATTCCTATCCTTGTTAACCATCAAAAGTAACCTACAACTGGCACAGAATTGGACCTAGTGGTAGGATACTTGCCTCTGGTGCAAGAGGTCATGGGTTCGAATCCTACCTTCAGCACACCACCACTGGGTC
>JBBJLR010000001.1:37151660-37167607 GCA_037577145.1 Brachypetersius gabonensis
ACACACACACACACACACACACACACACACACACACACACACACACACACATACACACACACACACACACACATGCATGGGCAGAATTTTTAACAAGAGCAAGTAACACTGAAAGTTGTAGGTGGAAGACATCTGCCATCTACCTCACTGCTAACTTTAGAGTCAGAGGAACTACTTGCATGTAACTCCAGTCCTGACATTTAAAAAAAAAGTGTCCAAAAGTTTTCAATCAAGTCATCTCTCTAGACACTTTTCTCTAAGAAACAACGAATGTTAAATTCTTACTGTTAAACTCAGACCTTTCCTATCATAGAAAAGGGTCAAGAATCTTTGCTCTATCATAGCGTCATCCTGTCATTCCTGGTCAGTGAACCCTGTGACAAGAGCTTTCTCTCATGCCGGCACTCTCTTCCCAGTTCTATTACCCCAGAATCCTATGTTCCGGACCAAAAAACTTGACACCTCCAGGGCATAAGCGGAGTTGCACAGCAGAAGATATGTCCTTCCCTGCTCTACCATGCATCAAATAACATTTTACTTTTACCAAGCGGCCCAATTTACTGGAATAGGCTGTAAGAGAAAGAAGCAAGTGAGATCCGATTCAGACTGTAATAGGCCATAGGCTCTTCCTGTTGCATTAGAACAAGGCAGACAAGTATGTAGGTGTCAGGCTGGTACACTGTGAGGTAGCATTTATTAGGGCTTGCTGTGAGAAACAATGAAAACACTTCATTAAAATACTGAAGGTGAGGAATATGCCATTTTAACAGGAGTGAAAGCTGAATGCACATTATGGATGCATCTAAACTAGCACATTAAGAGACACATTGTACAGTATTTACAGTTACATTCCAACATTCCATATCCAGACATATGATATTCAGATGAGACACTTTCACTATGAAACCAAACGGCTTAATTTTGCCCCTTAAAATGACCCTAATCTGTAAGGGGGAATATATAAGAAAATGAAGGGAAAAGTGCACAGATTAAGGCTGAATAAGTGGTAAAATCACGGAATTTTCTCCTTATAATAATAGAAGTGCCCTTTAAATAATAGAACCTCCTGAATTAACGCCTCACATATGAGTAAGGGGTTTCACACTCATGCCTTAAATCTAAACGAAGGGGTCAGTTTCACAAATGAATGGCCACTTAATACAAATGATAGGGTTTGGTGTGTTTTCAGAGGTAAATTAAGGTACAGCATATTTGAAGTACATTGTGTTTCCTAGTGTTTATAGGTCCCAGTACTGCAGAATTCAGTATCCTGTCTCGTGATTCAGCTGAACAGCTAATTGGCAATTCCTTCAGGGATGAAATTTAGATGAAAAACACTAATCCCTGCAAAGCTGTAGACCAGAAGACCTGCCTGTTTTAGAGTGATGACTAGAAACTTGCATGTCAGCCTGATCCTCTTTCTGAATGGTTTTAATGGAATGAAATCGCAGATTTATATAATTAGGGAGGATGGAATTGTGCAGGTATTGAAAGTGCTGATATTTGATCCTGTGTTTGTTATTCTACTCTACAGGACATCCCAATAACCTCCCTGATAAAACATCTGCTGCATGTGTGAAAAAAGATGCATCAGGTTCTAATGATAGAGGACACTGTGCAGCATGTCTCTGTGAAAACTGTATAATCATAATATAAAGCACTTGTCCATTATAGTGAGTGTGAGACCTTTCATTTCATACTATCTGCTATGATAGTGCTGCAACTATAGAGCAAGTAATGAAGTACTGATGAAGTACTGATGTCTTGCAGTGAATTTGTGATAGTTCTTAACTTGTAAAGGATACTGGAACTCTACGAAATCCGTAAGATAAGGAACATGTGACTGAATGGTGAAATTCAAGATGGTGAAATTCAAGATTACGGATTGGCCACTTTTTATGCACTAGACAATCTTGAAAAGAACTTTCTACTAAGTAGGTTGTGAGCACCATTAGATTTGCAGATTTATTTTAGAAAGAGGCCACATTAAGGCACAGGCACATGCAGCTAGCTAGAAAAACCAAAGCATTGTTAATGAATATGGGCTGAAAAAAAAGACAAAACAAATCAGCTAAGACGTTGTTTTGGTGCCCCACAGTGGTGCAGTGGGTAGCGCTGCTGCCTCACATCTCCAGGGCTGGGTGTCGAATCTGTCTTCTTTGTGTGTGCAGTTTGCATGTTCTCCTCGTGGTGGTGTGGGTTTCCTCCAGGGACTCCAAAGACATGTGTGTCAGGTGAATTGGGGATTCAAAATTGATTGTAGGCGTGAGTGTGTGAGTGAATGGTGTGTGTGTGTCTGTGTGTATGTGTATCCCGAGGTGGGCTGGCGCCATGTCCAAGGTGAGTCCCGTAGACCCCAGGATAAGCTCCGGTACCCGCGACCCTAGTGCAGATTAAGCACTTACTGAAAATGAATTAATATCGTTGTGACCGATATTGAACACTGAACATTTCTGAATGTTAAATAAAACTTAATGTAATCTATGTTTAAAACCTAGTTTTATGGATCTATAATTCATTTTACAAAATCCATGATGCAACCAAATAAGACACAGCTGTTCTTGTGAATGATTACCTATTTAGAAGATATTCTTATCTAGAGTGACACTAAATGCTGGGTGACTGCAGTGTGCATGCGCATGGAGTCTCACTGTGATGTTCCTGGCTGGACCAGGGATGATGTCTGTGTCACTGTGGTGTCATCTATATCAGTGGTTCCCAACCTTTTTTCCTTGAAACCCCACTTGCCTGTGTGCAAGACAAGCCAGGCCCCCACAACCCCAACTCCTACCCGCGTAGACGCACAAAAAGAATGTGTTTTGCAAAAAATAAACAGTGATTTTAGGTTTTTGTTCTTATACACATTTATGTTTCTCAGATATTGGGATTTTATTAATTTAATGTGTACAAATATAATGTTGGTAACCTCAGTGCAGACAAAATTTCGCGCACCCCCTGCGATCTCTAGCGCCCCCCCGGACCCCAGGTTGGGAACCACTGATCTATAATACACTCAGTTTCACTGAGCGATGTATTGATGAAACAGACTGTAAAAGTGTGTACATGAGCAAAAAATGTCACCAGTGATATTTGGCTTAAATTCTATATTTGATATTTAAATATTGGTGATATATCAGGAAACCCTAGAAACGTGTTTTGTATTTTGATCCATGCCAACAGCCTGCACTGATCTCAGCTGTGGTCTGCAAAGGTCTTGCGAGTCTTCGGTTCATTGCCATAGGCAAGGAAAGAATGAAGGACATGCATCCTGAACAGGGCACTTTCAGTCACCATTTCGTTGTAAGATCTGGTCCAAAAGTTTCTGTGAAAGAGACAAAAACAAAAATGTATACTGATGCACATCAGCCAATCTATCAGTCTACCATCTACTCCTAGACGTGTCAGTGTGAACTTTAGTTTAGCCATAATTCCTTCTGCCTGTCCCACTGGGCGGTTATTTCCTGAAGGCCAATGATAACCTGCTATCTGTCCACCCACCAGACTGCACCATCACTTTTCCTTCCCCTGAGTTTGGACCTCATTGTATTTTCTGGCTGGACTTCCCATTAATGGTTATCTGCTGCCGGCCACAGCGCTTAATAAAACACTAAACTTCAAACCTCAAAGGAGATAACGACAACAACAACAACAACAACAACAACAACAACAACAACAACAACAACAGGACCCCCATCTCATTGATATTCCTCGCTGTTTACACAAGAGTATTATATTTACTTTCAACCTTTGTTGTTACTTTCAGAGAGTTAAGAGATCTATTCATAATTCAGTTGTAGTTTTGGTGTATCTCAACAAATGTATGTAAATTTGGATATGGCCACCACCTCTTTCCCATTGAGTGGCACATTTTCTAGCTGGGAGCTATTTGAGATGAAGTGGAGCAGAATAGGATTTTTATTCATCACTATCATGCAGCAGCATCCAAATGTGCTTAACTAATGGAGCTAAACTCCCACTTGACTTTTGACACTGCCATGTACTGTATATCCCTCAAAAACTCCCCTCAACATGTCTGTATTTGGAGAGAGGTTCTAATTTCTTGTGCAAAAGAGCCAACAGCAGCTTGGTGCTGCAACAAATGAAGGGATATACATTCCCAGTATGTAAAATGCAGCAATGATGAAAAAGTGTAATTCACCTAATGTAAATGTACTTGAGTAATTTATTACACTATAAAATAATATGCATAACTATTTTATAAAATGTAATAGTACAGAAAAATAACTATAAGCACAAACGGCTTAAAGAGTCCCCTTAAAGTCACATGTAAACACACCACAGCACACAGTGTGAACAATCTGAAACTCGTTTTCTGTATTTGACCCATTCACCAAGTGAAGCAGGGGGGCTGCAAGCAATATGTTGCACACTGTTTTATTCATGAACTGACTTTACATTGTAAGGAAAAGCACTAAAATCCCAGCTTAAAAGGAACAACAGCTATAGCAACATTTTTGATCCACAAGTATCAGTCGTTTCAGAACCAAAGAGCAGGACCCCCTCCTGCTGTTCCATAACCATATTCAGATGGAAGACAAGCAGTAATCATAGATCAGTGCTCTTGCTCTGAAGACTCTGATACGCCCCCAGATCTCTCGCGTTCATGACACTCCCTGTCGTCCCTCCTCCCGCTGATGTGAAGACTCTCTCCTCCTTGCTCTCCTGCCTGAGTGATCAAGCATCCATCACTGTCAAGCTGAGGTGCAGCTCTGATAGGGGAGCTTCAGAAAAGACAGTGAGTCTGACTCTACATGATGGAGCTCGACCCTCGGAGGACCCTCTGCCTATTAAAACAACACAACAAGGCAAGAGGGACACCCTTTTACACAAAGGCCCCAAAGTCCTCACTTTACGGCCGTGCCAGTAGCAGCATCGTCGATAGATACGTTAGACGAGGCCACATACATTCTGACATTCAGTACTGTCAACACCGAGAGCAAAGGGAATCATTTCTACACACTCCAACTCAGAGAAAGCCACGCAAATATGAGGGAAGTGTCAATCATTAAAAAGAACAAAAGGAATGTATGAATAAATCACTGCATGAGGTGGGATTCATCAAAACATCAAAGTCTTGTACAGCAGAAGAGCTCTATTATAGAGGGCAATACTCACCTCTGCTGGAAGAAAAAGGAAAATGCAGTTTTGGACTATTTTCAAATGTTTCCATGCAAGAAAATGCAGGATAGTCACATTAAGTTCTTATGGGTAGGTCCACTTAGCGATTATCTAACTAAAGCTTCAAAAAAAATTTTAAATCGGAGGTAAAACAGTATAAAGAAGTGGTTCTGAACCATTTTTTTCTCCAGTAACCCCTTACAATGTAAAAAAACCCCCAAAAAACGTGTAAGGACCCCTATGCTATGTGGTTGTTCAAATAATAGTCTGCGGCGTCTATCCAGTTAGAATAAGCAGATGATTTAGTATGGGTTACATGATTATATAATAATTGTGATAAAGATGGACACAATATGCTTTTACGCTTTTGAGCATATCCTAAATATTATCAGTACTTAAAAAATGACTAACCAAAAGTTTCATTTTTTTTTATTTTGTTTAGTTGAGATTGTAACAAATAATATCATTTTTTAAAAACGTGACACTACTGCTTATTTTTGTCTGGGCCAAGTTGTTAAAACTCAGAAAAATGATAAATACTGTAATTCATTTCATATGTACTGCTAAGGTTATTGTAAGTTATATATTTATTTTTATTATCTCAAATGATGATCATTGTCAAAATATACAGTGGAGGAAATCATTATCACACAAACTGACTGAGTGACAGACTGACGGACTTTATTTTGAGATGTGGCTTCAATGTTGTAATGTACATACACTACATGGACCAAAATACTGGTGCGCCTGACCACTACACCAACAGGGACTTTAATGACAATGCATTCAAATTCATAGACTTTGCAGCTAGAACAGCTTCCACTCTTCTTGGAAGGCTTTCCATAAGATTTTGAACTTTCTGTGGGAATTTGTTCCCAGTCTTTCCAAAGAGGTCAGGCATTGATGTTGGAAGAGAAGGCTTGGCTTGCAGCCCAGAGCCCTGACCTCAACCCCATCCAACACCTTTGGGATAAATTAGTGCAAAATTTATCTTAAAGGTGTTGGATGGGGTTGAGGTCAGGCCTCTGGGCGGACTAGTCAAGTTCTTCCACACCAAACTCATCCAACCTTGCTTTTTGGAAGCATTAAGACTAGAAGTAAGGGGCCCAAAAGCCTGAAAACAGTTTTGTCCACATAGTGTATCCCTTTCATATTTCAACCAGTGAGCTGTCTCCTTCTCTTCTTGAGCCTGTACATCATTTTGAGTGACAGTGTAATAACATTACATGCTATAACAAGGGCACTCTCTAGTCTGTGGCACTTGTTATCAAACACTTCAAGCGAGTTGAGAGTTCAGGTGGCATTGCACCACTCTGCACCTGCCATCTGCACCTGGGGTGGGGGTGGAGGCTCTCACATATGCGCTCCCTTCAAATCCTCGTTTACACTACAGGCTGACAGAGCTGGCTGTGCTCACCACAGTAGCAAGAAGACTGTTCTTGAACAAAGGTGCGTCTCAAAGGTAGCTCTACGATCTACATAAGCGAAGCATCGTAACACTTCCCTGAATCTCCAGATTCACTTTCAGTGAGGCAAACAGCTTGCCTCTGTCAAAGTTCATCAAGTAAAGTAATTACAGAGCTGTTTGACCAAGAAAACCTCAAGCTTGAAGAGATTTGAAGGTTTTATGGTAATTAGCAGCTATGTGATATGTTTACACAAAGATAGGGGGTCTTTTTTTCTCTGAACTGT
This sequence comes from Brachypetersius gabonensis, assembly GCA_037577145.1. NCBI lineage: Eukaryota > Metazoa > Chordata > Actinopteri > Characiformes > Alestidae > Brachypetersius > Brachypetersius gabonensis. The sequence continues at coordinate 37,158,492 of JBBJLR010000001.1, forward strand.
TATATTTTTTATTTAGCTCTGAGTTTTTAGCTTTGCCTTTGTTCACACTGGAGTCTAAATCAGTCCTAACAGCTGTGCCCTTTGCCAAGCTCACTCAAGCTTCCCCAACAGAAAGATTTTATAGATCCAACAACTGCTCTCAAGCTCTAGGCTATGCAAAACTCGGCCAAGTTCAGTTTATGGCAATCTGTCTCCTCAACAAAACTTTTTGGAATAAAGCAGGGCATTAGTGCCAGCATGGCTGTGCCGCTTTGTATTGTGTTGCATTGGATGAAATGAGATAGCACAAGGAAAACCATAATGTTGCTATGTATACTGATGTATAGCTATCTGCTCTCGAGTCCGCTCAGCCATGGCAATACCATCTAATAATGCCCTTTACATACTGATGTTCTTGTGCTGATGTTGCTTTCATAGGCAGTTTGGAGTTCTGTAGGGAAAGCTGCAAGATGATTTATTTTTACGCCCTACGCACTCAGCGGCCATGCCGTAAGTTTGTGTAATCTAGCCGAGCTGTTGTTGCATCTAGATGTTTCCATTTCAAAGTAAATAGCACCTACAGTTGACCAGGGTAGGTGCGACAAAGGTGACGTCCTATGACAGTGCGATGGCAAAGTGTTTTATTTTATACATTTGTTAGCAATGGGTGTGGCTGAAATGAACTAATCATGAAGGGCGTCCACATACTTTTGTCCATATAGTGTGCATGTGTGTACATGTACATAATACAATATAGTATATCATATAACAAACTCATATATATTATTTATAGTTAGGCTATTATAGATAATCATCATATGTACATACTATTTATACACATATGATTAAACCTTTCTATTTCAGCTTTTTGTTCTGTATGTATGATTTATTTTTGCTTACTTATCTTGAGAAAGGTGACAGTTTTACCTTCTTAAAAACTTCAGCTCTCAGTCTGTTGGTCTGCAGCACCATCCTTCTCTTCTCTTCTTCCTTCTTCTTGGTCACCTCAGGGAGTTTGTTGTAAATCCTACAAAAGTTGAAAGGTGTGAATGTGAAAATATGAATGCGTGAATGCGGATATTTTGGAGTTGTCCTTATAAAAAATGTATATACAGTATATCCATGCAAATGTAATGAAGCCTGCCAGACTGGAACCATGCTGCATATGTGCATATGGCTATTGTCTTCTTATCTCTCTATTACAGAATAGGGTCCAGCGTTAGCAACAGCTAATCTGACAGCTAAAGTGCAGGTCCCAATTAGCAGCAGGAGTGTGTTCTTATGAACGCTAGCGCACACTGAAACAATCAAGCCAAAAACATCGGAGCAAAATTTGTGACTGAGCAGCAAGGCCCATGTTGTGATGTCATTATAGCCTTAGAGAACAAGATTATAACCTTGCAGCTCATATTGCTCACAGATCGTTGCCGAGACCACTAATGCTAAATGCTAAAAATGCTAAAAACATTACAGTAGCGTTAACCCTTAATCCCTAAAAGTCATCAGCACTCACTGAAATTCATCAGGCAGAAGCTTCTACCTGAGCTGTTTCAGGACAATATGTTATTCTGAAAAAGACAAAACTAAAAGTATACAGAGGATTCTGACTGTGCCCATACCACAGTGCAGCTAAAGAGCTTCTCACTCACTAGTGTATATTTCTGGCACTGGGAGCTTTTTTTTTCTTCCAATTGATCAATTTGTCAAACATTTTGGCCCCAATAGGGAGCATTTTATCTTTATGACATTGATAATATGAGATTATAACAGTGAACAATGTGGAATTGTGACGGTTCGGACTGTTTTAGGCCCTGATTTCCGGTCACGATCCTGTTTTTTGTTTTCTTTTCTGTTTCTTTTCTTTCTTTACTAGTCATGGTTGTGTTCTTGTGTTTCTTGATCAGGTTACTGTGTTCTGTTCATGCTCCTGTGTTTTCATGTTTCTGAGTGACTCTGATCCTGTGTTCTGGTTTTCTCTTATGTTAATTTATGTTTCACATTCATTATTCAGAGATTGATATCTGCCATAAGGGCGTAGAGGTTAAGGCCGTGGGTGTTTTGTGTTCTTGTTTCATTTCATGTTCTTGTATTCTGTTCTGTCATGTTTTCCTGATTCCCTGTTACTCCTGTCCTTGGTTCCCCGGTTTCCTGACTTCCTTTCTCCTGTCCCTGGTCCCCTTTAGCTCCTGGTTCCGGGTTGCCAGCATCCACGTTTCCCGTTCACGTTTCTCGTTCCCTGTTTGCTCCCGGTTCCTGTTTCCTTGGTTCTTACTAGTTCCCTTCTGATCCTGTGCCCTTCTGGTTCCCTCCTGATTCCCTCCTGGTTCCATCCTGTTCTATGTTCTGATCCTGTTTCGTGTTCTGTTCCAGTTTCCCTCTGGTTCTCTGTCTGGTCATGTTTCCATGTAAGCCCACTAGGGGTCCCCTGTGTATTGGTTTGGGTTATTTATAGTCATGCGTTCATGTCATTCCCCGTCACCTGTTTTCAGTTCATGTTAGATTGCCCTGTGTTCTCATTGGTTCCTGTCCCTGTTCTGTTTTGTATTTAGTCCATGCTCCATGTCTGTTCAGGCACGATAGCATTAACCTCACTTCCCCCGATGTAGGTTCCTGTCCCGTTTCCTGTCCTGTTTCCTGTCCTGTTCCTCCACTTCTGGTTTGTCTGGTGAAGTATTTTCTGTTGTCGATGTTTTCTGGCCCACGTGCCTTGGTTTTGGTTTACCCCGTATTTGACCCCTGTAAATAAACCCTGTGATTCACCATGACATACTTCTCTGGTTCCCTCTGTTTCCCCCCGCCTGAAAAGGAGCCTACCGTGACAGGAATGTGGAAACCTAGAATAACAACCTTTATTCACTGGTTATTATATTTGATCTGTTGTACTGCCTGGTCGATACACTACATGGACAAAAGTACTGGGAGACACCTGGTTATCAGGGTTTGGGCTAGGCCCCTTACTTCCAGTGAAGGGCAATCCTACTACTTAAGCATACCAAGGCATTTTGGTCAATGCCATACTTTGTAGACACAGTTCTGGGGAAGAACTTTTTCTATTCCAGGATCACCTTGTCCCAGTGCACAAAGCAAGGTCCATAAAGACATGGTTAGAAGAGTTTCGGTGTGGAAGAACTTAACTGGCCCACACAGAGCCCTGAGCTCAACCCCATCCAACACCTTTGGGTTGAACTGGAACAGAGATTGTGAGACAGGCCTTTGCTCTACAGAATGATTGGGCACAAATTCTCAAAGAAACTCCAATATCTGTGGAAAGCCTTCCAAGAAGAGTGGAAGCTGTTCTAGCTGCAAAGGGGGACCAACTCCATACTAAAGTCTTTGTAGTTGAATGCAATGCCATTAAAGTCCCTGTTGGTGTAACGGTCAAGCGTCTCAATACTTTAGTCCATATGGTGTATCAGTGGGCTTCCTGAGCACTGAACAAGGCTTTCTTTTCAATTGTTCTGCAACAGCTTTTGTCCTTATGGGTTTTTGTTCTTTACAGCGTTTTCTACAAAACGACCTATAAACTATTTTGTGTCTGCCGGTAGTATTGTACCTGCTATGACCAAAGGCAAGGAAAGTAATTGAATCTATCTACGAAGGAATTTAGTGTTATAGCTAGTGCAGTCCTACCGTGGGCTAACTTCTGGTAAGCCCTATTCTATAAAAAGAGATAAAACGTTAGACTTTATCAGGTGGAGGTAATACAAGGAGCTTCAGTGTTCGTGTGTGGACTAACCGTTTCGATCTGAGCTGCATTTCCTTGCCTGAAATCATTCTGTCCTTGGGTTTAAAAAGGTTATCTGGGAGGACAGAAAAAAATGATGGGATGGTTAGTTAATGGTTAGAACAATACAAAACTTAAGTAATTGATAACATTAAAGTTAAGTTTTACTCGGTAAAATTAGAAACCTTTCAATATAAATGTCCCTCTTTTCACACAGCAAATGGATTTTTCATTCTTGCAATAACTTTCACACTCAATTCAACCAAACGAGAGTTCTAATGGTTCTCATCCAGAAATCTGCAATTACAGTCATCAGTAAAAAATCACTCCACATTTAACAATACTCTAGAGCGGCCGGTGCCACCAGGGCCATACAGAAAATGATGCATTATGTAAAGCCCTTACAAATGCAAGCACAATTAGACTACATGTGGCCTAAATGAAAGCACAGCCGTCTCAGTCTTGCAGTACTGTATTAGAACCAGCAGGAGGCATGAGTAAGCTGGTTCACTGGCAGGCTCTGTCCCTCTTTTCTGGCATTTATAAGGTATTTTATGACTAAGAAGCTTCAAACTTCACAAACAGCTCACTGCAACTCCCCAAAACAATTTCATTTATCAAATCAGTGTGGAACAAAATCACAAACCTTTTTACAACAAACCTCAAATAATAAAGAGAAATAAGTTAAAGTACACTGTTGTTGTCCAAAGAAATCAGTGCATCTCTTTCTTCAATTTAGAACACTGAAACTGTTACATACTGTAAAACTCACATTTAGCTGAACCCTTAAAATGCTTAATCCTTAAAAGACCTTCAAAGTAAAGAATGTTTCACCTCCTCCTGCAATGTTATACTTGTTTGCATACTTGTTATATTTTGTATGTTAAAACATTTTGTTGTATGTTGTATTTTGTAATATGTATAGCACAAATAGTATGTCCTAACATCTTGGTATAAAGATACACCCCAACGAATCCTGCAAATCAAAGTCTGTTTATTCCACAACTACACATAAAACAATGTAAACTGGAGTTTTTCTTAAGCCACAGGAGTGAGGATTTGTAAGGATTTTAAGCAATGGAGAAAAAACACAATACATTTCATCTGCATCAAGGCTCTAATTAAATTCATCGCATCTACCTGTAACAATCCCTTTGGTAAGCTGGCTTAACTGAGAACCCTCACTGTATGCATGCCTGTATGCACGCACTGAGATCACCAATCACCACTGCAGCATTTATTTGACTGCAGCACTGATTGCAACTGCATTGCTGGTAGTAGCGTAATGCAATGTGGGCTGCCATAGCAACCATGCAGGCTTTAGATCAATTTAATATAATAGCCTTGCAAAAATGTGTTTCTAAGATGTTGCTAAGGCAACATGTTAACAAGTGTGGCACTATCAAATCTTAAACTGCATTAGTCCAACAAAATCATCTATCCTGAGCTCCTACAACCCCCTGGGTTATGTCACTGGATCAATAATAATCGTTATCTTACATGTACTTTAATTATGATGATGTGCTTAATATTGACCAAAAATCAGGTAAACATCCACTTCAGCGCTGAAATATAGTTGCATATTGACTCGAATAATAATAATAATAATAGTAATAATAATAATAATAATCATATTTTCTGTAACCACTTATTACTCACCAAGGTCACGGGTACCCGGAGCCTATCCTAGTGTCTATGGGCGCGAGGTAGGGACTCACTCTGGGTGGGGCACCTGCCCACCGCACTGGTGACGAATTAACGAAGCCTCGAGGCAAACATTTTTTGTAATCGAATCATTCGAGTTACTCGAATAATCGTTTCAGCCCTACAATATTATTATTAGTAATAATAATAATAATAATAATAATAATAATAATAATAATAATAATAATAAAATTAATTATTATAATATTGTGCAGGCCCCCCTCGTGCCACCAAAATGGCTCTGACCTGTTGGGGTAGGAAACCACAAGACCTCTAAAGGTACTGTGATATCTGACACCACCAGATCCTTTTAAGCCCTGATGAAATGGAGCCTTCATGAACTGAACTAGTTTGTCCAGCACATCCCATAGATACTTTCTTTCATTGCTCCAGGGTCCATTTCTGACACTGTAAGCACCTCTGACAGTGCACAGGAGTCCGTATAGGCACTCTTAACTGGTCTGTGGTTACGAATGCCCACACGAAGCAAACTGTGGTGCTCTGACACCTTTCTATCATATCCAACTTTAACCTTTACAGCAATTTGTACTACAGAAGCTTTCACTTCCCATGTGCAACTGTGGCTAGCCGTCACTTTCCATGTGCAACACTGAGCCTTGGGTGGCCATGACCCTGCTGCCAGTTACTGGTTGTCCTTCCCAGCAGGGACTAACCACTACATACCGGAAACATCCCACAAGATCTGCTGTTTGGTAAGTGCTCTGTCATCTAGCCATCCCAATTTGGCCCTTATCCAACGTTCTCATATCCATTTTTCTTGCTCTCAGCGCCTCAACTGACTGTTCACTTGCTGGCTCACATACATGTATATCACACCCCTCAACAGGCGCCACTGTAACTAGACAAGGAATACTATTCATTTCACCTGTCAGTAGTTTTAATGTTGCTTATTACATCAATACTTACAATCTAATACTAATACCGCTACTCCTAGTACACAGCATCAAAAACACTGTATTTGTCATACAGTAGATTTTAGCAGACTTTTACCCGCAGACAGGGTCTTACCACTGAGTGGGTGTGGCCTGGTGCAGTTCTGCCTTCTATTATTGGGCTCCATCTCTATTGTCATGTCTGAGGTTTGCAAGCTCCGCCTCTCTCTGGCCTTCTGCTCCAGTCGATGCACTCGTCTCTGAGAGCGAGAGATGAAGTCTGGCCGAAAGAGCTCAAGAGCCTCCTGTACACATCCATACACAATTGAACATAGTTTCTTTGTGTTGTCAGCACAGTAGGTGACTTTAGTTCCAAACCAGGGGTCTCAAACCTGTCCAGAAAGGACCGCTGTGTGTGCAGGTTTTCTGATCCTACCTCTGTAATCAGTTGGACGTGATTTTCAGTTACTCAGGTGTAGCTTCTTTTTGATTGGAATAGAACCCACAGCGGCTCTTTCTGGACAGGTTTGAGACCCCTGCTCTAAACTAAACACAATGTCAGTCTATATATTAAAGTTTAGTATAACTGTATGCTGTGGTCAGATTATCTCTTTTTTTGCACTCCAGTCTTATACTGTGTTTCATTGATCTGCTGCCTTTCTTAAAACCAAGGATACATTGCAATAACTAATCAAAAGGAGAGAAAACATACAAAAGCAAGCAGATTTAACCAACTCTCTCAGCCAGCGAGAGAGCTGGTTAAACTCTGCTGTCATGGCACAAAGTCCACAACTAGCGGCCCTGTTAAACTCCACTGCACAATACAAAATCTATGGCTGTTGGTCTAGTCAAACTCTGCTATAACAATGTAAAATCATCAGTTTGGGGCCCAGTCAAGCTCTGCTTCTGTGGTGAGAAGTTTCCCGGCTTGTGTCGAGTGAAGGGCTACAAATCTGTGAGAGGAGTTTAATCCTGAATAAATCTAAAACATAAATCTAAAACAAACACCACACACTTCGAAAAATATGTGTGGTTTATGCACACCAGCATGCACACACCATTCCCATCATAGATACACACACACACACACACACACACACACACACACACACACACACACACACACACACACACACACAAACACACCAGCACATGCAAACATCTGATTCCAGAACTATGGGGGAAACCATGAACCGGTCCCCTCTTTGCTGATGTAACAGTCTCCCCTCTTCTGGAAGGCTTTCCACTAAATATTACAATATGGCTGCAGGGATTTGTCTTCACTAAAGGATTAGTGAGGTTGAGCCCTGATGTTGGAGGACTCATCCCAAAGGTGTCTGATGGGCTTGAGGTCAGGGCTCTGTTCAAGGCAGTTAAATTCTTCCTCATTAAACTTCATAAGCCAGAATTCCCTAGAATGTGACTATATGCCATGAAAAGGTTTCTCTTCATTGGGACTAATGACTAAAATCGAAACCATAACAAACCACCAGACCATTACAGCTCCTTAACTTTAAAGTTGATTCTCTGTATTCAAGCACGCAATCTTCTCCTGCTATCCATCATCCATCAGGCCGCAAGACAGTGAAGTGTGATTCGCCACTTCAAAGAACGTTTTCGTGTTCTTTCCACCTTGTAAAGTAATTTGCTTCACCACACTTCAGCTGACAGTTGGCATTGCACAGAAGCACAGATTTTTTAAAAAATCTGCTCTTGGCCAGCCTGTTCTTTAAAGTAAAGTAAAGTGGTTCTGATTGTCACATGTGAACACACCACACAGTGTGAGCAACGTGAATTTTTTTCTCTGCATTTAACCCATTGACCAGTGACTCGTCACCTAGGGAGCAGTGTGTGGGGACGGTACCTTAGTGTTGCCACTGGCAGTCCTGGAATTCAAACCCACAACCTTTTGATTGCAGGGGCACCTTCCTAACCACCAGGCCACCAGCTGGCCGCGAAATGTACTCACACTGTGTACTTAAACTGGCGATCTTCTGATTCTCTTTATTCAGTGCATGGCGTTGAACGCTGAACTACCTAGGGTGGGGGGGGGGGGGGGGGGTGGTTCTGAGAGCATGTGTGGTCTACTGCATTGCAGCTGAGCTGTTGTTGCTTCTTGGCATTTACACTTTACAACTGTGCTAACCCTGTGCTAACAGTTGACCAGGACAGATCGAGCATGAAACAATCTGACAAGATGATTTGTTAGAAGATTTTATCTAATGACAGTGACACAGTGAAAGTCCCTGAGCTCTTTTGCAACCCATTCAACTACCAACAGCAGTCAGTGGTGACTGTATGCTTGATTTTTTTAAAATACTTTTATGCCCTTGATGCAGTAGTGTGGCTGAATAGCTAAAGTCACTAATTAAGATTAGGACTGTTGTATGTTCTTTACATCTTTTGCAGTACCTTTTCTTCTGGTTGCAGTTAAAGGCAGAAACAAACAGTGATGGGAATAACGGCGCTATAAGTAAATGGCAATACTTTTTTTTTTACTAACGAGTAATTAGTTACTGACCAAAAATGTGCGTTACTATAACTGAGAACGGTGAAGCGGTTTTCATGCGAGCAGCGTCTCTCTCTTTCTCTGAGGTGTGTGTGTGTGTGTGTGTGTGTGTGTGTGTGTGTGTGTGTGTGTGTGTTCGGGGTGTAACACGTGGTGTAACTGAGAACGCGATCAGAGGCAGAGTAGTGCGGGTGCTCACACACAAGCACACGCACGGTTAGTCGTGCACGCACACACAAACATGCACACACACACACACACACACACACACACACACACACACACACACACACACACACACACACAC
>JBBJLR010000001.1:37200879-37219180 GCA_037577145.1 Brachypetersius gabonensis
CTTTCTGACTAAAGTACAGTCCATAAGTACCTGCACAGTGACAAGATTTGTCTGTTTTGGCTTTGCACTCCAGCTGGCCAGATTTGACCTGAAACAATAACAGCGAGGTTAAAGGGCAAAATATAATTTCACATAAATCAAAGGGGGCTTTTCCTAAAGCATGGAAAGAACATCTTTATTCCTGGAATGAAAAAAATCTCAAATAATCAGATTTCTTCAGCATCATTCCTGTAAAGGGAAGAATTTTCAGTAAATATTAAACATTTTGGCAGTTCAAAAGCTTATCTCTCATCTGTAACGAATAACAGTAACATTAAACATTAATGTTACCCTGTGCCTAAAACATTGTTCATTCAAAGCTTCCAAATAAAACTGCATAGCCACAAAACATTGACATGATCATGCCATAAACACATCTTGGCAGATGTCATATATCAGATTAAGTCCCTTAATTATCACACAAATCATGACCTTGAATTACAAGTCACATGAATTCTCATGACAATAAATAATGTAGCATCTGTCATGACAATAACTGATAATGGTACCATGGCACTTATACGATAATAGACATTATCATATATGTTCCATGACATGTTTATGTCCACATAACGTAACTGTAACAAGCCATCTCAAAGGAGGACCTGTGGAGATGCACATGCAAGTGATGACTTTATTTACTTCAAGGAAACAAAATATAAACAAACAGGACAAATGGGTTAAGGGGTTACAAACAGGAAACATAGAATCAACTGACAACAAAGGTTTCACCACAAGTGACTGACAACACAGGACTGACAAGGGTATACAGTTACATTCCAAGAGCACCCATGTATAGTTGTGATGTGGTAAAGAAAATCTTTTTTATAGGGTAAACCCTAAATATTCCCCCAAAAATGCCCCCAAAACACTTTAATTTCATTGCAAAGACAATCAACAGCAAGGAGAAATAAATAAAGTTTTCGGAGTGGCTACTTTCCAACTTCCCGCCTTTGAGTACAGCGGTATTTCACCATCCCAAGGCACACTTTGCTTGTGTTTCTCTCCACAGTACCAAAAAAAGTATAGTTGTTTTTTATATGGGAATGCTCGATTCCTAAGACCACTGGGCACCTCTGAGGTACCCTGAGCAATATACCGTCCTCACACACTGCTCCCCGGGCTCTGTGTTCGTAGCTGCCCCCTGCTTCACTTGGTGAATGGATTAAATTCAGAGGAAGTATTTCGTGCTGTTCACACGGTGTGCTGTGGTGTGTTCACATATGACCAGATTGTCACTTTCACTAGCAACCGAGCATGAGGACGAGGGGGCATGACAGACAAGGTCCAGGCCTCACAAAAGTAAAAAACAGTGGAGGATACTTGCAAATCTATGTTGGACTGAAAGCGCGACTGCTAATCGGTGTTAAAGTGGGGGTTTACTGTACATGCTAGACTGCTAAGTGCACACACCCTGGTAAGTGAACACAGGTGAATGTACTGAACAGCAGGCGGGACAAAGGTAGAGCTACAGACCAAAACAAAAACCACATGGCTTAACTTCCCCCAACACTGCCGAAAGGGGGCATCTCCCAAGATACAAATCAACTATAGTCATAGCCACAGAAGACTAAGGCTAAAGGATGGGCAATAACTGAAGAAAGCAACACAACAAGGTGCACATTGGCAAAGATCACACAGAAACATGATGTTCAGGCATCAGATATATAAAAACCCTACAGGCATATAAATACATAAACCAAATGAGCTGCAATACCTATGTCCCACCTGAGGGATCACAGACCTGGGGTGACCACACAGATGGAAGACACAGGAACCAGGACAGCTGCTTATACCGGGACGGAGACAAGGACAGGAACGGGAACACAAAGAAGACTAATCAATGGGATTGATTGGTAACTAAGGGCAGATATAAAGGGTTTATGGGAAGTGTGGGAGCTTGGAGAAAGTACTTACCAGTGTATGGCTCTTAATTGAACTGGGCCTGAGCCACATCTGACTAAACAGGGGAGCTGTGATTAGAAACCAGGAGACAGAGCGGCCAGCAGCAAAGAGTCAGGGGACAGGGCTGCCGGCAACTTGGGGCTTCTGGAGTAGCAGGTAGTGCTAGTGCACTTACTTACTTATTTTCTTACTTGGAAACCTAAGGAACAGCAGAGTGTCCCGGCAGTGACAAGAAATTATCTTGGGAATTTAGAGAATGCAAGCAGAAAAGCACAGCTCTTCAGAATAGTCAACATGGATCCTTCTGGAACATCAGGCAGTTACAGCAGCAAGTAGAAGCTCTCTGGACGAGCAGGTGGCGCCAGTGGTCAAGTGATCTCAGAAGCAGCTGGGGGAGCTGGTGTCTGCTGCCAACCCCTTCTTGTCCCCATCTAAGTTGTCAGGTTGTTCAAAACAGCATGTCCACTGGAATGCCAGGGTGCACTGTCAGTTCAGGGGGTTTCATTTTGTTGGCATGGCAAGGTGGCACAGGGACAAGAAGCTTTGAGGCCAGTTCATTGGCAACCATGCGGGCATAAACTAGTGCAAAGAGGCCCAAAAATTACGCAGCATTGTCCTCCAGAATGCTGGGTGGCAAAAGAGGACTAAAGCCAGATCTGCTGTTTCACCTGCAGCCAGGGCAGAGGACCTGAGGCTCTGCAGCCCCTTTATGGTGCTTCTTATAGCCCAAAGCCCTTAACCTCCTTGGTCCAGCTACACTGCACATGCCCCTCAGTCACCATGTGGCCTTTGTCCAAGCCTCTACTCGATGTATTAGGGAGAGTGGCAGGCTCCATTCCCCTTAGAACAGCTATGACTAAATCTGCAAGTTAGCCAACGTGCTCATCCTTGCTTACCTTGTGTAGCACCTGTTCTTGGCTGCATTCTGTAACAAACCATCTTAAAAACTTGTGGAGGTACACATGCAAGCGGTAATTTTATTTACATGAGTAAACTGAATATAAACATACAGGACAAATGTGCTAAGGAGAAACAAACAGGAAAACATACCCAGAATTGGGGCTGAAATATAGACAGAGATGATAAGCCAACACCATGGGCGACTGACAAGACTATATATTCTAGACTGGTAAGTGGGCACACCTGGGGAAAGAGAACTTACAGAAATGCAGGTGAACGTCCTAAACAAGGGTGAATTTTTCACCTTACTATGTGTGCTGGAACCATTACAACCCCCAACTCGCCACCACCAAATGGTGCTGAAAAAGGTTTTAAATCAACATTCTAATATGATGGGTGTGTCTGCTTTTACGCCACTAACTGGTCGAAATAAGGGAAAGCACGCTGGCAGACCCACTCAGGGCGAGTTTCCAAGTTCAGCCTGTTTCTATACTTGTTTTTATTGCTGTCAAGTGAGAAAAAACATCTCACTCAGCTGGGGATTTTCCTCATGACAGACAGAACTCAGATCTCGATGGTAACCCAGCATTGCACGGGAGCTCCAAAAATGTATCCTGGACCACAGGGGCAGATCACTCCTCTATGGACTGGCAAACACGTCTCGTACCGGGCAGGTCATAAAGTTCGAGGGGGCGGGGCGGGGCATGCAGGGATAGAAGTGCTTCGATCAGACCTGATCTGACTGAATTTTGATTGGTGCAGAAGCGAGGCTCCGCGGACCAGGAACCTTATTTTAAAACGTCATTATTAATTTTCTTGTTAAGGTTTACCTTTCCTGAGTGGTGGTGGTTAGTCAAATTAGGTACACATTTGCGCAGTGGAGACTGAAAACTGGTGTGCATTTATCGTATCACATACACAATTCTTGCTCGTTCACCGCTTATGTCAATCCCTGCTTATAGTAAAGAATGGTGTTGGTGACATCCTGTGCGGTGTTTTTCTGCAGCAGGGACTGCGGCACTTGCCTGGAAAGAAACAAAGTTGGATGGGGCAAAATACTGTCAAATTGTTGAGGAAAACCTGCTGCCCTCTGCCAGAAAGTTGTCAGTGGGAAGATAGTTTGCCTTCCAAACTGACAATGACCCAAAGCACCCACAGCAAAATTGACCACTCAGTGGCAGGATGAGAAAATGGTATGTCCTCCTGTGACCTACTTAGAGGCTAGACTTAAGCCCTGTTGAACATCTGTGCAATAACTTGAAGTCCAACAAAGATCATTGTTGCATTTGGCTGAGATTTAACAGTTCTGTAAAAAAGAGCTGTCAAATATTACTCAGTCTAGGTGCACAAAGTTGATAGAGAAATATCCCAACAAACTAATGGCAATAACTAAAAAAAAGGTAGTTCCACAGAGTGGAAAGGGTAATCCTATTTCCATCTCAGTGATTCTGTTTTTATATTTACTGTTGCATTTACTTGCTCCTCGTGACCGTCACTCCTGCTTAGCACACAGAGAGGAGAGAGAGAGAGGGAGAGAGCGCAAGATGGAACAAGCTGTCTGGAAAAGTGCCACTCGTCCTTAAACAGCTGCTTCTCTCCGCCGCTCACTGTGAAACAGACTGCATTGCTCCTCGTCGCTTCTCCTAGACAGGAAGAGAAATCCACACCACACAGTCCCACTCGCCTTGCACCCGACTCTCACCAGCACAGCTCGAACCACAGGGCAATACTGTTACTGAGTCCACTGACTCTACATACAAGATACTGTTACTGAGTTCACTGACTCTACTATCGTTTCACCTTCCCTTCAGCTCACATACTCAGACTCACAATGGATGTTGAATGTCGGTGACCACGCACCGGGGTTCTGGTTCAGCCAGGATTTAAACTTCCACGCGTCTCACTCACTCAGCTCCTGACGAGCTCAGCTGTTTCCAATCACCCACTAACGCACACACATACAGCACTCAAACCATACACACCTGCCACCAGTCGCACACACATTCACTCACCTCCTGCCCAGAGCCCTAACTTAGAATTCAGGTGAACTGCTTCTCCTCACATGAGTCGAATGTTCGCCAGACAAAACTGGATTCTCTTTGTATTTTTTTCGGGCCGCAATGCAACAAAATGTGAAAATTATGAGAGGTTTAATTCTTTTTTTTTACACACAGTGTAACTTACAATTACATTTGAATGTAAATGTCAAGAATGCGTAACAATACATTTCACCTAAACATTTACTCATGTAATTTATCAACTTCTAAATTCTGTGAATATTATAATTGTGCTTTGAGTCTATATGTAATTATGTTTGAAATTATTGTAATCAGTTGCAACACAGATTGAGACTGGGTTGGAAAAAAAAAATCCTTTTTTGTGTGTGCTCAGATACTTTAGGCAAGGATAGAGCTCCCACCACAGAGAGCTGTCAGGGTTTCCCCAGCCAAATGATCCACAGCTTTGCTTTATTGGAGATGTCAGGTTGTAACCTTTGCTGTGACTGTTGATTTCGATTAGTAGCTCCCCTCCTGTCCTAAGCTGACTCATTAACATCCTCACTGAAAGAGATGTCAAACGCTGAGTCCATACAGATTCGTTCTGGCAGGAACCCACAGCAGGGACATTATTTCAAGGGCAAAGAGAGAGAGAGAGAGGATCAGGGACAGAGATAGAGCTTCAGAGTGCTTCTGCACGTTAGATGAGCTCACACTGACGTTGTTTCACCAGGGGTGTGTGTGGGGGGCGGGGGCGACTAACCTTTGGCCCCCTTCAATTTCATTAGCAAATCTGATGCCTTTTTAAGTGATTAGATGACTACATATCATCCTTCAAGAGGATACTCTGATTAATGCCTGAATGAACCATTTTGAGAAATCAATTTTAATGCATCTGGTATGTGCTCATTACATTTTGATGGTTTCAGCATGTTCAGCATGTTCCATTCATTTCTATGTGTTGTCTGTGACCAAAAGTGCATCGGGACTATGCCCCATGACCTTCACAGTCTGAGGGTTGAATTATCTCAAGGATCCCAAGATTAGAATCAATCAAGATTCATATCTGTAAAGCTTCAAATGGAGATAACTTGCTCTGTCTGAGGTAAATCCATCAGAAACATTGAGGAAGAAGACGAATCACAGTTACAGGCTAACAAAAAATATGGACACCTTCAGGAATACCTTCATAAGTCATTTATGTCAACATCAGTCTTCATTCTGTGTAATGGAAAGAGGCTTTGGCTTATTGTTCCTGTGTTGCCTGGCTGCTGTGTCAGGCTTTCGGGGGCAAAATCGCTCAAATTTATCTCAACTTACCCACCCTTCATTTTGCCGGCAGCCATGGTGTCTTGCGTCTTCTTATTGACAACAGGGACTACAGACAGTCTCCTCCACTGCAATGAGTAATAATGAAGAAAACTGACAGCTGCTCCTACCAGAAGTGTAGAGTGCTGCTCAGTGCAACGGTTCTGGTCTGGGCTCTCCTGCTGTAGGTTTAATGAAAAATATTGAACCATCTCGATGACCCTCACGCTTCATTAGCCACTTCTCACTGCCAAGGTTGCTCTCCAGCTGAGTGTGTGTGGGAGGGGGGAAAAGCCACACATGCTCACATCGCAGAGCCAAAAACACGCGTGTCGTATTCCACATGAGGTTTACTGAGCAAACATGGGCTGGAATCCTGTGGTTTCAGCATGGACACTGTTATCTTCTCCATGCAAGTGTCTCCATGATTGATGTTGTGCTTGCAGATATAAAACACCTGCCTCCCGCAGATGGGTAAATGTGAGGGTCGTAGGCGTGTGTGAAGTGGAATGAGAGCGCCAAAAAATGGCCGTTTGGGACGGGGTGTGCTGAAGGTAGCAGATAACATATTTCTGCTCCTAGGCTGTTTTTGGATGAGTTTCACAGCCAGAGGGGCAGCAGGTTTGGAGAGCTGAGATCCACCAAGCAGAAGGAACTACATCTCCATGGAAATGTCTTCTTGTAACCTGCAGAACCTGTGTTTTGCATTAATTAGACCAAACTATGTTTGCCTTACCACAAAGACTCCTGCTGCCACTGTGTTTGGCAGGGATGCACATAGACTAGGTGTTTCTTGGGCCCCCAGCAAAGTTATGCCTGGGGGGTGGGGCTCGGCTCAATCAGAGATGTTTGATTTAAGTACATTTAAGTACAGCATTTACCTTTAAAAGCTTCTTAAAACTGTGAGAATGTTTAGATCCTGGTCCTGCCTCAGCAGAACTTTGACTTTGCCAAAGTCATACAATGAATGGTAATGTTAGTTTGATTATCTACCTCAGTTAATTGCTGTGACTGTTTCAGGGCAAGTCATAGCAAGTTCATCCATAGATAAGCTTCTTTGTTTGACAACCTAGCCTTTCCTTCTTATCAGACCTTCCTTTTTTGGGTGCCATTAGATCACAGACATTTAAGGGTTTCTTTTAAGGTCACTGATTACATAGATAAGTGTTACAGTATAGCTGTACAGTATCTCAAAAAACTAACAATAAAGAAGCATTTTTTTCAGTTTGTCTTGTTTATTTATCTACATAAAATGTACAATGTTTAAATATGCTGTATTAGAACATATGTGGTTTATAGGGAAGTCAAACTGCATGTAAAATGCATATTAAATGTATACAACATGAAACGTGTAGTTTTGCAACATATATAAGCAACATATATAAGCAACATATAAGAAAAATGAGAAATGAGCCACTTTTGCGGTTTGTGCCACATAAGATTTGTTTCTGGCAGTAAAGGTTTGAAATAAGACTTTTAAAAGTTGTATGTATTTTCCTTTCATATGGGTACTAGTGAACAGTAGGGGGCCTCACTAAACTCTGGGGCCACCTGCACTTTCATGATTTACTGTGTGTCAATACTACAGATTGGAATCTAGAATTGAAATATATCAAAGAACTGAAATAAAATAATATCTTGGACTGAATTATCTAATTAATATACATTATATTTATCTTTATGTGTCAGGATATCCCAAGATTTTATTTCTAGATGTTTATCATTTGTGGCCTGTTGTTTTGTCAACCACAGATGAGACGCACACACGACACAATCCTTCTCCTGGACGGATCCGTAACAGAGCACACCTGATCCCCAAAATCCTGTTGTGTCATGGCATTAAACACAGGAACTG
The DNA here is from genome assembly GCA_037577145.1 of Brachypetersius gabonensis. NCBI lineage: Eukaryota > Metazoa > Chordata > Actinopteri > Characiformes > Alestidae > Brachypetersius > Brachypetersius gabonensis. The sequence continues at coordinate 37,208,884 of JBBJLR010000001.1, forward strand.
TCTATTAGATGTTAAACTGATGACTGGGAAACAGGCTATAGTTATTTCTGTGCAGACATGAGAAAAACAGAGAATGAATGATTCTTGCATTTGTTTGGTCCATGCAGAAAGGTGCCATGAATACTGAACCAGAGGTTGCTCCTAACACAGCATGTGAGGGGGCGAGGTGGAGTGTTGAGCAGTACCTGAGAAGAGGTGGACAGTAACGAAGTAGATTTACTTGAGTACTGTACTTAAGTACAGTTTTTAAGTATCTATACTTCACTTTTTGGAAACTTATGACTTTCTCTTCATTACATTTGAAAGATAAATATCGTAGTTTTTATTTCACTACATTTCTTACAAGGGTCTCGCTCCTTATTTGGGGGGTGGGGGGTGGGGGGGGTGTTGCAGACGGTCGGTATGGCTGATGGCCAGTCCAGCACTTGAGAGAGTATAGCACCGGCTAACCTTCACGCCCTTCTTTCATGTTCTTTTTTGTCGTGCTAATTTGCATTTACAGCACTTTCTCTCTACCACGCTGTGTGGGTGCGTAGAATTACAATTAAAAATAAACAAATTACTTGTTCTCTTTGTCAGCTCGGGTTGTAACATTTTACTAATTCCTAATTCTAGAGGTTCTACAAGCAGGTCAGAGGCGTTACGGATTGCATGTGTTGTGCCAATAATGCAACGATGCGGTGAAAGAAAATGTACTTTTAATACTTAAGTATTTTTTTAAAGCAAGTACTTCAGTACTTTAACTTAAGTAAAAATTTAACGGTACGATTTTCACTTGTATTGGAGTACCATTTGACCAGTGGTGTCTGTACGTTCACTTAAGTAATGAATGTGAGTACTTTGTCCACCTCTGTACCTGAGTCAATATTGCTGACACCTTTTTCCAGTTACTTCCTCGGATGATCATTGTTGTGCTGGTGGCACCATCACTGGCTGCTGCTCATTGCTTTTATTGCCACTTGTTGTCCATGTGCTTACTGTGATGTCGGTGAGTTTGAATGTGGGGACTTTTATTTTGACGTCTGTGTATGGGTTTGGTGATGTGTATTGGTTTCAGGTGTCTTGTATTTTGTATCAGTGATTGTGTTTGTTGATTGGTTCCTGTTGTGTGCTTAAGTTCGAGTTCTGTGTATGATCATTGCTGGTAAACCCTCACAAATATCCTCACGAACCCTGATCCTCCTGTGTCCTTTAATGTAGTTTAGTCTGAGTTGAAAGGTCCTCGTACCTCTTTGTTTTTGTATGTAGTGTCTGTGTCCTTTGTTAAAAAAACAACAATAAAACAGCTTGCGCCTCACCTCACTCCCCGAGCACGGCCCGCCGTGACACTTACAATACAATATTTTTGTCTTCTGTTTTTATTTAGGTTTTTAATGAAATAAAAGTTCAGCTATCTGCCATTTGAAAATGTTTAATATTGGTCATTGCTGTGTTCATGTTCCTTAGGAGCCTGTGATTGTTGAAGGGTTGAAATGGAGGTTGTTTTTTTCTCCAGATTTCACTGCAGCAGTTTTAGCTATAAATTAAAATCCCTCCACCTTTACTTTGGAGATGTTTTTCAAAGCGGCAAAGTGTGAAATTGTACGGGCTTAACTATCCATGGGGAGAAACTGGAGGGTCGTTGTCAAGAGAACTGAGCTTTAGGTAGTCTACTGTAAATAAACCCTGCTGGGGCCAGAGGGGAGAACAGAATGGCAGCCCAGCTGTTAGCATTATTGCTCTATTTTTCTCATTCAACCCCACACTTAAAACCATCTTTCCCTGTGTCCTACTGCAGTGTTAATGCTGATGAATAGTTGATTTAACCCTTAGAAGCTAAGTTGTTTTTCTTCCTACACTAATTCAATGTATTTATGTATTGCTATGTATACATTTAAATGCATAATGAGTTACACACTGAATCACATTTACATATGGTTCTGAATTGACAGCTTTGAGTCTGCACTTCCAACTTTTCCTGTTTGTTTCAGTGTGGAGAAGGACAAAACAATGCAGAAACACAGCAAAACATGGTTCAAAGAAAATGACAAGAATAAAACAAGAAACGTTTTATGTATCGTCTCACAGCAAGCATGTCTATGCTATTTTACCTGGGGATTTTCAGCTCTACTGACAGGCTTTAACACTGCATTTGGTCTTAATTGAATTATGACAACCTCCTGTAAATAACTATAACTAACTATTGGTTTCACAAACAATAAACTGCATAAAAATATGAACACAAACTAAACGGCAAGTACAAACAAAAAGCTTTCCAAACGTAACATTTTCATTCTCTTGTGTGCTGTATTCTGGTACAATATTGGCAATTTTTTGCGTTTTCTTTCTGGTGCAACATGCACAATTTTAGGGGTAAAATATGACTGTGAGTAATGTGTAATTTGTCTTGTTACATTATTACAGTTTTGTCATTACCTGCACGCCAATGTGTACCTGGGTATATATCCACTGTCACAAAGAGTGTGGGTAATGAGGCGCAGATGCAGGTTTCCATTCTTTACTCTAGAGTTATTTACAAACACAGGAGAACTCAAAGCAGGCATGAGGGCCAAAACACAAAACAAGCTCTAAAACACAGAAGATGTATAGAACTCAAGACAAGAATGATGGGTACCGAAGATGGGTTGTTTTAGGGTAGTGTGAGGGTGAACCGACCCTGGGATGCATCCCAGGGGAACATATATATAAACACAACACAGACTTCAACCAATGACAGTTTACATGTACACATATATTTGCATACACATACAAATGTCTATTTTTATATTATATTTTTTTCTCTTTATTGGGTTAAATAAAAAATCTCTGATGCAGTTAAAACTCATCCAAAATGACCTAATAAAATCTTGTTACATTTATATTAATGGAATATAGCATTGTTATATTAAGGGAATTATTCATTTTTTAATTGCAGTTATCATATTGCAAATATTGTGTTGGGAAAGAAACGAAAAATGTTAAAAGATTCTGCTTGGCGCAATACAAAGCAAGAAGGAAAACAAAATATATATATTTCTTTTTGCAAAACAAGACTTTACAGAATTTCATGAAACTTAAATAATAATTAAATATCTGTACTATAATAAATGTGGTGTTGATCAAAGGTTTTGAGACTGTACTTTCGACAAAACTCTGCTGCCTGTTTCAGTGAGCTGTGAACAGAGATGGGGACTCGAGTCTGAGACTCGGACTCGAGTTGCACTTAAGTCGCACAAAGACTTGTGTCTTGACTTCAGACTTGCCCTCAACGACTTGAGACTTGACTCGGACTCGGTGCTGTGACTCGTAAGTCATAACTCGTAAACCATGTTCATTTCATGGAATTATTTATTTAGATCTCGGACTCTTTCCAACGACCTGAAAACCGTTCGCCTCGCCCCGTTGTCCCATTACTTTTGTCCAAGGTGAACGGTTTTCAGCTTATAACGGTTTTCGAGGGGTCGTTGGAAAGGGGTCACTGAGCCCCATCTAACTGTGGAGTTTCACATTTAGAGTGGAGATATATTTTTCATATTTAATATTTAGATAAAGATCATTTAAGGCAAATCCTCCATGTTGGTGAGGGCAGATCACAGCACGCAGCCCCACCCCCTGCTAAGGAACAGCCAATTGTAATCACGGGGTGTGGCGTGAACGTGATCTTCTAAACGTTCAGAGCTCAACATTTACAGCTCAAACATCCCACATTTAGAGTCGCCGTTTATAAACGTTACCCCTCAAAGACTTGAGACTTGACTTGGACTCGGTAAAAATGACTTGTGAACATCTCTGGCTGTGAATGAGAATGTCTTCCAATAAAATCTTGGGGTTTACCCTGGGCTCATTTTTGCAGACCAGGGTGCCTTTTTTGTTATCAGCAGGACAGAGGGATGCATTTGGCCAGAGCAGGGACAGGGATTCCTTCTTTCCTCTTTGCCCACCCATGCACGTTCCCATGAATCCCTCTTTAAGGAGCATTAAGATATGGGCAAATATCGGCTTGTGTTTGATGTCTTTGATCTGAAGAAAAAGGTGAGTGTGTCTTCCAAGTTTCAGATCAGTGTTTTCTTGCGGCACTCTCTCTCGGCCTCGCTGGGTTTGGTAAACATGTTTATTCTCTCAGCCTCTTATCTATAATTTATACAGTGTAAAGCCCCTGACTGAACTTGTCGAAAGGGCAGATAGCTATAGAAAAAAAGGGCAATGTTATCCCAGTATTGCTCTGTTTTCTCCTCTATCCTCCCACTCTCTCTCTCAGCGAGGAGAATTTAGAACTATCGTAAATGTCGGCCTCACAAATGGGATGTCATGGAGTGGGATAACAGTGTGAGGTGTGATATTATTGTCCATGTCCCCCTGTCTCATGCACTTCTTTTGGCTTTATCTGCCTTCTTTGTGAAAGTGGCAGATTCTCACTGTGGCTTGGCTTAACAGTTAGGCAAACGACAGTGACACACACACACTAATACACACACACTCTGCACAGTGTGAGCTTGTGTTTGACTGTTGCTCTGACAGGTCATGTCTATCAGAATGTGTCTCACTCTCATTCTCCCAATGCTCATCTCAGTATCACTCATGCTGTGGAGAGTGAGACAACAACCACTTTTCTAGATGACTTATTTCATTAATCATGCTTGGATTGGAAATGAGGGAATGAAAGAGATCTCAATAAGTCTTTTTCCATTTTGCATTTGAAAACATAGTGCCAAGTACAAATGGGTTCTTTTTTTTTGTTTTGTTGTGCATCTTCATCAGATTCAACAGCCTTAAAAAATCACTAAAGGCCTCGCAATCATATTACACTGTCTGACACTAGAGAATTGCATTAGGATGAATATTTAACAAGAACCTAATTGGCAAAGTTATATTGGTGACACTAGAAGTTGTTTTGTTCACACACATTGTCTTAAATTCAGCCAAATATCCATAAAATCATTAACTGTATTATTGCTACTTGCAAAAAATTGCAGCTGAGTCCCGAATCTAACCTAATTCTAAATCTAGGCGTAGTTCTAATAGTAATCCAACTGCAAAACTGCTGGAATAACTCGAGTATCTCTGGATAGACTGTTAATCATTTCAGTATTTGTAAGGGAACCATCAAAGTGCACACGTATTTTAGGGAGAAACTATGCACACGCGAAGCCAGGATCCCGATTCCAACCGCTGATCTGTGCATTTTCAAGCCCATTTGTCAGAGTGCAGAGTTTCTCCCTTCTCAAGAAGCTTTTATTCAAACACAATCAAAAACTAAACAGTGAACATGTCGAACGGATGAATATTAATCTTGTTATAAATGCTTTACAACATTTATACCTGAACTGAAACTTTTTTCTTTGCTTCTGCCTTTTCCTTTTTCTTAATTTCTTACCTTCATCCTTTTTCTCCTTTTCATTCATTCTTTCCTCATTTTTGAACTTGCACTGATTTGTTTCTTTCTGTCTTTCAGTCACACGCATTAGTCACGTGACTCCCGGAAATGACACGCGTCGCGGGGTATTTAAACAGGAAGCAGGTAACACACAGTACTCAGACATACTCAGAGTCCCCATGCCAGCCCAACTCATACTCCAGTCTACAGGTAGCGTGAGTACTCCGGTCTCCCTATCTCTTTGTATACTTACTGTGTGTGTGTGAGAATACAGGTTCCCAGTGGAAATCTTAACTCTCTTGAGGAGCGTTCTCAGAAAGAGGGCGTGGTTTACCAACTCTCTGGTGTGTGTCTGCGACGCTGCACTGTGCTAACTGTGAGTTCAAGTACGTTCTCGTCCTTTCTCCTCATGACACTTTCTTTCTTTCTGTATTTGTGGCATTTCTTTCTTTCTTATTTCTCTCTGTTAATCAGGCTTGCTTCACTTCACTATACTTTCCTGAATCTTGCCATCAGTAAAGCTGAGTCATCTACTACGTTGTCCTGTGCTGTGCTGTCAGAAGTGCCAGGGTGAAAGGTTTATGCTACAGTTCTATACAAACATTATGAGCTCTGCAACTATCAATAGTTTTTGGGGACAGTGCTGCATTGTGGTTGTTTTGAGATTTCAAAAGGCCGGCATGACACAAATGCAGAGTAAGCATTTCCCATTAGGCTCTGTGTTTGCCGTCACACATTCATTAACCTTCTCCTGTCATTTCCATTAGGTCTTGCAGTACACCTCCATATTATACACCATTATACAAAGTCTGCGTCTGTGCTTGTGCAGGCTCCCTCGTAAACCTTTGTGTGGATGAAAGGGGAACAGGCCATGGCGGCTTGCTTTTAGAGCCTGCTGAGCACCAGCACTCCATCATTATTTAATGAGCTCCTAGGAGGCCTTGCATTTTTAAAGGGGTACAGGGATTAGGGATTAAAACACTGTCGAGTTCACTTGATGCTTTATTGCACTGTTCTTTGCTTCTCATTCAAAATCTGTTGCTCTGTTTCTATTATGGAATATGCGGATAGTTTATAATTAATCATACTGTATGTACTCATATATATATTATTATTATTAATTATAAATGTACCATCTAAACTCCCCAGGACCTCTGAAAGTGTGGTATCAGGCAATAGGTTCATGGGCATTGAAACTGAATCTCACTGATGCTTCGCTTCATGGCAATGATATTCTTTAATGCCAGTGGCATTAAAATGAATCAGCCGAATAATCAGCAGAATAATGAACCCGGCCGCTTTTTTCAGGTTTGAGGAACATTTCAAAGAGTTCAAGAAGTTGACTTGGCCTCCAAAATTCCAAAGATTTCCTAGCACTTGAGCGTCTGTGGACAAATGTATCTGATCCATTCAGAATCAGAGCTGTGGCCAGGTGCGTGATCAAGCACATGCAAGGAAATTGTTTCTGGTCGACGGTTTCTCTCAAGCACGACAGTATAAAACAACAACAATATGTAATGATGCAATAAAAACAATATACTGAACAATTTAATACACTATAATATGCAATCTATGATATGAATACACTATATAGATATATGAGCATTAGGGGTGTAACGGTACACAGATGTCATGGTTCGGTACGTACCTCGGTTTTGGGGTCCGGTACGGTTCACGATTTAGCAAAGTTAAGCAACAAAAAGTTCTAAAGAATGAGGCTTGGTTTGTTTTTGTTTATTTTAAATAAACAGCAGTGTATTAACCAGTAAACACACACTCTTGCTTATATTTTTGTGTATGTGTAAGGCAGCAGAAGTGTTACGGCACTATTGCACCACACTATGACCCAGGTTTATGATTTACTTGCGCTTTTTGGTCCCTCTGTGATTCCGTATTACTTCAATCATGTCTTCTCCGTTGTACAGTGTATTCTCCAAAAGACATCATGTACCGAACCGTGACCCATGTACCGTGACGGTTCGGTACTAATACATGTACCATCACACAAATCAAGAAGTCTGTGTCCAGGGTGTTCTCTGCCTGTTTCATGGTTCTTGAGAGGTACAGGTCCTGGATGGAGGACCTTTTGCTGCCTGTGCAGTCCGCTGCAGTCTGTTCCTGTCCTGTTTAGTGGCTGCTCCATACCAGACTGTGATGGAGGAGCACAAGACAGACTCAGTGACTGCAGAGAAAAACTGGACCAGCAGCTCCAGTGGAAGACTGTACTTCCCAGTTGTCTCAGGAAGAACATCCTCTGCTGGCTCTTTTTGATGATGGAGGAGATGCTGGTCTCCCACTTCAAGTCCTGGGAGATGGTGGTACCCAGGAACTTGAAGGTCTCCACAGTAGACACTAGGCTCTCTGATATAATGAGGGGAGCACTGTTGAGGGATGTCTGTTACTGACTGCACCACAGTAACAGCATTTGCAGACTCTTCACCATTCAGGTTCTTCCTTGCAACTTAGGGGACCCCAAGGATCTGCTGCTTATGTCTTGGTGCCAAATATCACAAAAGAGGTCTTGTGGAGTTCATGCCTCAATGGATGAGAATTATTTTAGCAGCACAAGGGGGACCTACACGACATTAGGAAAGTGATTTTAAGGATATGGCTAATTGGTGCACCTCTCTTTATATCTTCTTCATCTTCTTTTCTTCCAATTGTGCTCTTTTTCTTTGTAATTGATCCTAAAGCTGTAATTCATTAGAGTATGAGTGGTATCCTCTGGATGGTCTGGCTGACCTTGTTCTTGCTGGGTGGTGAGATCTCTCTGTCTCTCTGCATTAATTTGCGCTGTCTCTGTCCTCTCTCTCTCTTGCTCTGGCTGAGTGTGCACAGGGAATATCTATGAGGGTGAGCTTGGTCACTCTACATGTAAATGGAGATTGGCTGTGGAGGTTATTGCAGGCATTGGAAGAATAGCGCTTCTCTCTATCTTGGCTTCATGAGATGCACCTGAACACCTGTAAGCAATTCTCACAGTGTATCGGTATATACTGTACTGCCAATTCAAGACCTATTGGCAGTTTTATCATAAACAAGTAGCACATGGGTGCACTTTACACTCGCTGCCGTTTATGGATAGGAGACACCATGGAACCACCATCGGCCAGATACTGTTTAGGTGGTGGATTATTAGTTGGGACATGATAGTGTGTCTACCAATGATGCATTTCCGGCTGGTGCTCCTGGAGGTTTTAATCTCATCAGTGCCACCATTAGGTTTAGAGTAGTCTGACAACCAAAAATATCCAGCCGACAGTGTCCTGAGGATGGCCAACTGTGCATGGAAAATGATGAACTAACAAGGTGTCTATCCCTGTTTACCATATTCTTTGATATTATTGATGTTAAAGCATACTGTGTAACTTTAAAAAACTATAGAAATGCAGCACATTACCACTAGAAAGGTCAAAAGGTGATCATTTTGAATGTTTTGAAATTTTTGAATGGCAAAATTAAACTCCCATATCTAACAACTGTCCGACCTATACTAAATTAGTGAACATTTTGTCATTTATAATAACACACACAAAAGCCAAGTGTTAACTAGTACCAAAAGTTGACTAGGAATAAACCTAAACTAAGTGGCCCCCCAAAAAAGTATGCATTTTTCTTCTCAAATTGTACACAGTCCTGCACAAGTTGGTCAAAGAAGTCAACAATTGTGTAATTCCAAGCTTCAGTTTCCCACACAGCGATTTGAGATTTGTTCTGCATATGTATAGACATCCTGCAATTTTTAATTTTAATTCTCTTGTTCTTAATTTGTTCTTTATTTAAATATTCCCAGGTTGACTTGGTCCTCCTAATCTCTGACTCTAGCCATGGCCTGCATTGATCTAAAAGGTTGTGTGTTTTATTAGATTGTGTATTACAACTCCAGAAAGATGTAAATGTTCAAAAGAACTGGCCTCTACCTCTGAATTCTTGCTTTGTTAGTGTGGGAGCATCCTTCCCTACACTAAATGACTCCTCTGGAAGTCGAACCAACTGTCTGGTAATTACAGTGACATCATAACATTTACACCCTGGCACTCCAGTCACGTAAACTTTAATGAGTTTCATGACATCAAAAGTGTGAGGTTCTACAAATTAACATTTCCAGTGACGGACAGAGCCATGAAAAATTCTGCTCAGGGTTTTCAGTCTGTTCCAGATTTACCTGGATGTGGTTTTAGTCCAGTCAGTCACTAAAGTATTTCACAGCCAGTATTTTTGACTATTTGTATCTTGTTAGTTTCTGGTGAACTTTAGTTTGTTTACTGTTTGTAGTCATTCTGCCATCACAGCTTTCAACCAAAACCTTTACACAGGAATAAAACAAGTAGTTGCTGTTTTGTGCTACTGGGTGTGACAGCATTCTTCTGCCGTACTTGCATTCTTATGGACTTTTGAAACCTTTTGTCATCAGCGACAGACCAAGAACAGAACCAATTCAAACATCTCATATAGCCAAGTACAGACCAGATACCCTGCAATGACCTCAATGCATAGGTTTAATCTAGGATTGATTTTTGTGGACTTGGGTAGTCAGGTTTCCCAAAATGCATTTCACAAAAAGTAGTTGTGATGATGCCAGAAAAATGACAACCTAAGTGCAAATTTTAAGCGACCACCACTTAACCCATTCCAGACATTTTCTTAAGGCTTTATTCAACAGAAAAAAACAAATACACTACTACTACTAACTACAACCCCAGTTTTTGTATGTATGTATATATATGTATGTATTAACACAAAAGTCAACTAGTCAGGCACTAGTCGACGCCCCCTTCATAAAAAGGAGGGTAACATTGGCGGAATCTAAACACGACCACAACAAGACAAGAGACATGCAGCAGAGAAGACAGACACACATCACATGTGTGTGGAGATCCTTCACTCTAGAACACAAACAGCAAGGAGACCTGCAGAACCTGCAAGTCGGTGTTAAAGTACAGT
>JBBJLR010000001.1:37244560-37259857 GCA_037577145.1 Brachypetersius gabonensis
GATCATTATATCTATGCCACAGTGAGGCCTGTCTGACTTCACTCTGAAAATATTGAAACAGTTCTTGATTGGTGCTGCAGTTTAATAAAAACTGCATGCAAGTCTATTGCAGATCTAATATTAATCATAATTCAAAAAGTGGATGTGACTGAACAAAAATGAAAGCAGATCTGAAATTAGCATGAAAATCTGGTTTAGAAAAGTGTGTTTTGGTTTCTGATTATTCTTTTGTTGTTGTTGTTGTTGACCTGTGTTTTCAATCAAAAGTGCAATTTTAATGATGTTGTACACTTCCGATATTGTCTAAAGTTTAATTAGCAGAAATAATTTTTTCATTAGGACAAAATCTAATAACACAGAGCTTGTGAACCGGCTAATATGGAACACCATTTTAAAATGAACGCCTCAAGTCTGAAACATACATGATTCTGACAACCAAAAACGGTCTAGATCTGAATTCATAGAAAATAAACAATTACCCAGAATGTTTAGCCCAAACCCAAAGTTTACATAATGTGAAGTTTTTAAATCTGTAAAAGGTTCTTTGTCCTCATTTAGAAATATAGTTATTTTAAAACAGATTCTTTAGGGCAGTGGTTCCCAACCTTTTTTCCTTGAAGCCCTACTTGCCTGTGTGCAAGATGAGCCAGGCCCCCCCAACCCCAACTCCTACCCCCATAGCCGCACAAAAATAATTAATTAATTAATTAATTACTTTAATTTGCAAAAAATAAACAGCGAATGTAGGGTTTTGTTCTTGTACTCATACACATTTATGTTTCTCAGATATTGGGATTTTATGAATTTAATGTGTACGTATATAATGTTGGTAACCTCAGTGCAGACAAAATTTCGCACACCCCCTGCGATCTCTAGCGCCCCCCTAAGGGGGGCCCGGACCCCAGGTTGGGAACCACTGCTTTAGGGAACCAAACATGATCCTCTATCTTCATGCAAAGAATCCTTTCTGACACCTTGTATGACATTCAGAAGTTTAGCCCCACCTATTCACACTGAGGTTAGAAGGAATGGTTCAATCTGGACTTTGTGGACTAGACACAATTAGGCACAGCCAATCAGAAGAAGGGTCAGTTGCATTTATATATCGTTGTAAAGATGCAGCTACAAATACACCCCGCTTAATTCTAAAGAATGAAACAGGAAAGGGGGAGCTTACGACACCAACAGAAAGCTGGAGAGAAGCGAGTGATGGAACGTAACCTGAGTCTACTTGGTATCATGCCAGGGGCAGACATCTCAAAGGTGTGTCAAGGGAAAAAATACAGACAGAAAAAGGCGTTCAGACGTGGCCACCTGGAGGGTTGGAGATGAGGGAAAGCGTCGGTGCATGAGTACGAGAGAGGCAGAGAGAGAAAGAGAGAGCGAGAGATGAATTGGTTATGGAGAAGGAGAAATAGAGGTGAGTTTAATCTCCTCGCAGAGAGAGGGAGATGAAAAGTAATATGGTGTTTCTCTCACTGATGAGTGGAGGAACGAGCAAGTTATTTTCTGAGGAAAGAAGGAAGGAATGCGTCTCATAGCGAGGCTCTATCATTCTCTCACACAGAGAGGATATCATCACACGGACAGACTGTGACACAGAGGAAATTTCTCTCTTGCTCTCTCTCTCTCTCCCTCTCTCTCTCTCTCTCTCTGTCTCTCTTACTCTCTCTCTCTCTCACACACACACACACACGAACACACTCCGAAATCTGTACTGGTAAATTTGCCTGAAAGGGTGGCATTGACCCCTCAGCTGACCCCTCTGGTTTTTACATGCTTTAGGATGCAGCTAGATTCTACAACTTTGCTCTGGTTAGTGTGAGCCCAAGGAGGCCTTTGAGTTCTTTTTCTTTCTGTTTTTTGGTTGTTTTTTTTTTTTTTACCTGAGATGTTTGAGGATGCTGATCACACAGAGTGTGTGAGAATGCAGCCTGCTGGACTACAGTCCGCAAGTCTGCGTGACCAAAAATGAGACGTAGCATGATTTTGCATGATGCCCGGTCCACAAAATTGTGAAAGACTTCACATTAAATACACTGAAGGATCAAGTGATCCATCTGTGGGCTGTGCAGCTTCCATGAAAGGCATCTATCTGTCCCCTCACTCTCAAAACAATCTGATATTTCTTGTCTTTGGTATGTCAGTGCCATTTCAGGCACTAAATAACTGATGAACATATAATGTGGCACAATGTGACATGGTGCTTTATGACTTTATGCTGAAAACATACACTGCAAACTAATACCTATGCTTGGCTTTTCTACTCAGTCTCCATTGTCCCCAAAGGTCAAAAAGTGGCATGAAATATTGAGGCTATGGTGGAGACTGAAGCTGAGGCATGATTCACCCTTCACTCTCTTCCCAACCGGCCGAGCCTCGGTGCAGTAAATAAACGCCGGCCAACTCAGAGCTCAAACGGAGCAGTTAAGGGCTGGCTGCGGATCCACGTTCTCTTCACCTTTCTGCTGTGTGGTGCCAGATGTGGGACCGAAAGGGGGAAAAAAAGGCGTAAGAAGGGACACTCACCCTGAGAGGAGCAGCGCGAGCCTCGTATGGCGCTGGGACATGTCCGTCTTCCTCAGCGGATCACTTAGGGGGGGCGCAAGGAGCGCAGCCATACGCCCGATGACCGGCTTTGCAGCAGATGAAGGAGGTGCTGCTGCGCTGCTCGCGGAGGGTCGCGCGTTACACACACACGCGCACACACACACGCTCAAACCTTGGAACGTGCGTGAGTCCAGAAACGAAAGGTGTTGCACATCCACAGCTTTTAGGGAATGTTTGGGAAAGAAAGTCCACCCCCAACAAAAGAGCTGGAGAGGAGCGCTCAAATTCCAGAAGGGTCCAGGAGGGTCTTCTTGTTCACTTTACACAGCATCACTCAGAAACACACACAAACACACACACTCAAACACACACTCGCGCGAAGGTGAGGAGGATCGCTGATCTCCCCCTGCTGCAGTCCCAGCTGTGAGAGAGAGAGAGGCAAGGAGGGAGAGAGAGGGAGAAGGAGAGAGAGATGAGTGTAAAGGGGGAGGAGGAGAGAGAGAGGAGAGGACTCAAGCTGTTTGGGGAAAGCCGGAGTCATTCTAGCGGGCGCTCACACAGAGCAGCAGGAGCAAAACCGAGCTCATCTGATCTGATTCCAGCTTCCAGAGAGGGGTTATATAATCAGAGGAAAGGGGAGGAGAAAGGATTTCGTGTGTGTTTATGTACGTTGGTTTTTCATACAATTTCAGGACAAAAACGTCCAAAAATAGAATAAAACACAGCAGGCTTTATCTACATTCTTAGGACTTTATCATAACACTTAAGAGTATCTATGTGTGTGTGTAAATATATTATACTTACGCATACACACACACACACTGCCCAAACTTTTGCACGTATCACAATTCCTTTTGTACACATTTTGTTTACTTCAAAATAAAGGGCCATTGCCCAACAACTGGTTATTCCTTGGTGATGCTTTTCTAGGGATGTTTTCTAGGTGTGTGTGTGTGTGTGTGTGTGTGTGTGTGTGTGTGTGTGTGTGAGAGAGAGAGAGAGAGAGAGAGAGAGAGAGAGAGAGAGAGAGAGAGAGAGAGAGAGTATGTGCAACTGAACACTTGTGTCTACAGTGGCTGCCATGGTGGCTGATTTCACTAATTAGAAGAGGATTCTGGATACCTTTGGACATATAATCTATGTCTGACCTCATGTTAGACAATGTGTGTGTATGTGTGCGTGTGTGTGTGTGTGTGTGTGTGTGTGCGCGTGCGCGCATGTGTGTGTGTGTGTGTGTGTGCGTGTGTGTGCTGGCTGGGAATTCAATTGCTTGTATTCTCTATCTGATTGTCTTCAGCTTATTATAAGATGACACATATTACAGAGGGAGAGAGAGAGAGAGAGAGTGTGAGCAGTGACAATAGAAAAAAGAAAGGTAGAGGTAACCATAATTGGATTGTTAATTAATGTGTGTCAACTCTGTGACTGGTAATTAACAGTGTTCCTCTGGGGCAGGATCACCATGGTTCACAAACACTGCTTCTGACACAGCATCCGCACACACAAAAACCCTCACAAGATCCCACACGTCTTCCCTGCAACACGCTTTAATTAAACCTTTATCTTATTCTTTTTCTTCTCACTGAACAACTCCACTTCAATATTTTAAAATTGTAAAGTTTTTGTTACAAAATGTATCTTATAAATTTTTCTTGGAACATGTTTTTCTCTTGTGTTTAAAGATATGAGGGTTTGTGCATCAGAAGAGTCACAGAACATTTTTCAATTATTTACCCCTTAGCCTGAAAAACGCAACTTTAAGAGTGGCTGTGCTCATTTGAAAAGCGGTCCAGACATCAAGATGAATAAATGAACGGAGCTCAACTGCCGTGTCTGAAAAGGCAAATATGTTGTTTGGATATTGCAAAAAAACCTAGAAACCAAAACAAGCTGGTTGTCATGTCGCTGAGGGCGGAGAGACACAGCAGCTCACAGCGGAGTTCCAGAGAGACAGTTTATTAGAAACACAAGCACTTCCAACACAGAAGCACAGGACCCCTGCGACTGCACTCCAAGGAGTCTTCACCCTCCTTGGTACTTCAAGTCCACCTCCGTCTCCAGTGCTGAGACGGGAACCCTTTTCCTGTCCTCTGTATGTTTCCCAGTCCTCTTTAGGAGCTCTGGACTTGGACACACCGCCACTGATCACTCCTGCTTAGTACACAGAAAGGAGAGAGAGAGGGAGAGAGCACAAGATAGAATAGACTGTCAGGAAAACGTGCCACTCGTCCTTCGACAGCCGCTTCTCTCCGCCGATTGCTGTGAAGCTGTCTGCTCTCCTCCTTGTGGCTTCTCCTAGACAGGAAGAGATTCCCATACACTCACAGTCCCAACTCACTCGCACCCGACTCTCACCAGCACAGCTCAAACCACAGGGCAATACAGTTTCTGACTCTACATGCAAGATATGGTTTCCTCTACTCTGTCACTGTTCCACCTTCCCTCCAGCTCACACACCTGGACTCACTCGGGTGTTGAATGATGGTTGTTGGGTGTTGGGTGTTGGGTGTTGGTTGTTGGGTGTTTGGTTTGGGGTGACCACGCGCCGTGACTCCGATTCAGCCAGGATTTAAACGAACTCTCCGCCAATCCTGAGTCACACTCACTCAGCTCCTACCGGCAGCCACCCTAAACCTAACTAAACTGTGAACTTAAACATTAACTGAACTAAAAGGCTGCCTCTAACGGCAGCCACCCTGTGACTAACCCCACACCTGTGTACCCCACAACTATACCCTTACTAAAGGCTGCCTTTAACGACAGCCACCCTGAGACGCTACACTGGTTTTCCAAGTTCATTTTCATTGATGGATTGGGACTAACCAATGTTACACACATTTTACTCATAAAACTAAAAAAAAAAACCTTCAAGGATTAAAGGGTCTTACATTGTTCTTGTACATTATTTTTCACTCTTTTGACCTTTATGTACATTTGTGTACCCTTAATTCTAACAGTCTGTTTTTCTTCCTGTACATTTAAGATTGATTTATATAAATGACCTTGGTTTTGATGTATTGTATTTCATTCAGAACTATTCCAGCTTAAACACTCTATATAACTTCAGCATTAATGCGCAGTGGCAAACCGTTGTGAGCTTAATAGGTTGGTATGTGTGAGGTTAGGTAACATTGCAAAAACAGTGAACAGCTGATTTTGTCGTTTAATCTCCAGGTATGGACTGAGGAGTGAGCTGTATGTTTTGAAACATTAATATTGTTGACTTACGGCATTAAACTCTCTAACATGTAAAACGTAATTCAAGTTCAGTTTGTGTAATATAGGACCTTTGAGTCTCATATTTATTTCTTAATTTTTTATACGGAGAGCTACAATCACTCAAGCTTCATGACTTCACGACTTATCTCAAAAATAATTGTTATACCATCCCCAAATGTTTCTCAACGAAAGGAAAATCCCAAAGGCACTTTAGGGAGTGTTTCACTGTCTCTGAGAGCCCTATTAGTTTCTGCAGGAGGCAGAGGAGGAGGTTCTGCTGCTTCTAAGCATCACTCCGCTGGTGTAAACACAATCTCATCTGGTATGAGCACACTGCTCTGGCAAGGGAAATGATGAACACAGATATGGTAATGTTCATATTTTCTTGGATATCCTCTGTTAAACCATAGTCCAAACCTCCCAGGACCTCCAGAAACATGTTCCCTGGTGTTATACCTGCGTATCAGTGTAGTGTGATATGTGTTCATATTAGTACAATTAAGATGCAATCACCTGAAAATAGAATGTTTTAAATATGATACAATATGTCACTACATCAATATTTCATTTGTAACAAACATCACAGTGCAAGGACTGTAAATAACAATTACAGTAGGAACTCTTCTATCAGTAAGTTACTGTAAATTTGCAGAATAATTGTTCAGTGTGTTACTAAAGTAATCCTGTTCTTTTTGTGGGCCAGTGATCTAATAGGATAGAAGGAGATACAAGAAAATTCAGCTTCATAGATTGTGACGTCTGGTGAACCTTCAACTCATCAGAGGAGAAGCAGGTCACCTGAACACTAGGGGTAGGGTTCTGGACTAAAGGGCTCCTCAGGATTGCTATTTGTGTTGAACTTTATGCTATTTTGGTTATAAATAAACTGTCTTTCTGGAACATTGCTGCGTGCTGCTGTGTCTCTCTGCCTCGGCCAACATGACAATAGGCCAGTAATGAAATCTAGATATTTTGACATATCATACTATTGCCATATTCGTATGTTTTCTTTTTCATGTAAAATAACTTGTGGATTCAAATATTCCAAACTACGTGAAAAGGAATATAAATGTTTTATGGAAACAAGTGATTGTAATTACCCAGTTATTTGCATAAAGAATTGATCTCCACTTTTGAAATACTGGACCATAATATTTTATGATTTCATTCCCAATACTGAAAATGTAATCATTTTTATGCCCTGCTAATTATTAAAAACGTGCGAATTTGCACAGGACTGCCAAATTAGAATTAGAATTGTATCTACTAGGGATGCTCCGATTAGGATTTTTGCCACCGATACCAAGTACCGATTTTTAGTCATGGTGATCGGCCAATACCAATGCCGATTCTGAAGCTTCAAGTTTATATAGCTGATATGTAAGCTCTCTGATCACCATTAACTTTATTTTCCAGATAAAGTGATACTGAATTAAAGGTTGTATTAAATGTTTTGGACAATGCGCCTCCACGTGAGATTTCTTTGGAACATAATCGGCAAATGGCGAATTTTTCATTGTTTCTCGATACGTCGTAGTAATTCCACTGCGGTGCCAAAACATTTACGTCCCCACTCCTCGTGTACGCCCTCATGCATTGACGTCATCAGTTGCGATCGGTTCCTAAGATCAGCCAAGTTTAACGAGCACTGATCGAGTCATAAAATGTGATCATCGGCCGATACCGATCTTCGGCCGATCGATCGGAGCATCACTTGTATGTACGTATCTGCAATCAATCTGCACAGTGAAAACAACTGCTGAAACGTCAGTCAATTTGAAGCACAAGGATTTCAAAGTCATGTCTACAGCTACTTTCATAAGAGTTTACTGAAGTTAATTTGTTTAACCAACTTAGATTTGTTTATCTATTGTTAGGCAGCCTAAAATTAGAGACACAGTCATCCAAAGTAATTTACATTCTAATCACAATACATAGGTAAGGAATATAGTATTAGGATATATTTTTGCCAGTCTGGGGATCAAACCGCAGTCAGCTGAGTGTAGGGCAACAGTGTCATCCACTAAAAAAAAAACAAAAAAAAAACTCACATTCATGCACAATAAAATAATCTTTGGCGTTAAGGAAACAATGCATTAATTAAATTATTCATGTGTGTGTTATTCACTGCAATACTGAGACATGGTGTGTGTTCAGTAATACCTTTTCCCTCCAACAGCAAACTGAGGTTTAATTGCACTTCCAGGCAAGAACATTATGCTGTACCAGTAAGAGTCACTTGGCAATGTAACGTTATTTACCTCACTTACATGATTATACTGTAAGTCATTCGGGATAAGAGTGTCCAGTTAATACTGTGAATGGAATGTTGGCTATGTGTCCCTTTAACTAATAATCTTTATTTGAGTATTTAAAAGTTAATATTGTATTAGGCAAACACTACATAAATGAACAAATCTACGTTTGTTGAAAAGTGCATCATATCTTCTTAATACTTTGAGTTCTGTCAATATTTGTTGAAAATACTGATTTCAAACTTTTGAGCAATTAACTGCATGTTTAACTATATAAAAAAAAGTCTTTCATCCCAACATTCAAACCATTCGCAAAGTATTAATTTTGCAGGAACCCTGAACGAGTTTTCTGTGCTTTACCCTGAAACGTTTAAGTTCCAGTTAATTGCTATTCAGGGTTAGATGTTCTGTCTTCACGTAAACTACTGGTCCTTTGGTAGCTCTCCAAATAGTGACATGACTTGTTTGTGTATTTATGATTTTGACTGTACTTGACTAGGAATGTGTTTCAGAATCATTGCTGTTTGTGTTTGTGTTTGTGTTAGAAGCACCGTTTAATGATTCAGTACAAGCAGGTAGAGTTCAGGTAAGTCATGCCCCGTGCAGCTTTTGTTTTTCTTCAGCTGTTCCTTTTATGTCTAGGTCTTTTTCTGCTCTTTTGTTCTCAGCAGGTTTCCTTTGAAGGGCAAATTTGTTCTTAATTTCTAACCCATGTGCTGTGCCAGAGATGAGCTACTCTCGAGGAGCGTTATGTAATATGGCACACTTTTGTATTAATTACTTCTGTTACACTGAATTCTTTTACTAGCACTTTCAAAATGTAGGGTTCCAAATTTCACTGAAATTTCATTTTCATTAGTTAACTGCAGTTCAGAGTCACTAAATAATTTTCTACTCTGACTTGGGAATGTATATTTTATCATAACTCTTGTAAGGGGGCAGGACTCATCTTTTTGTATTGAAAGGTTTGGGAGTCTCTCTCTCAATTTACATTCTGTTGATGTGAAAAGAAGTTGGCACCACCAAATGATTTCATGAGTCATTTTGTTTTGTGTTGTCTAATGCTGTCTTTTCCTCTCCTTGACAAGTGTCAAATGTTAATGATTAGGTGTATAGATCAGAGCATCTCCAAAACGACAGATATTGTGAGACTTTCCTTCTATACAGTGCTTAGTACCTACCAAAAGTGACCCAAGGACAACCGTAAACTGCAACAGTGTCATGAGTGCTCAAGGCTCTTTGATGCATGTGGGGAGTGAAGGCTATCCTGTCTGGTCTGACCTCGGAACACACAGTGCATTACAATTTGCTGATGTGGGCAATATTTCACTTAGAAACCTTGGATTTTGTCAAACATGAAGTTTAGACACAAACCACCTAAACATTGTTACAGACCAAGTACAAACCTTCATACTATTAGTATGACCATGAAGGCTGTGCATTTCTCAGCAGAGTAATGCACCCTTTCACACTGCAAAACATTGTTCAGGAATGGCTTGAGGAGCATGAATTCCCCAGTTCTCCAAGTGAGCAACTGTGGGATATGCAGGACAAACTTGTCTGATCCATGGAGGCGCACCACTTTATGGCTTACCGGACCTTCAGGATCTGCTGTTACTGTCTTGCTGCCAGATTGAAAAGCACACCTTCAGAAGTCATATGGAGGTCCAACCATTATACCTCAGAGACACAAGGGGGACTTGCACGGTGAAGTGAAAGTGACCATTCCGTCATACGACAACACACCACAGCACACGGTGTGAACAGCACAAAATTCAGCCTCTGCATTTAACCCATTCACTAAGTGAAGCAGGGGGCAGCCAGGAACACAGCGCCCGGGGAGCAGAGTGTGGGGACGGTACCTTGCTCAGGGTACCTCAGCGGTGCCTAGCGGTCTTAGGAATTGAACCCAGACTTTCTGATCGCAGGGCGAATGCCCTAACCCCTAGGCTACTGTGATGTCTGGGGACCCTTCGACTCAGAAAAGGAGAAGCAGGTCACCAGAATACTAGGGCTCTGGATGCGTAGGGTGTGTATGTGAGTATGAATGACAAAAGGTGTGCTCAATAGGAGCCGTGTGTGTGTGGTGTGCGAGTGAGTGAGGGCAGCTGAGCTCATTAGGAGCTGTAGGTGTGCATGACTTGTGAATGAGTGTGAACAGCTGAGCTCATCCAAGAGCTAAGTGAGAGTGGCGTGTGATTGGCTGTGTGAGTGGTTAAAACCCGGGTGAACCAGAACAGCGGTGCGTGGTCACCAACACCTTGGGGGGAAAGTCTGAACAGTGAGGGGAAGGGACTGGATCCCTAACTTATGTAATAGAAAGTAGAGAGTATCTGTACTCTATTGCCCTGTGGTTTACACTGGTGCTGGGTGACAGTCGGGTGTGAGTGAGAGTGGACCGTGGTGGGGGTGATCCTGGGTTCCTGGACAGCCACAAGGAGAGAAAGTCGAGCTTCCCAACAGAATGGAGAGAGCAGCGGCATCAGAGAAACGAGTGGCACAATTCTCTGACGGAGTGTTCCATCTACGCTCTCTTTCTCCCTCTCTATCTCTCTCTGCGTCTTACAGGAGAAATGGGGTGCTGAGCGAAAGACTGTGACTGGATTAGGACAGTGTGAGGTCCAGTGGAATCTTGAAGGTTCCCGTCTGCACGGAGTAGACGGAGGCTGTTTCAGGACAAGAAACGTAACTGAGGGATTACCAAGGAGTAGCGTGATTCCTGGAGGCAGTACCCTCAGGATTAAGAAGTGTTTTGAGTTAAATGTTTTGCTTTGTGAGTTTCAATAAACTGCCCATCTGGATCCTGGTTGCGTGCTGCTCTGTTTCTCGCCAATAGACGACATGACAGCTACCAGCTGTATTAATGTTATGGATGATCAATGTAGTCCTACAACAATCTACCAATGAGAGGTATTATATATATTGACTAGATTTGTTTTCATTTTCCAAGATGCCATTTTTTTGCAGTGTGACTGAGTTACATTCAGTCCTTCAGTTCAGTTGAACTGATTATCTCCCTTCAAATTCTGTCACTGAGTTGTTTTATAAAAAATGCAATCAAAGGTTTACAACAAGTCTCTACTCCAATTTCCTGTCTTGATATAAACCTGTTAAATCCTTCTCAAGCAAGGCTGAGCAATCTTCCTCATGTGATTGTGACCCACTGATGTGCTCTCCATGGACTTCTCGATCATATGCACCTGGTTATGATACACTTCAGGAAATGAAGCAATGCCTTAGTGTAACCTTAGGATCTTGTTCAGACAAGCAGCTCAAATTGGAATTTTCTGCATATCTGATTTGCGCAGGACATTTTCTGCAGTCTGAACAGCAAAAATCCACATGAAATCCAACTGGATTCAACATTTTAGCTAATGTTATCTGCTGGCAAGGTTAGTCTACTCTACTGTTGCGTTAGTTCATGTTCTAGTTTCTAAAAACAGCAATGCTGTTATGAAATATAGTACAATTGTTCTGGCAGGTTATAGTTAATAATGGTTACACTGTAAAAATCTAAGCGCATGTCCAGGCATACACTCAGTCTTCCTTTTTTGTCGACAATGTGAACAGAACAAGTCTATTCAGTCCATCTTGATTCTGCATCAAATGTAGCTTCTCGTTTCCTTCCAGCTCTACTTGAAGCAAGTCTTAGAGAACAAATGGAACTTTTCTGCCTGAATGATGTTTTGATATGTGCTTATCATTTTTTATTGTGTCTTCTGCTGCAGAACCCAGTGCTTGTCCAAGTTCAAGACATCATGTTCGTGCATCAGCTGTTCATAATCTATTTCTGTCCATCTCTCTGCAGCTGGACTTCCTTTCATTAAATTCACCTCTATGAGCTTTACTTTGCTGCGTGCAGTTTTACTTCATGCAAGTTTAGACTCAAGTTAAAACTTCTTATTTACTTAGTGGGGCAATCTATCCTTTTTTCTTCCTCTTTGATATGTGTGCAAAACGTATTACAATTGTGCTATATTTCATAACAGCATTGCTGTTTTTAGAAACTAGAACATGCACTAAAGCAACAGTAGAGTAGACTAACCTTGTCAGCAGATAACTGACCAGTTGGATTTCATGTGGATTTTTGCTGTTCAGACTGCAGAAAATGTCCTGCACAAATCAGATATGCAGAAAAATCCAATTTGAGCTGCTTGTCTGAGCAAGTTCCTAAGGGTTGTTCTTCTCTATGGCTTATGTATTGCTTGGTAGGGTGTTGGCCAATTATTATTTGACAGTTGTTGTATAGATGCTCTGACTGCAGTATCTTGGTTAAATAATTGACTCGGATTTAAGCTGTTTTTCAGGTAAGAAACAGTTGTGGACTTCTTAAGCACTGTTGTACGTCGCTCTGGATAAGAGCGTCAGCCAAACGCCGTAAATGTAAACGTATTACTTTTAATTCATTCATTTTTAATGACTGTCTATTTTATTAGAGGGCTGTCACCACAACAGTCTGTACAACAGTTTTTACCTCTCAGTCTGTACCTCTCTGAGACTCCAGTTCAAAGAGTAGCCCTCACCTTGAATACAGCTCCATTCCAGTAACCTAGTCCACAAAGACCATTAAGAACCTCATCGAACTCACCAAACTCATCTAACCACATGACATGATTCACCACTACAAATATTGCCAGTGATTTTTTTGCATACCAAGCATTCCTATTTATTTCCTTACGTTCTGATTTTTGAATCCCCTCTTAACATTGTCGGCTAATTTTTGTCTCACACTGATTACTTTGTTTGCTCACCAGATTGCCTTGCTGGACTTTGACTTTTGTTGCTTCACTTCACTTTTGATTCACTTTACAATTTGGATTTATTTGCCTATTGAACTCAAAACCCATTGGTTTTGAATCACTGCCTGTTTTTTGTTTACTGCTTTTTTCGTTTTTTTGGAATAAACCTGTAAGCAGTGTTTGCTTGTCATTGGGACTATTTTGTTTAATTCATGACAGAATACTTGTTTCATTCATGACAAGACCATGAATCCAGTTTAGGGCAAAGCTGGACCATCAAGAAAAAGCACTAGCGCTAGCTGGTGTAAGGGCTTTTTAATGCAATGTGACTTATATTTGAAACATTTAATAACAACCAAAATAAGGTGGACTTCGTAATACCATTTCTGACTAAGAAAGTTTGGGCTCTATGGACTGCTAATAACCTGGTACTTGACTCTGAGACAGCCTTCATAAGACATACCTGTCAAGTATTTATCACCATCTAATTTGATTCATGATCAGGTTAAAGGACTTCCAATAAGGAACTCGAACCTCATGGGTTATGCGTTTTTGGACCCTTGCGTCCAGTAGTTGGTACAGCTTCACAGAGCTTGGATGGATATGTTTGGAAAACACCTTCCCCCACAGAACATCCCCTGAATGGTCCCTGGCACTGTGCAATTGTAATCTCCCAATGTTCCATTACCACAAAGCAGAATTTACCCCCTCTAACGGTGAAACAGAATCACTTAATAGCTACACAGATGGAGCCTAACTCTTCATCGGGGAGTTCCACAGGACCCATGGGACCCAGAGTACTGAGGCTAGGCTTCTCCCCCTCCCATTACTTTTGTTTTGGTTTCTCCCATGTCCAATATTACTTTCACCTGTGTCTCATATTGCTTTTTAAGCCCAGCTCAACCTGGAAACCATTGTCTGTTCACCATTGTGTCCACTGGCTGGTATGACTTCGTCTGTGTTTCATATGTGTGTGTTTAGCCGTGACACGCCCCCAAAAAAACGCACCTGGCTCAAGAATCTTTCTTTCTGTCATTCTGTGTGTGGCTCAGCCAGTGGTTGATGTTCTTGGGTTATTTCTGAAGACCTCACCAGTTATTCTTTATTGTCATTGAACTGAGTTCACCATGTTATTTGGTTTTTGTCAATACTGTGATATCTTATAAACTACTTCTGCACATGGGCACACTTCTCTGTGCCAGATGGGAACCATGACACACACCTAATGTTCCATTTTATCTCCTGTTTTGATGTTCTGGTTTTTTATTCTCTTGCCTGTTTCTGATTTCTGTCGTGCCCTGATTACTTTATTTGATTGTTGGATTGTCTTACTGGACTTTGACCATTTTGGAATTCACTCTATAACAATTCTGGATTTGCTTGCCTGTTAGAATTCCCATTTGTTTTGACTCAATGCCTTTTCCTGTTTACCACTTTGCTCTGTTTTTTGGAATAAACCTGTCAGCTATGTTTCCTCTGTTATTGTTTCCTTTGTTTCATTCATGAGACTCTCATCACCTTATTTTGGGGCTACAGTACAGTACAGGTCACTTTAATATTGTCTCCGTTCTCTGTAAGCCGCAAGTAATTTTAGATATCCAGCGCTTTGTTACTAGCCACATGTAAGGACATCGATGCTTTGAATTCTTACAAGTCTCTATTTGAACGTTTTCCAGTTTGTCAGCCTGTAAGATGAGTGATTGCTGTGGGCTTTATTCTTTTACCAGTGTTCAGGAGTACCCTCCTTTCCTTATATAAATAAACATTCCTTACTCTCAGTTCATTTTACTTTCTGAGTGTTTGCATTCTTCTCTCAGTAGGGCACGTATTCTGCTTGATTTCAAAGGGCTGAAGAAAATTATTGGTTTTCTCAGCTTAATTGGGTATCAGTCAAATTTTGCCCATGCAGCCTACCTACACTGTCACGTCTAATAACTATCCTTCCATTTAAAGAGAAATTGCTAATCATAACTAAAGTTCTCACTGGGTCAGACTTGTCATGGAAGTCATACTTTCACTACCTGACCATAATGTACTCAAGAATTCTCATGAATGTAATTTGCATCACTGTATTTTATGTAAATGTTGGAAATAATTTTGGGTTTTAATGCATTGTCAATATAGACCTGGATTCTGGGGGTTAGCATACTACTGAGAATAATTACAATAGAGAGACACAGAATGCTCGGAATGCCGAACAAGAACAAAAGTTAGCAGGAGGCTACCTGAGTTGCACCTATCTTCAGGAAATTGGAAAATCGCAAGGTGATCTTTGCTGATGCCCCAACTACTCTTGACTGAAGTGGCTTCATTTATTGTGTTTAAAAAAGGTGGTCCTTCACTCAGTATGTGGTCAGCTGAAGCTAGTGTCTGGGTCTGATAACTGATTAGCAGTGATGGGAATAACGGTGCTATAAATAAACGGCGTTATTAACGGCGATACTTTTTTCAGTAACTAGTAATCAAACGAATTACTGTTTCCCCGTTACACCGCCGTTACCGTTACTGACAATAAAATGCGTGTTACTATAACT
>JBBJLR010000001.1:37287667-37309838 GCA_037577145.1 Brachypetersius gabonensis
AGAGAGACAGAGAGAGATAGAGAGAGAGAGAGAGAGAGAGAGAGAGAGAGAGAGAGAGAGAGAGAGAGAGAGAGAGACACATAGGAAGGTGTGGGTACAAGGCATTGTGGGAGCGGCGGGTATGTTTCCAGCATGGCGGCCTCGATCTCGGGCTACACTTTCAGTTCTGTCTGCTATCACAGCGCCAACAGCAACTCCGACCATGTGAGTACTCTCCCCGGCCCCTGCGGCTCTCGGGCGCCTGTTCGGGGGCTGAAGTCTCGGACTGGAAGCCCGGCCTGGTCCTCCGGGGCCGGTTTTCTGATGTCCCCCGCGGTGACAGCAGGCTAACCGGCCCCTCAGCCTCCATCCGGCTCCATTTTACCACCGCCTCTCCTCTCTCAGGTCCAAAAATATCTCTCAAAGCAGCCCTGAGACTGCTCTTCAGTGTCTTCATGTTGTCTTTGTAAACAAACGCCCCGGAGCAGCCTAGTGTTCGCCGTCTAGCTGGCTAACTTGTTTGCTATAGCTGTGTTTTGGTTCCTAGTCTCAAACACTGAAATAGCTTAAGGCTACTTTTCTCTAGTAGAGTGAGCTTTGCCTCGACTATGTTGTGTATGTGGGTGTTTTTTGTTTAACGTCCATTTATATTCGAAGTCGTCGTCGTTCAACTACGTTAATACACATGGAAGTAAAGTCACTGTGGTGGTGTGAAATCCTGCAATGCTTATTATTGTTGCCTGCCCTCCAAACAAGTGTGGATTGTAGTTTTGTGAGTTGTAAGTCCTTCCACCCAAACAAGTACAGGCTGTAGTCTGTGTAGCTGTAACTGTATACTCTGATAGGGGCTGTAAGATTCACTTAAATTGATGATTCACTCTAATCCATAGTAAAGGAGGAAGAGAAGGTTGATGCCTGCTTTGGAGGCTTGAAGCCGCACCTGAATGTCAAAAATGTTGCAGTACAAGATTTGACGTGGTGGAAAGGGCCTTGTTTTCAGTGTGCTGTCATTAATGTAGTACAGAGTAGAGGTTTATTGATCCCACTATGAATATGACACTTCTGTACGCACAGACATCTGTACTTGATTTACTCACACAACCATGGTGTTTATGGGTGGTGGTAGTCTAGTGGTAGGATACTTGCCTCTGGTGCAAGAGGTCATGGGTTCGAATCCTACCTTCAGCACACCACCACTGGGTCCCTGAGCAAGACCCTTAACCCCAAATTGCTCCAGGGAGACTGTTCCCTGTAGTTAAGGAATGGAAGTCGCTTTGGATAAAAGCGTCTGATAGATGCCGTAAATGTTTAAAAAGTGAAACACAAGCATGTTTTTGAATTGACAAGATAACACTGGTAACAGGATAAACATAAGCGAGCATTGCTCATATTACAGTTTGGTCTCATGGAAGGCACCGGTAACTTTTAAAAGGGAAACTTGTAAACGGAATCATTCCAAGTTGTTTGATGTGAAATGTCCCATTATAAAGAAACATACTGAATACTTCACGGCGGTGTTGGTAAAAGCCTGAATGCATCTAAAAACTCCTTCACAGTGTAATTAAACAGATGATTGCAAATGTAGTGCCTGATGCCTGTGACGTTGTTTTACAATATCGTTGCCATATACTTATACTTTTCGTCTCAAATGTATTTTTAAAATGCATGCAAGGTGAAGAAATACACACAGGGCACTGTAAGGCATTGTTTTTGTTTCTGTTTACCCTTTTCCCCCCCCGTCAGTATGCATATAATACCTTGAAGGACATTCTACACACTATTTTATAAACTTTTAAGTACGATATAAGTCTCAACCAGGGATGGACCATATGATATAGATTTCCAAATTAAAGATAGATAAATGTCTTATGCGTTTTCTGGGTGTTGCAAGTGAGAATCCTGACCTGCTGCATATTTAGTTACAAAGGGGTATTCTTAGGAAAAGTGGAAAATATTTAACGTTGTACACAGTTAGTTGTTTTTAGCTAAATAATTTCTGTGTGGTCAGTAACATTTTAATCAAGCCTTCATGGTCAGGAGGTTAAAACGCAGGGGAAAAGTGAGTCGTCACATTGTTGGGGTATCCAAAATACTCCCGTCCTCAGCCTTCATCACTCTTCTCTAGTTACGAAGTTGAGACAGAGTCTGCTCACAGGCCCTGGAGCTGTGTACCTGTCTAAGTGGTGGTCTACTGTTGGGAGATAGCAAATTTGATCCCCAGCGATACCACAGCCATGCATATCTGGGAGCTCAGGAGAGCACAGTAGGCCTTGTTGTCTCTGGCCCTCCTTCTCTGCCATCCCTCGGCGTGAGATCACAGAGTTTACAGAAGACCATCCTTATAGAGGATTCTAAAGAGAAATGTTTCTGACTTTTGGATCAAATCCTGTGACTCCACTCTCTGGTTGTTTCCTCATTAAAAAAAAAAATCATTTTGGATGAGGAGTGACCATTGTCAAGTCAACCAAGAGAAAAGTTTTAATGCTAACCAGAACCTGACAAAAATGTACTTATCGACATCATTGATTCAGTCCATTTTTGGTTGCTGTTCCAGCTCCTTAAACCTCAGGAACTCTAAAGATGAAATGTTTTTGAAGCTCTACTTTTGATTTCTTGCATCCTACATTCTGCTTGTGAGTCTTGCAGTCTTGCGTTTGGATTCTGCTCACTGCGTGATGTTGACTTACATTCCTATAAAGGAACATCCTCAACAGTCGGTGATGGAAGACGAAACATTTATTTATTTATTTATTTATTTATTTAAATCTTTATAAAAAATCCTATGTAACAAATTGGCTTTTGTCTGGTTATGATTTCAGTTTCTATTATACCAGCAACTCTTGCGTCGTCAGCACCAGTGGTTTCTTCTTTGTACTTCACACTTCCCTCTAGGAACATGTTCATTTCATGATGATAAGTTACAGATTGAATTCATGGGGGACGTGAATTGTAATGTTTGTTTATGGAGGTTTTTTTTTATAGCTGGGCTAATTGTAGATGTCTTGTTTATTTGTTTGATCCTTGCAGGAGGGATTCCTGTTGGGTGAAGTGCGACAAGAAGAGACTTTAAGCATTAGTGATTCTCAGATTAGTACTTCGGAATTCCTCCATGTCGTAGGTAAGTGTCCTCTTTGTCGAACTGGAAAGAAAATCGCACTGTGTTCAAAGATCCAGCATGTTATTCTCAGCTTCTTTTGAAGAAGCCACAGTCATGAACATGGTCAGAACAGCAGTGGCAGGCCCAGCTCTAAATTCCCCTGATACTCGATGGAATGTGTTTGTGAGCTCTTCTGAAATGTGTGGAACTTCTCATCTCTAAACAAAACTAGATTTGTTTAATAAGTGTTTTGCATTATTTAGACAAAAACAAATTCGGACGTTTATGATTTTGAAATGTTATGTTTTTCAGAGATCCATAACCATGAACCATGTGCACAACTGTTCAGGTAAGAAAGTTACATTGTCCACTATTGAAGGTTACTTTGTTGTCAGATTTGATTTAAAATCACATTTTATGATGTAGCATGAAGGTATAGGCTGGTTTAGACTGGAAATCCTTAGTCCTGTTCACCCCGCACCACTTTTTTCACCTTCCCCAGACCCAGAACTGGTAAACAGTGGTCTTGCCCCACCTTGCCATTGTCATGATTTTCATTTCAGCATTTCAGTATCAACTGCAATCTCAAAAAGAGCAGTGTTTACTTTGCTCTAGACACTGCATTTTCCTGTAAGATCCATTAGCTTTGTCAAGGTTGGAATGTTTTTAAACTACAATGCATGCGATTCATCTTTGCTTGGTTGCTGAAGTCTTTGTTGCAGTGTGGTGCAAACAGATGTCCTTTTGTATGTTTCAGCTTCTATGACTACGCAGGTAAAGTCAATGAAGAAAATCTCAACAAAATCCTCAAAGACAGAAGAAAAGTAAGCTGCGCCGCTACCGGTGTTAATGATGTCAAAGTAAGGTGTAATTGGGGGTGGGGATGGGGGGATGGGGGAGGGGCACAATTTGTAGACACTATAGTCTCTTTCAAAGTTTGTGAACAACAATGACGCTGTGAATTTGCCCAGACATTCTGGAGATGAATCAGTCCATCATCGAGTTGAGTTAGCAGAGGCAACTAGTTCTGACTTCTTGGGATGTTATTCAGAATAAAGATATCTGAATGTTGTGTATACAGTTGTTTGGGCCAGTATGCATCTTGTGTGAGCTCTGAAAAGAATGTGATCAGGTGGGATTTGTTAAGCTTTTACACGGCTAATAACTGTCCACAAAAGCACAACACTTTATGACTATAACCTGTGAAGAAATACAATTTAAGTTGTTTGTAGCTGCGCTTTATTGAGCTACTGGCTTAGTAGAGAACTTGGCTAACAGGCTTACCAGCTCCAACAATAATAAGCTGTTATAAACTTGCAACATCCACATTAAGCTGGATCTGTGAGCAAAAGGTACCACTAGCATGATGGCAATACTAATTAAAAAACTGAATAATTAAAATATGGATAGGAAGTAGGGCTGCACAATATATCGCAAGTTTACCGTCATCGCGATATCAACATGCACAATATAAATTTCGACTGATATACATAGACAGTTCATATTGACTGAACTGCAAGGTAGTAATCGTGTTGGAATGGAAGTATTTCATTTCTTTCTGCATAGACTAGTCAGTGTCTTTATTACCAGCAAATCCAAGGCAGAAAAGCATTAAACACTATAAAGGCTAAGTTTTTACTCATTTATCGCATGTGATTTTGCCATCGCAACGCTCAACAACCTTATCACACATCGCATGTTTTCCTAATATCGTGCAGCCCTAATAGGAAGGTTTACAAAGCACAATGTTTTAATATGGATCGTTCTTTTGTAACGTGGCTTGATTTAATACCTTCACATGTTTTTTACTCTGCTACATAGCTATGTAGCAAAAAGCACACAGTTACTAAGAGGGCAAAATAGGAAAAGAAGAGTAAATGACTAAAGGAAAATAAGATGTGTAATTCTCAGGTCTGTGAATGGATTTGGGGGAAAATAATGTAATTGCTGTGGTGAGGTTGCTGATATAACATAGTTTTGAAGATTGTTTTTTAACATCAGCTCGGTGGATCAATGGCACAAAATACTACTTCTGCTGCAAAATTGCAGGCACATGTCTCCGATTACACTTCTTGTGAAACTGATCAGTTCCATCTTCTTGCCCAAATAAATAACCTTCAGATAAATGAAAAATCATTAGTAATTGCAATTCACATCTGTCCTGCTCTGGTTCTGCAGTGCTCTATGCAGACGTTTAATTTTTATTTATTTTTTTTTCTGTTTAATTATATTAAGATTTTGGCTTAATTATAGGGTCGATTCTGTGTTTATTATTAATGAAAACCTTTACTACAGCTAGGTAATATATCAAGCATTAAACCGCCCTTATTTATGCAAAATGTGTCTGATGTAAAAGCTGAAATGTTATATTTTAGTTAGTATTCGCCTGTCTAACTGGTCCCTGACCAATTGTTTGTGTTGCTCCACAGAACGTGATTGGCTGGTATCGTTTTCGTAGGAACACGCAACAGCAGATGTCGTTCAGAGAGCAGGTGATCCACAAGCAGCTGACCCACATATTGGGCATCCCAGATCTAGTCTTCCTTCTCTTCAGCTTCATCTCAACAGCCAATAGTTCAACACATGCACTGGAGTACGTTCTCTTCAGACCCAACAGAAGGTAAAGTAACTCTTAAATCTTTTGCATCAACTATGAAAAAGACTTGACAAACGAGCCTCTTGTGTACTGGAACAGTCACAAACTGCCAAAAAAAAAAAAAATTTGTTGACGTTGGTATTAATCATATGGTTCAACAAACGTTAATCATTTTAATAAAAAAATAAGGCAGATTGCCCCGACTCTGAATGCAGGACTAAGGGGTAGATAATGGATGGAATAAGGCAGATTGAGCTTCAGGCTAGGATTAACTGGCATGTTTTCAATATATTGGAAGATATTTTGCAGATTAAATCAGCAATATAATTATAATTTGGGGTTTTGCCTGTATTATGCAGCGTAATCAGAATACTACTAGTACTGCTGTCTAAAGCTTAAAAGGTCATTGCTGTATATGAAAATCGCAGTTGGAAAGAGTGAAATACCTTAAAGGGGACGTATTATACAAAACTCACTTAAAAAAAAGAGTAATAATAGGTCAATGGGCTACAAAACAGCGATAGAAACACAAAAGTCATTATTTTACATCTTTCATCTCCCTCATCTGCTGACTAGTCACGGACAGTAGATACAGATCCTCCAGAACGCTGAAGGTAGCTTCTCATTCAAATTTTCTGTTCCACCTTAAATACTTAAGGAGGAACTTTTTAAGGTAGAACGAAACCGAAACTGTTGCTGGGACATGGCTATCGAAAATGAAATGGAAGCCACACAGTTCTTCGGTTTTCTTTGTTTGGGAGAAAGTGCAGGATTTGTGCTGTTCTTTGCTGTCAACAACACATGACTTGCCTCTGCATGTAGACACAGCACTCTTATTTGTGCTCTAGCAGACAAAATAGCGGAGCTTCAACTAATTTGGTGTTAAGGCACAGCAGAGCCATACCGTATACGTCCACTTGAACAAAACGCACATTTTATGCCGTGTTTGGTGTATTTTCACGCCAATTTCTTTGCCTTAACCAATAGCGGAGGTTGTTTTATTGTGTTTTGAGCGAGTGTTGTCCAGCTGGGCGGAGCGAGTTTTTGCCACTGCAGTGGTCAGTCATGTCTGAATTCAGCACATAAAACACAAGCACATATACAATCCAGGATTTCATCCCGTGTTGCTGTTTGAACAGAAGTTTATAGATTTTTTTTCTCTGGTTCATGAAACTTTAGAGCCCTAGATTTTGTGAAAATATCCTCATGATCATGTTTTGTTTAGCCCATAGACCTATTTTAACTAAAGTGAGCTTTGCATAATAGGTCCCCTTTTAATTGCAAAAGCATTTTTAATGAAATCACATGCTTCATTCCTGTCAGCAAGTTTTAGGTGGGGGGAAAAAGACCTAGATCTCAATTTAAAGAATTGTATTGGTCACTGTATTGGTATTGTGGCCTTTCCCACATTATCATTCAGCCACACGACATCCACTCAACAGCATTTTATTCCTGATACATTTTCTTGGTTCCAGCAGGTATAATCAGAGGATATCTTTGAGCATCCCTAACCTGGGCAACACCAGTCAGCAGGAATACAAAGTCTCCTCTGTCCCCAACACCTCAAAGAACTATGCCAGTGTTATTAAAGAACATGGGTGAGAACGTCTTTTGTGTTTACATTATATGCTGACAAACATTGTTTTTATTCCCAGTTCATCATTTGTTGTAAACATGCCCAACTGAGTTTATGTGAAAGTCTTCTATCATTGAAAAGCTGCTGAAGGCTTTTCAGTCAACTTTCAACCCAAATGATAGTAACTGAGTCAAAGAGCCTGTTAGGACATGTGTTGGTGCTTGATGATGTTTATTAGTGCACAGTTTTATCATTCCTTTAATGATAACAGTGATAATAGCGTGAGGTTCCACAGTGATGTGCAAGACAAGAATTCTAATTTGGAATACAATGTTCATTTGTAGGGCGGAGTTCTTTGACAAGGATGGGGTGATGAAAGATATTCGAGCCATTTTCCAGCTGTACAGTGCCCTTCAGGAGAAGGTGCAGGTGGGTCACGGGCATAGCGTGTCATTCAGAGCTTTGCAAGGCATATACTGAAAAGTCCTTTGAACATTCCACATAGGGGCAGTATAGCATACATTGGTATTCTAGCGTAGTTTTGATTTATACAAGTTCTTGTCTGCATATATTATCCCAAACTCAGGATATGCACTTTTGCATTTGCATATAAAAGACTCCTTGCTTTGTCATCCCTGTCAGCTTGATTTTTGCACTTGTCTCATTGAGATCCAGTGTCAGCTGTTTTTGATCAGATGTCCTTCAGTGCCACTTCAAATTTAGCTCTGTGCTACTTTGTAGTTGCCTTCTAGCACACAGAAAGGACACAGATGGTGTGCCTCAGCTCAGCAAAACGGCCTTTAAAGTAACTGACAGATAGCCAACAATTTAAGCCAAGTTTTTCTTGACAATTATACAGTGCTCTTGTTCACTCTCCACACTGCCAGTGGTGGGTTGCCGGATTATGTGAGATCCGTGGAGTGGTTCTAGAACGCTGCTTGTTCTTTGTGTCCCTAGGCTGTGTGTGCCGAGGTGGATCAAAGTGAACGAGTGAAGGAAAAAATCCAAGAGGAAGTCAAAAAGCTCAAAGAAGAGATTGCTCTCAGGAAACGCAGCTCTGCTGCAGAGGAACAGAGTATGTCATTTGATTTTTTAAATTTCTGGGATAAGTTATTATTTAGGATCAATTTAAGGGTCTAATATTTGCTAATGGTGTATTCGAAATGTGTAAATTGTCAATTTTGCCATGATCAAGTTTTTGACTGGGATTGTATTGTGTGCTCAGTAGAGAGCACCAGAACACAAGACACTGGTTGTACTCTTGTGTTAAGCAAAATAGTAACATCCAATCTAAGCAGGACTTTTGGGCAATATTCAAACTTGACTGAGAAACATACAATTGAACTTCAGTATCTCCCCAAAATGGCACTCGTATCAAAATCTTGCTTTGTATCACTTAGGCCTCGTCCACACGGACGTTCGAAATAAATGCGCTCTGAACTCCATGGGCGTTTTTGTGGCGTTAGGTAGCGATGCTTGATCGACATCAGCAAGGCGTTCGACTGCCGTCTGACGCCGTTTAACGCCAGTCTGACGCACAATCTGTAGTTTCGGTATTATTTTGACGCCAAGAAAACATTGCATGCAGCGTTTATTTGCCGCCATCCGAACGCGCAGCAGCCGAACGCGCAGCGGCCGAACGCCGGGGCTGAACGCCGTGTGGACGCTTTGATTGAGCAGAAAAACGGGCGGCGTTCAATAGACGCTCACCTGGAGTCACGAACGCCAGAAAAACGCCTGGTTCAGACGTCAGTGTGAACGAGGCCTTAGTCTTATTCCTTTGTAACCTAGCATAAAATATCAGCCACAAAAAAGTAATAAAATGGCTGCATGTATTATACAAAGCCTGTCAAAAAGAGATATATAAGAGATGCAAGTGAGGGACAAAATCACAATCATAACAATCCCACTGTTCTGAAGCAAACGCCACATCACACTGATGTTCATCCTTAAATGCTACAGCATAGCCCTTTATCAAAACACTGTTAAGCTAATCGAAAAGTATATGGAGAGACCACCCACGATGTAGCCAGTGGGGGAAAAAGTGAGCTGTTCAGTTAGGGTTAGGGTTTTAGTTTCAGTTGTAGTGACTAATGACAAAGGGCTTTGTTTCTTATTATGTTGAATATTTGTTGCTTTTGATTGATCAAAAAATTTTTTACAAGCAGTTTACAGGTTCATGTTCATTATTGTCATTTACCACTTTAAACACCGACAGTATAGGCCGACAGTTTAAACACCGACAGTATTAAATTACTTTTTAAATTTGAAATAATTTATGAAGTAAATGCCTTCAATGCACTTGTTGCAATTTGAAAAGTGCACTCTTTCATTAGAATCAAATTTCATACAAAAGAGAAGTTGCTCCATCTTTCATTGTCATTCATTCTGTTCCTTGCTTTTCTAGGTCACCAAGAGTCATTCAACACTGACATCCACTCACTCCAGGACGACTCGGCTCTTTCGGATTCTTCCCCCCCTTTGTTGACTCGCGTGGTTCTCCAGAGTCCTCTGCTGGAGCCCGGCCTGGACCGCCCCCTGAACTCGGCTCCACCCCCACTCTACACTGCTGCACTGCCCACAGACCCACCCAGTGCCATCCTGCTACCCCGGCCTCAAGCCGTGGGTTCCCCTGGCCACCCCTCCCCCAGCCTAGGCCTGGGTAACGGTGACGGCTCCAGCTCGGATTCTCTTAGTCGGCAGGCCATCGGCCAGGAGGACCAGGTGGAGGAGGATGAGGAGGAAGATGAGGACAGTAGCGAATATGAGAACCTAGTTAGCGAGCAGTTCCAGTCACCCCTGTTGACAGAAACTTCTTTAGGGCGGCCAGCCACTCTTTGGCCTGACGGGGACACCCACAGCTCCAGTGGTTCATCATGATCCAGCCATTCGACTGAGAGAAAGGGCCGAATGGACAGAACTAGGCATTACCTTCTGGGAAAGGAGAGAAGAGGAAGGACGGGGGCCAAGAACGATGGGGATTCGGTGGGGTAGAAAATACGAAAGTCTATACAGATTGAATTATGAGCTGACCACTGCAGCAGGAGGAGGCCCCTTAACACCCACGTTTTGAACGATTGACCTGTTTCCTCTACCTCTTCATTTCTTTCCCATCTCCTTTTCCTCTCCAAGAAGAGAGGCGTCACCACGCTTAATGATTACTTACTGACATTGCTACAAACCTAGATCATCCAATTATTACACCATTTACCTCTTGCACTATTTCTGCCTTGTTTTGATCTGCATTCAAGTAGAAAAAGCAAAGGGAATGATCTCTTCTGCGGCCTTTAAACTCATCTCTGTGAGCTTATTTCATACTGTTTTTTTTGGGTTTTTTTCCCTTCACAATTCTGACAGACCAAAAAAAACGGAAGAATTTTGTTCTGATAAGTGCTTTAACCTGCACAGCTCCAACTCACGAAAAACTGAATCTTGCTTTCCAATATCAGTGATCTTCTCTTCAGTTATACGTTAGGCCTATTTACAGAAACCAATGGGGGGAAAAAAAAAGATCATTTTTGTTTATTTATGTGTTATGTCTTGATTAGGGGTGCTTCTATAATTTTTTACAAAAACAAATCAATTAATAATTGTCTTGATAAAGATCACAAGGTTTCCTCTTCGGTCTTGCAGTCTGAGTTAATGGCTCTCTTCCAAGCCCTTTGATCTCAA
This sequence comes from Brachypetersius gabonensis, assembly GCA_037577145.1. Taxonomy (NCBI): domain Eukaryota; kingdom Metazoa; phylum Chordata; class Actinopteri; order Characiformes; family Alestidae; genus Brachypetersius; species Brachypetersius gabonensis. The sequence goes on from JBBJLR010000001.1 coordinate 37,298,588, forward strand.
GTTCCTCGTCTTAAACCGGAGAGGGCGAATACTGAGGCTTCACAAACCTTTCAATCTCAGGATTCTTTTACGACAGCTTGCTTGAATCCATTTCTCAATCCTTGCCCTCCTGGCTTTGTTAGAAATAGACAAGAAAGCCCTGTTTGTGAAAGCAGAGGTGGATTTATCTTGCTCGTTCTGTTATGAAGTGAAGCTTTAAAAGTGGAATTGAAAGATCCGTAATCTGCTATCTGAAAGTTTAATGCCTAACTTGACTTAGCCCCCCCACCCCCTGCTCACCTCATTCAAATAACATGAAACAAATGCCACATCAAGCTCTTTTCATTTGTATGTGTAAACTGGGACTTTTGACATATTTTCAGAGTTATACTTGAAGCCTTTTTTGCGTTGCCCAACCTGTTCTGGTAAAAGAAGTTCTGTAACTTAAAGGTTGCATTCCACCAAAAAAAAAAAAAGCTTGTTTTTTTACTTTGAAGTCAGCTGGAAAGGAATTTTTGTAATTTGTTGTCCTTAAACATGTTAAACAGGCAGCCAGCTGTGCTTCGGTGCTTGTAGAATATTACATAAATTGCTCCCAACTGACAGCATAGTAAGGGATTGGGCATGAAGCTTTTTTTTGTGTGGACTGTGCCTTTAACACTTCATTTGGACCTTGGGAGAGTTTAGCTGCTCACCGGTTGTAGTAAATGATGAGCTGTCAAATCCCCTGTTGTTTTTTTTTGTTTGTTTGTTTGTACATTTTTGTTTTAGGTTTTTAAGTTAAATAAGTAAGTTAGGAGATTGCAATTTAATGTCAGGCAGAAGCAGATGGAATGCTCATGTTTTGTCTGTACATATGTCCTGATTTAAAGTGAGACAAAGCACATGACTGGCTTGCTTTTGTGGTATAAACTCAGAATATAAGAGTAGAGGTCTTTCTGGGCTTGTGTATGCTCTCTCATTGACCATGAACTTTAAATGTGCAGACCTAGTTTTGTGGTACGTTGCTTTTAGAACAGAAGGTCAAAAAACGAACAAGTAAAGCTTATTGAAGGAGCCATTATTCTGTTAAAATTATATTTAATTCATAAGTTATTATTATTATTGGTTTGTAATTGCTTGACAGATCAAGGCCAGGAAGTGCATTCAAGGTGTCCTAACCAATAGAACATGCCAGAAAAAAAAAAGTGTTCAACTTGAACAAGAGCTTTGGAAATCACCTGCGATTCATGGAGCACAAGAGCTGTAGGAAAACAGAAGCCTCGCATTCTACTTGTGGACAGCTAGTAGTATGTGTAAAGCGGAAAACATCCCTTGGATTTATGGTCCTCTTTATTGGCTCTCAATTTTGTGATTATCAGAAAAATGGCTAGCAGGTTTATGGATTTTGTGACTGAAGTTTACATAACACATGTCTTATTTGGGGTATTGCTACGCTCTGCGTAACCTCTATCACAGTGCATGAAAAACCAATAGCCAATGTTTTCGGGTGGGTATTCCTATTTATGAGCACATTTTATTGGATCTCCCCATTCATTTAACCAAAAATAAATTGCTTTCCAATCCGTCTTGCCAACTTCCCTTGCACATTGTAGTTTTCATGAGTATCAGAAACGTTTTACAGTTCCAGATTAAGCCTAGGTGAAGGCTGTATGTTTTTAAAGGCCCATTTAGTCCAAATCCAGCCTTTACATAGTGCTGTTATCAGTGGTGGCTTCTATAAGACAAGAGAAACAATGTTTCACCGAGAAAAATATTACAAAAGATCATAACCATCACTTTATGAAGGTTTTATTGGTGTGAAGCAAAAAATTCATATAAAAATAAGGTTGCTCTAATAATTTCAGGTCTTCAATAGCGTTACAGTTGTATACGGCTCTTGTCAAAAACGCGAAACAGAATTTCAGCGAAAAATGTTTCACCGGTGTCTCCGTTCGTTTCAATGTAAATCTCCACAGACCCGGCAGATCGTGGATTTTCAAGGTTTCGGTAGACTCTAAAGGTAAATAAGTCTCGCCTGTGAAACTGCCTGAAACAGTCAAAATGACTGACACAACACTGCGGCCAATCACAGCCTTTGAAATAATTTTATGTATTGAGCACTGACCTTGAGTGTGAGACTGAAGCTTCATACATAAAATGTGTAACCTTATGTACTAGTATTTATTAATATTTCGTTTATTTTATAATTTGTCTGAGTGCACGGAAGGAAGGGCATTAGCTTGTTAGCTTGCTAGCGGTCCCCACCACCACCCAGCTTAGCTAGGCTCTACTTTTTGCCTATTCCTCCCATAGCCACTTGCTAACTCCTGTCTGAGATGGATCCATTAACCAATTTTTTGGGAGATGAGGTAGAATTAATTTATTTGGAAGTATTATGTACTGTGAAAATAAACATTACTACTATGTGTCTGTAAGATATGTACAATTAAATACTTTTTATGTTTTGTAGTGATTTAACACTAACTATGAGGAGTCTGAGGGAAGAGCAGGAGAGAGAAGATGCATCAAAATATGAGGCAGCAAAAGCAAAACATGGAGGTGAAGTACGTAGGGTAAGATAATCAAGCTGCCCAAGGGCACGGCGAGGTACTGAGTTTGTTTGCGGGGCGCATCGGGGATGAAGGGTGGTTGGTTTCGCCAAAAATATTGACCAGGAGCCGCTGCTGGCTGTGACCTATATGAACACAGAGAATACTATGATGTTTGTAAAACCTCACTCCATTTTCATAGTTACATAAAATGTCTGAAAATAGTAAAAAGATGACAGTTTGTTGTTAGAACAACCACTCCAACTTCATCACAACTCTGATCAACATTAATTCTGTTGACCAATTAAGATTCTCCACCAATGAAGAGATATTAGGACATGTCTTAAATGCACACAAATTTTAACACTTTTTAAATAGTTCTGATTACTTTTAAGAAAATCTAAATAATTGACCAGAAATGTTATGGTAATTTCAAACCTAATTACAAAATTGAAGATTAAAAACCATTTATTATGAATAATCTGTCGTGGACCACCTGCAGTATCTTCAAGGCCCACACTTTGGGAATCTTTGTGTTAGAACAATAAGATACTGGCTCAATTTTGGAGGTAAAAACTAGCAGTGCCTGGAGCTGAGTCGCCTTTCAGAGACGCCTCAAATCTCAAGCATGTTTCATCTTTGTATCAACAAGAAGAGTCTCGGAAGTAAGTCCGCTGTTTGGGACCCAGGCCCTAAAGCAGCAATTCTCAAAGTAAGTATGTTCATCACGGTTATTGTTCAATCTTTTCATAATACTACTGTGCATATTACACTTCACTGGCAAAAGTGAGAGTGGATTACGTTCACAAGCAAACAATTATAGTCAAACAGCCATTTCTTTTGATTGTATGTTGTAAGCAAATTTAATGAACAGGATTTGCTTAACACTTGTCGTCCTGGACCTTAGACCTTATCTGGAAATAAGATTTGGGCCTTTGATTATAAAGTTTGATTATAAAGCCTGCAGTTTGAGGTTCAGAAAGCCTTCTTCAGTCTAACCCAGATTTGTTTCTGAGAACCGAACTGATAATGGTACGCAGTAATCCCCACAATAATGTGGAAACTGCAACTATCCTCTGCCTTTTTGTTGCTTTTTTGAGGCAGTAGATATGTTTGTTCTGGATGTTTTTGCACAAGGGACTCAGGGCAGGCTGTAGCCGACCTGGAAGAACTTTTTTTGGATTCCATACTAGGGTTGAGCCCCCGCGCTCCAAGCACTCAGACACTTCAAACTCCACAGTTCGATTGATCTCCGGGAAACCTTTCCAACGAGCCCTCATTTGTATTTTTAGACCCAGTAGATCAAGTAGATCAAACCGTTCACCTCACTGCGGTGTCCCAATACTTTTGTCCCACGACCTTCCGCGTTGCATTTTTTGGCGGGGAAAGCATTCAGACACTTCAAACTCCAGAGGCGAAAACGGGTTTACCTTTACATTTTCTTTAAGGATAATGCATTAAATCGAGTTTAAAACGAAATTAAAGTGTTCTAGGGTTATATTTAGGGTTTACACTATACAAATAGACATTTTTAGGCTTTTCTTAATCGAAACAACACGGTTCTTTACTATAAGTGGGTGCTCTTGGAACGTACTGGGTTACTCTCTTTATCTGACAGAAGCCTTTTCCCTCTGTAGGGAAGTCTTACACTGTAGGGCCTCTTCTGTGCTGCAAGCAACAATTGTGCTTTGATTGATGACAGATTGGTGCCTCCACATTGCCATCTACTTTGTCACTGATGCCACAGAGGATGCCACCACCACTAGAGACGCTGCAGTACTATTGCTGACCTGTTGTCAAGAATGCTTGGTGTTTTGAGATGGATTTTTTGGGACAGTAAAGCTTCTGACTAGGTAATTCTCTGCCCAAGGGTCCAGTTCTGTGAAAAGCTGGATGATACACTATATGAAGAAAAGTATTGGGCCGACCAACAGAGATTTAAACGGAATTGTATTTAAATACATAGACTTTAATACGTAGTTGGTCCCCCTTTGCAGCTATAACAGCTTCCACTCTTCTTGGAAGGCTTTCCACAAGATTTTCTGTGGGAATTTGTGCCCATCGTGTGTACGAATGAGGTCAGGAACTAATGTGGGGCGAGAAGGTCTGGTTCGCAAACTCCAGTTCATCCCAGAGGTGTTGAACAGGGTTGAGGTCAGGGCTCTGTGTGAGTCAAGCTAAACCCATCCATAGAGTTGATTTTGTGCTCTGGGACACAGTCCTGCTGGAATGGAAAAAGTCCTTCCCCAAACTGAGTCCACAAAATGTCTTGGTCTGCTGAAGCATAATGATTAAGGCCTTCTCTGGAAGTAAGAGACCCAAAGCCTGAAAAACGGGTCTGGAGACTATTGTCCATATCGGTGGTTCCCAACCTTTTTTCCTTGAAGCCCCACTTGCCTGTGTGCAAGACAAGCCAGGCCCCCCCAACCCCAACTCCTACCCGTGTAGACGCACAAAAAGAATGAAAAAAAAAAGTTTTTTGCAAAAAATAAACATCGGTTTTTGTTCTTATACACATAAACATTTATGTTTCTCAGATATTGGGAGTTTATGAATTTAATGTGTACAAATATAATGTTGGTAACCTCAGTGCAGACAACATTTCGTGCAAATTGGAAGCCGAATGAAGAGATGGAGGTGGTATCTGAGAGGGATTGTTTAAAGCAGGTATCCCCCTTCAGCTTTCGGCTTTTCTGCTTCGGCCCTCCTGGTAAATGACTACGGTGGCTGTGTTGCGAGGGGGAGTGTGTAAAGTGGGCTGTCACCAAGCAGCCACTAATTTGTGGATGTCTCATTGTGATTAGAGGAGGCAGCAGAGGAGGCTATACAAATTCAAAACCAGACTCTCCAGCTCAGAAAGAAAAGACTAGACTGGACATCAAAGACAGGGTTGTGTGGTTTTGGAAGTTATAAAGAGTCATCAGTCATTTCTTCCGCTGAAATATGTATCAGCGCTTTGCCACTTTACTCCTCCGGGTTTTCTTGGACAGGACATGTGCTTAACACCTTCTCTTAACTTTTTTAGAAAAGGTTCTCTGCCCTTCTTTGCCAACCATACATGTAAATATCACTTTCTGACAGTCTTGGTTTATGGGACTATTAAAACCAACATGCCTCGATATCAGGCCCATAAATCTTGTTGTGCAAGAGAAGACTCTTCTTATGAATATGCTCTTCTTTTTCTGTTCTCTTCCTGAAACAAGTATATATAGGACACATTAATTAATAACTGCTGAGACATTGCTCTGGAAGAAGTTGCAGTAAAACACCTTCGCTGGCAAGCTATTGTGCAGGCGCTCTTTGGAAACACATCCATATTTGTCATCAAGGCTGGGCTGAGAATTCATCACCGAAAGAAAGGTTTCATAACAGTGTTCAGCATAACCTTGTAATGTGAAACGAAGAGGAACCTTCAGCCCACAGCACAACTGTACCTTTCACTAGTGGCTTAACGGTTAAGGAGTTGCCCCTCTGATCAGAAGGTTGTGGGTTCAAGTCCCATGGCTGCTAGTGGCACGACCAATGTACCCTTGAGCAAAGTACTGTTCGTACACTATAAAACCAAAGGCCTTCAAATGACCTTAATTTTGACTTTAATTTCCCACGCAGGAAATTAAGGGATAAAGTGCACAGAATAAGGCTGATTAAGATGTAAAACTACTGGATTTTCACCTTGCTTTTTCAAACTGGCCCCTTAAATAGCAGAACCACATGAATTAATGGCTTAAATTTAAGATTAAAGGGTTTCACACTCATGCCTTAAATCTAATTTTAAGGTCAAATTAAGGGGTAATTTCACAAATTAACATCCACTTATTTCAAAACAAAGGAGTTGGTGTATTTACACGGCTAAATTAATGTAGGGTTAAGCACATTTAAGTACATTGTGCTTCGTAGCGCTACAGACTGCTCCCTGGACGCTGCGTCGCTGGCAGCCCACTGCTTCTCTTGGTGAATGGGTTAAAGGCAGAGAAAGAATTTCACATTGTTCACACCATGGTGTGTTATGTTCATGTGTGAAGGATCCACTTAATTTACATATAGTTTTATAGTATAGGGTCTTCAGTAAATTTCTTAGAATTGTTATATTATGTTGCATTTTCTCCATTCAGTGCGGAGTGACCATTTGTCTTATGCGAACACATGACAGCACACAGTGTGAACAGCGGGCAGCCAGGAACACAGCACCCAGGGAGCAGTGTGTGGGGATGGTATCTGCCAGGTTAGTGTTCAACGTTCCTAAGTTCACTCGCACCACACCTTTACTAGGGAACCTCCACTGGCTCACTGTGGTGCTCGCGTTCAGTTCAAATCCCTAGCACTTGCTTTTAAGGCCAAAAACGGTCTTGCACCCCCAAATATAACAGCATTGATCAAACAACGTGTCACTTCTCGTCCTCTCAGGGCTTCAAGCACAGCTCGTCTTGAGCCTCCGCCGCTCAAGAGAAGAGGGAGACATGCGTCAAGTCTCTTCTCAGTCTCGCCCCCTAGTGGTGGAATGAACTCCCTCTTCTGGTCCGATCGGCAGAATCCTTCACCTCTTCAAGCGTCACCTGAAGACCCACCTTTTCAAGCAGCACTTTGGCGACTAACTACGTCCCTTTCCTACTGCTTACTTAAAAAAAACAAATAATTTCCCTTGACTTCTCTATGGCTTATGTATTGTTGTGTTAGGTGTTAGCTAATTATTATTTGACAGTTGTTGTATAGATGCTCTGACTGCAGTATCTCGGTTAAATAGTCAACACAGATTTAAGCTGTTTTTCAGGTAAGAAACAGTTTCGGACTTCTTAAGCACTGATGTACGTCGCTCTGGATAATAGCGTCAGGCAAATGCCGGAAATGTAAATGTAAATGTATCTTGCTTAGAGGGATCTTAGTGCACCCACTAGCAGTCTGGGGATTCAAACTCACAACCTTCTGGTTACAGGGGCAACGCCCTAACCACTAGGCCACCAGCCACCCAACTGTCTTGACCTCTGGCAACCATTTTTTTATATAATTAAAAAAGTATTATGAAATCGAACAACTACCTTTGCCATGGAAACGTGAATGTTGACCGTGTGAGTCTGACGTGAGTTAAACAATTGGACCTTAGTTACCATGTCACACTTCTAAGGGTAGATTTACATTGTTTGGACCTTGGGGGACCAAAAATTCACCAGGACTATAGTTTTTTGTCTGTTAGTGTAGGTGAGAGGCTGTAGATGGGAGGCTGTGAATGGATGGGGTAATGTCTGCAGGTTGATTAGGCAGTAGCAGGTAAAACAGTGGTGGACTAGACTGAACCTACGTTTCTTGCACAATTAATGCACAACCTTTTATTTCTGGACTCATCATCGCTGGGATGGAAAACAGCTGCACTGTGAGAAGCATCAGTCATTCTTCACACTCGTTGGGGGAGTAGTTGTGTGAAATTGCATTTGTTAGTAGGATGCCAGTTCAAGGGAAGGATGTGTTTGATCTTATTAGAATGCATGTTGTAGAACAATCTGATCCGCTGTTGCAGAACACCCTGAAGCATTTCTTGCTAAGGCACACATGAATAATATCTCAGGAGGATTTTCAAAGATTATAAGCTCTATTGGTGGTGATGGTTATGCTACACAATTCATTTGTAGCTAAAAGTCCTGAAGATGTTTTACAAGTGACATGAAGGCTCACAGCAAGAAGGTCCTGGGTTCCGTTCCTGGCCCAGGCAGCCTCTCCACCATGAGCTCCAGCACCCCCTGTGTCCCTGGTTAAGGGTGAGTGGCTCAGAGAATGAATGAATGAATGAATAAATGAATTAATGAAAAGATGTTTTACACAGAGAGGACAAACCGATATGTAGACAAAAGTATTGGGACGCCCTTAGACCAAGAGGAACTTTATTGACGTTGCATTCAAATACATAGACTTTAATATGCAGTCGGTCTTGACTTTGCAGCTAGAACAGCTTCCACTTTTCATGGAAGGCTTTCCTCAAGAGTTTGGAGTTTCTGTGGAAATTTTTCTCCATTCATTCTGTAGAGCATTTATGAGGTCAGAGACTGATGTTGTACACGAAGGCCTGGCTTGGAATCTCAGTTCAAGTTCATCCCAAAGGTGTTGGATGGGGTTGAGGTCAGGGCTCTGTGTGGCCAGTCAAGTTCTTCCACACTTAATAGAGCTCACTTTGTGCACTGGAGCACAGTCATGCTGGAATAGAAAAGGTTCTTCCCCAAACTGTGTCCAGAAAGTTGTCCCGGCGTTCCAAAATGTCTTGATATGCTGAGGCATTAAGATTAAGCCCTTACTGGCAAGTAAGGGGGCGCCTGAATGTAATAATAAAGCAGTTTCCCAATGCTTTTGTTTATACAGTGTACTTAGAATTCCTTACTCTAGGTTGCAATATAGGCATCATTTGTCTTCACAGGGCACTGACAGGTTTCCTTGCTTCAAGGGTGGTTTACCCCTACTTATTATAAACCAGCAGTCAGAAAGGCTTGCGTACATGCACTGGTCGAAGCAGCTACTTTCACATGAATGCATATTGCTCTGCAGTTTAATCATATTACAGATGTTGGTGAATAAGGTATTAGTGCCTTGCCCAGGGACTGGTGTGCTTGCCTGGCCTGGAATATTAAGGCCCCTCAGCTGTGATCCACCCGTTAATGCATCATGTAACAAACAATAGACCGTCTTAGTGTGCATTTCCAGTTTGCCTTCATTTTTGGTGTTCCAGTGATTATCACAAAAAAAAGTATGGCATGGAAATGTTCATCAGCATTGTGTTGTTCTTGTTTTGGATATTCATGCTGCTTTGTCATACTTTCCTAAATTATGTCCCTGTGATTTTTTTTTAACATCATAAAAACACAGAAAAAGGAAAAGAACATACATATACATTCACCATTTCTTTCAAAAATTCTTGAAAAAACAGTTGCAACACAAATCCATTCTCACTTAACTAATAATAATTTGTAAGAACAGGTCCAGTCTGGTTTACGCCCCTTTCATAGCACTGAAACAACACTTATAAAAATAACTAATGACCTTCTTATGGCAGCTGACTCTGGTCAACTTACCATCCTTATTCTTCTCGATCTGAGTGCTGCCTTTAACACTATCTCTCACTGTTCTTCTTAGTAGGTTAATCTCCATTGGTCTCTCACATACCCCATTAGACTGGTTTAAATCATACTTGTCTGGTCGCACTCAGTTCATGCAGCTTAAATCATTCACTTCTCAGTCCTCCCCTGTTACCTCTAGTGTGCCCCAGGGATCTGTCCTGGGGCCCCTCCTCTTCATTATCTACCTTCTTCCTCTTGGACACATCTTTCGTAAATATAATATTCATTTTCATTGCTATGCAGGTGACACCCAGCTCTATTTGTCTACTAAACCTGATGCCACTCTTCCCCCATCCTCCCTTACCCTCTGTTTAGCTGAACTTAAAGGATTATCACCAGGACCCCTTCCATCCACCACATCACTCCCATCCTTCAGCAGCTTCATTGGCTCCCGGTTAAGCATCGCATCAATTTCAAAATTCTTCTGTATACATTTAAGGCCATTCATCACCTCTCCCCCTCATATTTGTCTGACTTGGTTCAGATCACTGTTTCATCTCGCCGCCTCAGATCCTCCTCCTCTCTTTCTCTTTCTTTCGGTCCCATCCCCCCGTCTTGCCACTATGGGGAGCAGGGCCTTCAGCTGCTCTGCTCCTTGGCTTTGGAATTCTCTACCCCCTGACATAAGAAACATCACTTCTCTTCCTCTTTTTAAATCTAGGCTCAAAACTCACCTGTTCAAAATAGCTTATTCAACATAATCTCCTCCACTCTGTTTTATTACTTTGGATTGTTTTATGTAGATTCTGTAAATTGTCTGCTCTTATGCTTGTTCTTTTTATCATTCTGTCATGTACAGTGGCCTTGAGTGTTTTGAAAGGCACTTTTCAAATAAAATGTATTATTATTATTATTATTATTATTATTATTATTATTATTATTATTATTATTATTATTATTATTTGCTCACTGTACTGCACCGGGAGACAACAATTCCCTCAATCCTGCACCGCATTGCTGCATTTTTTTCCACCAAACTAGTTCGCCCACATACAATGCTCAGTACAGTGCTAACAGCGTAAGCCGAAACACTCATGTCTTAATTGATTAAGTTTTCATGGGAGTGAGCATCGTAAATTCACTCTAGTAACCCAAAGACTCCCTATAATTTGTATAAATATTAGCAATTCCTAATTCTTCACGGCTGTCCACAGACTGTCCATAGAGGATGGACGTTCCACTCCATGCATTTCCCAGAGTAGCCACTGAACATCTCAGTGTATTTAAATCGTGCCTATCTTGACGAAAGGTGCGGTGTCTTGAAATATCCATCATTTGTTGTAATTAAAAAATGTCAGTGTATGCCGCTTCTGTAGTTCTTTTTATGACTATCTTCGTAGAAACTGTGGGTGGTCTTTCCAGGGATCATGTGATCTTGAAACTGGAAAGTGTAAAACATGCCAAAAGCGAAATCAAGATGAGGATTAAGGAAGGAGAAATTATACTAATCACATTTAAAATCAGACCTGAACTCGCAGTCTGCATACAGGAGCCTCCAACATCCCCCAAGGCAAAATGGATTTAGCTTGATTCAGTTAAAGGCCCCCAACTGACTTCCAGTTGGTTTTCTCATGCTTCCAACTCTGTGGACCCAGTTTGGGGAAGAATCTTTTCTATTCCAGCAGGACTGTGTCCCAGAGCACAGAG
>JBBJLR010000001.1:37343274-37355089 GCA_037577145.1 Brachypetersius gabonensis
GACCGTTAGCTGTAAAAATCCATAGATAAGCCGCACCGTTGTATAAGCAGCAGGGTCCAAAGCAAGTGAAAAACAGTGGTTGTTTTTTTTAACTTAAAGTAATGCTGCAATTCACAGTTTAAATAAATTTACATTATATAAAACAGTTTCTTTGTGTTTGAATTTTTAGTTATGCATTTCCAGATACAAATTGCTATATTGTGATATATATCGTTATCGAGGTAGAAAATGGCTTCTACTGTGATAGAAGACTTTGCTTATATCGCCCACCCCTAAGATACAGTATGTATTCAGTACGATGTCAAATAATGATATTTATTATTATTATTATAAGCACTAATCCAGCCAATTAAATAAAGCTAGTTATGTTACATGGAAATTCTATAGGAATCCTGAGCAATACAAACTGCAACCAAAACCAAGTCACTCAAACCATCAATCAATGTTGGGGTGCATTAACCTACTACACACATGGGCAGTGAAAAGAGCAGAAAAGGGCTGCTGGCTCTACCTCAGTCAGGCTACCGGGCTCCCATGCACGTACAACCATTTTCCAAACATGTTGACTTGGGGTTATTTTCGGGAGGACATATTACACAAGTCAACACCCAGACAAGTAAACAACACTAGAAACAATCTAATAATCTCAAAACCACACCATCAGATGCCTCACTCGCTTTGACCTCAGAGCCGGACAGTCTTTGAATGGTGGCATCTGTGGCTGCCACATTTCAATGACATTGCTTAGTTAGGCATCAGTCATTGGCTAACTGTGCTGTATTGATGGGTGTGTTGGTCAGAGTTTCCATTGAACACCCAGTCAGTTACAGAACAGGCAATGAAGGACATGCTGCTGTGACAAACTGCAGCTGTCAGCAGTCGACTAAAACGTTACAAGAGTCTATCTGTTAAAACCTGGAACAGATCATGAGTCCTCATCTTAAAAAAATGTAAAGAACGCTTAAAAGAGATAGTTCTGTTAGCTGCACATTTTTATTAAAATGATTTTATTTATTACTCTTTTGAAAGGCTGAAAGGAAGCTATATCAAGGTTCTTACTGTGAAAATCTTCTCCCTTCATTTGCATATACTTAAAGTAAGCTCATTGGGAACAGTCCCCCAACGGATTTTCATAAAGCATTAAAAAGCCATTTAATTATCCATCTACATTCAGCTCTCTCCTTCCCTTACTTTCAAACTCCAGTTTGTTGCACTATTCATTACACCAGGAAAAATAAAAACACCTAATGAATTAGGCTGATTAATAGTTTACACAGCAAATAAGTTTCAGAAGTTCACAAATTTACACTTCAGCTTCAAAAACCAACTGCAAACTATGTTATGAATAATAATCAACACAGTGATCACTCAATTCATTCCTAAATTACACTGCAGCGGCTCCTAAACTGAGGAGACTGATTCTTAAAGAGAACTTTTCTGGAGCCATACATCGTCATTTCTCACACAACAGCATTTAGTGAAAGTAGTAAAGTGACTAATACGTCTAATCTATGTATGTACTGAAAATTCAGGCGTCATTGGGCACATTTACAAAATATTACACAGCCAGGAATATATCAGTTTGATTATTTTGAAAGTTGAAAACAGTACTAGACTGAACTTCACAAAACACTGCACTATCACACTGAAACAACTAACAAACCTCTCCTTCAAGCAAACAGGAGAATTAGATTCTCCTTAATGAAAGAAATATTACTTAGGACACATATTAGCACCAAATTAAGATACATTTATACTGACAACACTTAGCAACCTTTTGATACTGTAGTGACAATGCAGTAAACTCAAGATTCAGTTCAAGGGATGATTCAATGCTCCAAGTTTGATGCACTCGCAATACAATCAACAAAATAAGACCATTCAATATTCTCTCATTATTTTAAAGTGAAATTTGATTGAAGATAAAATGATGACTGTATTCAGTTCAGACAGTTTCCTAATGAGACTAGACCTGGAAGGCTTGGGAGGGTGATGTCTGAAACATATATGCCGCACTTTGGTATTGACACACTTGATGTTTATAGTGTTTAACACCATAAACAATGTAGTTACACTGCGTTATCACAATATTACATGCATTTTATCTGATAATCTATTGATGTCATGTACTGACAAACTGAGTAATAAGTAACGGTATGCCTCGTTCCAAATGTAACCTCCACAATAACTAGCATAACTGCTTTGAAAAATGCACATCCCTACAAGGAAACAAATTAAGACTGAAACAAGAATCTTCAATTGTGAATCACCACTGATTCTCAGTTATCACAACTTAAATATCGGTCATAGACATGAAACTGACCTGTGCGTTCAATGTAGTCCACACACTTCTCAATAAACAATGGAATAGGTCTCTCAGGAGTGACCAAGTTCTGCAGAGGCACCCCAAAGTAGTTGCTTTCCCAATTTCTTCGGGTTGGTGGATACAATGGCTTTGTAGCCTTTCCTTTAACCTAGAAAAATAAAATAATATAAAATGCTCAGCATACAGAGATCAAAACAGCTTATGATTTCCTACAGTAGTGTGGTGTAGTCATGCAATTTAGTTAACCCGCTAAACACAAAATAACCAAAAATAATATTACATATAAAGTTTTCAAGCAAAGACTGAAGTGTAAAGAAATGTACCTTTTTGGGTTCCTTGTTTTTTGGCGCTTTCTTTTTCTTCAGCTTCTTGTCATCCTGCTCTGGGTCTGAAGTGATGGCTGGATTGTCTATCCCTCCTTTCCAAGGATCCACTGGGGAGAGCAAGGGGTCTTCTTCACTGCCCCGGTTACCTCTTCCTTTTTTCTTCTTCTGCATTGCAGGCCCTGATTCGTCATCACTGACGTCAGAGTGAACTCGTCTATGGTACGCTTTCGTCTTGCTGAAAAGGATCTTGGAACGATGTTTGTATTTGGAGGGCCTTCTGCCACCCTGAGACTTCGACATGCGCTCAAAACCGTTCTCCTCATCGCCGTGCATCCCGTGAAGCCCACCAAAAGAGTTGCGCATCTTCACTATCCTGCTATGGGTGTCATCTGGAACAACGTAAATGTCATCATTGAAGCCTCTAGATTTGAGTAGAGTGTCTGCTGGCTCCGCATAATTATCAGTGGGTTCAAGATCCTCACCGTGGACCATCAATGGACCTCGTGATCTCCTGGTGCTCCTCATTCCAGCCTCAATGGTCTTCAAAAGGTTGGGGTCTAGCTTCTTAACATTAGGCTTGGGTAGCACAGGCTTAGGTCTCACTGGGGGAGGCACTTTGTGATTGCGTTCATGATCATTTACGGGTGTACTGTGGACAGGGTACTCATTGCCTTCCAGGTCAATTCGATACTTTCGTTCACTAGGAGTTGGCAGCAGTTGCACATCATCTCCTATAGGACTATAAGGTGGAGGTCCCTCTGCATCATCCTCGGAGTCTGCATAATATATGTAGGTTGAAGAATGACTGTGAGGTGACTGGGGGAAGACGTCTTCAGTGGTACCCGTTCCATCCCGTGTGTTGTCAAACATAAAGGAGCTCTCTATACTGTTCTTTTTCTCAAGGACCTCGTTGAAAAATGGAGTGAACACTTCTGTCTGCCTGTGGTACTGAGACAAGGAGTAGAGTGCCGTAAATTTAGCTGTGATTTCCGTGGCAATGTGCTCTCCCTCAGTCATAAGCTCCTTGATTGCTTCATTCTCAAAGAAATCAGCCTGGCTGTCTGTGATGGCCACCATTTGGACTGGAATGACATCTTGGACTTCTGCCAAGAATGCCCGCAGCATGGCCATGGAAGACTTTCGTTTTGCTGAATAGACAAGTATGTATCCGTGGACCAACTCATCCTTTCTGATTCCAATTGAAGAGTGGTATGAGAGAACAGTGACTTGGATGCGTCTGCGGCTATCGCCGATAATTTTGTCAAGGATCAAGGTGTTACTCTGGCCAGGCTGACCAGCACTGCAGGAATGTGAGTCCAAAAAAGGTGAGAGAATAAGATCCACGCTAAACGGATCCCCACACATGGCACACATGACTATCCGTAGATCCGTTTCAGAGACGTCTTTGATTGAGGGCATTGGGCACATCACATCAAAATTGTGCTTTAGGCCCTCTAGGACTGCTCTGAGTGCCTGTTTTATTTGAGACTCATTAAACTTTCGTGGAAAGGTCCCAGAGGGTATGTCTATGAATGTGCACTGCAGCTTATTGGCAAGCTGTTGGCCCTGATGCCTTAAAATAGGCATGTTTTTGCAAACACTGTCTCGCTGACTAGCTAAGATGAGAATAAATGGTAATGGCTGGGTAAACCTGTCTCTTCTGTTCTGGACAATCTCAGCTCGGATTCGGTTTATGCGGTCGCCAATGTAATTGAGTGACTCTATTGAGCTGAAAACACAGAAGAACCCGTGAGGTTTGAAAGTCGATACCCAAGAATGGCTCAAAAGCATGGGAGAACTGACATCAACGGGCAAAAGGTCTAATTCATAGATTTTACCATCCAAAGTGTACTCATCGTCGGTTGACTGAGCTCTTATTTCATTAGCAAGTTCTTGAGCAAGTCCTTCTCTGCCGACAAGACACAAGTTAACTTTATCCAGACTGGCGCTGTTGTAGTAAAGACTGGTGCGACCATGGTCCAGCTGAACCAGCCTGTTCGCAAGGACCTGCTCAACTTTCAGATCCACACAGCTTGCCCCACTCAGACATGTCTCCTTGGTAGGATGATACACAAACCCAATGTGTTTCAGCAATAGGGACTCCCTATCTGGGGCAAGTTTCTGAAGAGCCCTGTATCTAGGCTCCTCATTAAGTACAGCGTGGATTTCACTCATTTTGTCACAGCTTGGGGTGGCATTCAAATCCAGGTCATAAAACAGCTCTGCATGTTCAAAGAGCATTTCCTGAAATTCCTCTTTGGCCCTTTCAACAATTTCCTGCTGATGCCGCCCGTAAACATCTCTGCGATCAGCCTCGGTGATATATTTGTATGCCTCGTCCTCCATCACAAAACACATGACCTCCTCCCAGGGTTGGCCAGGGCCTATGAAATGCACTCGTTCCAGTATCTTCTTGAATTTTTCCTTCATTTCCAATCGCCTCTTCTCAGATATCAAATGCTGGACGTGGTTTTGATAAATCCTCTCACCTTCCACAGTTTTAAGGATGTCAAAGGGCACTCTTCTGTCATCGGTTTTGTTAATGTGATCTGTCTCATCCCAAGGGGTTTGCTCCAGCACAACAAAATAGTACTGAAACTCAGCCCTGCTCTTCATGAGGTTCTGAGCCTCTGCCCAGTTTAGGTTCTCAATCTCTTCTAAATTGTTAAGCAACTTGTGAAAATTTTTTGGAAGATTGGAGAGATACTCCTCTCTCCTTTTCTTGATATGCTCTTGCCTCAGCTGTTCAATGTGCTTCGAGAAGCTGCTCCTAGCCTTTCTGGTGCCCTCCAAATTGATGAACTCCTCATAATCTGGGTGGTTTTTCAACGTATTGCTCACAATTTTCCAACTTGTGTGATAATCTCTAATCGTTTGCACAATTAACTTTTCAAACCTGTCTGAGACAGTAGCTACTAACTGTCTCTGGGTTTTGTACGCCTCCAAATAAGGGATGATTTTGGGTTTGCCTCGCGTTTTGTCCAACTGCTGGGTCAGAGCATTAAAACAGAGCTCCACATTGACAGATGATCGAGCTGAAGTCTCGACCACCAGAAGACTCTTTTTGCTGGCAGCAAAGGTCTGAACATCCCTTAAATATTGCTCTACACATTCGTCACATTTTGTTGCAGCAATGACAATAGGTTTTTTTGACTTGGCAATTTGTGAGTGAAGGCTACTGATAAATTTTATCTGGTCATCAAACTTTCTATTGCATCCTTTGCTTACATCTATGCACAAGACAAAACCGTCAATATTCAGCTTCCCGTCAGGCATCTGTTTCTGATCAAAGTCCTGCTCCAAGCCAAGCTGATCTGTGCAAATATACATGAGTTTTTCAGCAGACTGCAACTTTGTGGTTGCAGCTCGCTTTGTGTACGGTTGCAAATTTGTGCTCCGATGAGGCAAAAAAGTCTGGTCATCAATAAATTCAGTCTGTTCGATGACTTGAATTCTACACTCAAGGCCATCGTCCCCTCTGTGTAGCACTTCCCCCCAGTACAGAAAGTGATCATTATTCACCACACGTCCTCCAAAGTCAATTGTGCTCAACACAGAAGTGTGCTCAGAGTAGTAGCTGTCTGCGCTGGGGTGCACATATCTGTTACACAGGCAAGACTTGCCCACACCACAGTTGCCCTTTTCTTTCTCAGTGCCTGATAGCCCAACGACACTGATGGCATATGTCGGTGGACGGGGCTCCTTATTCTTGGCCATTATATTGCCCCTCTCATTGCCTTGTCACTCGAAGCAAAGTCTGCCAGCAAGGCAAAGATGAAATTCCATTTGCTACTGGTGATGCATCTCCATGTCCCACTCTGAACTTGTCGATGTTCCTTTCTGCTGGATCATCCGTTACGGGGCAGCTACACTTGCCCTTGGGTATCACCTACCTGCAATGTCATAAAACAGAAAATACTGGATGATTTCAGAGACATCACTGCTACTGCTACTAGAAACATGACAGCTGAGTGAATGTCTAAGGACATACTACTTTAACCATAAATCTAATTCTACTGTGCATTAATAATAATCTATTCATAGAACATCACACTGCAGTGTAACAGAGGGAATAGTAACAGTGAGTGAAATATTAGGCTATGTCATTAATACGTCGAAGCAGTATAGTCAAAAAGTATTATGTAACATTGCGGACATATTTTCAAAAAGCTGTAAGCCGTTTACTACAAACGTTTGTTTAGGCATGTTTTAGGCTGCAATTAGGGCAATTGGGTGCCTGACTGGATGGATCCTTAATGGACCCCCACTCAGTGATGTGCTTTTGATCTTTTGATGGTGACAGCTATCTGAATATTGACACTAAATATTTAGAATTGCGAATACTGTTTATGCAAACAATTACAAATATATCAAAAAAATAAACAGAGCCAGGTCTCTAATAAGTATGAATTCTCTTTCTACAATAGGCTGATACGTTTTGACCCCCTTAAATAAACTACATGAACAAGCTTGTGCCCAAGAGTTGTGTATATGAGCAATTTCAGGGGGCATTTAGTAATTTAATAGGGACCGTTTTTTTGCTGCCTCACAGTATGTATGACGGACCAAATTCAGATGCGTTCACAAATCCAGACAGCACCCGCCCTGTGGTCAGAACAGGTCATTCATGCAAGAGGCCACTGGAAACATTACAACCGAGCACACTGTAAGACACATTAGTGTCAGCCCATGCACAATAACGGTGCCAAAAATGTTTACTGCAACTGGACTGACCTAACATGCATGTGGAATGGACATATACAACCTCAAAAACTGACAGCATTTGCTTGAAGAACATATTCGCCTGGAAATCTCTCTACTCTTCTACTCTTGCTCTTCTACTGACCAGTGCATAGCATGGTGTGGATCAGTAGGATTTCTAGGCATTAAAACTGGGTCTGGGTTTTTCAGGCAAAACATGTTTGTTGCTTTGAGCTTTTTCAGTTTCTGTCCCGGACGACCAAGCCACGGTTTAGTGTTTCAGGGTGTGTTAGGCGCAGAGACTATATTAAATCGTGTAGCACTGTGACCTCCGGTGAAGAGCACTGCTTTGGATTAATGGGGGCAATATCACAGAAGTGATACAACTATTAGATAAAACTAAGTAAAAGACAATCGAAGACTTTCCCCCATCGATGACACATCACAAATTCAGTCCGTGTGAGGAAAACCAGGAAAACTAGTTAGTCATTTATGAAGAAGCGTGTCGCAACACTGACCTGACTAATCACAAAACTACCTAAAAACACTGAATATTCTCTACATCGACAAATCACTGCCACCTTTTTCCAACAACCGCCTCTCATCAAACTCCTCTTGTCTCCTCACATTTTAGTCGCAGCACTTGCATGCTCACACTTACCTACACAGGGACTTCATAACACACACATACACACTGAACACCTATTTTAAAAAGAATACTTGAGTATTTCTATACAGCATGGGCCAATATTCCCAAGCAGATACACTTTATGAAGGAAATATTATACTGACACAAGTACAGTTAAAAGTGACCATCTGTTCCACTTTTAAAACACCATTAACAAAATATCACCTCTGTCTTATATATTCAGTTTAACATTTTTCATAGAACACAAAATGACAATATTAAATCGACCTTATGAGATTACAACAGTCTCATACATGTAAACACATTGATGTCTATCACTTAGTCTATGTCAACTACAGTGTAATAACATCTGAAACTACTAATCCTGGCATGAGCTATTTTTAAATACTCAAGTACTTCGTTTTAACACGTTATTATAGGCTTTATACGTGTGTCATGAAGTCCCTATATAGCCAGCCTATAAATAAAAATGTTGCCTGATTTATATAATGTGGTTTTTATCTGGGTTGGAGTCTCCTGAAGGCAGTAAACACGAGGTGGTCGACCCTGAGAGGGGTCTGGGGGGCTCTGGCTGAATGGACCAGAGCTATTGTTACAGAGATCCACGCCTGCTAGCCAACTTACTTCGACGTTGGACTTTTTTTAACCCTCGTTTATACTCAAACGGTGCATTAATGGACAAAAATAGATCTAAAACAGTAACTACAGGCACTTGTGGTGTAATTTAACCCTGACAGCTGGCTTTAGTCCGAGAAAAATCAGAATAACTTAGAGAAATCTCACTCCTTCGACCAAAATCAGTGGCTTGAATTAACGTTCAAACGAGAGATAGCCACTCACTGTAGCTAATTTTGAACGTTATGACGGCGTCATTTAACGCTATTACCGACTGTACAGTTAAGAAGGAATCATCTGAAGTGTTTAGTCCCTTCTGGGTAATAAAAAAGGAGCTACATCCTCAACGCAGGCCTTGGACATGGTCTCCCCTGTTTGTGTGTGTGTGTGTGTGTGTGTGTGTGTGTGGTAGCAGGAGCTGCTAGCTGGCTATGTCCTGGTCTTCCGTCGTGGAGAAGCTTTGGAAAAGACCAACAGAGCCGCAGAGACACAAAAACAACCTCCTCCAGAACACACCAACACCAACACCAACCGAGCAGAGAGAGAAATACAGTCACGACACTCCTTTTTCCAAACGCATTCCCCTACCTAACATGGTCGCTCCCAGCTCCCAACACCACAGAGAGGAGGAGGAGGAGGCATTCCCACTATTCCACCTCAGACAAGCAGCACAATTTCAAATACTCCAAAGTCCTAAGCGTCGGAAGGAATCCGTCTGATTTCCCAAAAAAATGGCTAGAACCGATTTTGAACAGAATCTGTGGTAAGCGTGTAATCCGAGTCGGACTCCCTCCCTTCTCATTCCAGTCAGTAATGGCGACGGATAGATCCGGCTCTCTCTCTCTCACTCCCTCCCTCCCACTCTCCCTCTCTCTCTCTCTCTCTCTCTCTCTCTCTCTCTCTCTCTCTCTCTCTCTCTCTCCCTCTCTCCCTCACACATAGACACACGCTCACACATTCACAAACACACGTACTGTCTCACAGGAACTTTCTTTTCCAGCCCGTACCTTTCCCACTAAGGCTAACTAACATCTTTTTCTGGGATCATACACAACACGGTCAAAAAGTATTGGGACACCTGACCGTCCCACCAACTAGGACTTCAATGATATTGCATTTAATTACTTTGACTTTAAAATGGAGTTGGTCCCATCTTTGCAAATAGAACAGCTTCCACTCTTCCTGGAAGGCTTTCCACAAGAGTTTGGAGTTTCTGTGGGAATTTGTGCCCATTTATTCTGTCGAGCATTTATGAGGTCAGACACTGATGTTGGACGAGAAGCCCTTCGTTCCACTTCATCCCAAAGGTGTTGGATGGGGCTGAGGTCAGGGCTCTGTTCAGGCCAGTCAAGTTCTTTCACTCGGAAACTCATCCAACCATGTCTTTATGGACCTTGCTTTGTGTCATGCTGGAATAGAAAAGGTTCCTCCCCAAACTGTGTCCCATGGAGGCATGGTGTTGCCAAAATGTCTTTAAGATTGCCGTTCACTGGAAGGAAGGGGACTGAAAAACAGGTGTGTCCCTGTTCATTTGGTGTGGTTTATATAGTGTAAGATAAGGCATGCAAGGTAACTTACGATTATTGCTAAGAGCTCAAATAGGCTATCGTCCCTTTTCCTCCTGCAAGAGGAATTTAGCCCATCACTCTTCCAGTAAACAGATAAATCTGAGAGAAAAAACACATTTGTGGTGTCATTTATGTGAGTCAGCTGCTGTAACCAAACTCTGCTAATACGTTGGGGTTTTTTTTATTGTTACGATCAGTGCAAAAGGAACACAGCTTATTGTTCCACTGTCCCTTGAGGGTCACACGTTTAGCTTTGCAGTATAATAAAAGGTTCTTCTAAACATATACTTCTTTTTGAAATAATGCATTTGCAGACTATACAGAACTATTTGTTTCATTTAGTGTTTTGTCAAACACATTTTGCTAAATTTACCCCTGGAAGTGGGAAACCCATTGTCCCCTAGGCTTGTTTGGGTGTGGGCTCAGCTGTCTCTTCGCAATTCAAATGCAACACAAAGCGTCCTGAGAAGAGCAAGACGCCCTGTCCTGTTTACACTGTCCTTTTCTGTCCATAACTTTCTCACTTAAGACCCGTCTTTTTCTTTTTAGGCTGTTTTGTTGTTGTTGTTATTGTTGTTTTTCGCTTTCATAAGTCATAACCATATAATAACCATATAATCTTCACAGTATTATAATGTAAATAACATTCGAGAGGGAATCACTTCTATTTGGCCCTGTCTGCTGGGAGTGCCATCGGTCAATATGAACAGGAACGGGCAGCAGGAATTTGAGCCCAGAGCTTTTTATATGTGCTGGGACAATTCCAGCTCATTGTACTATGGCTGACCTCCACATTGTTAATGCAGGAATCCATCGATTGTAATAGTTGTAGTCGTGTGAACTGAACTGATGAATCTACTTTCACTCATAGGTTTCCACGTTTTCAGAACTGAATCACATATAAGGGCAAAATCGTGAAAGTGCTTATAAGTCACTGCAGGCTACTTCTGCATATTCGCCCACGCACAGTCATGTTGTTTTCAGTGTAGTTATGACAGGAAAAGTTCCCTTTTTTCTTGGTTAAAATATCACATTTACAGTCAGTGGACCTGAACTGAAACCTGGCTGCTACTCGTAACCATTCAGTTATGAGTACATGTTAAAAAAATGCTATATAAGATTAGAAGACTGAATTAAACTGTATTTAATTCCAAGCACCTGCATGTGGATCCGGACTTCAAATCCAACTGATGTATCAATATTTCAGTAGCTACTGAATTATTCATTGTGGTTACCAGATAATCAAGGGTTAAAGCTGCAAGGAAGTTTCATTTGAGCTTTTCTGTTCATTTCTATGCTGGAGTTATACTTTTCCAGGGTTCCTGACCGTAAATCAATGGCAAAGTAACCTGCGACCTGTGTAATGTATTCTTGGTCTAGAGGTCAAGCATTTGACTACTCTCAAAGGGATCTGGTCCTACAGAGTAAACTGAATGAAGTATGAGGTTATTTTCGATTCGTAGGTTTCTTCCAGCAGCCATCATGCACCCATGTCTCAGAACATTGTGACATCACGAGTGTTTTCTTCCTTCAGCAGTGTTGGGCACGTACCTTTAAAAAAGTAATTAGTTACAGTTACTAGTTACTTCTCACAAAAATTAACTGAGTTAGTAACTGAGTTACATCATTA
>JBBJLR010000001.1:37439624-37451029 GCA_037577145.1 Brachypetersius gabonensis
TTATTCTAATATTCAGCTGTTTTTGCTGCAGAAAGAAGCCACTGCTGATAGAAATGACTTCAAACAATTTGCACAGGCGCCTAAGACTTTTGCACAGTACTGTAAATCCTATCCATGATGTTGCTGCTAAAACCTTCTAAATTTGTCCTCCTAAGTGTTCGTGATTTTAGTTGTCCAGATGTTTTACACATCTAATATGTTCTAACAAATCACAAGCCTCCAGTCACACCGAACTTGCCGCCTGCTAGAGAACGCGTCCACTTCTCTGGGCCACATGGAAACACCTCCTGGAGGTTCTTTTTGTACTCTGAGTTATTGTCCATGATGATGCGGTCCTGATTCCTCCTCTCTTGTTGATGCACTTGTCTGGCTGTTCCTAGAAATCACAAACTCCGCTCACATTCAGAGATCCTAAGTGACTAGAACCCTGAACCCAAGATGAGATTTAAGATGCATGAACAATAACAGCATTTATCTATACAGTAGATTTCCACTTGTACTTGTAAAGAGACACGGCAAAGCACACAAAATAGTGACGAATCTGGAAAAGGTTTTCTTTATAATTTGATTTGACTTCTCTGGCATCAAAACTATCGGAAAACAATGTCTAACCTTTTAGTGTGTAGTAGCTTTTAGAGCAGTAGGCCTAAACTGCCATCCAGGACTCACTTAACAAGTCTGTAATGTCTTTAAACTGTGCCATGTCTCTAAGAAGGTCATCAGAATAGCAGTCAACAAGTCTGTCTCATACAACACCACTCTAAATGGATTTGTTAAACCAGGGCAAT
This sequence comes from Brachypetersius gabonensis, assembly GCA_037577145.1. NCBI lineage: Eukaryota > Metazoa > Chordata > Actinopteri > Characiformes > Alestidae > Brachypetersius > Brachypetersius gabonensis. Next base: position 37,440,413 of record JBBJLR010000001.1, read on the forward strand.
TTGAACAGTTTATGAACTTGTGATGTCTACGACTGTTCAGTATTTGAAAAGCTTAAAAACTTAAAAGTATTTGCGCTTAAAATGCATGTTAAGGTTACATTTCCGACAGCCACAGTTCACCATTTGACCCACCTGAGTAGAGTTCCTGTTCATACTCATTCTCAGAGTGATAAATATATTTTCCAGCACGAGGGTTCAGGTGGTCCTGCAGACGAGCGGGTTTTGGGGTCTCCATATGTTTGACCGTCACATTGTTTGCTGTCTGGTTGAATCCACCTTGCTCTTCTGTGCAAACCGGTGGGGCATCATGACCCTGTACCCTGTGAGAAGATTTTATTTTAACAGCCCACACGGATTTACAGCTTTGACAGGATCAAACAGTTTTGATCCAGTCAAAATTCTACAAGACAAAAGATATGTTCACTCAACAGTTTGAGGGAATCTGGCATTGAATACGTTTTGTTTTCTTTGTTGGTTTGTACTGGGACACTTTAATGAACATGAATTAAATAAGCCAGTGAAAGCCAACTGCCCAAATTTCAACTGTATTCCCTGATTTCTGATGACATTAAGCCATACATAGTACACAATTTACACACAGACAGAAAAAATGCGATAGATTATGAATAGGGGTGCTGCTAGGTGGTTGTTGTGGTATTCCAGGTGTTTGCTAGGGTGGTGCCATGTGGTCCCATGCATCACTAGACATTTCCTATAGTATCTTATTCTGTTCATAGTAGGTAGTGTATTTGTATTGATATATGTGGGACATAGCTATACCCACCATTCATTGCTATGGAAAAAAAATGATAAAACCATCCAAACCACGCACACACCAGATTATCTTGAAGAACTATCCTGAAAACCATGTGACTAGTTATCCAGCAAGAAGGTAAACATATCAATTAGAAGAATATTGTGTGAGATAGCGATTGTGTTATCCTAAGCATAACTAAATAACCAAAACGGAACCAAATTTTTGGTCTCGGGATCAAAACTTTATCTGTGTCATTACATCTCTCTTACCTGTAATGTGGTGAAGGTGCCTTGGCTTTGCTCTGCAGACTTTTGAGTTCTGTGCTGGGTTTTGGCGCATCGTAAAACCCACAGAAGTCTTCCTCACACATGGACTCCTCCATTACCAGATCTGTGGGAACAGCCGACCCATACTGACCCCTCAGCAGTGACTGCACGGCTGCTTTGTGCTGACTCTGTGAGGGGATCTGCTGACTGACGATCCACTTTGCGGTGGTCTTGGTCAGCTTCTTTAACAGAAACTCTTCCCACTTGTTCCTACAGTTCTCCTTCTGCTTCCCTGCAGTCACGTCTTTGAGGCAAATGGACTCCTTTGAGGGCTTTCTCAGCCCTGTCCTCTTAACGGAGCCCAGCGTTGCACCTTGGTGGCTGGGAATCGTAAATGACTCCTTTGTAGTCAGGGGGATGGGATGTGTGGTCTGTACTGCAGGCAGAACTCTAACCAAGTCTCTCACGTTCTCCTGTGCATCAGGACCAGTGTGGTGAGGAGACAATTTGATTACATCCTTTTTTCTGCTCTTGAATCTGGGGCCTGGTGCCAAAGGCCCAGAAGCGCGGAAAAGCCAGCTGAAGTCAGCTTTGTAGTATGAAATGTGGTCCGCCCCCATCTCCCACATGACATCTTGAGAAAAGGACAGGCCCTCGGAGGCATTACTGAGGAGCTGTCGGTAAAGATGCTCGCCTCTGCGAGAGTGGCAGTGTTCCATGATGCCTTTTGACCACTCTGAATCCATGGGGCTTCGTCACACTACACTGAGAATGAATTGGGAAGATGCCAGGCACAAAAAAAATGATCAGCTTAAAGCGATGGCGTCATATTCTTAGGGATGCACCGGTAAAGGAAATTGTGTGCCGGTGGTAATATTAAGTATTATTTTTATTTTATCTGTGGATGCCAATACTTGAACATTTATAAAATGTCAAGATTAAGAATAAATCCAAATGAATTACTCTGCAGAGAATGGCTTTGCTTTTCCAGAGTACAATAAATGTGCTGTTAAAAATCTGTTGCTGGTTGTAATGACCAAAAAAATAAAAAAGGCTTTATCTGCCAATACCAATATAATTCTGGTGTCATTGTCCAGACCTTATCATTATTACTGGACAGCTAAGATGAAACACTGACTCTTCTTACATCTACGATCACAATATCTGTTGCTCTTCTCTATGGTCGTATATGATCAACGGAACACACAACTACCATTTTTTAATAATGATTAAGTCTTCTTTTTGTCACCTATCACATTAAAAAAAAGTCCTTTGTTTACATTGCACAGAAAGACCTCTAAATCTGATAGTGAAAAACAAAATCTGAAACAAACCCAAGAACCCAATCCAGTACCGAAAGCAAAACTAAACAATCACTTCAGTAGAAGGAGGACTAACTTTATCATACTAACATTCGTAGCTGAAGAAAAGGGGTTCATGATCAAGAACAGTCTTCTAGCTTCCAAAATATAGCTGTAAACTGCAGGTCTGCTCTTGTGTTTACAAGAGTTCTTCCTAAAAGGCTCACCAGTTTCAACACAAATCCTGCAGCAACCATTACCTCACACACACCAGAGCTCCGGACTCCACTTGTTTAATCCAGAAGTACCACTGGACACCTCAGGGTTATGAATTCGATACAGGAACACCTTTTCTTGGCCTTTCATACTGTAGTGAAAAAATAGTTTCACATGGTTGTTGCTAGATTAGCGTGTTGTTATCGACTGCTGCGCGTTACCATGGAGACGAAGCGTTTCGGAGCAGAGGAGATCTGAAATCTGACCTCAGATCAGCGTTTTTAGATGTTTGTCATTTAAAAAAAAGATACAGGACAGCTCAACATCTTTACCAAGTTTATTTCTAATCATTCTTAGTAACAGTCACGGCCTTTTAACAGCGCTAGCCTGATCAGAACACACACTGTATGAACAAAAGTATTGGGACGCCTGCACATTTCACCAACAGAGACTTTATGGAGTTGCGCATCCCCCCCCCGCCATCTTTTGCAGCTATAACAGCGTCCACTGTTCTTGGAAGGCTTTCTACGAGATTGTGGAGTGTTTCTGTGATAATTTGTGGCCTAAAGCATGTATGAGGTCAGGCGCTGTGCCGGCCAGTCAAGTTCATCCACGCCTTCTTCCAGCCATATTAGATGATCGTCACCACAGTCATGCTGGAATAGAAAAGGTTCTTGCCCAAACGGTGTCCACAAAGTTGGAAGCATGGCAAATATAGTGGTATAGGCTACTGAAGCATTAGAATTGCCCGTCTCTAGAAGTAAGGGGCCCCCTGCATTCAATAATTAAGAGGTAAGTCCCAATACTTTTGTCCATATAGTATAGTAAATATGTCCAGTGTACAATCAACATAGTGTGGAGTGAAAACCCAACAGGCTCCTCCAGTTTACACCTTCATGACGGAGGCAGCACTTCCAGTATACAATTAAACACGAACGCACAGTGAATATGATCCCGGGGATCTGGCTACAAACGCATATAAAATAATTATATTTTAGCCATAGCAAACAATGTGGTAGTATCCACTGATGGCTTGCTTTTAATTTTCCTTTTTACAGCAGCCCCTCCCGGCACGTGTTTTAATATAGTGTTCCATTAAGAGGCTACATCTTTAACAAGGTGTTTCTGCAGCTACTGGCACTTTTAGATCATCTGCATTGAATTTTTAGATGAGTTCACATATGTAGCTTAAAGCCCAGAAAACAGTTGCTTATATACAGATCTGTTTGTGAATGAAATGAGCTGATGTATTTTATGAAGAATGTTTTGCAACAAAATTCTACTAGTAATTCCATGTCCCATGTGACACATAAATGTCCAAAAAAAAGAAAGAAATGAATAAATAAAATCTAAAATAAACGTACTGTCGAAAAGATAAGACATGGAGTGAGGAGTGGGAATCTTAATAGAAAATAAAAGTACATTTCTTTTCATGGTCAGTATTTTTTGCTGATCTTTACGACACAATGTATATCTAATGAATTTTGATATATCATCATTTCAAATCATTTCAAATCAATTTCAATGTCATATTTCATATTTATTCAGTTAAAGGCAATGTAACAGGCTGGGCTATTTGCTATTTATACTGAAACTCTGAAAATATCTTTATCGCCACAGCAACTGAAACACTTTTGTGGAAGGGCACATGCCACAATGTTCATTATTTGCATTATAGACTATTGCAGATATATTTGTGGAGGTTCATTTCTAATCATATGAACGGCCAAATGTTCCTGTAATTTTAGAAACACCCAATTAAGGGATAAGGAACATCTTTCATTGTGCTTAACCCATTAACTCACTGCCCATTGGAGATATGCTCTATGGTTATTTGAGATATGTCTTATAATGCTGCATTGAGAAACTCTCACAGGACAGCTGCAGAGTGTGACCAAGCAGAAGCCACAATTGGTGCCAGAATTCGTACATTAAGGCATTTGAGCCAGTCATTTGTAGTATAAGGAACTCCTCCTCCCCTCAGACTTCACTCTGAGAGGATGCAGCCAGGTGCCCTGTTTTGATGACTGATAGTGTTTCCATAATAGGCAGCAAATGAGAAAGAAAGCAAGGAGTGTATCTGTGATTCCACCTCAAATGTTCAATTTTTTCATTCAAGAAATTGTTACACCTTAGGAAATACTGTGACTGTTACTTTCCAAATATGATGACCAGGTAGGAAGTCATAGTAGACCACATTCTGCATGACGGAAACATGCTTTCATGAGCACTGTGCTTTTGTAGTTCTTTAAGCAATTACAGTCATTTAGCAGACACTTTTATCCAAAGCGACTTCTAATCCTTACCAACAGGGGGCAGTCTCCCTGGAGCAACTAGGGGTTAAGGGTCTTGCTCAGGAACCCAGTGGTGGTGCTGAAGGTAGGATTCGAACCCATGAGCTCTTGGTCCAGAGGTATGTATCCTCCCCATCATGTCACCATCACCCCTCATGTAACCGACTTTGGCTTGAGCACATGCTTCTTTCATGTATGACTACACAAATACACTCTATACACTCCCGCGCTACATTTGTCCAGAAATTAAAGGCATGGGACCTACTTCAGTCTTTAAGTTATGCTGAATAAAAAACTAACATGTATTTCAAAATGTACTAGTCATAGCGGATTTTCCACGTATTGGTTTGAATGGTCAATGGTACAACAGTTAATTGCTCGAGCAAAATGTAATGCAACAGAAAATAATAAGGCGGTGATGACCATTCAGTGCAGCAACACTAAGAAAGTGCACGAGTGAATCTATTCCATAAGACAGACTGAAACCTCTGAGCTGAAAGTGCTTCCTGTGTGAGTTACAGAGTTATCCAGTCAAACTACACTTACAAAAATTTATGTTTTACATTCTTCATTTCTATGCAACAGCAAATGACCACTAACAGCCCCCCCCACATTCATTATATATAAGATTTACCTTATTTTCATTTTCATGTTTTTGCAGGTTTCACATGCTTTTCATTTTTATCTTAACAGTAGGGCTACCTAAGGTTAAACCAGACCTCAGGGAACCCCAGACTGTCCACATCTTTGTTCTAAATGTGTTGCTGTGTTTCTAGTGGTCCCTAAGGACCGGTTTCAGAACCTCCGCCCTAAGGCATACACAATTTTTTACCATCTGTTCTTTCAGGATTTTCCTAATTATTTCCAGACATTCACCTATTTTGTAGAACAAACAAGATTTGTTGTACATGCATCTTTTCATTGTATTTGAAGATTTCTTTTGGGGGTGGGGGGTGGGGGTTGTATCAGTAAAATGAAGCCCTTTGGGTAAAACCAGATTCAAGACAGACAGGGGCAACTTATGTTGCTTAAGTGCACAGGAGATAACTTTTTAAAAAGAGTTCTCTAGCCAACCACAGAGGCCTTTATGAGCCATGTGTTTACTTCTACTGGATATTAAAGCAAGTCAAATGAGTGAAACTGCCTTGTCCAGTTCCCCTGCAGTTCAGATGACTGTCATAATGCTTTTTCTCACAGTAAAAACATCTTTTAGAATGCCCAATGCATGCAGTTTTACAGGGAAGTCTCCAGACAGCAGGAACCTCTCCGGACGTAGTACCTCCTCACCTCTGAATGCTCCCCACAGCCCTCAGGCCTGTGCACGATGAGAACAGGGAAGAACTGGGCATCCTGGTAGTTGGGTGGACTGTCATTGAGGGCAAGCTGGCTGGAGTATGACCTGCAGCACTGATCATCTGGGCAGCAGCGCTCAGTCAACGTACTGCTGCGGCTCCTCCACAGCCCCACTGTGTGCCTGGAACCGTACATTCGACACAGAGAAAAACGAGAAGTGTCCAGGGATACCCGTGAGTGGGAAGTGTGGCGGGAAAAGATGGAGGAACAGCTGGAGGTGATGGTGGCTCGTCGTCCTCCTTCAAGCTGACAGCAGTGCTCGCAGTCTCGTACCAAGGTGCCATAGTTTTGACTTGGGTAGCCATCCAGCAAGAATCTGTTGGAGGACCTGCTGTCGTCCTGGCCTGACCCAGACCCCAAGTTCATCAGCATGGCTTCTGAGTAGCTTGGGATAAGTTGGCGGTTTGAGCGAATGTGCCACTCCAACTCGGTGCTGTCCACCGTGTCTCCTCTAGGGATTCCACACCGGCTGTTCCTCACAGGAGCCATGTCTTCTGGAGATGGACTGCTGTACTCCAGCCCAAAGAGTTTCTCCACCTGGTAGTGCACATAGGCGGTGCGATACTCTATAAAAACCCGAAGGGGCCAGGACAGCATGAGGAGTGCTGCCAGCCAGAAGGCGACCTGTGAAGTGTACCAGGGTAACCTCTCAGGATCCACATAGGCTATGAGGTGCTCTTTAAAGTCCATATTCTTCAGCTGCATGCCCTCACGTGCCTCCATGTAGTCGTCCAGGCCCTCGATTTCCGAGAAGAATCTGGCCCGTTGGTTGAGATATGAATTCTCAGGTCCTGATCCTGCAAAACTAAAGCACTTGGTGAAGCGTAACCTTGTGGCTGGGTGACCCTCCAAGCCTTGCAAGTCTCTTGAGACATCCTTCATTCCACAATGGCTGTAGTCAAACTCGCCCTCGGCGACGTGCGTGTTGACGCGCTCGTGATAGACCTGTGTTGTGGTGTAGGCATCTCCGTTCCGGTAGCGGGTGACCTGACGAGTCCTCCGTACAAAATGGTAGCTGATGGCTTTCCACCAGACACATGGCCGAGCCTGCCGCATGCGCAGCACCCGTTCATACACGCTGTCCACATTGGCCTTGTATTGGAGCTCACTGCGGGCACGGCAGTGCCAGCACTCCATCAGGTAGACCACATAGAGCATGAGCAGGAAGGCCAAGGGGATGAAGACATAGCCATCGGAGCAAGGGCTGTCGTGATAGATCATGGAGCGCCCTCCTCCATCTCGCAGCGAGTTGATGGAGGTCAGGGAGGAGGTGCTGGAGGAATCAAAGCTCAGCTTGGTGACACGAGTCAGTTGGCACCAAGCCACAGCACCCAGACAGCTGTACATAAGCAGAGACAACAGAAGGCAGCGCCAGTGCATCTCACGACACATAGATGCACTCAAGGATTGCTTCACTGGCCTTTGCTGCAGACACATAGAAGGAAAGAGACAGAGAGAGAGGATGCAGATGTCATACGACACTTAAGACTCAAGCATTTTTCAAGTGTATTGAAAACAGCTGCAAGACAAGGTCGGAATCGATCTCTTAGAAAACTCACAGTACGAGGCAGTAATAGATTATCGAAGAGATCCTCCAGGGATTTAAGTCCATTGATCTTAAAGGACCATCCAAATGAGGCAGTGTTTGCCAAAGGAACTGCGAGTCCCTGGATGTACGCCTTTTGTATTCGACTAAGACATCCCATTATATTCTTAAGCACTTAATGCTCGAACCTGCTGAGGCATGAGCACGAGAGATGCAGTTTGATCTGAATGTAGTTAAAATAAAGTGCAGAGTGAGCACTGGATGTAAAAACTCCACTTGCCTGGAAGGGAAAACCCTGGCGAGTAGGAAGGACCTGACAAGCCAGAGGATTTGTGAATCTACCTTATCTCTCATTTCAGGCTTAATTACTTATCCCAGCTCTCTAGTTTACAGTGCGTCTAATTAACCCAATATTGTATGTGTTTATACGCATCCAAGAGTAGACATGTGCTGGTCAGTGGGCTTTTTTGAAAGTCAAAACGGAGGAGGTGCTGAAAACAATCATTCAATGTTTCAAAAGGACTGCCCATTAAAGATAGATTAAAGAAAAATAAATACAGAGGTTTCTCAGATCAGATTATCAAAAAACCCTAAAGTTGCTAATGGCACTATTCATTACTTTTGTTGATGCTGATATCATCTTTTCGTCAGGTTTAGCAGCAGACTGCAGTTTTCATTGTGGGGCTGGCCAGCTGATAACGTAGGTTTTGATATTTATAAGGGTCAACAGGCTTTTAAGGGAGCAGGGAAGGCTGCGTTGCATTAATAATGGAGATGCCACATGAAACAGAATGGTTTAGTGTCTGGGAAAGTAAGCGTGAGACATGCTCGTTGTGGAAAAGCCCAGCATTTTTCAGTTTTCCTGGGATGGCCAGACACAAAGTAAGTTTTATATTTCAGATTCAGGTAGATATGATTAATATTTCAGAATGAAGCATGGTTTAATTTGGCTAAATGCACAGGAAATGTAGAGTGCCAACTGTTCAATTAAATGCTTATAACCTACTTTCAAACAAGTCTACAAAGAAGTATTGTAGAAGAACAAATGGTCAAAAATAAGCATTTCGGTGTCTTTTCTCAGTACCTGATGAGTGATTTTCAGCTTGTTTTGGAGGCCCCTTCCTCAGAACTATGCATTTTTATTTATTAAACCTATTTTGTAAAAACATATATTTGTATTTCTTCATAAACCCATTATTAAAACATAAATTTGAATGATGAAAATGTGTTCACAAACTGGAAGCAAACGGGATCTTTGCAGTGCAATCAAGCAAGTAAGCATTTATAAAAGTGCTTTAATTGTGTTCCACAGCTCCCTTTTCGCCCCACGTTGCTCCCTAGCAGCTCCATATAGCCTCACAACTTTTCAAAAGACAGCCAAGAGTTTCCTTATTAATACTGTAACAGAATTTGCTGGGGGAAAAATGTGATGTCTTGAGTGATTTCCATTTGTTTTTCGACGGAAGGGGCACAAGGGGTTTGAAACAGGCTACCTTAACAAGAGACTAATGAGGTGCTGTAATCCTTAACAATGATCCGCTGTGAATGAAACTGTAAATTACTATACTTCTGGAGATGCTATATCCAGTCTTAGCAGCTGATATTACACAATGAGCCTTGCCTTTTACTCAGTATAATCCCTAGTGTTGAATAAGACAGGACATAAATTAACAATTTATCTCTTTTCAGCTCTTTTGAATTGCAGAGTACTGGAGTAAAGGAGAGTGGAATAAAACCATTATCTGAAAAATTAAAGAACAAGCAGTAAAGTTGTCAGTGTGTGATTCAGGTCATGACAAATTGGGTGATAATTCTGAATAGCAGAACAGTCTGTTTCACTTGTGCGAAACATGTATGCTCTGTATCACAAACTCCAATGGATGCATCCATGTTGACAGAAATATAAGAAAGGTACTTTAAAAAAAAAAAAAAAGAAATATAGCAATGCAAAGAAAAGCAAGATGCAATTTATTGCATGAAACTAGGTATATGTTTAATAGTGGAAACAGTGGAAATGTGATGATTCAACATTTTTAATCAATAGATTGTTATAAGATTAAAAATATATGTATATAAAACATTATTTTTAATGTAGACCGTGTAACCTCCGGATTAAAATTGTTTATTTACTGCAACTTCTTTGAAAGTACTAACCCAGGTGACTTTAGGTTCGTTCTGAATCTGGCTCCTGTGAGTAGCATGCTGAAGGTCTGCAGTGGGAGCTTGTGTGACACAGAATGCTGCAAAGAGGACTAAAATAGGTTTCAGCATCAATGACAATCAATACCGCTCTAGCTTCAAAGTTTATCATAGGAAACAGTGGAGGTTAAGGGCTTTTTCCTATGACTGAATACAGGCTTATATTTTCAAGCCTCCTACGATAAGCTGCAAGCTTTCATTTCTGAATTGGTTGACAGAGGTCTGGTCAGTGAGCGCAGCAGAAAAGCCCCCCGCCTCCAGTGGAGAGAGTGAAAATGTGCTAGTGAAGGGTCTCACCTCCTCTCTCGTGTCGAGGCTGGCCGGGGTGTCTGCAGCCCCGCTCGGGCTGCTGGGCGCCGTGTCCTCCGCACTCGAACCACTTTCCACACCTGGAGACAACATCCTGCAGCAGCACAGACATTTCAGTCAGGTCTCATCCTCGAGCTCAGAGACCCCCGCTTTTCCCACTGAAAACGGGCTCCGGGCGCTTTGCGTCTGACCGGGGGGAAAACAGCCAAGGACGAGAGAGGGGGATCCCACTCTGACTGTCCCGGTCCGCCCGAGAGGGGGCGCCAGACTGCGGAGGTTCCCACATAGAGAGAGACTCTCAGTGTTGTGTGTGTGTGTGTGTGTGTGTGTGTGTGTGTGTGTGTGTGTGTGTGTGTGTGTGTGTGTGTGTGTGTGT
>JBBJLR010000001.1:37451129-37461281 GCA_037577145.1 Brachypetersius gabonensis
AAAGGTATCCTTGTTTATAGTTTGAGCAGGCTCAGACAGAGCCTTAAGTCATAGTGAAGTCAAGGTTAACCTTATGTCTGTATCGGCCCTGGAGCCAGGTTTTGTTTTGGTTTATAAATAAAAAGTAAAAGACAATGGAAGCCTGCCTTTGTTCTTACTCTCAATGGGCGACATGACACCTGACCCTCACACATGTGGGCCTTGTGGACCTTGGAGCTAAATCATATCATGAGCAGGTGATTTCAGCATGCCAAAAATGTAGTAATAAAAGCATGGAGGAAGAGTCAAGGAGAAAATCTAAAGCAGGAAACAGGCTATGAAAAGGGGAAATCTGAACCCTATCCAAGTCTCTAAGTCTGATGTGTATTTGGGAACTGACTTCTGAACCTGATCAAACCAGATGTGGGCACTCGACAATTATTTCAAGCTTGTTACTGAACTTTTTATGCAAATTGATTTTGCATTACCTAAGACCAAAGTGAAGAAGATCCCAATATGAAACTACATCTAAAGCGGTAATCATGCCAGGCTGCTTCTTGCAAATCTTCTTGCTAAAATACCCTAAATGTAAATGTCAAGAAGAAGATTAGGGCTGAAGAGAACACAACATATGTTTCATACATTTCACAAATTTTCTGAGCTTCTCTTCTATGCTAATCAGTCTTAAAGCCTTAAACTGTGTGTAAAAATGACTTAGAGTCTATTTTTTGCCATTTGCTGCCAGCAGTTTGTCGAAAGTAGCAAATTTTGGCTCACAACTGGCATTAGAAACAAGCATTACAGAAGCAACCTGCTTTAACAGGCTGATTTTAGAACGATCACGATTCTCTGTCACTTTGTTTCACATGAAGGTGTTTTACTATCACTGCTTTGGTTCTCCCTGCATTGTCCACTTACATATCACACAAAGGGGGACAAAACTTGGTACAAAATGGTCCATTGTCACAATAAATAGATTTGAGAGAGCATGTGGCCACGGGAGTTGAGCCTTCTCCCTACTCACCTTTCACTTCTCGCTCTCTGTCTTATTTCTCGAATGTGCACATACACATGCCCCCTTTCTTTTGAAAACAGCAAGTACCCAATGACTCACTGGCTGAAGGCCTAGATTAATTTGCTTCTGCGCTCTACTTAATCTGGCCCCTGCGCTGTGAATCCTTTGAACTGATTTGCTGTGATTGCTAGGCCAGTCCTGGGAGCTTTTTAGAATCTGCTGAGATGTGCAAGAGAGGCGGGTAAAAAGCAAGAAAGTAGACAGGAAAGACAGGCAGATGGCCACTACTTTGCACTCTTCAGCTTTAAAGGCTGTCAGTTGGGCACCCCACCCATAACCCCACTCCATTATAGGCAGGTTATGTAAAAATCTGGCAGAAATAGCAATCCAAGCCTTTTCTCTGCCATTAGACAAAGTATTTTAAAGTGTGACGTAGAATTTTTAATCACAAAGGTTTAGATTTTCCTCCAAATACTATATGCTTTATCTTTTTGATGCACCTGCCAATAAAAGTCTTCTTCATGTTTGATAATGGACATTCTTTCAGGTTCATGATTAAACTAATCCTAATCCCAGCAGAGTGTAGTTGAGGTTTTGCTAGAAGAATGTCAGCATAATTTACTGTCTTCTTAAGCCAGGTAAATGGGTTAACTATACATTTGTAAGTCAGAGCTTCTGAACAAAAGCAAAACATCTTTGCAGCAGCGTTGTTAAAATTTAAGGAGTGTCTGCTCCTCGGCTGCTGTTTAAGCATTGTGATTGGTGCTTACCTGTTTGAAAACACCTTATTAAAAACACTGGACAGCAGAGACCAGCATAGCCCTTAGTTAGTATCCCTTAGTTAGGATTTACCGCCACCTTGCTCTTCTCGTGCACAGCCCCGTTAACGCTCTCGGTTGCAGCCTCACCGACGCTCGGGAACACAGCCTCGTTGACACTTTCGGGTGCAGCCTCGCTGATACTCAGGAACACAGCCTCTTCGACCCCTGCTTGAGGGCGAGCCTCTAGAGGCGAGTCGGACACGAGACGGAGTGGTGGAGCGCCGGAGGAAGCCCCAGACTTCCCGGGCCGCTGGTGACCGGGTGGGTGACGCACGGCGACGCGGACCCCCAGGTCTCCATCGACGTCGAATCGCCGTCGAGTCGGAGACAAGGGGATCCACAATGCGCCGCCAATCCACCCGTTCCACCTGAAACCCAGGTCCTCGTCACTGTCCTCCGACTCACCACCGTTTAACAACTCTCGGACCGACTACCGACTCGTCCTTGTCGGCTCTTCCTCGAGCTGGGTCCAGCTTGCCTCACTCCTGGGAAGTTCCTTTGCACCGCGCTGCAGCAGGGCGGCTGTCCAAACCCTGACGACCAGTTCCTCCGGGGCTGAGCTCATTCCTGCATCGCCTGGATGGGTGAAAGGTGGGTTCATCTGTCACGTCGCGTCATGGACCATGACAGCAGGAGTCACAGAAACAGACGTTCATTCTTTTCCTTTGTCTTTATTTTCACAAAAAACAGAACAGAACATACCGGTGAACCCACGAAACACAAACCCCACAGTGACATATTTATACTATAGTTTTAACTCCAAACACCTGATACTATTGAGGCCACATTCCTGACCAGCCCTGGCTCAGGAATGAGGCCAGTCCCACATAAGTAAACTTAATATGAGGACGACCGGCCGTCCACCCACATAACCACCTTAACCCTTACAGTATGCATGTGCAGGATTGTTCTGGATTTAAACAGTAGGTATGGATTTGACTCATGTCAAAAACTCATTTAAAGGGCAGGGAGTAGATTCGGGTTTGGTGAAGTATCCTTATCCCTAGTAAAATGGAAACATGCCAGGCTAGTGTGTTCTCTCACAACCAATGGTGATAAGTCACTGGCTGCCCTCTTTCACCAGCTCTCTTTGTTATTGCATTGGAACTCCTTGCAATAAGATTAAGAAGTCATCCAGTATTGGTGGGTTAAAGGTGTAAAATACAGAAACACGTTTGTATGCCGATAATAAATTACTGTTTCTGCAGAACACAGATAAATCGGTCTGCCCTCTCCTAGATTTAATCACTTCCTTTGGCAAACTGTCAGGATAAACAAGAAATAAGACTAAAAGCAATTGTATGCCTCTCTCAGATGCCTGTACACTGGGTTTTTTTTTTAGAAAGAATCCCATTTAAAATAGTCCAGAATCACCTTACTTATCTTGGTTTAACAATACCCAAAGATCCTAAGTAAGATTCAAGTTAAACTGCTTAGAGTTTGTCTTAAAACTCAAACAGGACCTAGACAGCTGGAAATTTTTACTTGTCTATGATTGGTTGCATAAATTCAGTTAAAGCTATCTCCCTTGCCAGGTTTCTTTACCTTTGTCAGAACCTGCCCATTTTTCTCACATCGGCTTTTTTTTTCAAAGAGTTGGACTCCATAATTCCTACATTTGGAATTACAAAAATCACAGTATCTCTAAAATACATTGGCAAAAGTCTAGATCTGAAGGGGACCTTAGCCTGCCTGTATTTAGACACTATTACTGGGCTGCTAACATTAGGGATTAAATGTTCTGGCAACAAGGGACCCTTGGTCACTTGGCCTCACGGGACCCTCAGTGGCTACATAAAGAGTCTGGTTCTGTTATTGATTCCTCCCTAACAGCCCTGTTGTTCTCCAAGGTAGAGAATCCCAACATCTTATTCTTTTTCTTCAAAAAGACGCAGAAAATTCAGAATCTTAAATCAAGTTAGAAGTGTGTTAAAATTACCATAGACTTTAATAGAAGCTTCAATTTGCTATAATCATTCTTTCCTGCCCTCATGGTTAGATAAAGCTTATCATACCTGGAGGGAGAAGGGTTTGATGTATGTCCTGTATGTAGAAGGAAAATTTGCTACCTTCACTTTGTTGAGGGAGAAATTTGGTTTACCTCACTCGCATTTCATCCGTTACCTCCAAATCAGACTCTACGCTAAATCTAAATTCCTTCACTTTGAAACCCTTCCAATGGATCAAGGGTTTTTTTGATATTATAAAGAGCCCTCTGGAATCCAGACGCCTTGTCACTAGATTTGTACGTCTGTTTGATGGCTCCAGGCCTCCACTGTGAAAACTGCGGAGGCCTGTCGAGGGGAGTTGGGCAGAAGCTGCATGGAGCAAGGCATCAGATGATTCAATTCAAGGTAATCCAGCGTTTGCATTACTCCAGAGTTAAGCTGCTGAGTATCTCCCCCCTCTTTTTCGTGTGATAGGTGTCAGGTAGCAGCAGATACTCCGTCACATTGCTTCAGATTCTGCCCCTCATTGGCAGAATTCTGGACTAAAATATTTGAGTATTACATTCCAAAGAATATAACAGACTTTTCGATCTTGCCATTTTTAACTGCTCACTGTTCATCTCGTCCTTTCCCTTGACCGTACAACAATCAGGGATGCTGGGGTCAGCAGTTGCCAAGAGACTTATTTTGAAAGAATGGAAATCTCCTTCTCCTCCTTCTTTTCGTAGATGGATGGCTGTCATGATCTCAGTCATTGAAATGGAAAACCTTAGATCCCTGAGAACCAACTGAATGAAATTTTTTTGGGCCATTTGGAAGCAGTTTCTGGATGAGGCAGTGGGGAGATGAGTCCCCCCCCCCCTAAACTAAACTCTCTATTGTTGTTGTTTAGAACCTCATGCATAATAATTTAGGGTATTATGTTTTACCGGCACCCTCTTATATACTGTTTCACTGTGCATGATTACAATTTCTTTTCTAACTTACCTCATTGTACACTTGTCTGAGCCTATTTTTGTTTATCAGTGTTTCGCTCTTGTCTTTGTTTTATTATTGTTTGCCTTGTGGTTATCTGAAAATACAGAAAAAAAGAAAAAAAAAAACCCCTTGTTGCAAAAAGCCCTTGTTGGTCCATCACAAATCTGCTGTACTTCCTGAATGGCCGTTTTAAGAAAAATCTGAACTTCCTTTTCCTTCCGGCCCACAGGATCTCAGCATATGGAGCTGCTGGAGGCAAAGGAGCAAAAAACCACAACAAGCGCTCACATGGAGTCGTCATCTCAGCCATCTTCACACTGGAGAAGGGGGACATCCTCTACCTCCTGATTGGTCATCAGGGCGAAGATGCTTGTCCAGCGGTGAGCATAGGCAACATTCATAGTAGGATAAATTAATATATTAATTATACAATGGACCAATAGAAATCGTTCACAACTGCTGTGAATAGAATCTCAGTACATGAACAGTATGGCTTGGATAAATAGGATTTTACAGGTGCTTAATACTTTGTATTTTTAGACTTTAAATTTACCTTAAAAAACAAAAATGTTTTAATAATTTGAATTGTAATTCAAAAAACAATGTATTGAGTAGGTTGCAGTAATGCATTCATAGTCAGGCTGTAGCTGTATGGCAGAATGTAATGAAATTAAATTAATGCTTGTGCATCGTCATCGTTAAAATGAGTTTATTGTAGTTATTTTCTTTAATATATTTTAGTAAGCTGTCTTATTGGGCTAGTTTGCCATTTTTATTATGGAAATCACAGTGAATATGACACACAGACCAAGTCCATGTGAGTGTGTGGAGGGCGGTGTTGGGCACGTACCTTTAAAAAATTAATTAGTTATAGTTACTAGTTATTTCTCACAAAAAGTTAGTAACTGAGTTACATCATTATAAAAGTAACTAATAACCAGGCAAAGTAACTATTGCCTTACTTTAAAAAAAAATCTAATTTAATACAACTATAAAATAAATAAAAACATTGTACACTAATCTACAGTATTTTAATGTTGTTGTGGGACAATGTGAGAAACAACTATTAAATTCAACATGTTTGCCTTTTACCTCAGCGAGGAAAAGTAGTGCTTATACTTCCGGTTTGCAAAAGCTAACTTTGAACTTGTTGGACGTGCCATCGTTGCGAATACTAGATGCTGGTGTGTGTGCGACTGACCGCATGTATGTTGGTGTGTGTGCGGCTGACCTCGCGTGTGTCGGTGTGTGAACACCCGCACTACTCTGCCTCTTATTGGCAAACAATGGAAATTTACTCAATCTAAGCCAATCATTGTGTTCTCGGTTACACCATGTGTTTAGAGACACACCAATCATCATCACTGGTTCTGCCCTGGCCCCGAACAAACATACACACACACCCTGAGAAAGAGAGGTGCTATAGCTGAGAGCGACGCTGCTCGCATGAAAACCGCTTCAGTGTTCTCAGTTATAGTAACGTGCATTTTATTGTAACTCCGCCTCTTTTGTCTGTGAGGAACTTGACAGCCCTTTTCTGGTCCTCTGCTCAGACTACACGAAGCCACAGACTGGCCACTCGTAACTCCTGCTTGAATACAGAAAGGAGAGAGAGAAGGGGAAAGAGCACAAGATGGAACTCGCTGTCTGTTAAACGTGCCACTCGTCCTTCTCCAGCTGCTTCTCTCCATTGTTCGCCTCTGGGCAGAATGCACTCTCTCCTCGTAGCGTTTTCCTAGACAGGAAGAGAGCACCACACACACGCAGTCCCCACACACTTTGCACCCGACTCCCACCAGCACAGCTTGAGCCCCTTGCGGCGATACAGTTTCTGAGTCCTCAGACTCTTACACATGAAATACTGTTTTAGAGTCTTACAAACAAGATACTAGTTTCTCTTCTTTACGAACAAGATACTAGCACAGAGTCCTCTGACTCTTTACAAACGAGATACTGTTATCGAGTCTTTGTGACTCTTACACACAAGATACTACTTTCTCTTCCCTTCTGTTACAGACACAGACTTTCAACTGATGTTACACGTTGGTGACCACGCGTCCTTGCCCTGGTCCAGCCAGGATCTCTAACCCAATCACGCATCACTCTCACTCCGCTCCTAACAAGCCCAGCTACTTCCACTCTCCCACTCACACACACACACACACTGCTTTCAAACCATCCACACCTGCTGCCAGTCGCACTCACATTCACTCACCTCCTGTCCAGAGCCCTAACTAGTATTCCGGAGAACTGCTTCTCCTCAAACGAGTCGAAGGGTCACCAGACATTACACAGTGTGTTACGAGATTTCAATGAAACCAGCTGTCGTTTATTTGAACATTTGATAATCCACAACAGATATATACGGCAGGTAAAATAAGTATTGAACACGTCATCAATTTTCTATGAAAATACATTTCTAAAGGTGCTATTGACATGAAATTCTCACCAGACAACCCATCCAGTCCACACAGGCAAAGAAATCAAACCATAGATGTCCAGGAATTATGTGTAATAAAATGAAATGACACAGGAAAAAAGTATTGAACACATGAAAAGGTGCAAAAAAGCATGGAATGTTGTGACACCAGCTGAAATCTAGCAGTAATTAGAAATCAATCCTGCCACTTTAATATCAGCTTGTTCAGTCCCAACTGATGGTGTCTCATTGCCAAGGTGCCACACAAGAAACATCTCATAATGGGTAAAACTAAAGAGCTCTCATCACTTTCGCAACATTATTGTTGCAAAACATACCGATAGCATTAGTTACAGAAGAATTTCTAAACTACTGTTCCAGTTCCAGTGAGCACTGTTGGGGCCATAATCCAAACGTGGAAAGATCATCATTTCACCGTAAAACCAGCCACAACCATGTGCTCCCTGCAAAATTTCAGACAGAGGAGTAAAAAGAGTTATCAGGAGAGCTTCTGAAAGAGCTGGAATTAGCAGGTACAAGTATTTCAAAGAAAACAATAAATAATGCACTCAACATCCCTGGCCTGTATGCACACTCACCACGTAAGGCTCCATTGCTGAAGAAAAAGCAACAACATTTAGACAAGCCTGTCAAATTCTGGTAGAATATAGTCAGCTGAGAATATGCTCAGGTAAGACCAAAATTATACTCCATAAAACACACCATGTTTGGAGGTCAAAAGGCACTGCATATCATCCCAAAACACCAAACAAAAAGTGAAGTTTAGAGGGAACATCATGGTGTGGGGCTGTTTTACAGCATATGGCACTGGCATGCTTCATTTAATTGAAGGAACGATGAATGGAAAAATCTACCCAGACATTCTTGATAAAAATCTGTGGATGTCCAGCAAGACAGTGATCCCAAACTAGTGTTGTTTTTAGCGGCCTGTTTTAATTTTAGTTTTAGTCTAGTCTTTACGTCAAGCTGTCATTTTAGTCTTTATTAGTCTTAGTCACCTCTATACTCTTTTTAGTCTAGTCAAGTTTCAGTCGACTAAAAGTCTGAGCATTTTAGTCTTATTTTAGTCAGAATTATCCACAACTATTTTCATCTAGTTTTAGTCGATGAAAACTGATGACATTTTAGTCTAGTTTTATTCGATGAAAGTTGTATTTTTGTCTCCTTGTTGTAGTATTGCAATTCTATTTAACTCAGTTAGTATAGTATGACAATTACTTTTAGTCAAACCTATTTCACAATTCAAACAAGATTATCTTATTATATTATTATATAATAGACTCAAGAATACTGTACATCCATTCCAGACACGGAGACACTCTGATTTGAATTTATTTTGCCAACCAACCATGTTAGAACTTGTACATACACACAAATTTAAATAAAATAAGTAAATAAAATAACACCCCAATACTAAAAAGTGCGAATAAAATGAAAATGTGTCTACTGCCATAAACCCACATTTGTAAAACTGCTAAAAGTCTTCACCTTCAGTGTGCTGGCCTGAACTTACCTGAATATTTTTATTTTTTAATTCCTGAACGAATATATTCTACACAAACAAATCAGAACAATTTAGGATCAGCTTTTAGTGCATGGATAAAGGAAAGGCTGCTTATCAAAATGCTGTGTGTCTGTGTCATTTCTATTCTCCCTGGCACTATATTGATCCTGCGTCCCAGTACTTTTGTCCACTCCAGATAGATTTATTTCACAGTGCCTCTCAATGGACGTATTAGAACGTAATGCCGTTCAACTCCAAGGTCGAGCGTCCCAATACTTTAGTCTCCGCTCCCTATCGCACAGGAAATAACATCTCGTCTCGTTTTAGTCAACGAACATGAAGAGACAATTTAGCGTAGTTTTTATTTTGTAAACCACATTTAGTCTCGTTCTTATTCATCAACATTATTATATGATATATTTTGTTTCGTTATCGTCACATGACCAGCATTTACATTGCGTCTCGTCTCGTTTTAGTCACGTGATAAATGTTCGTTGACGACGATATTTAGTGATAATTTTCGTTGACTAAAGCAACACTATACCAAACACAGCCGAGGAAACTCGATTGGTTTCAGAGAAAGAAAATAAAGCTTCTAGAACAGCCCAGCCAGTCACCTGACCTGGATTTGAAGACTGTTTGTGTGGAAATCACACCTGAGCAATGCATGCAACTAGTTTCTCCATACAGGAGGCGTCTTGAAGCTGTCATCATAAGCAAAGTTTGGGAATTGTGCTCAATACTTTTTCCCAGTGTCATTCCATTTTATTAAACATAACCTAATTTATGGTCTACTGTGGTTGGATTTCTTTGTATGTGTGGATTGGATGGATTAACATCTGGTGAGAATTTCATATCAATAGTACCTTTAGAAAAATATTTATTTAGAAAACGATGTGTTCAATATTTATTTTAACCGTTGTACCACAAAGGGCTCTGTTGAAGGAATTAGATGGAATTCATTGCTGTGCACAAGAAACGTTTCTGCTGTTTATCTGAACACAGCCAGTGTTTTGATTCAGTAAAATGTTATTTTGAATATTTCACAGAATACTCCAGTTTGTGTTTAACATGCCGCTGAACTGCAGTGAGTGAAGGCCCTGTCTGCTTTGTTCCTCAGAGGAACCCTCTCACCCATAAGATCTGCCTCGGAGAGTCGTCTGTCATCGAGGACGGCTTTGACCGAGATGGTTCTGCTGTGGAATGGGCCGGAGGTGGCGGCGGCGGTGGAGGAGCTACTTTCATTTTTCGGGTAAACTTCTCTTTCTTCCTGTTTCTCTCCTGTCCTCTCCTCTCCTGTCCTGTCCTCTCCTCTCCTGTCCTCTCCTCTCCTCTCCACTCCTCTCCTCTCCTCTCCTCTCCTCTCTTCTCCTCTCCTCTCCTCTCCTCTCCTCTCCTCCTGCACACATCCCCTTGGCCGGGTGACACCGCCTAAAGGGAAGCATGTGGACAGCAGTCTCTGGCAC
>JBBJLR010000001.1:37493014-37509435 GCA_037577145.1 Brachypetersius gabonensis
ACAATTACAGCAACACACCAACTACAACAATTACAGCAACACACCAACTACTACAATTACAGCAACACACTAACTACTACAATTACAGCAACACACTAACTACTACAATTACAGCAACACACCAACTACAACAATTACAGCAACACACCAACTACTACAATTACAGCAACACACTAACTACAACAATTACAGCAACACACTAACTACTATAATTACAGCAACACACTAACTACTACAATTACAGCAACACACTAACTACAACAATTACAGTAACACACTAACTACTACAATTACAGCAACACACTAACTACAACAATTACAGTAACACACTAACTACAACAATTACAGCAACACACTAAAAACTACAATTACAGCAACACATTAAACTACTACAATTACAGCAACACACGAACTACTACATTTACAGCAACACACTAACTACAACAATTACAGCAACACACTAACTACTACAATTACAGCAACACACTAACTACCACAATTACAGCAACACACTAACTACTACAATTACAGCAACACACTAACTACTCCAATTACAGCAACACACTAACTACTACAGTTACAGCAACACATTAACTACTACAATTACAGCAACACACTAACTACACCAATTACAGCAACACACTAACTACTACAATTACAGCAACACATTAACTACTACAATTACAGCAACACACTAACTACAACAATTACAGTAACACACTAACTACTACAATTACAGCAACATACTAACTACTACAATTACAGCAACACACTAACTACAACAATTACAGCAACACACTAACTACTATAATTACAGCAACACTCTAACAACTACAACTATAGCAACTCTGCAGTTACTACTACAATTACAACGCAACTACTACAATTACAGCAACACAACTACAACAACACAACTACAATAACAACTACAACAACACAACTACAGCAGCACGACTACAATAACAACAACTTTAATAGCAACACGACTACAGCATTACTGCTACAATGCTAATTACAGCAGTCAGACTACAATAACAACTACAGGAGCATGACAACAATAACTACTACAATACCAGGACAACACCTATTACAGCTATACAACTACAATAACAGCAACAACTACAATTACAGTTGTACAACTACAACTACAACTACAGTAACAACAAGCACAACACCATCAACAACTACAGCACATTACTGACCATCAGTGAAACAACTATCTATCAAACTATTTATCTATCTGGGACCTTTTTCTATTCCAGCATGACTGTGCACAAGTGCACAAAGGAAGCTGCATAGAGACATGGTTGGATGAGTTTGGTGCGGAAGAACTTGACTGGCCTGCGCTGATCCCTTACCTAAATCCCATCGAATATCTTTGGGATGAACAGGAACAGAGATTCAATAAGACCTCATAAATGCTCTACAGAATGAATGGTCACAAAAAAATGCTCCAGTGTTACAGCTGCAAAGGGGGGATCTACTCCTAAAGTTTGTGTATTTGAATGCAATGTTATTAAAGTCCCTGTTGGTGTGATGGCCAGGTGTCCCAATACTTTTGTCGTCTCAGCTGTGTGTGAGCTCAAGGGCCTCTCCTGCTCGGTAGGGGGCAGTAAAGAAGTGACTGGTTTGTTTCAGGACTTGAGGAATGAGACACGTCCGGGAGGTTTTACCTTAGGTCAGTTGTGTAATTTGGAGGCTGTTCTGTTCACCTGCTTTCACATAAATCTTTAAATTAAACCTCTTAAGGCCTAAAATGTTTGCTGCTAGAGGAGCATTACGGCTTGCACAGAGACTGGCCAGTGTCACGGTGCAGCGACGTGGATGTGCTGGAGCTGTTCCTCTGGATGATATCGTGAATGGGCTCACAGATGAACAGATCCAGGTAGACAGTCCTGTACTAAACAAAATCATTCATGGGTTTCTCGGTTTTGACTTCAAATCATGCATATCTGCAGGGATGCAACACATTTTCTAACGTCAGATGTCTAGTTTGTGCATATACACAGTGGTGCTGCAGTCGAGTGCTCTTGACTGTATAGATTAAATGTCCTCAGTTTCACTATTTGTTGATGTCCAGGCAGATGCAGAAAGGCTTTTACTTAACTGCTGATCACACTGTCCTATTACCAGTAAACTTGATTCACTGGTCTAGATGGATGCATTCTGTAACCCCTAGTATTAGGAAATAGACCTCTATGATAAACTTGTAATGGTCGAATGATGCACCAAAGTCTGCAACTTCTGTAAAAAAAGGCCTTTGGTTAGTTTTGCAGGGTGTAAACTCCTGTAGTTAAGTAGCCTAGCTGCTACACGTGTCATCACGCATGACCTTGCACATCACTTTCTTGTACGAATATGGCTTTAGTGAGAAAAAAACAACACTTTCAGAAAAAAAAAGTACTTTAGAGGGGTTATAACACCTAATGTTAGGATCAGTGCAGTAGAGAGAGGGGGATGAAGAAGAATCATAGGGTGTCAGGGTTTTCTGTGGGGGTGTGCTGTTAGAGCAGCTGTTGATTGGCTGTGACGCACTTTAAGTTCCTTAAAGGCGCAATGAAGTACAGTTTAGTGCGATCAGATAAACTATAAGAACAGAAGTATTGGGACACACCTGTTTTCCAGGGTTTGGGCTAGGCAGTGAAGGACAAGCTTAATGCTTCCGTATACCAAGACATTTTGTACAACGTCATGCTTCCAGCGTTTTGGACACAGTTTGCGGAAGAACCTTTTCTTTTCCAGCTTGACTGTGTCCCAGTGCACAAAGCAAAGTCCATACAGACATGGTAGGATGAGTTTATTGTGGAAGAACTTGACTGGCCACGCAGAGCCCTGACCTCAACCCCATCCAACACCTATGGGATGAACTGGAACAGAGATTGTGAGCCCAATCTTCTCTTCCAACGTAAGTGCATGAATGGTCACAAATTCCCAAAAGTCCAAAATCTTCTGGAAAGTCTTCCAAGAAGAGTGGAAGCTGCAAAGGGAGGATCAACACCATATTAAAGTTTAATGTATTTGAATGCAGTGTCATGAAAGTCCCTGTTGGTGTCACGGTCAGGCGTCCCAATACTTTTGTTCATATAGTGTGTTAAAAACAGTTGAATATTGGGCTTGTTAAAACTGAAGACTTATTCCAAACTCCTCATTCAACATTTCAGAACGTAAGAGCATTAATAGGAGGTTTGTCTTTTGTTGCAGTAATAGTCTGCTCTTCTAGGAAGGCTTTACAGTAGACATGGGAACTTTGCTGACAAGAGCATTAAGAAAGCTTGGTGAGAAGATTGGATAATTAGTTCTGGATCATGAACTCCACGCCATCACACCAGGCAATTAAGTTCCAGTGCTCCACAACCTTGAGGGGGGGCTTTATACCCCTCTGACCAGCACGCAGCATTGGGCAAGGGGACCTTAAACTCACCTGCGGCTTCTCCTTTGAGTTCCTTCTATTGAACAGCTGAGTGTGCAATGTCTCATTAGACTGTGTCTCATTAAGAGGAGTGTATTGACACTTGTAGACACAGAAGTGTTTAAATTGGCCAAATACTCCTCCCTCTTTTTGATTACTGTTCTGACTCTGTAACCAAGTGGGTCAACTACTTCTAATTGCTTGCAGGTTCTTGATGATTGGAACCTATTTTGCACCCGTGCTGGAATTTTGCTTATTTTGCTGTATCAGTAGAAGCTATTGCTCATGTCAGCGTTACATGTCTATGGCTTTGATGGACCAGCTTGAACAGCACTCACTGATGTTTTCTTTTTTTTCACCAGCTCAGACAGACAGTTCAGAGGTTCTTTCAAGAAAAGCTCACTCCGTATGCAGATGAGATTGACAAGGCAAATGAGTTCCTGTGCCTGAGGGTAAGCCCAGACTCAAGTGCTATTAATAAAGATCAAGACCCTGGTATTTTTGACAAAAATCGTAAAAAATAGCAGATGTGAGCCAATGCAGCGTATCAAACTGTACTTCAAATCTATCTAACTGTATCTTTGTATAGTGTGTTAGCTTGTTGCCCAGTACAAGGCATAAGCACAGTGTTTGTGTATGACTATGAAACCAGTTTGAAACTTCATAAACAAGAGTCTCACTTTTGAAATTCAGTAGAACAACCAAACTACAGTAACTCCAATAATGTAAAAATGTGGATATAAGCCACACACTCACAGACTGAATAAGATATACTATCTATATAAAGCAGTGCCCCACCAGTTCTCATCCACACCAAACACCACATCTGAGGAAGAATGCATCTAATTGACTGTCTATTCTGCAGAAATGTGCAAGAGTCTAGCATGAGACGGGAGGAAAAGTGCGTCATTTTTCTCTGTAACTGTAAGGCAGAGGCAAAACATCACAATTCAATAAGCCCCGTTTACAATTCTCTTTCTGTTCTGCTGGAAGCTCTGGTAACACAACAATAACGGTCAAATATGGGGGTTCAAACTCAAAGCAAAGTCAGTTCTAGCCCAGTTTCCAAGGCTTCCCAGCCGACAACGAGTAGGAATGAAGGAGCACATTTTGTCTCGTGGAGGGAGGGTGCTGTCACCATTTCCCCGCCGCAGATTACACGGGAGGTAGTTCCCGCTTGAAAGTCGGTGATGTTCCCAGACGCTTAAGACTTAACACATTTCATGCTCCCCCTCAAAATCTGTCTGTCTATATCTGAGAAGGCAATTGGTAGGAAGCAGAGTCTGTATCGGTAGTGAGCAGATGTTCGTTCACTGGAGCTGCTGGCTGTGGAAAACATCTCTTGTGGTGCTGCATGGACCATCACTATGTGTCTCGCCCCCTTGTCAGTATGCCATTAATGCTATTAAAAACGTACAGTGTCCGTAATAACTCCTTAATTTGTCATTCTGACACTGGTATTTATATCCAGTTCTGGACTTGTTGGGTGTGCTGCAACCGTCCTGGACATGTCTTCGAGTTTCAGTCCTGTTTTGAAAATGCTGGCATTTCTGAGGCAGAACTTGTTTTACCTGCCGTCTATGTAATGTGTTCTTGGGAAAAGAGACTAGGACTATTGCAAACGTTTCTGATCTCATCCCGAAACTACAGTTCTTGCTCTGCACTCCACTACAAAGGAGAACAGACTACAAAAAGACTTCAGTTAAGGTGTGAAGATATCTGAAGTACAAAGGAGTACAGGGGGTCCTCGAATCACAGCACAGATCCATCCCTTCCACAGTGATGTAACCCGAAGTCCAAACACACACAAGCCTCGGTCACGTACCGATCCTAACACAGTTTCAAAATCATAAACACAACCAAGGAACAGGAAAACTCTCTCACTCACAAACTGCGTTGCTGCATATTCTTCAACCAAACCGGTTTGGCATGTAGTCTGTGAGTATGAGGCTAATGGTGAAAGCCAAGAGAGAGTGAGCGTTGTAAACTGGAAACGCCGTATGTCGAGGCTGTAGTAACTCGGGACCCCCTGTATGTGTATGTAAAAAAAAACTGAAGGACATGATCATTTGTAACATAACACACATTTTTAAACATTCTGTTTTTGTGAGTGTGTGGCTTATATTCACATCTTACTCAACGTATTTGAAGTTAGTTTGTTTTGGTTGTTTTGAGATTCTTGTTCATGAAGAGAATTGATCAGTGTGAAAAGAAAACTTGGTATTGAGTATTATAGGATTATGTCAAACTGAATGATGAATTTTGTGAATTGTTTTGTTGTCCCTTCAGGATTTTTGGAAAGAGGCAGGTGACCTTGGACTGCTTGGGATCACAGCTCCAGGCAAGACCTTTTCTGTAGCATTTTAGTCCAACGTGACAGAATGTCTATCTGAGAGAGGTTCAGGGAAGAACTGGCTAAGAAATGTAAAAAAATGGACATGAACATTTTGGTCAAAGTGTGTAGAACACTTTTAAAGTTCTTAAAAAACTCCATTTGATGTAAAGATCATGGATTTTTTCTAGATGCTTGTGTCCATGCCAAGCAGTGTTTGTGAACTTTTATTTCAAAGAGTGGAACGTGGCATTTAAACTGAATTTTGAGTCGTCAAGGAGAGGTGTGAGTTCTCTTCACCCCTGTTTTCTGACCACAGTGGAGTATGGAGGCACAGGGTTGGGCTATCTTGAACACGTGATTGTGATGGAGGAGATGTCTCGGGCATCAGCAGCTATTGCTCTCAGCTATGGAGCACATTCAAACCTTTGTGTCAATCAGCTGGTGCGCCATGGCAACCTGAGGCAGAAAGAGAAGTACATGCCGAAGGTAGGAGTTCAGATAAGGCATTCAGTCTAGAGGTGTGTTGGACCATGTATGAAACAAATCAGTGGTTCCAAACCTTTTTTCCTTGACGCCCCCCTTTCCTGTGTCCAAGACAAGCAAGGACCCCCAACTCCTACCCCCGCAGACGCCCAAAAAGAATAAAATTATTAATTACATTTATTTGCAAAAAAACCCCAAAAAACAGTGGTTGTAGGTTTTTGCTCTTATACTCTTATACACACACACTTTTACATTTCACTCTTTAAGAATTTATTGTGTACAATTCTAATTGTGGTAAACTCAATTCAGACAAAATTCTGCGCACCCCATGTGATCTCTAGCACCACCCTAAGGGGGGCCCGGACCTCAGGTTGGGAACCACTGAAATAAATGATCTTTTTTCTCTCTCATCTTTTTCATCAAAGTGCATGAACTCTGATGTTTAGGCCAGATTAATAATTCTTTTTCTGATTTATATCAGTAACTGTTTAAAAGCACCATCTCTCTCTGTTTTATGATACAAAAGTAGCATAGACAGGTGGACTGTGAATACATTCTAAAGCTGAGAAGTAGAAATGAAAACGATGCCTGGCTGCGTGTTTGTTTTGCAGCTGATTACAGGAGAGCATATAGGTGCTTTAGCTATGAGTGAGCCCAACTCTGGCTCTGACGTGGTGTCCATGAAAGTGACTGCAAGAAAAGAGGGTGAGCTGCGTCCTGTTCTTTCCACGACTCTGCTACATAGATTTTCCTGTGTATTCTTTATAGTTTCATGTTTAGTGGAACTTTAGATTTGTATACTTTTCCCATTATGCCAAAATTAGAGATGTCTGGTGGCCAAAGTCTGCTTCTTTAGGCCTCGTCCACACGGACGTTCGAAATGAACGCGCTCTGAACTCCATAGGTGTTTTTGTGGCGTTTGGTAGCGACGCTTGATCGGCGTCAGCAAGGCGTTCGACTAACGCCATTTAACACCAGCCTGACGCCCAATCTGTAGTTTCGTGTATTATTTTGACGCCAAGAAAACGTTGCATGCAGCGTTTATTTGACGCCACCCGAACGCTGGGGCTGAACGCCGTGTGGACGCTTTGATTTGCTCCAATGAGCAGAAAAACGGGCGGCGTTCAATAGACGCTCACCTGGAGTCACGAACACCAGAAAAACGCCTGGATCAGACGTCCGTGTGAACGAGGCCTTAGTTTTGCACAGGAGCTGTAAGGTGAATAAAGTGTCTGAAATGACACACGAAAGCCTATGGTCCTGTTTACACTAGTCTTTAAAATCTAATAAAGATTTTTTTCGGTTGTGGCTTCTGCATCCTGTGGGTAGAATACTTGTCTCTGGACAGAGAGGTCATAGGTTCAGATCCTACATTCAGCTGGGTTTCTGAGCAAGACCTTTAACCCCAAGCTGCTCCAGGGAGACTGCCCCCTGTAGTTAGGAAATGGAAGTCACTCGATAAAAACGCCTGAGGAATGCCGTAAATCAGTGTAGCCTTTACGGGCTGAGCCATGATTAGCTGTTTACTAAAGGCTTTTCGGTCATGAATACCGATTTTGCTCAGCAACCACAACTGCTGAAAGAAGAAATGGCTTAAAAATACAACTAGGGGTTGCTTAATGGTTCATCTGCGTTAGCTTTATGATCAGTGTACACAAACACACCCGACCTAATCACAGTTCATCTAAGCTAATCACAGTACTAGACTGAGAACATTGCAATCACAGACATGGGTACCCTTGTCTTTAAAATGGACAATATTCAGATTTCTAAAAAGCCTTTAATGCCAAGTGTATACAGGACTTTGCGATTCCTTATCAGCCGCACAGTTTGAGGTAAAATCTGGGATTGTTTATGCTGTTTGCACAATGCTAAGCCACACGTATAAGCTTCCATTACTTGGTCGCTACATTAGCCACATAACTCTTGGGTGCTAAACCTAACATGTTTTAGCCGATGAACTACATTTGGGGTAAGGGGGAACATTATGGACATTTTGATTTTTCACCCGAGTATCACTTTACTAACAGTTTTCCTTGTGATATAATTGACTGTGTGACTGAATGGATCTCATTAAATAAACGTCTAGCCGCTTTTATGCATATTATTGCACTTTTTCATACATCCCCTTTTAGCTTTAATCTGCTATGCCCTTAAAGGTGACCACTATGTTCTGAATGGTAATAAGTTCTGGATTACGAACGGGCCAGATGCGGATGTGCTCATTGTGTATGCGAAGACTAGCCCAGAGGCGCTTGCCCGCGGCATTTCTGCTTTCATTATAGAAAAGGTAAGTGACACAGCTTTTAACTCCAGCTGCTCCACGCATGTACAGTAATCCCCCGCTTTACGAGGGTGTTATGTTCCGAGAGCCCCCGCGTACAGTGAAAAACCATATTGTGTTTTGGGTAAAAAAAAAAAAAAAGCCCAAAAATGCTGCGAGGTGAACGCTTTGTGGAAATAAAACCTGATCTACTCTGGCTGAAAATACAAACGAAGGCACATTGGAAAGGTCTCCTGAAGATCTACAGAACTGTAGAGTGCTTTCTCTGCCGAGATATGCAACTCGGAAGGTCACGGGACAAAAGTATTGGGACACTGCGGTGAGGTGAACGGGTCGCCTTGTGGGGATTTCTGCATAAAATATGCGTTCCGTTCTCAAAAAAAATCCATGTGTGACTGAATCTGCTACTCCTGATCCGCTTAAAAGTGGGGGATTTCTGTAACTTTGTTGACCTTTGAGTAACATTCGGCACATCTAAGCAGTGCCTTGTTCTATAAGCTTTTAATTGATGTTTGTTTCTCAAAGGGAACGCCTGGCTTTAGCACTGCACAAAAACTGGATAAGCTCGGAATGAGAGGCTCGAACACTTGTGAGCTTGTCTTTGAGGATTGCAAAGTTCCAGGTGTGTGTGTGTGTATGAGTGTGTGTGTGTGTGTGTGTGTGTGTGTGTGTGTGTTTGTGTGTGTGTGTGTGTGTGTGTGGCTCTTGATGGAATAGCTCTTCTGATCTTTGTTCTGGCGGTTCTGCTGTATTTTTATAAAATTCATTGCTGATTTCAGAGGAGAACTTGTTGGGCCCATTGAACAAAGGAGTGTACGTCCTGATGAGTGGACTAGACCTGGAGAGACTGGTGCTCTCAGCTGGACCTTTAGGGTAATGAACGGATTGTCGACTTGCATTAGAACAGGCATTCTGTTCTGTTAAATAGACGACAGGGTTTTATATTAGGCTTTTTTTTCATATTCTTTTTTTACAGCATTATGCAAGCTGTGCTTGACCACGCTATTCCATATCTACACGTCCGGGAAGCATTTGGACAGAAGATCGGACACTTTCAGGTGGGCGATTTATCTCATTTAGGTAGCAAATATTTACATTTTGCTTATTTTTATTATGTTATTTTTTGCTCCGATTTGGACTCTTTTTTTATATATGCTATTTTTGAGTTTCTCCTGAACCTGAGGTTATTTCAGGCAAATTTATGTTTTTTCTTTGTGCCGTCATTCAGATACTGCCTTCATTCAGCCAAACATGAGTTCTTAAATCAGACAGGCCGCGTGACGTACTACTGTCCTATGCACATTTTGTCAAGCTACATGTTTTCTTGACCTCCTGTGTGAAAATATCATCTACAGAGAACATTAATGCGCAGTTACTGTTTGTTTACTGAGTTTAAGTAAAGGAAAAAAACACGTGCAAGAAAAGTGGCCTGTGCAAAAGTATTATATTTAGTTTTCCTTTTTCTAATGTGTTCATTGTGCACATAAACTGTAAAACAGGTGTGCCCCCAAAATTTGTAGTCTGAACCTGGGAATCTGGGACTCTGGGGAAATGGGCAAAGTCAACCCCCAAGTCCTGACCCCCAAAACTCCCTCAAAACAGAATGTTTTTTTTATTTTTTATTTAAGAGTTAGCCAGGGGTCCTACGATGAAATGAACATTAATTGAAAGGGTTTTACACCTCCCTCTCTTTCTTGCTTCCTTGCTAGCTTGCTTGTAAATGATCTTTGACCTTACTGACCATATAAATCTAAAAATAAATGCATTCATTTCTAAAGGAAGCTTTGTTGACTTTTGACATCCCTAATTGAAACGGTCTCTGTTAATTACAACTAATAACAGCCAAAGTAACTGCACACACGTAATTGCATGGCCCTGTGAATTAAGTGAGAGGGAACAAAAAACGCTGTTTCCTTTTTGATACAAAGCTGCAGTGTGAGTTTTTAAAACAAAGGTGCAGGCACAAAAATGCTTTAAAAGCATTCTTCATTTATTCCTGGGGGGGCCCTGCGCTGCACAACGTCTCCCTGGCTGTAACATACCTGATTTAATGCATGTAGAGCTTCATAAAGAGCTGAGGAATGGAGTCGGATATGTTAGAGCAGGCAAAACCATTGTGCAGCGCTGGGATCCCCCAGTCCTGAGACTGAGAATGTACTTTTTGTGCACTTGGATAGTAAAAAGTGTCTTACTTTGCATAAATCCTCTAGCTGATGCAAGGAAAGATGGCAGACATGTACACCCGACTCAGTTCATGCCGTCAGTATGTGTACAACGTTGCCCGGGCTTGCGACAAAGGGCACTTCAGCTCCATGGTGAGTGTGTTTTCCACCACTTTGTTTGCAGATCATTCAATTTACCTCCGGAATTGAAGCGCGCAGCATTTCCAGGTGCCGTAGTAGCAGTATTGATTTGTGGTGTTATTGTAGGACTGTGCTGGGGTAATCCTTTATTGTGCTGAGAACGCGACTCAAGTTGCCTTGGACGGGATTCAGTGCCTGGGTGAGTGTCTGGCAGCGTGCACTGCAGGAAGTGTGAAGCATACCTCTCTGTGCCCCTTCCAGGCCAGTGTTCTTTCTGCAAAGAGCAGCTGTTCTTTCAGGCTTTAGGATCCACCAGGGAATATCGCAGCAAATGCAGCCTTGGTTAAGAATTACTTTGTGAATGATTATGTAATGAGCTGTAGCTGTAGTTACTCATTTGCTCATTTGTTAAAAGCAAACAGCTTGCACCCGTACTTAAACGCCCATCGGGTAGCGATGGTTATTACGGCCTGAAAGTGTTTAATATAAAGCAGGAGTCTGTGCTTGATTTGGGTACATGTATCTCTGCCATGAAAAATTCAACTCATAGCGCTATTACAGCACCTGGCAGAGTCAGTAGCATGAGAGCCTATTTATTCCAGTAGAATCAGTCCAGTCATGATTTTACATCTGGAGATATGTGTCCTGGACTTTTTCTTTCTTCTGCCGCCAGTGATGAACTGTAAAAAGACTGAAAGCATAAGAAAAGAACAGATTTTAATCAATGATTGGTTGACGGAACCATGTGCAACTCATTGGTCCACGACGCAGCAAAGCTGTGTTGCTTTGGTGCTTGAGCCGTGAACCAAAAGCCAAAAGAATTTCTTTATTCTTTAAGCAACAAATGGTCCATAAAACCATAGAACTCACAAATCACTCTTTTACTGGAAGCCAGCTGCACCGAATGAATTGAAATCTGTTTGAGAAACTTTAAGATATCTTTCAAATATAAGAAGAGAATTTCTTTTGTTGATAAAGTGGTGATTTTGAATGACCATCTATGGAGAATTTTGCCACCACACAGTCTTTAGAGCTGGCCAGATACACTGGACGAGCCAAACCCTATTCCTTCCTGGCCGAACAGTGCAGGACTGTGTCTGCCTAGTTCTTTACGACTCTATGACTCTGTTTGTATCCACAGGTGGAAACGGTTACATTAATGACTACCCAATGGGCCGTTTCCTCAGGGACGCTAAGCTCTATGAGATTGGAGCCGGCACCAGCGAGGTCCGACGGATGATCATCGGCAGGGGTTTCAACGCCATGTTCAAATAGGAACCCGTTATTCCTTATGCAGTATCCCTCTGTACAAAAAAAGCGACAAATGCCATCCAGACGTCTGACTTGGAGGTCCATTTGGAAGATAAAAGTTTTGAAAGTGTATAAAGAACATAAATGAGCTTAAAGAACTGTTGCAGCATTTTTCAACTGAACTGTTTCTGCTGTATCAGATACACAGCCTTACCACGGACATCAATGCAGACACGTTTTCTGTTTAAATGAAGAATGAAGCACATTGACTCAAAACACGGTTAGAGCTGAAGCCATTAGCACATGAAATCTATTTGAGAGACGTGAGTTTTTAACATAAAATTGAATCTCTGGCCAATATCTTACTATACCGTACTACCTGGGTTCCCAAAGTATGGGCCCTGTCTGTCATTGTGCCATGCCCCGCCCCCTTGACTTCATGCCCCGCCCCTTGTTTCAATATTCTAGAATTTAAAGCGTTCCCCGCCACGAGACCTTGCTACTTTCACTCCAAAACATGTATTCGGTCATATATGTTATGCAGGGCAGGGATGTCAGAAGCATTTTTTATGCTTTTAGGACACTGGAGACACTGGAGTCTGAAACCGAAGGGGGGTTCCTTTACCTTGGGGATGATGGGGGTGTGGATCTGATCGCACAACACCTAACCGTTCTTATATATAAGCATAGGCTTATACTAATAATACTACTATACCACAGCATACCATACAATTACTGTGGGGGGGGGGGTGTATAATTTCCGAGACAAAATATTTAGTTCCAACAGCAACAATTTGCTTTCCATAATATTTTCTGCCGTCCATACAGATTCAGGCGAGAGCCTGTTAATATTCTACCTGCACTACTCTGGTAAAGAATGGCCACAAATACTCCCCTGCTGAAAACCAGCACCATCGCTGAGGGAATGAGTTATATTGCATTACATTTAATAGCTTTAATTGAATAATTGATAAAAAGAGGTCTGGTTAAAAATGCTGGAGTATTTCTTTAGTTTTACTTGAAGGCTGATATGCAGACACCTTGTTCTAAAAGGAACATTTAATGAGCAGTTTCTCCAGTCTGCACTCCCAAATTATACGCCGGGCAGACTGAATGACATGCTGCTGAACTGAGGGGTAGTATTGTAAGGAATAAGCTGTATTCTGTTACGCAGACTGATCACACTAGAATCTTTATCCGCTTGAGGACTTTTTTCCTCTTTGTGCTTGCCTTGTGTGTTTCGGACGCTCCCTAAGAAAAGTTGGGAGTGGGATTTCAGTGGTGTCTTTAATATGATTAAGAAATGTAAACTATTTTGTATCATATCATGCCTTTGATGTGCACCTAGATCCATTATTTTGGCTAATTTAGAAGTGAAGACACAGGTTGCATATTGGTTTGTGTAGAATTAAAAAAAAATCCATGATCCAATCCATTTGTGATCTTCATTGAGTTACAAATCCTGTCGCATTTTTTCCCTCTATCTTGGAGTGCTTCTCCTTTTTCCACAGAATTGTGGCACGCCTTTAACAGTGTTCTAGACAAATATTCATATATACCTTTTTTATACGGTCAGCTTCATAATTATTAGCAGCCTCGGTAAAAATGAGCCCAAAAAGGTGGTGATCAGGCTCGGTCTTGTATTGAGGGTGAAAAAAAAAACCCTTACCTTTAATTTACATTTACATTTATGGCATTTATCAAGCGCTAAAAGCGACTTTCATTCTCTAACTACAGGGGACAGTCTCTCCCTGGAGCAGCTTAGGGTTAAGGGTCTTGCTCAGGGACCCAGTGGTGGTGCTGAAGGTAGGATTCGAACCCATGACCTCTTGGTCCGGAGGCAAGTATACCCACTGAGCCCTTTAATCTAAGGACAAGTACAGTTAAAGTAAAATATTAGACTGTAAAAAAAAAAAAACAGTCTGAGGCCACATAATCTATCCAGATTTTCCAGGGTCCTCTTCAACTTTTCAGCTTACTTTAAAGGTTTAGGTCAGGGGCCTGAAATAACTGTAAAAAGATTAATTATGTGGTCACAAACATTTCTGGGTGAGTTTAGACATGTTTTGGATCACGATCCTACTGGAAGATCTAGCCATCACTCAGTTTTAGTGCTTCGGAAGAAGCAGCCAGATTTTCCTTTAAAACCTCCTGCTTCTTCATTCCAGGCAAGGTTACCTCAGTTCACGACTGGCTCTTTTAAACGTCTTTGTTAGTGCCCTAAAAGTGGATACGGACATTCTCAGGCGTCTTATTTTATAGATTCATTTTAAAAGCAAGCTGTTTTTGTCTTGATGTCCAGACGACTTTACAAACTATTGGTGCCCTCTCAAGCAGCTTTGAATGCTCTTCCAACTGGACAGAAGTTATATGTGACGTACGCTGAGTGTTTATTGTAATTTCAACCGTATACACAGTGACATGAGACAACATTCCTCGAGGATCGTGAACAGAAAACAGTACACCACAGGATTAAAGAGAGGTTGCAAAACAATAAATACACAGTACACCAACAGTACAGTGATATACAAGACAGCATACGGGTCAGTTCTGATGCTTATGTGCCCATTATGGACACTTTCAGTGATGGAATGGGGACAAACATGGGCACCTCCACCAGCCTACGGCTATGCAGCCCCAAACACAGCAAGCTGTGATGCACTGTGTGTTCTGACACCTTTCTACAATAGGCAGCAATTTTCAGCAATTTGTGGAACAGTGTCTCTTCTGTAGGACTGAACCAGACAAGCTTGCCTGAGATTTAGACACTCGTTGCTGGTTGACTGGCTGTCTTTTCACTGGACCACTTTTGGTAGGTACCAGGAACATCCCACAGGACCATTTATGATTACTACTTTTTCCTGCTTTCAACCGACTGTTCACTTTCTGCTTAATACAGCTCAGAATAAAAAGTAAGAGTCCACTGCAAACATGTTCCGTTTCTCAGGTTTTATCTTCTATAGGTGCGAGTATTGAACTGAACAGCGTTGCCTTCGTTTTTAAGAACTGCTGACAATATTTCTCTTAATTTCCAAATAAAAATACAGGCCTTTAAAGCATTATCTTAAAGGAAATAACAAAACAAAAGAAAAGATGCGGTGTTTGCGAAACTTAAATAATTCAAAGACAATAAATCTCTTGTTCACTCTTAAACAAAATAACAATAATTACCTTTGACATAATTCTAGTAGCAAGAGGAGAGTGTTGATTACAGCAGTGTTTTTATACTTTTCCTCATTAAATAAGATTTGATTCAGGTGATCAGTAATCAGTACCTCATAAAGCAGAATGGGGAATTTAACAGACACCAGCAAGGGATGGTTGTCTTACTCATAGAGATGCAGATTTAAAAAAAAGTTGAAGTGGTCTCTTATTTATTTTATTCCAGAGCTGTATATCCTGCTTCTTGGCCGCTGCCGCTGTAACACTGTAACATGATAATCCATGTTATTCATCTGTCAGTGCTTTTAGTGTTGTGGATGATCAGTGTGGAATTAAGACCCATTGCACAGATTCACTTTAAATAGGTGATGTCGAAACATGTCTTCTGTAAAATGACTTTTCATGTCTCGGGTGAATGAAATCCAAAAATATATCTCAGTGAATGCTATTCCATATTGTGCTGCATCTGTCATCTTCTCTTGCGCTAGTTCTGTTATACGGATCACCTTCAGCCATGGCAGTTTCTTTTTTATGTATTTTGGTGTGTTACATTTTAAAGCAGGGAGCTTCACTGACAACAAGGAATCCAGACTGGTTCTTCATCCTCTCACTCTCCTCCAATATCTCTGTCTTGCTGTCATTTCCTCCCGGTTCTACAGACATCCTTTCTGGCGTTTGGCTCCTGTGAACTCCCAGCTCATATTACTGATGCTCGGGGAGCGCTGTTGCCTTCATGCATCTCTCAGCAGGCGCAGCCTCAGAAGAGAGCTGCCCTCCTTTAATGGCTCCACACCAGCACCTGCCCCAACCAAGAATTCCAAATAAAGCTTACTGTGCTAAAGGTTTAGATGTTCATTTGCTGTTTGAAGTACTGCAGCCTCCTCAGGTCCACTTGAATTGTAATGTTTGGTTTTATTAATCATTTTTCTAAACATTTTCTAATTTACCGTGAGTTGTTTTGTACATACGAATGATGTCTGTTCTGACTGCAGTGACTGAAGGTTGCTGTTGTTGAAATAAACCCTCATTAATGTTAGTCTAGCTTTGTGTCAGTTGTCCTAAATGCCTTACCAACAGTGATTTCAAAACTGTAAAGTGTTGCAGCATAATTTTCATGTACATTTACATTTACATTTACGGCATTTGGCTGACGCTCTTATCCAGAGCGACGTACATCAGTGCTTAAGAAGTCCA
>JBBJLR010000001.1:37521445-37544464 GCA_037577145.1 Brachypetersius gabonensis
TGTCTTCCCTTCTGCCTCTCTGTTCCCTCAGTGCCCTTCCTGACTTCCCTCTCTGACTCTCGGTCCCCTTCTGCCCTGAATTCCCTCCTGCTCTATACGTCATTTCCCCCCTGTGTGCTCCCTGCTTGTTCCCTGGATTGTCTGGTAAAGTGTGTTTGTTATTCCCTGTTTTCAGCCCTCGTGCTGTTTGTTTCCTTGTTTTTTGAATAAACCCCGTTTTCCCCTGATCATGTCTCTCCGCTCTGGTTCCCTATCCTACCACGCCACGGTCCCCACGCACACCGTGACAGCCTGCCTGAGTAGCTTTTAAAAATCATTTTCTCAAGTGCCAACGACTGTTGCACAGTACCGTATCTCAGCATTCACTCACATTATATTGTTCGCTTTTACATTCATTCATCCATTGACTTTTGTAGTGATTCATCTGTTATCAAATGGACGCAAGAAGGCCAGCCTGCACCCCGTTCCCCTCTCAGTGCTAATGGACTTTGATAGGTGCTTTAATATGAGTACAGTGATGTTATGGTAAATCAGATGACTAATGCCGCCCACTCTCTTGCTAAGGTCAATCTTCTGGAGGACATGAGTGTCTCAAACCACACCCATCAGTTCCTGCATTAAAGGCTACTCAGGCTTTAAAACAGTTCTTAACCCCATAATGATAATACACTCCTAGTCAGAATCTTTTACAATGTTAAAAGGCGAGCCTCTGCCTATCTTGTTGATTTGATAAAATATAGCCTTTAGCTTTTTTTTTAAGACCATTTCTTTCTAATACAGATCTTAAAGCCTGGTGTTTGGACTAATCCAACTTTTTTCCTTTTAAAACTTAATGAATTTAAAAGTAGTGTATTGTGCACTTTTATTTTAAAGCATTGCTATATGAAAAAGGTGCAATAATATTTTGGTTTGCAAACACTTAAAAAAAAAAGAAGGAGTTTTTTAACAGCAGTATTTCTATTAACACAGTTGCACAATTGCTATTTGCCACTACAAGGTATTCATGTTGTATCTAGTTTGTTATATACAGTGTATATATACAGTAAGTATACAGTAATAAACAGTCGCGGCTTCAGTCTCTCGCTGATTTTTTCCGAGAACCGAACTGATAATTGTTCGCGGAAACTGCAGATATCCTCAGAATTTTTTTTGCTTTTGTGATGTCGGGGCCTCGTCCTCATGCTGGTTGTTTGTTTGGGCGTGGCGCTTAGCAAGGCAATCAGACACCTGAACGGAATGAGCTGCTCAGCACCGCCACAACATAAACAACCCAGCATGAGAATGAGGCGGCAGGGCAGACGAGGCCCAGACGTCACAGTTTTTTCATGTCAATAAATTAATCATTAAACAAAATGTAATTTACTCGTTTTAAGTCATATCGTAAATTCAGCTACATTTCCATATAAAATACAGCAATATATTTGTTTATACTGTCCAGAGAAGACAAAGAAAATGTGTCTTGGGATGGTGAAATACCGCTGTACTCAGAGGCGAGAGGTTTGAAAGTAGCCAATCCAAGAACCGTATTTATTTCTCCTTGCTGCTGATTGCCTGCTGCCCTTTGACTCATCTCTGGCAGCTGCAGTCCAGAATGTTCTGGCAGCTGCAGTCTCCAGTGTTCTCATGTTTTTCACTTTGTTCTTCTCAAAGCCCTGTATTTTTATTACTGTGGATTAAATGAATTTACCTGCTTATACCAAAGAAAACGACAGCACATACCAAATAAAACAAATAAACATGAATTACAGTACAGTCCATACAGGGTTAACATGGGTATTTACATTCTAGCACTGTAGGAGTTCAGTGTAAACTGTACGGTACGAATACGGGTTTACCATTATATTTATATTTAAGGGTCATGTATTAAGCGGAGTTTCAGATGAAACTAAAGTGTTTTGTGAGCATATTTTGACGTATATTTAGGGATTACACTAAAAAAGTGGGCTTTTTAAGGCATTTTTAATTTTTTTAATTTGCTTTTTTTTTTTTCACCATACGCACAATGTAATCCCTGCAATTGCCGGGGGTTTGCTATATATGAAAAGTTTTAACTTAAAGTGAGACATCAATGGTTACTCAATTGATTGCACTTAGTGTTTTTCAAGGCAATCTTTTGGCCTGCTTTTTTTTAGGTAAGGTTGTCTAATTTGAATTTAGAATGGGTGACTTAAAATGTTGAGTTCACTGACCTTCAGATAATTTAACAAACAGATAATCTGTTAACTCAAATTTAGAAGGCAAAAGGTTGCATAATATTTTACAGTCCATAACCACCTACCGTGAGTGCTATTTTTTGCCGGTGCCGGCCTGATATCCTAAAACTAATAAACTGTAACTGTCACAAGTTCTACATATAAAGTATTTTTTTATTTTCTTTCGAATATATTAGATTACCAAAATCATTTTCCACAGAATCATACCAGGCGGCTGTTTTAAAGGCTGTGTAGTTTGGGTGTTGCTGTTTGTCTTTGTATTTGCATTTGCTCAACAGTCTGCTGATGTTTGCAACATGCCTAACAGCCAATCAGCAGTCTAGATTTTGGCTCACTGGCACTGATAAGACTGACTGTTTGGTAAATTTGATATCAAGTTACATGGACATATCATTTATAATAATCTGTAAGTAATGTGGATGGAGACCTTTTTAATCTTATAGCCACATGCAAATGTGAGTGTGTGAATGGTATGATTGTAAAGTCCTGCTGACCAAACCAGTGGGTACAGGAGGTTCTTCTGTTGTGTCCTTTTGTTGTTTTGCCCCTCAATGTTCTTTCTTGCCTTCTTTCTGGAACATGGAGATCTCAGTGTTCTGCGCACGAATATTTGCACGTAATGGCCCAGGTGCTTAATGGCTTTCCTTCCTTTTCGCCTGCAATCACACTAATGTCAAACGAGAACCTGCAGCTTACAGCATTTTGATGCACCGCTGATGGTCTAAATCAGCAAAAATGCTTTGTATTATTAAAAACACGCATTAGTGTCAACAGTATTTGGGTATGTTGTGCACAAATGTCAGTCTGACTCCTAAAAACATCCATGTTCGTTTTACCTGTTGGGTGGCGTGCTGCTCATTCCCAGATTACAGCCACTGTTCGGGATCTACTTGGGTGTTTACAGATCATGCAAGATTTCAGTGAACTGAACTGTATTCCATCAGCTGAGTTATTTAACATGAGAGTGAAAAGAGTGAGGGTTGAAGAAAAAATAATATGAAGACATTGACGTAGCTGAATGAAGATGAAGCATCTCCTAGGCTGTGAGTGTCTCCTTTTTTTTAAATTCCAGAAGACACTAACTGCATATCAAGTGAGTCTGTGA
Source organism: Brachypetersius gabonensis (assembly GCA_037577145.1). Taxonomy (NCBI): domain Eukaryota; kingdom Metazoa; phylum Chordata; class Actinopteri; order Characiformes; family Alestidae; genus Brachypetersius; species Brachypetersius gabonensis. The sequence continues at coordinate 37,524,764 of JBBJLR010000001.1, forward strand.
GGGAAGAGGGAGGGGAGAACTTCAGGGTTTCATTTAAGCATTGCTACTGGTGACGGGTGTTAGATAAGATACACCTTTATTAGTCCCACAAGTGAGACATTTGCATTGCAGTGACAGAAAGTGGACAGTACAAAGGTAATAGCAGCAAAAACATTTGAATAAAATATACAAGACAAGAATATGTTATACAAAGTACACTATACAAGTAATACAAAAATAGAAGTATAAAAATGTGTGTGAATGCAAATGTTCAATTATGTGTATATACAGCTAGATATGTATGTATATACACATTGGGTATATGTATGCATCTATGTATATAGTAGATAGGGACACATTCGACTGTGCTTAGTTTTTTGGTAGCAGCAGACACTGAAAAAAAACAGTCATGATGCACCAGACAGATTGCGCGTTGCACACGGTAATATTTTTTCATCTTTTCCTTTTTCTTCTTTTTCTTTCTCTTCTCTAATTAGAGTATTAGTTGACATCCCAAAACTTTTTCAAGAGTCCTCCATCTCCCCTGCTGTCCTCCTCAGCTTCAGTTCTCACTGGAGGTTTGGGAGAGGCTGAATTAACAGTCCATTACGTAACAGCGCGCGACCCTTCCGTTACTGTAACAACTGACGAGCCTCGCGCGTGCGGAGGTCTCCGCGTTCTTCTTGTGGTTGTTTTGTTGTTGTTGTTGTTTCGGTTGTTGATTTTGAAGCTAAAGCGGGCTGTGATGGATCTCTCCCGATTTTCCAGCGCCGCGGCAGCTTTCGTCAGCCTTACCCTGAGCGTGCTACTTCGGAAGTAGGTCACCGCTCCGGCGTGTCTTGTCAGCTGCCTCCCCGCTCGCTCGGTTTGGTCTCTCCGCCCGAGCATCGATGTGCTTTCTGCCCGACCACAGCAACTTCGCCCGTGCTTCGGAACCTGCTGCTTTCCGCTCGGAGCGAGGGCGAATCAGAGCAGTAAGGAGGTAAAGCTTGGCTTTTAATAGTCTGGTTTATTTCGGTATATGCTTTGCTGCTTCTCTGCCGGGGGGAGGAAGAGGATGAAGAAGAGGAGGAGGAGGAGGAGGAGGGGGGTGGTTAGAAAGATAGCCCGTCTGAAAAATTACATCGCATCCACAAGCAATGTGGCTTGGGTTGGGTTTGTGAAGTCGTGGTTGGACTCCGAAACTGCTCTTTTGTCGTGTCGTTTGGTGCCTGAGGACCGAAAGGCTCTTCAGCTCGGTGGTCGGTTGGTGGTGGTCGTGGTGAAAACAGAGTGCATGGATGGGATTTGCAGTCGCTGCTTGCTGGTGGGGTTTGGTGTTTGGAAAGGATGGTCGTGTTGTGATTTTTGAGAGCACATTTCAAAATGCTACGCCCTGCACGATTTGGTCCCAAAACACCAGCTTCTCAGCTCCTCATCTTCTCATCATCTCATCATCTCAGCTTCTCAGCTTCTCGAGCCTCTAACGTGGGAGAAGCACACGCGTCTTTCGTCTTCATCTCTTTTTCTGTCAGATGCATTTTTCTTTACTCCACACACCAGCGGAGACTGGAAAAAAAAGACACAGAGTCGGTTTCTCCCCGGATTACTTTGGTTCAAAGTTAATTCCAATTTGCGTCGAGGTCAGAACAGCTAGACTACTTTGTCTATGAAGATAACACTCAGTCAGACACCTTAAAACATCCACTTCTGGTAATGCTTTAATATGAGCCTCTAAAATAAAGAAATAACCGGCCACTGTGCTACATGTTGGCAGCAGTTCTTAATGGCCTTTAACAAAAGGGCGGTGAGTTATCAAAGAGTCTGTAGTGTTCCCCAAATTGGCCACTTTAGAAATGTTGATGGGGCTGATTTGCACGCTTGATTTGAAACTAATCACAATTTTGAGAAAAAAGAAAGCCAAGAGATTTGGCTTGAATAGTATCAGTAGTTTTCAGTAATTTGGAATAACACCAAGTCAGCTGGAATGAGGGAATACCGTTTAATTGGATACGAACATCCCACACTGTGTGTGTATATAATACCATAGCAGCATAGTTTCAGTGGTAGTTTTCAGTTGTTTTGCTTGAACTGTCTATAATGATTTTGATCCTTAACTCTGCACTTCATACATTTTGTGACTGCATGACAGTCAGGACACCGTTTCAGCTGAATAAATCTGATTTTCTTTTAAAGGTTTCTTGTAAACTATTAACATGAAGTCCTACTCTTTTTTTCAGTAAGCGTTCTCTCTGCTACAGTCATATTTCAGTCAGCTGGGAGATTTGTCTTGATCCATTAATGTCACCTATAGATTAAATCGCTTGTCTAATAACCCCAAGAAGTGCCGGCAGTTTTTTTTTTTTCTTCATGCAATGGATTTCTTACTCCTCATTATTTTCCATCATGGCTGAATGAAACAAAATAGCAGAATGCAACAAGACAACTGAACGATAATGGCTATCTGTAAAGGGAAATGCCACAATAATAATTTCTTTGGAAGCCGTTTCCTGGACATGTTTAGCTTTCGTGCTGTGGTGTTGTATTTCAGACGGGGGTGGGGAGGTGGTTGTTTGTTTTTTTTGTTTTGTTTTTTTTGGGACAGTTCCTAACCGCCTATTGAAATCCATATTGAAAGTCTCCAGTGGCTCTTTCTTGCCGACTGATGATGAAAGGACTGCATTACAGCTGAATTTTGCATTACAGCTGAGTTTTTCTAGTCTTGTTTCATTTGAAGGAATCAATCGGAGAAAGCTGTGGAGCACAGTTAGGCTGCAGTAATTAAACACAAAGGACACACATCCAATCTAAAGGATGACAAATGAGACTAAAAGCCACGGCCTCCTGTGTCAAAGTAGAGAGTTGCCCTGGAAAGCCCAAGGACATTAATTCCCTTTATAGAGCGAACGGCCAGTGTTAAGAACATGTCAATAGGTCAGAGGAGGTCGTTTTAAATTTCATATGGAGCCAAATTAGTCTGAAATGTCTTAGTGGTGTGTTTCTGACTCTTGATTTGTCCTTTAACAAATCAATAAATCCCAAGGTACAGAAAAATACATTCTTCAGGAACTGAACTTTTTTAGAAAAAATTCTGTGTACATCTGATGAAAATCTAGTGTTCACATGCTCTATTGTCCAAATTATTAACCTACTTCTGGCAGTTTTTGCTTTTCTAGGTGCGTGCATCTCTGAATATTGCTAAGTGCTTGTTTTGAAAATGGCATCTGTTTATACAGCATGTCATTTGAAAAAGGGTTGGTCTTTTCCTGAATGGCCCTTGAATTTTGAAGATTGCTATAATCATTACAAGGTTTATTTAAATAGCAAATTTAGATGTGCGTTCAATGAGTGTACTTGTATTTATTTGTCAGTGCACACATGGACAGGTGAAGATGTTACAGGAACATCCATGTTACCGAAGAACAGGAATACACCTTTGATGTATTAGAACAATTAAAACATTTTTTTGTAAAGCAATTAGTGCTTTGCAATTAAGCAGATACAGCATTTGCTATTTCTGCGTTGTTTAAATGCTGGTGTATTATGTATCATAGACAAACAGATGCCAGTGAACTGTACACATAAACCAGAATCTCAGGTTTTTACTTTTCATATTTGCTCCTGTGCTGCATTTTCTGTGTTTAGATTTATATACATTTATATATAATTTTTATAGTGTTGTAAATTGATTGGTTGCTGACATGTTCCTGACAGCACTCTTCTTTCAGTTCTGCGAGTGTTGTTTGCTTTTGCACTTTTGTTTGAATAGTTTGGTTTCTGAAAGTAGGGAGGCTAGCTTTATTTTGTAAAATGTCTGTGAGCATCCTGTCGTATCCACAGAATGAGCATGACTGTGGATGCAAGGTCTGTTGTTAAAAAGGTGTATAATTTCCATTACTAGATTCTAGACATCAGACACATCTCAAAAATGTGTGAATGTGTGTTGAGGGATGTATTTTGAAGATAGTAAGCCCTAGAATTATATGATGAATAATAAGATGGCATACTGGTATTAACGGGCTTTGGCATTGCACACAATGCTGGACCGGATATGGCAGTTAAAGACGGATGAGTCCAATTCAATCTTGTAACAGATCTCCTTCGAAATACCAAATGCTTACATTGTCATGTGCTTCATGTGGAGCAGTAGAGTATTTTAATAATCTGAGTCTACTGTTAGATGTTCATCTTAAGTGAATTGGTTCAATTACGAATAGCTAATAGAAAGTGTGATGATTCAGCCTCAAGGGATTACAGAAATATTTTGTTACACAAGTAAATATGAATTACACACAGCAAAATCAACACAAAGTAAAACAAGCCCTTGTTTAACATGCTTGTGTAAATGCTGCATTTCTGTGTAGGAGTATATTAGAGAATGTATGAAATATTTAGCTGAAGGTTTTGAAAATGGATGAGAGATCTTGGGAAAAGCTCAGTTAATGGTTACGACGTCCACCTTTTTACTTTGCATATCTAGCCATATCAGTAGTAGAAGCCAGAATTCAAAGCCATAATAGCCATTGTAATTTGAATGAACAAACCAAACACAGCTGAGTTTCAGTATTTCATTTTTTTTTCTCCTTGTAGGACTTGCATGGAAGACTGTAATGACCCATGCACGGCAGAGGGATTCTTGCAGATATCAAAGTGATTCCAGGGAGCGGGTGAGCTGCCAGACACATGCTGAAACCATGGGTAGGGCTTGGCCAGAGTGCCCCATGCAAGAAAAAAAGAAGAGGAGACGTTCCTCCAAAAAAGGAGATAAGGAAATAAAGGAGCAAAATGCAGATAGTGACCGGAAGCTTTATCCCCTCCGGGGAAGGCTGGGAATGAGTGAAGTGGGCACCTTAAATTGCTGTGTTGTACTGACCCGTCTAGATGAAGGCGGGACTTGTAAGAGGAGCATGAGGGCCAAGTCTAAGAGTAGAGGGAGTAAACAAAAGATGAAGACAAAGAAAGGAAAGAACATACCTTGCAAGTGTCGCAAGAAGTCCTGCAAAGCTTGCCTGCCAGCGTCTGGACCAAAAAGCAAACAGAAACCCGACAAAACTGCCTTATTTACAGAACTTCTCCTGGAGCCTCGCAAGCGACGGTTGGCTTCTCTCAACGCAGAGGCTGTCAACAGTCTGTTGTTATTTAGAGATGATCCTCAGCAGCCATCAAAACTCTCAAAAAAGCAGCCAAATCCTCCAAAGGCGGATTCTGAACTTCCAAATAGAGAAGTTGACAGTTCAAGGAAAGGCCTAGAAGCCCGAAAACATGCACATCCCGGAGAGACAGAGCACAGTAAAAATCCCAAAAAAGCCAAAAAGGCAAAGACAGAGTCTGACCATATTGACCAGCTGAGTCTAAATAGTCCAGCTCCAAGACGTTTAGCAGGTTTGAATGCAGCTGCTCTGCTGAAACTAACCAGCACCTCATTTGGAGCTAAGCGGCGAGTTAAAACGGACTGCAAGCCAGGCAGCGGAGGACCGCGAGGAAAACAAGGCCAGGTAAAGACAAAAAAACTGCAGCACAACCCACCATGCCAGTCCACTAAGTTGCAAGTAATGCAACAGTGCTGTGATCTCTGCAAGAAAGAAGCTCTCCAGTCTGAGGCGATATGGGATGGCACTTCAGGGGGCCACAGCTTCATTAGGCCTGGTTATCAATGCAGGTCTATGCTAGGCTACTCTTTGAAGCAAGTGAAAGAGGAGAAAACCGAAGCCGATGTGAATTCCTGTTACTGCTGTTCTCAGGAGAGATCTGTGGAGTATTGCCACCGACTTGCACTGTTCCTTGGGCAGAAGGCCTATCCTGAATCTGAAAAACATTCTATGCCATCTGTAAAGGGGTTCCTTCCTTCCCCTCATGCACTGACACACCCAGCCTTGACCTTAGGCACCCACCCGTACTCATGCTACCCTGGTTACTACGTGCACATTGCCCACCATGGGACCCCCACAATCCCTGTGAGCACAAGTCCTGGACCCCATGCTCCTCCCTCAGTACCTCCCATGACACTGTGCTCCAGTGGTGTCCAGAGACCCAAACTACTGCCCTCGCCAGTTCCCCACCCTTCAGGCATCCCTCATCCAGCATACTGCAATTCTGTTGGAACCTGTTATGGGGAACCCTGCAGGATCAGCACCTACGCCTACAGACCCCCACAGCCCATCAATAGCAGGGGCTGCTCATTCAGCGCCGGATGCTCCAGCTGCAGCCACAAAATCAAGATGGGTAAGACAAGGCAAATGAGATGAAAATCTGTTTTCCCTTTAGCATCTCAATAGAATGAACCTCAGTGCTGCAGAGATTGTGTGATAACTGTTTAGATAGAATGCATCCTTAATTGGCAGCTGGATGTGGATATATTTACACGAGAGCTTTAGGAAAGAGCTCACACAGACCTCAAACTGCCAAGTCCTGAGGCCGACCCTGATATACTGTGTGACATAAAAGGCTAAAATAAGAAAATAAAAGCCATTGAGATGTTTTCAAAGAAAATAATGACTTGAGACTGAATGATGAAATCCCTCATTCCCTTTAAGCAGACACTTCACCATGCCTGTCGGTTCACTGCTGTCTTTTCACTGCTGGTTTGAATGTGAATAATTGCCACAGGTGGACAGAGCACTGGTTATTTTTGTTGGCAGGAGACTTGAACTGGCTGTTCATTGTAAGATGGCAGCTGTGGTCTCTCAACAGCTTACCAACCTCAGTACAGATACAAACGCCTTACAGGACAAGTCCTTGTTGCATTTTAACCACTGGATTAAGTTATACTTGACATTTCACTCCCTGTTAATCTCTTTTAATCAGTTGGTAATCTGACACCTGGAGGCTTTCTCCACAGCTTACATTACATTCCTCTGTTACCAGAACAGTTTGAACATAGATCAACAAAGAGCTACGTAGAAAGGGGGTCAGTCGATATATGTATTTTTCAGGGTATTTGTCAACACAGATTAATAGTAAACAAAAAGGCTAATAAACATGATATGAGGCAGTTTATTGGGTGACAATTTACAAGAACACAATTCCTACACAAAACAAATGTTCAGTAAAATACTAAAAATTAATTTGAGAAAAAAATAAATTCATGGTACAGAACTTGCATAATCAAAGTTTAGATCCCATCACACCGGCTTTGATTCAAGCAAAATAGTGCAATAACCATAATGTTTAGTTGTGTAGTATTTTTCTGATCATTATTTCATTATTTTTATTGTTAGTGGTGGTGATAGTTGTAATTTTACATAGCCTTTTATTGTTTATTACCATAAAGATTGTCTTTAGTCTCGGGTCTCTGATGTAATTAGTTATAAAACAAATGCACAGAGTAAAACAGGCACAAACATCCAAAATGAATTTATCGATGCTGAAATGCAACAAAAGAGGAAAAAGGATGCTTGAAATAGCACATGCTGTTTTCTCCAGTGCACAGTAAGATTACTTTCACTGAATAAGAACATTCTTTCACAAAGTTTGTTGGCCTACCGAGGACAAAGACACTAAATCAACACACTAGCTGTCATCTTAAACTGCGCACGAGTGCGCTGCGGTTATCAGCATATCCTCCCTTTTTTTTTTTCTTCTCCCTCACACAGCTTGTCGCCCACAACATAAATGCTAGGGAAGAGTGTTTGTGTGGTATTACATGATCTGTGGTGCAGACTTTGACCAGGCCAGTAACTCTCAGGCTGCTGGTGTGTGTGTGTGTGCGCGCGTGCGTGCGTGCGTCAGATTGGCCAGTAGTGTCTTTTCTGTCCTGGTGCAGTAGAAGATGTGCAGTCACTACATAAAAGTCCTCTTATCAGCAAAGAAGCAGGTTAAAATTCCAGGTTACCTGAAAAAAATAATAAATATCGGCTCCAATTATCAACCTGACTGATAATTGGTCGATCCCTTGTGGCAATACTTCCTCAAGGATGTATTGTGTCTTTAATGTGTGTGTAAGTGGTTTACAAATAGAGGCACTTGCCGCACCAAGTATACACTGAGTACTTGCAGTGAATACCCCATAATGACCTACATATTCTATGTTGAGCTTTGTGTTGCTTACACAATAGAACCTTGTAGCTTGTACATTTAATCATTAAAACTGCCGCTTTCTTCAGCCCACTGGCAGAAGTCTAATGTCGTTTTTGTGCAGAAGCACTTCACAGAGGTAGAGAATACAGGTGCCTACACACTGGGGGCTGTTTCCGCACCGAAACAGGCGGCAACTCAATGTATTTGAATAATAATGCAGTCACAGTAGGAGGGAGAAGCATATGGGTATGCTCTGAAAAGATCATTCAAACGATTCCTTTCGAAAAGTTCAGATCATTTAAACTTTCTCTGCACCAAACTCTTAACGAAGGAATGCATCAGCTAACGAGCATCATATTCCAGCCTGAGGAGATGCTCAATAAATAACTTATCTTTCAGTATTTTTAATAAGTGAGAGTTTTTCAGGAAAAAAAAGGAAATGTAAGCTTGCATTAAATCCAGGTCAAAGTTGACAGACAGCCAAGATATCTGGAGGTAATTCACTGCAGACTTGCCTCTTTTCAACCATTATACTGATCCAGATCATATAGTCATTAGTGTACATCTAGCCAATGCTTTCCCTAGTCTGTAGGCAGGCGAGTCCCCCTTGTAATAACACAGAGACTTCACGGCTGAGTGAATGTGCAGTAGCTGCACTTTCTCTCCCGTGCCTGGCCAGCCTCCTCCCCGAGAGGCCAGGGAGAGCGAGCAGGGTCGTTTTAGTTCGGAAAGGATTGATCCACAGCTCATTTGTCGTTTGCTCTTATTTGTGTTGGCCCATGGCCCTCGTGACCTCATAAGGGAGTGTGATTACGGAGTGAAATAGTGTATCATTGCTTCGACTCTGTCCAAGGGGCTTTTTGAAAGGGGGTAAATAACCGTTAAGCAGAATTCCATAGCCTCTGTCAGACCTCTTTGACTCTCACCCAGAGAGTGAGTGAGGGTCGAATTCCAGATCGCCAGGATGGATGTTGGCTAAACGACAGAAGATATCAAGAGGTTAAGAAAGCATGATGAGCATCATGTTGTGAGCACTGATGGGTCAGTGCTGGGCACATGGTCACATGCTGAATTCCAAGGGAGATCTGTCAAGTCAGTCGTCAGCCTTCTGCTAGGTTAACGCTGGCAGCTATTTAAAGAGTTACTAAAAAGAGCCTCTTTTTTCCCCCTGCTGATTACAGCACTGCGCTGGCTGCTAACACGATGTAGGGGTTCCTCGCAGGATCGCTTTTGCCCGTTAGTTCGCAGAAAATCACTGTGTGAATCACGTGCCAACTTTAGAAGCTGATTCACCCAATCACCATCTGGGATTGTTCTTTTCTGCTCGCGTGTCGTAGAATCCAGAGCCCAAGTTTTCAAGAACAAAATGATATGATAGCTTTTACATCCAGCAGTCAGTTATCTTTTGAATCTGCTTGTTTATTACATTCTCATTATGTATTCCTGCATGTATTTTTGGCCGTTTAAATGTTATGTTTCATAAACAAATTTGATGATTCACAGCGCCCACCTGTTCCACAGCTGACGATGTTATGGCAAATGTCTGAAGCACTAATTAGCCCTATTTATTTGAATTTGTCTTGTCGCAGATAAAATACTGTGATGAATTTGTGAACATTGTACTTATATCTGCTTAACTGTGATCACTGTGAGAAAGAGAACCACGAACCACTAGAATAGTAACTTTTTGGGAGAAAGAAAAATGTAAGCTTTGGGGTGCATAAACAAAGTCATATGGGTAAAAACTGCTGAGCTGATGACAATAGCTAAATACCTGAATATCCCCTAAACATTTAATGTCATGCTGCTTTTAGATCCTATCTGGGATTGCTGGGTTTTTTTTGGTATTGTTTTGTCTTTTATGATATTCTAGAGCAATAAGCCATGAGAGACCATGCGCTGCCTTGTTGTTGTGTGACACAAAGCAGGGTGAAATGTGGCACAGTAGCATAGAGCCTGGAGGCTTACCTCATAGATTTTACAAAAGGAAGTACTATATAATATAACTGATTTATGTGTTTATGTATAGATTAGTTTGCAAACGTTTGTGCACCTGTGGTCAAATTTTACTAAATTTAATTAAATTTTTTTTTCTCTGCATGTTTTTAATGTGTGGTTTTTGTTTAATTGCTAAATTTAACATATTAGAAACGTTTGAGGAACAGTTTATATATTATTTATTTGTTAAAATCATGTATAAAATCACATATATAATCATGTTATTATATTTATAAGGGCTTTGAATGTTTCTTACCCTCACTTTAAAACCAAAAAGATGAAAACGCATACATGTATTTAACAAGATTCAGAAATGTAATTTATGGAATTTCCATGGAATTGATGAGATGAAAGGTTTTGTTTTGTTTGAGGTCTGTGTTGATGGCTGAGGTCTATATTGTGTTCATGGTTCAAACGGACCCTGCTCAATTTGTTTATAAGCAGACTGAGACAGACCTCCTCAGGGGGTCCTGGAGCATTTATTTGATCCTCATCAGGGTTCTCATGGCGGCATTATCACTTGCTCTCATAAACCTCATTAACACAGTAAAGACACCAGTGTTGTTTTGATCAAACCAACCTGGGTTAACATTGAGAAGCTTTCATTTTGGACCATGGTATTCGTTCTGAAATTAAAAAAGGTAAAACATGAGGAGGATTTAATGTGGCCGCAAACATATATTGTGAGATCATGATTAGCCTCTTTCATACTAACCACTAGCTTTCACTTTGTTGTTCCTGTAGAGGACTACCCCTATCCTTTGGATGAGCACAGTCCCTCCATCCCCATGTCCCCCGCCCTGCCCTTGTCCGTCTGCCCCATCCCCAGTGTGCCCTCAGCTGCCCAGCCTGTGCCCCACCTGCAGCCACCCCTGCCTGACACCGGGCGACCGCAGGTCCAGCTGCACGTGGGCCGTGAGTGTCCTCAGAGTGCCAAGGCGCCCAGCAGCTCGCGCTCTGGCATGCGTGACTCTGCCGTCTGCCCCCACATAAAGGATGGCCAGTTGGGAGCCAGCCATGGCAGCCCTGCCACCAAGCAGCCCAAAATCGGCCGGCGGCGGGCCACCAACGGCTGGCTGCCTGTGGGCACCGCCACCGACAAGGAGGTATTCATAGTGGTACGTGCCCTACTTCCGTCTCGTATCAACCACAGCGCACACTAGAGTACTAGAGTAGAGTTGCACTTAGTGAGGCTGGTGTGAAGCTGTTATGGCCAGAAGGTTTTCAGTTTTTGCCCCTAAGAAATGGGCCCTATTACGCTTTTGGGTTTTATGAACTTCTAGGAAAAGTAACAAACATTAGATTTCCAAAAGAAGACTAAAATATCCAAACATGACTGTGTTCAAGGCATGACTGTAAAGAATATCTGCACAGCTAATGATGGGTAAACACTTAACTAAAACTGTAATAATATTGAAAAATATTTTGTTTCATAAATGATGAGTATTCATATTTGCACCATTTAAGTATGAAAAAAGTACCTGCAAAGTGTTTAATATAAACAGTCATTCACTAACTCTCTCTCTCTCTCTCTGTCTATAAAACACTCAAAGGATCTTCCTTGATATGAAAAGCCGTTTCTCTTGAATAATGATTTGACCTTTTCTTTTTGTCAGGAACAGTTTGTGCCCCAAAGGTGGTTTTAATACTTAAAATGAAAAGCATTAGCAAGCAAACATTTCAGTATTTTTTATGGCAGTCTGATAAGAAACAAGGCCTGTTTATTAAAATCTAGGTATATTATGAAATAATTTACAATAGACAAAAAAACATGTGACTCTATGTACAGTTTCACGCGAAAGTGGTTTTGTTGACACTCCAAGTGAAATTAAAGCACACTAGGGCATTAACACAAATGTCGACTAGTCGACTTCAGAGGCAGAAGTCGACACCCCCTGAGAGAAGTTGTGTGTTTTTTCCCCTCTCTAGTGTTTGTCTTAGATTTTTCAAAATTATTTTCTTATTTCTGATTACTCACAGGGTGAGGAGTCTCCAGCTCTGCGGAGGTGTTATGAAGGAGTGCAGAGAGATGGAGAGGTGATCAGGGTGCGCGACACTGTGCTGCTGCGCTCTGGCCCTCGCAAGAAGTCCCTCCCCTATGTGGCTAAAGTATCCGCCTTCTGGGAGGATCCTGAGTCAGGTACACACAGCATAAGCAGACTGAACATTTCTTTTCTGATATTTGGTTACACATTCTGTTACTTTAAAACAGCATTAGTTCAGTCAGGTGAGGATTCCACTGGTGTGTTATGATCCGTTTTTGTTCATATTTCAGTTAGAGTGGCCCTATTTCAGCATTTATGCTGCTGCTCCACACTGACAGTTGGGATTGTGGTCTAATGCTTTTGCTTGTCAGTCCCAGTGTTCTATCATGTGTCTTGAAACAGTCACCCATTGACAGCCAGTATTCATATTGGAATGAGAGGGTGTACATTCTGTTCTGACATGAAGCACAAAGTTAGTTGAAAAGTGGGCTAAAGTGGACAGCAGCTCCATCAAGAGACTGATATAATTCAATTCAGCCTTACTGAATTGATGCTGTCATTACGGTAAGGAGACCAAGTATTAGAGAAGAAATGATGAATGAGACCATTTTTGGTTCGGGGAGCTTAATCTTAATATGTTTTAAAGAAGTTGCAAACTCAGGACAACTGTGATATGCAGATATTTACAAACATTTTCCATAAACCTAGACAATGAAGCTCCTGATGAGTAGAGAGGTGTTGCGTGACATTCTGAAAGAGTGCCCTGATTATTTGCAGAAGATAACGTAATGACTGACTCTGATTTTAAAATAAACACGTAAGCTTCAGCTCTTGATATGCTAAGGAGTTAATGATGGGGTTGAAGGAATGCCCCTCCTACGCTCTGCACTAAACGCATTTTCAACATGTTTTGTATTTTATTTGTGACCATTTGTGCTAATCACATTATTATGGGATGCACAAATACCAGATAAAACTGTCAGATTCAGCACACACTGCCGTATCAAAATCTCCCATTTCACCACCTGAGAGGCACCTCTCCTCATTCCAGAGGGATGATTGCACCCCTTTGTCTCGAATCTTAACAGGTGACGGAAGCATTGAAAATTAGGGGAACCATTTCAGGTAATTATAGTGTAGGAAAAAACATCACTCTGGCAAGGCATTATGTGGGGAGATTCTGCGTTGGTAGAATGTAGAGGAGGAGGAAGAGATGATGGAGAAAGTATTGCTGATGTTTCAGTATTTCTGGGCAGGCAAAGGTGGTTAGGTAATGTTAGCTAAGATCTCAACTTTAACGAAGTGTATCATAAACTGAGACTGCTATTTTTGTCCTGATGGTAAATACTGTAATTTGGATCATTTGAAATTAATCGTCTAAAACATCTAAATCAAAATGTTAACAGTGCCAAACATTGCACACGAGCGAAGCAGTTGCTCAGTGCCAAGATGTACAAATGAGCACAAATGTTTTTTTAGTTCCTTCATACGAGCCTCTGAAGAGCCAGTGGGTTTATTTTATTTTCTCTGGAAATGCGCTGACGCAACTTCCTTAAGTTTTGTATGTGTGCGGCAAACATGTCGCCAATGACTGTTTCCTCAACTTGGGCCGATACAGAGCTGGTCTTGCTGAACAGTGGCGCAAGCTGGCCCCTCCCCCACCCTCCACCTTGCCCTCTCTCCTCTCTCCTCCTGATTATCATTTAACGACACAAATGACACGTCCTAGGGAAATATCATTGTGGGACAGGCTCGAAATAGCTGCACCGAGGTACCTGCACCTAAATTTAGGAAAGAGACCTCAGATACAGTATTAGGGGACCACAAAGACCTATATGAAAGCATAAAAAGGCATGTCATGGGACCTTTATAAAATTATTATTGTTTTAGGTTGAACTAGGCTTTTAACAGGCTTAAGCTAGGCTGTGACTAATCTCTTTATTTTGTGTAGTTAATTGTAGCTGTTGTATTTGCTCAAATTTTGCTACAAAAATGTTCTCAATTTAAAATGCAGAATGCGTTCATCAGAATGACAATTTTGTGATCTCAGCAGGACAAATACTTTTTGACATTTTGGTCACCAACATCCAGTGAGAACAACAGTGACTGCTTGTTCCATCCAATGAGTGCATCATATAGTGCATACATACACTCAGTAGTTCCAGCTCCTCCTTGTTTGTAGATGTCTGTCTTTTCCACTTCTTTATGCAGCCTGCGGATTTTTGGTAGTCTGGAGGGGACTATAGATTTCCACTTTGCTGTAACTTTTGTTGCTCATTGATTTATGCATGTGTTTCCTGTTCCTTCCAGTAAACTCTGCTGAGATTGCTTTAAATAAGATTCAAAATGTTCAGAACTATGGGCTGAAATCACAGATTCTATCACACCAACATAAAGGCTCACAGGCAGCTAGGCTTCTGCCTGCACCAGTACAGAAAATATGTTGACGCCATTAAAAATGTATTTTAATGCTATTTATAATTTATAAAATTGTACATGTGTTAACATACTGCTTTGTCTGCCCTAGTTTAAACCTATAAATTGGTGAAACATGAGTATATTATGCTGTTTCAGCTTAACTGAAATAGTGGAATGATGGACAATTGCAGCGAAAAATCACGTGGTTTTTACAAATAAAAAATTTACTTTAAATCAAAATCCAATACAACTGTGAAGTACATAAAGATTTCCGTAATTTGATCAAATATATTTTATCTTTCCAGTGCAGCAACAGGGTTCGTAATTACAGAATGTAAGGTATTATTTCTGGAAAGCAGTACAAACATTTTGTGTAGTGGAGAATCTCATATTGATTGTGGACTGGCTGATTTGCATTGGCTTCTGCAAGGATGTAATACACTGTATGTGCTGTGGTTCTCCTTAGGGGAGTTGATGATGAGTCTGTTTTGGTATTACCGTCCAGAGCACACTCAGGGGGGGCGCAATCCCAGCATGCACTGTGAGGTGAGTTGGCAGAAACCATCGGTGGTATATCCAAGTGTGGTTCTCTAAGGGAAAGCATTGTAAACATTTGACTTCCTTTCATTATTGAGTTTTCAAAGGGAAGTAGGACGTGTGAACTTTCTAGAAAAAACTAATAACATAAACAGCTGAGTCAAAATACTCTTTGAGTGGTTTTAAAATGGGATACTCTTGTGCCTAGTACTGCTTGTCTCCTCTGATATGGTGAATATTTGAACATACCTGCTTCACATATGTACTCTGGGATTTCAGAATGAGATTTTCGCATCCCGGCATCAGGACGAGAACAGCGTAGCATGCATTGAGGACAAGTGCTACGTCTTGACATTAGCACAATATTGTAGGTAAGTCGAGTTCAGTGTGTTATCTTTCCATCCTCCAGCAGCTGGTGGCTACATAATAGTAATATAATCACAGTGGATTATTTTGTCTCTGTTTGTTGCAGCGTGGATCTGAGTAGTTCAGTGGCAAATCATGTATGCGTATTATTTATGAATGTGTTCATTCCTTATTTGTTGCTTCCGATGTAAAATGTGTGAAATAGTTTGGCTTATCATTTTTTTGTTCTCTTGAAATCTTTACTGTTGCCTCATTAAGAGTTTAATATCTACAGAAATATATTTTGCAGTCAAATTTAATTTTTCAGAAATAAATGCAAACATGTTTTCCCCACATCTGAATGCTCATTAACCACAGAAGGTTAATGTAGTTTATAAGGAGTTCTCAACACAAGGAGAAGTGCAGTTAAACTACAGCATATAAGTTTTTCCATTGAGCCACAAGGTCTGTACAGTTGATCTCCTCTGTGTTGCACTGTATTAATAACAAAATTGAAGTTTTACCTGGATAATTTGGCCAAAGGTTGTTGGATAATGTGAATTTCTTACTTGATGAAAACCCAGTTATAGCTGTGTAGGGTACGTACAATACAAAGTGGATTTTTTAACCAGTAAAGTTATATTGTCACAACTAGTTGTTTTTGGCAGCCTGTCTTAATTTTAGTTTTAATCTATAGTCTTTGCGTCAAACTGTGATTTTAGTTTTTTTTTTTTTTAGTCTAAGCCACGTCCGTGGTCTTTTTAGTCTAGTCAAGTTTCAGTCGACTAAAAGTCTGAGCATTTTAGGTTTATTTTAGTCAAAATTATCCACAAATATTTTCGTCTAGTTTTAGTCTCTGAAAGTATTCTCTTTTTTTAGTAATAGAATTCTATTTAACTTAGTTAATTTAGTCAAATAGACAATAAAGTAGAATAGACAAAATCACATTTTTCTTTTAGTCAAAACAATTTCAAAATTCAAACAAGGTTCTGTTATTATTATATTATCGTTACCTTACAGACGCAAGAATACTGTCCATCCGTTCCAGACACGGAGACACTCTGATTTGAATTTACGACATTATGCAAACCAACCATGTTAGAACTTAGAAGTACAAAACCATTAATTTAAATAAAGTAAATAAATAAAATAACATATCACTAAAAGGTGCAAATAAAATGAAAATATGTGTGCCTGTTGTCATAAAACCCACATTTGTAAAATGGGTAAAAGTCTTCACCCTTGCCTGAACTTCCCTGAACAAGGATCAGCTTTTTTGCATGGCTATGTTGAAATCATAACGTATTTCGCTGGATTAAAATGGACTATAATCTGCTTATTTGTAAAATATTTTTTAAAAATTACATGTTACAATTATGCCTTACATAAAGGTTGGGGATCTGAGGGTTCGCAGTCCACCACATTTTCATGTTTTTCCTTCTTTGACACACCAACTAATCGTTAACTGATGAGTAGAACAGTCTGATCGGGTGTGTTTGGGTAGTAAATTGCAGTCCAAACCTCCAGAGTTCCCTACGCCAGTCTTAAAAAAATGTAAACACGTTGAATAATGAGGTCAGAGATGTGGATGCCTTCTTATGTATTTGTCCTGATTTCTTTAAAGATTTTGTGCCTTGGTGAAGCGTCATGAGGAGGGTCTTCCCAAAAGTGCCCCCCTGGTCCCTCACGCTCTCAACTACACCATTCCAGCTCATCGTCACGTGCCAGCTGACGTTGATCCTGACCTGGTGTTTGTCTGTCGTCACGTTTACGACTTCCGCTACGGCCGCCTGCTGAAGAACCTGCAGTAGCACTGGTGAGAGGACAGGTTTGACAACATGGAGCCATACACTGAAACCAGAGTCCAAAAGCTGAAGACACAATCAACGCCCTGATCATGGGGAAAACCTGAGAGGCCACAGGACTGACAAAAGTTAGTTTGTTGTTTCCAGACAGCATCCTTGTACAAGCTGTAAGAGATTTAAAGTTAGCCCTTTGTGATTTAGCATAATGGCATTTTGAGCACAACTACTTTGCGTTCAATGAAAGTGATGGCCAACACGTGATCTGTCACTCAGTGAAGTTGCATATATATTTATTTGGTTTGTCGATAGTTAATTTTTATACTCGCTGGATGTGTGCGTGGAAAAAAAAAATAATCAAAGGTTGGTACTCTAGGGCTACCTGAATATTAATTAGAGGTCTAAATATTCTATTCTCGACTGTAAATGTGCCCTTATTGGCTGTAGATCTATTTATTTATAGAAATAAGGTGGAAAGTCTATTTATTTTTAGAGCAATTAAAAATGAGTTCCCTAGTGAAGTAGACAAGACCGTGAGTACTTCCGCTTTCCTGAATCAAATCTATACTTTTACCCTCTGGCCAATCATCTGACATACTCAGCACTGGAGGACCGTAGGCTTTTCGGTGGACCAATTATCCCAGGGTTCCTCAGCTAGCATTCGGCTAACTTTACAATGGACTGACCAATGAGAGAGAGGTGTGTTAAATGAACTCTCATCTTACTGTAACTCATGAGGACTTGCCTTACACCCTTACAAAGAGTGTGTCCCATTTCCCCACCTCACATCCTGCCTTTCCCAGCAAACCAAAGCTTTTCTCGCAGCACCGCCACACGTGAACCCTCTCCCTCCGGCCGTCATTAGTTTGCACTAATCTTATCATTCAGCGAATCAGCAGTTTGATTCGGTCTGAAACTTTCACCTGCTACTGACTTTAAATGGAGGAAAAATACTGTGTATTTGTTGTTTGTGTAAATACAGAAAAGAGAGAAATTAACATCTCTAATTTTACCAACTGAGGGCGGCACTCTGTTACGTTCTTTTTTTTTTTCCCCTAGTGTGTAAATGGGGGAAAAACAAAAAACAATATCTCGCACACGCTCCTGCTTTCAGTACGTGCCATCGGCTTCCCCCCTCGTGTTACCTTTAGATGTGATCGCTTAATGCGCGAGAATGATATGAAAAAGCTGTTTCATATGGTCTTTTTGTGCCTTTAATAGTTAGTAGTCTGCTATGAGAAGAATCAACAGCATTAGAGGTTGACTTTTTTTCCCCTCGTGGCTGTTTGCTTCCTTTGCCCAGCTCATTTTATACCACGCAGCAGTTTGTGCTAAAAGCCATTCCTTATGACTCTCATTGCACTATTTGACCCTCACTCTCCCCTGCTGAAATAGAAAAGTTAAGGGGAAAAATGGCCTTGAGTTGAGTTCAAGGATAGAGAGGCTAGAAAAATATCAGCTGCAATACTTCGTCACAGTAGCAGCAGCTATATTTTCCAGTATCACCTGGATGCAAGGCACCACTGAAAGGTAGTGAGAACTTCCACGTTTGTGAAGTGGGGGGACGGTTTCAAGTATAAGACTTAAAGTGAGAACAATTACTACAGAAACATGACAAAGTGGGATTTCCCGCAGTCACTCTAAGCCTTTTCGAACAGATTCACTCCACTTAATTCCTCTGTGAATTTGTATCATATCCAGACATCGCTGTGGATCTCCACACAGAAGGGACTGAGACTAGCAGGGTTGTTTTTTTTTTTTATATAAGGCATGCCTTTTTCTTCCCCATGTAAGGCCTTTGATGCAGTGCAGAAGAACATTCTTGTCATGAGTTTTATTCAGTAACTACTATTATGTCAGAATAAGCACCGTGTTTGTGTCCTCAACAATTCATTCCACATATTATTCAGAGAACTTGTATTGTTGTGATAGAGCTAGAAATGTGATTTCTGTATTAGTTTAGTAAACAGATGACTCCCATCAGCGTGTATGATGCCCATGTTCGCTGGTATTGGCCAAAATGTACACAAGCGCACGCAAATGACCATTTCCAGTCTTTCCATTGCCAGCATTTCATCCTTTGAGTTTATCATATTTGCTGTGGGAAAAACTTCCCTTCTGTTCAGAAAGGTTTCCGTGGACAGTAAGAAGTTCACTTTCTCATGGCAGGTAACTGAGGATTTTTTTTCTGTATGTTTGTTTATTGCTGTGCACAATGAAGAGATTATTAAACGAAGGCCTGAAAAGTCTGTCTCTGTATGTTAAAGCCAAGGCACTTTTAGAATAAAGGTGAATGAATCAGTCCAGGTCTGACCGTTATTGTGGAGTCCTATATTTTCGCTGGGCTGTCTGGAGCTTGGGCAAGTCAGTTGACCAACATCAAAATATAATGTTAAAATTATGGATGGGCTTTTAAAGCAAAAATGCAATTCGACAATTAAAAACATAATCTTCAAAGAATGCTTGCTCGCTCGCTTCAGTTGCTTGCTGCCAGAAGGTGGGGGCAGTGTCTTAAAACAAGGAAAAAAAGACAAGATGATATTCTCTTGACTATTGACTTTTTTAATATTTTGAATATACAAAAATCATATATTTAGTAAATATCTACAAATAATATGAAACAGTGGGCTTGATGTACTAAT
>JBBJLR010000001.1:37546968-37561338 GCA_037577145.1 Brachypetersius gabonensis
GTGTGTGTGTGTGTGTGTGTGTGTGTGTGTGTGTGTGTGTGTGTGTGTGTGTGTGTGTGTTTGTGTTTGTGTTTGTGGATTACAAAGCAGTGCTGCTGGAGTTTTTAAACGCTGTGTCCACAGTTCCTTAAAGCCTTATCAACATGCATAGCCTTATAATCCTGAAAGATGTTTTGATAATATATAAGTTAGTCTTAGTCTTACTCTAATCCTTCATCAGGATTCATTTTCTGGCCACAGGACACTGTTGGCTGGATATTTTTGATTTGTGAACTATTTTCAGCTCAGTAGTCAATCAACATTTCCAAACATTAAGTGTTACAGTCACTTTTAAGAAGATCTGTCGGCACAGAAGTGTCCGAGACTGATAAGAATTCTCCAGCATGATCTCGCTGGGTTTGTCCCAAGACTGTGTCCATGGAGTCGACAGTGCGTAGTGTGAAGATGAATTTTTTTGTTACAAAATACTGGAAGAAGAAATTTTTGGAAATTGTGGAAAACACATGCAGTCTCATCTGAAACTCATCTAAATCTGACTGATGGGAGTGCTGATGGCGGCAGAACCAATTTTGAAGTGGACTGAAGTATCTTAACAGCTCATTTCAAGCCCTGTGTCTCAGAACTCAGACTGCAGTAGAACACTGACGAGAAATAGTTTATCAACAATGACATTTTCAGGCCGAAAAAGTGTAATGTTCTCGACTGGCCAAACTCCGTCAGCCAGTGTGAACCTATTTACTGTGGAGAAAAAGAAGCCGATGGATACAACTAGCCGCTAAAAACGTGACAAGCCTGCTGAAAAGAAAAATAACGAATGACATCTTGCCCAAAAACACTTCAGGAAGTGGTGTGAGACACATTAAATGCATTCAAATTGGCAACCAAGACTCCTCCCACTACTGTGATCATGCCTCCACCCCCTGCTCCTTTGATTATAGAGGACACTTTCTGCACATCTCCTAATGTGAGTTTAATTAGTGTGATTACATCAGCAACCACACTGCTGCTTTTTATTT
Organism: Brachypetersius gabonensis; assembly: GCA_037577145.1. Taxonomy (NCBI): domain Eukaryota; kingdom Metazoa; phylum Chordata; class Actinopteri; order Characiformes; family Alestidae; genus Brachypetersius; species Brachypetersius gabonensis. The sequence goes on from JBBJLR010000001.1 coordinate 37,547,985, forward strand.
TTATGATTATTTTTTATAGCTAAATTTGGAACCTCTTCCCCTTCTACAGTTGTTGAAATATGGGCATCCAAAACACATCCCCTGCAGCGTGCTTGCATATACATTTTTGATTGGTTGATCAGGGGCCAAATATGTTTCAAAAAATCGATGTTTGTGAGTTGGCTCTGTAGTACATGGTCTAAGAGAGGACGGCTGAGTCGCCTTTAAAATGTGTGTCAGAGAGAGAGAGAGTCTGTGACATCACAGATAAGGAAGCCGGAAAAGGACAAATGTGGAGAAACAAATGCAGAACAAAACACAGCAGACTAAAGGCAGATAAACAGGCTTCGAGGCATTAACGCTAACCCTAGTTATGAAACAAAGACGTGTCTTATTGTGTGTTGTGGTTTAGCTAAAAAATACCCCATGAATGTGGCTAGCATTGTCCTTACCCATAAATGGCTTGGTAAGAGACTGCGCCCCCTGAAGGTGCAGCAGTAAAACATCGCAGAATCAGAAGAATCCACGTTACAAACATTTCTTAACACAAACTTGTTTTGGGTGTCTCCAACCAAAGGCCTGATATCCCTCACCTTTAACAAGGGGCTGTAGATGTTGTGTGCACAAACCTTTGGTCCACATGTTCTAATATAGTAATGATAAAATGATTTACATTTACCATACATCAGTGCTTAAGTAGTCCACATCTTCTCTTCAAACCTGAAAAGCTAAACTTAAATCAACATCCACTATTCAGCAAAGTTACTGGCAGCTAAGTTACACACTTAAACAGATCCTGTCAAAAGAAAAGTCTGAGGTTAAAGCATAAAGAAGGAAAACACGGAATTAAGATGGGCCAAAGGTTTTTTTAAATAAATAAAGGTTTTTTTTTTAAATAAAGGAAAAGAAATTGATGAGCAATAATAAGAGGCCTAGTTAATCACCAAGGTGCTCCTTGAAGAGGCGGGTCTTCAGACGACGCTTGAAGACGAGGGACTCCACAGATCTGATCGGAGGAGGGAGTTCGTTCCACCCCTGGGGGACCAAGACTGAGGAGAATCGTGACGCATGTCTAAGAATGTGATAATATAGACTACCAAAGAAGTTACAGCTACACGAGCAACTTGAAGGTGGTAAATGATTTTCTTTCATAAATGCTTTCATATGGATTTTGTGGTTTTCTGTATAACTTCTTTGAATGTGACTATTATATGTAAAATACATTGAAGCCACATCATGCCGATTAGTAAGGGATGATGGATAATACTAGGAAATGTTTGTACCATCTATCCTCTATGATTAATCAGCATGGTTCCAGTTTTTAGCTTCTGTGTGCCTCTGAAAGGCTTCCAGCTATTCTACAGTTCAAATACCTGCAGTTCTGAATCTGCATAAAAGACGCATTTTGATACTCTTGGCTGGGTATTTATTAATTGACCTTATAGAATGCCCCTCTCTTTTCTGTTGTCAACACAAATGACTTCGCTGCGGACTGTTTCAGACTGAACGTATGGAGGAATCGATAGAGGAGCATGGCGCAGAATGACTCATTCAGTGATATCTTTAGAATAGCCAGCTCAATTCTCATACATGCCTTAGCCTTCAGACAAAAGGGATGCCACGATTCTTAGCACAGTTCCACAAACTGCAATCATACCATACAGTTTTGCTCCACAAATGGTAGTTTGGTGCAAAAGTCCATGAGACATACAGTCTCATGCAAAAGTTTGGCCACCTCCTTGACAAATAACAGATTTTGGTGATTTTGTAATTAAAAAGATATAAACATAGTTCTCTAGGAAATGGAAAAAAGGCACAATTGTTTTTCAACAAAAGACAAATCAAAAACCCAATTTGTCTGCAGAACACCTGCAGGAACGTTTAGCAGACTTAGGAGTGGTGCTGCACCGTTCCACTGTGCAGCGATGCTTGCACAGACAAGACCTTCATGGAAAAGTCAGCACAAGAAAACCTTACCTGCGTCTCCATCATAAAATCCAATGTCAGAAGCAATGTACGGAAGCCTGATGGCATATACTAGAGGCATATATAGAACTTTTGCAAGGAAGAAAATCCCAAGTACAAGAATTGAAAGTGCCACAATAATGTTTATGACATAAAAAGTAACTATGCATCAATGTTTGCTGAAAATATTGTGCATTTTTTCCATTTCCTAGAGAGACTGTGTTTACATCTTTTCAATTAAAAAGTGCATAACTTTTACATAAACACAAACTTGCACAAGACTGTAAATAGGATTTCATATATAAAAATGTAACTGCGTCAGTGTGATGAATGTAAATGACTACAGAAAAGACTTGATCATGTTTCCAAAGCTGTTATTACTTACAGGACAGCTGGCAAACTGGGGGTTGGGGAGTTGCCCCTGCAATTGGAAGGTCATGGGTTTGAATCCCATGACAGCTAGTGGTACCACTGAGGTATGCTTGTGCAAAATACCCTCCCCGCACACTGCTCCCCATGTGGTGTATCTCCCCATGTGGTGTTTCCTATATGTAGTTTGCTTTTGTGTTCTAAGGTCCTCGTACCTGTTTCAGTTATGTATGTAGAGTCTGTGTCCTTTGTAATAAACATCCAGCAAATGGAACCTTCCTGCTTGCGCCTCACCTCACTTCCCCGAGGACCTGACATGACATATAGAGACGTTACCTCTGTTTATCAGCCAGGTAACCACGACCTTAAAATGAAAATAATCTCTTCCCAGCTGTTCCTCAAAGTGCATTTTAATCAGTCATATCACTGTAGTTTAGGTTGCTTGCTTCCTGGAGCAGCTTTCAAATTTAAACTGGTATCATGGTTTATGTGATTACATTTTTGTGGGGGGCATTTGAATGGGCTAACTGGAAAAGGTTAAGACCTGTTGGTACAACTGATATTACATAACATGACAAATTAAAAGGTAGTTTAGAGGCTGTGCGCCTCTAAAAGGTTAAACAAAAGAAAACAATTTCTTTAAGAACATTTTGAAAAGGGTCCCCATACTTTTGATTGGCCGTCTATAATGAATTCCTTAATCACGACACCAAGAGGGTGCGGATGTCTTATTTATTATTTTGAGTAACGTGATGTCGACCTGCATATAAATTCCACGGATCTTCTTGAGACCCTTCTTGAGAGGGTGGGCTAGACACTCTACTTACGAAGCAGAGATCCCTTTGTGTGTGATATAGCCATGTTTGTTTTATTTGTGTCTAATGCCTGAAACAAGTCTTTTTCTGTTTGCTCAGTTTCAGCATGCAAGAAGGGTCCTCCTGACTTTTATGATGAATGGATTTCTGTGAGCTTTGTAGCCACTTCTGTGTGTAATTATCGGAAAGGTCTGTTATGAAAATGCCTATTTGCTGAAAGAAACTATTGAAAACGGCTCATCTGGATAAAAATAGCTCGCTGATATGTTTTTCTGACCTTCTTGGAGGCACCATCAAAGCTGTAGAATGTAATTTTTGACTGACGTGTAAAAGTCAAGCCTGGGCTGCCCAGTGCTCCAGTGTAAAAGAGACGTGTATGAATTTGTATTACACTGGTTTATTGAAGACATTCAGCTCTGTGAAGGGCAGAATTGAGTGTTGGCGAGAGCTTTCTTTGCCGTCCACCTCATTTCTAAACCTGACTGACACTGCCAGTTCACGTCTCTTCGCCCTTCGCATCAGTTTTCGAGCGATTCGTCTCGTTTTGGCGCTTTGACTGAGCCAAAACTCCACTGTGAATGACTCAACAGGCATCATGATTAATCAGAGGCCTCATGAATATTTATGACACCCTTTCCGCTCAATCAGCTAATGGGGATTTAAATGCCATGGAAACAGTCTGAATGCATAGCTGTGTGCATGCGCTCGATAAGGAAATTATGAATGGCATGCTTCTGTTTTTGTTTGTCTCATTCCACTTGTCTTTATGCTCTTTTATTTGATTATTGCTCAGCAAGTGTTCAGATGTAACAAGGAGTTGTTCGCTCCATGAATCTCCTTCTGCAGATGGTTGTTATTTTTTCACCCCCAATGGTTTTGAGTCATAAACCTCGGTAAAGGCTCATCACCTTGCTTTACAAGACAAAGCAAGCTCAGTTACTGAACTAACAGTTTGATGTAGCATGTAAAAGTACAGTTCACTCTGTTGTCCATGCATGGAAGTAAACAGCAAAAACAGCCCTTTTGAATCCATTTTGCTGGGGTCACAACACAACACACAACAAAAACAGCCACTTCAATTCTGAGGGATGAAGAGAGGTTGGAAAATAGCAAAGGAAAACCTTCAGGGCCTGGATTTCTGGTCACTAAGAACAAAAAAGTAAAGTGGCCCTTATTGTCAAGTGTGAACACCGCAGGGGGGGTGGGGGGGGGTTTGTGTGGACGGTACCTTGCTCAAGGGTAGCTAAGTGGTGCCACAAGCAGTCCTGGGATTCAAACACACGGCCTTCTGATCGCATGGGCAACTCCGAACCACCAGACCCCAAGTTGCCCCAAGTCAGACAGTTCGATGCACTGTACATAACCAGAAGGCTGCTCATTTCACAAGTATCTGTAATATTTATGAAATAGAATTACGTTTACGTTTACGGCTTTTATCCAAAGCGACTTCCAATTCTCTACCTACAGGTGGCAGTCTCTCCCTGGAGCAACTTGGGGTTAAGGGTCTTGCTCAGGGACCCAGTGGTGGTGCTGAAGGTAGGATTCGAACCCATGACCTTTTGGTCCAGAGGCAAGTATCCTACCCACTGAGCTACCGCCACCTCATGCTTCATTTAAACTCATACTTCTGCACTTCGACTCTTACAAAATTTTGATTGGCAATAATATGAATAATTAAATATGACTAAACAGAAAGTTATCTTTCTTAAACTAAGTATCTAGCCACATATAGCTAGCAGATATAGCTACCATTGGTTAAATGAACCACAGCCATAGTTAGGAAGTGATTGTGGAATTAAGTCATGTTTTGATTTCCAAAGGGAGATAAAACACTCTAGACCTGGAGGGCACTGCTGGGTTCAGGAGCTTGGTGGTTCCTCATTAAACACGCTAAACCTGGTCATTAGCAGGAGAGTTGAGGCAGGTGTGCCTGAGCAGGGAACAGTGCTGGACCGCAGCCCTTCAGGACCCTGTAGGCCAGCGGCCCCCAACTTTTTTGTGCCATGGACCAGTGTCACGTAAAACAATATTTTCACAGACCGGTATAGATACAACTAAAAACAAAGTGTGTTTGTTTTTTAGCAATTTTTGCTAGCGCATGGGCTACATTTTTGATGTACTGCGTCATGTGACTAAGATAAGTGGTTATTTCAAAATAAAAGATCTTTCAGACTCTAATCAATAAAATATTTTTCTGTCTTTCTGTGAGGTCCGGTACCAAATGACTCGGACCGGCCCACCGGTTGGTGACCTCTGCTGTAAGCTTTCTCTAAGCTATAGATACGTCACTTACTGTAAGTGAATACCAGCCTTTGCCTAATCAGTGGATTTCTTGCAAATGGCAAACAGCTCTTCCTTCCCTGATGGAATCCCTCTAGAATTGCAACTAAACTGTATATCATATGGACAAAACCTGTTTTGTCCATATCAGTGAAGGACAATCTTAATGCTTCAACCTTTTCTATTCCAGCATGATTGTGCCCCAGTTCACAAAGCAAGCTCCATAAGGACATGACCGGATCAGTTCGGAGTGGAAGAACTTGCCTGGCCCTCACAGAGCCCTGACCTCAACCCCATCCAACACCTTTGAGCGTCTCATTAAAGCCTCTTTTGGTGTAATGATCAGGCACACCAATACTTTTGTCCATATAGTGTGTGCTAATATGTCTGTTAGCTTAATGTTTTAAACCGTCAGAGATGTGCGTTATCATAGAGGGGTGTTTTTCAGTTACAGCTTCAGTCACAGTTCTCCAGTATAACAAAAGAAATGACTGATTTTGAATGAGTGGACTTCAGGGAAAGAATGGGATAAAAGTGGAACATAGGATGGGCTCTTAAAATTGTGAACATTTAAAGGACAGTGAAATTAAACAGCATTGTTTGTGTTTTGTTTGCCAGACACTGGATCCGTTTTCTTCGACGTGTTCGTTTTAAATCGTAAAATGTTATTTCAAGTCATGAAAAGCGGAAGCAAACACGATTGAAACCACAAGCAAAACCGTGAATGTTTAATCCACTCTTTTTGTCATAATAACTGCTGTCCCCTGTGGACACTGGTAACACTAACGTAACTAAAAATACAATCAATCCCAGCAAGCAGCTATGAAGCAATGAAGAGCTCACTGAAAGCCCACTGACTGGTTCAGTACTTTTTCTCTTCCTGTGTATAATACGTCCAAAGCAGAGATATCACAATGATTATTATTATTATTATTATTATTATCACAAAGTTACTCAGCTCAGCTGTCGGTTCACCAAATCACAGGCTCCGCCACAACAGCACTTTAGTGCAAGGTGTTTAACTTTTTTAAAGTGCATCCAAAAAGTCCAAAAAGGTTGAAACAATGTAGCATGTAAATACTGCTGGCCAAGAATTCTTTAACAAAGAAAAAAAAAATCCTAATACTAAAGAACCAAAACACTTTGATAGACTAAAAGAACCAAACAAAAGAAATAATACAAATACATGTCTCAAAGCATCAAGTATCCTAGACCACAGCCACAATCTGTACTAATGCAAGGTTACCTGAGCTGGTACTCTGCTCACTCTCTTCCGCAGAATGATCACAGCATCCCTTTTATACTCTCAAGCCCTTCCCCGGGTTGTACCATTTTACCACATTAAATCAATTAATTTAAATGAACATTACCATTCGAAAATAACCCAGTCCTAATGTTACTGACCAACGACACTCTACATTAGTATAAAACTCTTCCCAAATTATACACCATAAACACAGATATTTCATTATTCCCCAAAACACACCCCCCCCCCCTTCATGGTTTTGCCCCTACCCATGCTGCATTGCGCAAGCCAGACAGTACTGAAGTAGCCTACCTTTAGTACTGCTCAGGTTGGTCCACTATGGCAGCCCACACAGCACCCAAACCTCCCAAACAAACACCACAGAGCAAAGGGACCCACACACAATGGCCACACCAAAACAGACCGCAGGAAGGAGAGACAAAACACACACAAGACAAACAAAAGGAAAGCGCTCCAACGAGTAAGTATATGTTTCATGGATGTGTGTTTATGTATATGTGGTTTTGTGTCTTTGTAAACCCGCTAATAACCTTGGGTGTGCACCCCCAGGGTAACAGCAGTAAATCCATGGTGATTCATGGCGAGCTAGACAGAGCTCTCTGTCACAATTATCATTATTATTTTTATTACTTTGTGGTGTCATGTGATTAAAAATATGTAATCTAATTACAAGCTGCAAATGTAACCCTTTTGTTCTGTCAAATGATGTCAAATTGACTTCTGACATCTTCGTGTAATACTGAAACTTAGTTTAAAATAAAAGCCCTCTAAAATATTTCACGTACATTAGAGTTACTGCATTGAAAAAGTTTTTTTTGGGTGGGGGGGGCAGGATTTTTCTCTCTCAGTTGATGTGCAGCTGTGCCTGCAGTGTGGTGACAATCAAGGCTGAGTGTGAGCCTCAGCTAATGGAGTGCTTTCCAGTGGCACACCTGCGGAGAGTGTGATAGCATTTCTCTCATAGCTTCTCCCGAAAGCTCAATTCAGAGCAGAGATTGGCGAAGAGATGGAACTGTAGTAGAATGGTGTAGAGACATGCTGCAGCCGTGCAAACTCAACTGCCTCTCTCAAGCCTGCATAATAGCAGGGGGAACATCTGTTAGACCAATGGGCTTCTCCAAAGCCATCTCTCCTGTCTACCTCTGAGAAAAACAGCCCAGTTTCTCTCAGTTATGATCCATGCAACTGTTTGGCGGCTACGCATTGGTGATGCTGCCAGAGCGAACTTAAACAAAGATGTGGATGTAAACCCTGGATGAAGGAGTAAATGAAGAAGCTGTTTGTGTTTGTTGAGATGATGCGACTGACCTGGTATCAGAGGGCTTTTTTGTTTCACATGGCAGCAGCTTTGATCATCATGAATAATTTTTCTGGACCTTAGACAATATACTTTTCCAGAAAAGCCAGATTTTATCATTTGTCCCACAACTAATGGCTCATTTAAGACAAAAAAAACATACATAAAAAATGCAGCAGATTGGACAATAAAATGTCACTTGTTTTGTTTGTTCCTCTCTTTAAACCACTTGAGCCAAAAGGAGTGTAACTTGAGACCGATCTCATTAAAATCTTCATTATGAATGGCTTTTATCAGCTTTGGTCTATGGGCAGAATCCGCTGAAAGATCGTGCTTGTGTTCCTGGCACAACAATAATCAAAGCTGAAGTTCTGAGAATGATGAGCTGTATTAATTCCCATTAAAATGCGGAGTGGAGCGTGTTTCACAAGCACACAGGAATAATCGAAAGACCTTGTTTTTTGTGAAATATGATTAATCAGTTCACACTGCTTTTGTAGTAATGTGAGGAGGCGTGTGCGGTGCTGATGAAGTGGTGAATGAATCATTTTGCTGGGGTGTTGAGCCGACAGTTTTCACACTCCTTGGCATTAAAATATCAAGCCCTCCGATGTAACGAGAATATGATTCATTATTTTTGGCCAAATCTGCAAATCACAAGTACACTGCCAAAATGAAATGTTGCTTGGCTTACTGCCTGCAGTTATTAGCTGGGCTGTTAACTGATACTCCAGTTGATGTTTTCATTGCAGATATAAATTATGTATAAAAAATAAAAGAGGTGGCACTCACCTTTAAAATGAAAAACACTTGTAATTGTCACTTAATGAGTTAGAATTGTTTTGGAGTCAATGTTTAGCTTTCTGACAAAGACTTTTTTTGGAAGGCTGTGCACATGTGATCTGGCATGAAGAGCCACACTTTACAATACTTTACAAGACTGGTGCGAGTTTAGGCATTTTTTCAATTAAATTAATGCTGTATCAGCCTGGATGTTCTTCATCAAGTGTTCCTTAGTGGAATTTCTTGTCTTCTTAATTTGTTTGGGATCAGTTGTGACGGTCGGGTTGGTAAACAGTTCTACTACAGATCTACTCCACATTATGGCAAGAACCACTTAAAGTAAAAAGACAGTCCTTCATTACCTTAATACAAAACATATTCTGGGTGACTTCTCAGGGTGGCAGCCTTTAATAAGGGTGTAGTTGTGGGGTGCACATTCCACAGGTGTGGGGTTAGTCACAGGGTGGCTGCCGTTAGAGGCAGCCTTTTAGTTCAGTTAATGTTTAAGTTCATAGTTTAGTTAGGTTCAGGGTAAGTTAAGCCACGTGTCTGGGTGCTTGTGTGTGATCAGCAGTTTGGCTCTGAGCTTGTGAGGAGCTCAGAGGCACCTGGTGATTATACACAGGTGCTCCAGTTTAAAGTACTCTGGGCTTAGGGCTCAGGCAGGAGCAGCATGAGAGCTTGAGTCTCCACAGCTGGGCTTGTTAGGAGCTGAGTGAGTGTGACTCAGGATTGGCGGAGAGTACGTTTAAATCCTGGCTGAATCGGAGTCACGGCGCGTGGTCACCCCAACACCCAACACCCGAGAGAGTCTGGGTGTGTGAGCTTGCAAAACCGTATCTTGCATGTAGAGTCAGTAGACTCGAAAACCGTATTGGCCTGTGGTTTGAGCTGTGCTGGTGAGAGTCGGGTGCGAGTGAGTTGGGACTGTGTGTGTGTGGGAATCTCTTCCTGTCTAGGAGAAGCTACAAGGAGGAGAGCAGACAGCTTCACAGCGATCGGCGGAGAGAAGCGGCTGTCGAAGGACGAGTGGCACGTTTTCCTGAGTCTGTTCCATCTTGTGCTCTCTCCCTCTTTCTCTCCTATCTGTTTACTAAGCAGGAGCGACGGGTCGCGGTGTGCAAGTCCAGAGCTCCTAAAGAGGACTGGGAAACATACAGAGGACAGGAAACGGGTTCCCGTCTCAGCACTGGAGACGGAGGTGGACTTTGCAAAATGCATGACTTGGAGAAGTACCAAGGAGGGTGAAGACTCCTTGGAGTGCAGTCACAGGGGTCCTGTGCTTCTGTTGGACTTTAAGTGCTTGTGTTTCTAATAAACTGTCTCTCTGGAACTCCGCTGTGAGCTGCTGTGTCTCTCTGCCCTCAGCGGCATAACAGTCTGGTTTGTTTTACTCTTTTTTTTTTTTTTTTGTTTACTGCATAATTGTGTTCCTTCATCATTTTATTTGTTTTCAGTATTAATCTTCAATGTAGATAATAATAAAAACAATCAAAAAAGAAACATTGAATAAGAAGGTGTGTCCAAACTTTTGACTGGTAGTGTATCTCTCATATGTTCGAAGTGTATAAGCCTGGTCGGTCTCTTAGATCTGCAGGAGCTGGGCAGCTCATAATGAAATGGGATGAAACTAAACATGGTACAATGGTGTTTAGTCCCTATGCAGCCTGCTGCTGGAACAAACTGCCCATCAGTATCAGATCTGCACCAACTGTAGCTTTAAAAACCTGTTAAAAACTGCCTTCTTCTCCCCCGCCTCCGTTTAAATATCACCGTGTCTATTACACTTTTAATCTTCTTTTATTGATTTTGTGTTTTCTTTCATGTATTCTACTTTATTCCTGTGAAGAACACGGAATGACCTTTGTGTATGATAATGTGCTATAGAAATAAACTTGACTTGACCTTTATGGGTGAGAAAAAATGTAATGCGATCACAGGAATTGATGCTTTTGCTGTTCTTCAATTCAAGCTTTCTATGTCTATACAAATCTATGAACACATTCATAACCAGTTATAATGTATTCGTAACACATCAATAATATCACTAGAAATTTCAGTAACAATACATTACAATGCATGGCCATATTTATTATGCATTTGTAATGGTTAACGTAATGCATTTTAACTAAAAACTCATTTTACTTATGTTACATGTCTAGCAATAAACTAATGAGAAGTATGTAGAGGTTCATTTTATATGGCATGAAATGCTTGCAAAGACATGTTCCAATACGTTCAAAAACATAGAGAACCAATTCATTTATGAGAATATAAACTGTAAAATCTGTAAAATTACCTTCAACAAATAAAACAAATTAAAGAAGCATATTTTCAATTGTCAATATTTAAATGTCTTGTAAAAGAATATTCATACACTATATAGAAAATTTTTTTTTCAGGCTTTGGGCTACTTCCAGTGAAAGGCAATCTTCTTTTTGGTGTGGAAGAACTTGACTGGTCCACACAGAGCCCTGATCTCAACCCTATCCAACACCTTTGGGATGAACTGGAACGGAGATTGTGAGCCAGGACTTCTTATACCGCATCAGTGCCAGACCTCATACATGCTCTACAGAATGAATTGGCACAAGTTCCCATAGAAACTCCAAAATCTTGTGGAAAGCCTTTACATTTACATTTACATTTACGGCATTTATCAGTCGCTTTTATCCAAAGCGACTTCCATTTCTTAACTACAGGGGACAGTCTCCCTGGAGCAACTTGGTGTTAAGGGTCTTGCTCAGGGACCCAGTGGTGGCGTGCTGAAGGTAGGATTCGAACCCATGACCTCTTGCACCAGAGGCAAGTACCCTACCCACCCTACCCACCACCACCCCTTCTAAGAAGAGTGGAAGCGATAATGTCTGCAAATGGGGGACCAACTCGATATAAAAGCCAATGGATTTGAATGTAATGTAATATATACATTAATATATAACATATTTAATGAAGGACATTTAAACTCATTTTGATTGTTATAACCGTGCTTATAATGGATTATGAATGCATTAAAGGGTTTTGAAGAGGTTTATAGGTATCATAAAACACATTACCATGTTTCCTCCTTTCCCTACAGTTTTCTCTGAATTTCTGAATGCTTACAGATGCTTAATAATCTAAACAAGCGAGAATGTATTTTATTTTATTTGTAAAATGTAACTTGTTTTGTTTTGAAGGTGATTCTCCAGTCAAGTATGCATTGTTATCAATGTTTGCATTTGAGTAAACACAAAGTGCAAAAAAAAAAAAATTTTTACATTACATTCATGGCCTGTATTGAAAACTACAGAGTACTGATGAGCAGGATCGTTCTTATATGTCTGGACTGAGGAAGCAATTTTCACTAAATAATGGATCTGCCGTGAAATCAGGCTTGGGTGAAAGGGCATCATCTTTATAAATCATGCCATTGTGTCTCAGAGCGCCATAAACCACTGCTCAATTTTACATGACCAGTACCGCTGCTGAGCTAAAAAAAAACACTTCCTTAAGCCTTCTTGTCTGTGATTTTTACAACTCCCTACTGTAATTTCAACCCCACGTCAATTCCAGCATAAAATATGAAAACATTTAACATGTTTCAGTATGTTTACTAAGGCTCATTTGCATTCCTGTGTGGATCAGCACCTTGCTCAAGTGTTGTGGCAGTTCACAGTGAAAAGGAACTCATTCAAAATACAGATCATTCAAATGAAAATGAACTAGTCCACGTACATAGTTCGTTTTTAAAAATTGTGAACTAAGTTCACACCTCAAAAAACGAATTAGTTCACGTTTGTTTTTGGGTTTTTTTACTTTTTCAGTACATCCTTCTATCTGAACCTCCTTCGGTCTTCTTCTATCTGTCATACCACTAAACAATCACAGACATACATTACATTAAAATTTTGAGGTTGAGAATAGATCTTACCACTTAAGCAACGCATCATGTCATGGTGAAAGTGGGAAAAATGAGGTGCAGGTATTCTGTATATAGAATTTTTATTCAGAAAACATTAACACAAGGACATATCTTTTAAAGTGTTTAGAAAAGAACATAACTAAAACAAACTGACAGCTGTTGTCTTTTTTAACCTTATCAAACTAGTGAACATGTACAGCGCTAAAACTAGATGTAGGCAATCCTGTAGTTGCTTTGATGCTTTAACTCGGTGTGTCATTTCAAATTGGATGCAGATGTGGCTGACCGACGTTTTTCAAACCAGGTGAGTATAACTTGTACAAAAATGTGTGTTTTTCCCATCTGAATCAAAACTGGTTTCTTGAAAAAACGGACTCAGATACTCAAACGAACTGTCTTCTGGTTCATAATTTGGAAACCAACTCGTTTAATTCAGCGTTTAAACGAGTCCAAAAATAGGAACGTATTCAATGAACGCGTTCATGCACAACACTGACCTCAGTTATACATGTACACATTTGAGTTTGTTTTTTAAGTATTTGTATAAATGCAGCAGCAAAATGTACAATGTTCAAATGGCTCAGTGGGTAAGACACTTGGGCTGCGTCCGAAATCGCGTACTACATACTAGGTACTACATTTGAGTTAGAACGTACTGCTCTACCGTTAAAACAGTAGGTTCTATACAGTATGAA
>JBBJLR010000001.1:37575083-37611525 GCA_037577145.1 Brachypetersius gabonensis
GTGTGTGTGTGTGTGTGTGTGTGTGTGTGTGTGTGTGTGTGTGTGTGTGTGTGTGTGTGTGTGTGTGTGTGCTCAAAGGCACCAGCATGGTGAGGTCTGTGAATGTTCTTAAACTCTATTTTTATATAAGCCTAGTGGTTAGGGCGTTGACCCAGCGATCAGAAAGTCGTGGGTTCGATTCCCAAGACCGCTAGGGACCGCTGAGGTACCCTGAGCAAGGTACTGTTCCCACACTCTGCTCCCCAGGCACCATTTTCCTGGCTGCCCCCTGCTTCACTTGGTGAATGGGTTAAATGCAGAGGTTGAATTTCGTGCTCTTCACGCTGTGGTGTGTTCACGTATAACAGTTGGAGAAGCACATATTCAATTTAGCTGTCACAAATAGTCCCCCTGTGCAAGTCACTCAGATACTTACGCTTATGTTTTCAACGTAAGAATGGACTGTGCTGACAGGAGAGATATTTAAAAAATATATCTTGGGTCATTGTGTGCTTATTATCTTGTTTAAATGTCCATCTTCTCCCTTTCTTGGCCAAATTAAATTCCATTCATGTCTCCTTCAATGCTGGCTTCTCTCTTACCTTCCTTATCATACCTGTCCTGGCATGATTAACTGCAGTTCCATGTACTTCAAACATCCAGGACTAGGCTCCATTGCAGTTTGGTAAACAAGTCCTTATTGTGTATATCTGAAGTGTATATATACACTGGAACGACATTAAATCACAGAAACAAATGTGTCTGAACACATTTCCCCCTCTCTGTATCAGTTCATTCTGATTTTGAAAGTGGTTACAGTCCTATTTTCTGTGTATTATGTGTCTTGCAGTCAGTAAATAACTGGACAGTGACACAGAAGTTGTTGTGTAATATCTATAAAGATAAATGTGCCCTGGTATCCCTAAAAAAAATTATGCATTTCTGAAACATACTTTTCAACTTATTTGGAGACTTCTTTTGGTAAAAGCTTCTGTGGAAGATTTATTTTATAGAAAACAGTACAACTGGGTACTTCAGACAAATATGTACCATTATTTATTAAACAGGAGCAGTTCTCCAGTCATGTATAGTATTTTAAGCAGGTTTTTAAGCTGTTTCCTCAGGGATCAAAAACTTCTGATTTTGACTCTGATTTTTGCTGTTAACTGTCTGCTGCGCTGCTAAACAAGAAGCCTTCAGCACTTTCACTCAGACTTTGGTCAAATTTTGCCCATGGATGCTGTCAAGTAGAAGCATGTAATTTATAATTAAATCTTTAATGAGTAATGAGTGTAATTAATTCTGGGTGTAGTGATGTGTCATATTGTAGGCTACCTTCATGGTACAAGATTTTCTTCTTAGAACATTGCACCAGGAACCAATTAAGAACTTCTACGGTTGAAGTGTAGAATGTCAGGTTCAATTGTAGTGAATTTACATCTAAACTGGGTGGACGCTAACCGCAGTCTTCTCAATTCAGGGAACCAGATGTAATTAGATCAAATCATGTTAAATACTAAAACTAAATCACATATAGTACTTGGTTGTAAATCCTTCGGAGGCACTGACTGCCTGAAGCTTGCAACTCATAGACATCACCAGATGCTGTGCTTCTCCGCTGAAAATGCTCTGCCAGGCATGTAATAGAACAATGTTCAGTCCCTGCATGTTTCAGGGGATTTCTGCCATTCAGTCTTGTCGTCGGATATTGAAATACATATTAAATGAGATTTAGCCATTGTGGAGCAGTACACTTTCAGGGCTGGGGCTAGCAGATGACTGGGCCTGGAGATCATTGTCCTGTAACAAGGTGAATTGTCCTCCAGGGTATACGCAGGTAAGATTTTTCTGTACTCTTCATTCATCTTGCCGCTTTCCTCGGCAGACACACCATTAATAAAATACCCCTGGCAGGCATCCATGCCCATGATACCACACGTCACAGAGATGGAATGCTTTTGCACCTTCTTTCCGCTTCACACTTTGTTTAATCAGAATCAAAATCTTTATTTATTTTATTCGGAACTTTATTTATCCCGGAGGAAATTGTTGAAAGATGTGTCAGAAGTGTTAAATTATAAATGATGAAGACGCACGTGGGCTAAATAATGTCCAGATGTGATCCGTGAATATTTATATATTCATCTCCACATTATCAGCTTGGACTCTGCAGGCAAGACCATTATAGCCCAAAGCTGACTTTTAAGAGATTTTAGTTTGGAGCAACCCTATTCTGACCCTGGGGAACAAAAGCAGGAAAATATTATTACAGTATTATCATAAAAACAGAGACAGGGAAGACAGGAAAGATGAGACAGACGGAGATAAAGCAGCTGGTGAAACTGGGTAGATAGCTCATGAAATGGGCGTTTTTTTTTGTTGTTTTTTTTTTTGCATGCTGTGATGTATTTCTGATGTTCCCACAGACGGAATGTGGTAAGAGGTATTAGCTCTGTATTAGCTTAGTTCTATATTGGCTGCAGGTTAGCATGATCTGTAGAGAACCAATGCTTTATTTTTGAGTTTTGAGTTCTGTAATACAATTTTTTTCAATAGTGAGTTCTATTAATAAAGGGTTTACGATGTTTGGGTGTTGGTAATGAAGAGATATTCTTCATTGAGGAAACGCAGGATGTCAGATAACTTGCCGCAGACCTCACATAATGTCCGTGGAGAACGCCAAACAATAATTCTTCTATGGTTTTTCTGTGGAATTACTTTTCAAAATATTTCTGACTGAAAGGATGTCTGGTAAATAACCTCAGCAACAATGTGTATAGTGTACCTATAAGGTGGATGTTAGTGATGAAAAGTGAACAGTGAGTCCCAGAACTGTGTTTCTAAGGGAGTGTAAGGGTATAGATCTTTTTAAACAAAAAAAAAACTCCAAAATTGAACCTAAAAGGGAACCAGCTCAAATGTTCTCAGTGCATTTTGTGTTTATGTTGTAAGCGCACTTCAAAGGGGACTCGGTTCTCTTTCTGCTCCTCTTTTGCACTGTTGAGATCAAAGACCACCTGGAGAAAGCTGGATTATGGGTTTGCATATCCCAGGTCAAATGTCATGTTTTATTGATTATTCAAGTGAACGTAACAGGAATATACAGAGCAAGAAACACAGTGTTCAATAAAAAAGATAACAAATGATTTCATGAGTAAAATGGACTTATTGTTTATTGTTACTTTGCCTGATTCACTGCATGGCTCAGCCAATCAGATTGCATGTGTTACATAATGAACCTGAACCACATTACTTATAATTTGGCTTCACGCAGTCTCTGAGTTATAAAGGACTTGTCTTGTGATCAACACGTTGTCTGAGATCTCATCAGTGCTAAGAGGACAAGAAAGCACAGAGTCCCCTTCAAAGTGCTCCTGCATTGTGCTCCCTGAAACGGCCTGATCCTAGTGAGGTGAATGGTGAGCGTACATCATTGTTCACTAGACTGTTGTTGCATAAAGTCCTTTCACTTTTGATTAAGGTGGCAGATTACTCCTTTCAACCCCTTGTTTGAGAGCACAATTCTGGGTCAAGGTGTCCTGAGTGGCAGAGTACCTCCTTCGCTGGGATCCATCCATCCAGCCAGTTCGTAAACAACCCCTGTTTGAGAGTGCGCTGTCCATAGACCCTCATTGAAGACTTCTAAAATCATTACTAACGGTCCCATTACTCATGCTTTCACTGTTCGTACAAATACATAAAAACTGCTGAGTCATGCTTGTTGCTTTGAATCCACACTTTGAAGGTGTATGTTTGAACTTTTTTGTCTGTGATGTGTTCTGTAGTGTTTTGAGCGGTTGCCAGCAAATTTTGTTTTTGGCAGTGAATGTGTTTTCTGCGTCTTGTGGAACATTTTGCAGCCCTTGCTGTCCTTATGGATTTAGCTGCTTTTTTTCAGCTTCTCAAGTCTATTGGCTCACTCTTGGGGATTTTCTGTTTCCCTCATTGTCTTTTGTGGCCTGCTGACTGTGCACTCGCGTGATAAATTAGAGGGATTTGAGAGGTTTTTCCTTTTCTAGGCGCTCCGCTCCTCCATAGCTATGGTAACACCTGCTCTTATAGGTTGGATTTACTTTCAAATCTTTTACTTTATCCTTACGTGTTTCACACTGATCTTTAAAGTGATGCTTCTGCCAAACATCAGCTTTACACGGTTTTCCTCTAACACCAATTGTAGTTGAATAGCCAGGAGTTGTTTCACTAGTTTATGTTCTACTTTATATTCTATAGTTAAGTTTTCCAAATAGACGTGCTTATGGCATCCTACAGTTTTAGCTGTGAGATTTACTTTCCACTTTTAGAGCCAGCGATACATCATACAGTGTTAGTTCCTGGTCAAATACATTTGGGACTAGAGAATATGAAATTATTTGTTTTTTTGCCAAGCTATCACTTTAAGGTGAAGGTACCTGTCAGCAGATGTACAGTAATAAGCAAAGTTTGCATAGCCCTGATTGCATGATATGTTTTTTTGCTTTGCTACATGAAAAAGCACATTTCTGTATCTTTAATGCACAATTTCTGTTTAAGTGTTGAACACAAAAATATAAAACATAACATTTTTATATACTTTTCCAACATGTTAATAAATAGAAATAGTACAGTAATGCATGTTCTCTGAAGGGGATGTAATTCATTTCACTTAGATAAACAACAAAACAGACATTTGACAGAGAATGAGGATGACGCTGAATGGTTGGTCGCTCAGTTTTATTGTCCAAATGTGAAGTAGGAAATTGTAACTTGATATTTACTTCTTTAATCCTTAAAGGAGGATCTGAATGAAGACACTTATATATGCTGGACTGATTTTTGTATAAAACAAAAGAACAAATTCATTTTTACAAATGAAATACATTGTGGTGAAGCAAAGCGATAATGCATTCAGTGTAAAAAAAATCACTGTGAATAATGTGCAGTGGGTAACAATACAAAGCAGCCAAGCAAATACAACAGACAGACAAAAGGTGCAGCCAACGGCGCTACTTAGTACACATATGCAGCTCTGATCAGTCACAGCATTATTTCATGTGCTATCAAATCATACATAATAATATACAGCCTGAAAAGTGCTGTACTGTCCTTTTGAAGTGGAAGATTAAAATATGTTGCAGAATTTGCCAAGCATCCATGAAATGAACACGTTATAAACTCCACTTTACGTTGCCTTAGACACAAGAAAGGTCTCAATTTACATAACAAAAATATAATCTGGTGTAATGCATGTTTGTAATTTGTGGATATGCATCAGCAGTCATTTTCAAAGCAGGTTTAAGACGAGATCTCAAACGCGTCTGATTTGGTGCCCCAACCAACAAAAAAATCGTCTTTCTGCATGGAGGATTTACGGCGGGTATGTTATAGGTTATATAGCAAAATGATCACCTACATCACACCAGTTCCTGAATGGGTTTCTTCAGGTTGAATGGTCAGGAGGCCCAAGAGCTGCTGAGGACAGACGCTATGTGGGCGGGTGAACCGTTAAAAGCCCCTCATTGTTCATGGTTAACACACTCTTGACTATGTGACAAATGGCACAGTGTTCAATACTCTTCTTTCTGAACATCCTGAAGAGCATCTCTGCAGCTCTCGCAGTAGTAGAATTCATTTGGAGATGGCGGTTGATTGCATACATGTTGCAACATGCATTCCTTGTGTCCATCTCTTGTAAAATAGGCCACAAGTCTTTCCAGTGGGATTTCATGACTGACTGATGCCCTGTGGATTCTTGTGTAACTTCTTTAAAAAAAATGAAGTGAGAAGTACACAATATAGACAAAAGTACTGAGACCTCGTAATTACTTAATTCAGGCATTTCAATCATCCCCGTTGACACAGATGTATAAAATCAAGCAATCAAGACATTTTGGAAAACGCCATGATTTCAACTTTGTCGTCACAGTTTGGGGAGGAACCTCCTCCAGCATGACTTTAGCCCCCAGTGCACAAAGCAAGGTCCATAAAGACATGGCTGGGTGAGTTTGGTGTGGGAGAATTTGACTTGCCCCAACAGAGCCCTTACCTCAACCACATTAAACACTTTAAGGAGGAACTGTAACGGAGACCTCCTCGTTCAAGATCAGAAGAGAGAATGCCAAAAAGCAGAGCACCGGTGGAGGTAAACAACCTTGAGTTGGGCAGAGCAAGACGGGAGTATTTCTCTAATATCATTAACAGGAACACTTAGAACACTTTGCCACAGTAGAGAGATTAATAAATCCCCAGGTGCAATTACCTTCAATTTTCAAAATACAATGAATTTGCATCATTTTTTAAGCACAAAATTGAAAATATTAGACATAACTTTGGACCTACCCACAGAAATAATATACACATCGTGTCCAAGTTTGATCCCATGGATGTTAGAACTCTTGATGAAATAGTGCTTCATTTTAAACCACCTACTTGTTCCCTGGATACGCTACACACAAGCTTCTTTAAAAGAGTTTTTAGTAGCTTAGCACAGGACCTATTGCATATTGTGAATGTCTCTCGCAACTGTAAAAACCACAGTTATTAAACTGTGAGGAAACGCAATTTAGATGCTTCTGTTTTTAACAGTTATAGGCCCACATCTAGTCTTCCCTTCATAGGCAGGTTTATGGAGAAAGTAGTTTTTAATCAAATCAGTAGCTACCTGGACACAAATGGATTCGTTGATGAATATCAGTCAGGTTTTCATCAACATCATAGTACAGAAACTGTTCTTGTTAAGGTACTAAATGATGATCGTCTGAAGACAGATGCAGGTAAAATAATTGTACTGGTACTGTTTGATCTGAGTGCAGCCTTTGACACTGTTGACCATAACATTCTGCTAGAAAGACTTGAGAACTGCGTTGGGCTCTCAGGTACAGCCCTTACTTGGTCCCGGTCCTACTTGGAAGGCGGGAGATGTTTTGTCTCAACCTGCTCACGTGAATTGGAGAAAACAGCCATGTGGAGTCCCCCAAGGGTCCATTCTTGGACCTGTCATATTCAACCTGTACATGCTTCCTCTGGGTCAAATTCTTAAAGAGAATGATGTGTCCTATCATATCTAGCTCTCTCACCAAGTGATTTTGGCCCAATTAATTTGTTGTCAGTGCTTCAAAAATTTACAGTACTGGATGCATCAAAACCTTCTCCAATGAAATAAAGACCAAAAATAAATTATTCTCTTTGGAAATAAAGAGGAAAGATCAAGTCTTAGTGCCCACCTGGAATCTAGAGCACTTAAGACATTCACCCATGTAAAATATTTTGGTCTGGTCATGGATGGAGACCTTAGTTTTGATGATCACAAATGCTGTCAAAGAGAGCACATTACTCAGGTCCTTGCACTTGCTCCTAGTTCAGTACAGAATTGATTAAAAGCTTTACTCACTGTGTAGAAGTCACTCAGTGGTTTGGGTCCGACGTACACCTCTGATATGCTGAAACTAAACATGTCACTATGCAGCTCACTGCTGGAACAAACTGCCCATCAGTATCAGATCTGCACCAACAGTAGACAGTTTTTTTAAAATCTGCGCAAAACTGCACTATTGTCTTCCACCTTTACATATTTGCACTTCTATTGCACTTTCATTTTTTATGTATTCTTTTACTTCTTTTATCCCTTTCATTATCTTCTTTTATTCTATTTTATTTTATATTTATTCTTTTTTATTTTCTATTTCTGTTATGCATATTGAATGACCTTTTGTGTATAATGTTCTATATGAACTTGAACTCGAACTAGTGTGTGACCTCACAAATTCTCAGAATAAATAGCCATACATTTCCACAGAAACTCCAAAATCTTGTGAGAAGCTGTTATATCTGCAAAGGGGGACCAACTCCATGAATGCAATGTCATTAAAGTTCCTGTTGGTGTAATGGTCAGGCATCCCAACACGTTTGTTCAACTCATACTGCATTAATCATTAAACTATGGTTTACTGATTAGCTTACTTTAAAACACAGATAACTTGAGCATCACAAATCGACAATATATAGACCCGTCACAATCATTACATAAGAGCCTGATTATATTCACACACTGTTACATTGTGGTAATAGCACGTAAATAAAAGAAAGCAGAAAATATAGTTATTAAGACATTTTAGGGGTCTTAAAACACTTGTAAAGCAAATCTAGATACTAGGCTTGTGCTTTAATATCTACAAACAATAAAAGGTTTCATTGTTAATCACAATTATTTCTGTGGCAGTTAATCCTCAGATAATGTTTCATGATTGTGACAGGCCGAACAGTAAATTTTTTCTAAAGCATTGCTATGTTTCACACAGCAATTGTCATTACGTTCTTGAGTATTACACGAGAAGAGACGGACTAGACAGCTATGTCTCTTTTAACTGTTTTAACGTATAACGAAAGATTTGATGATTTCCTTTAAGCATTCTTTTTCTTTTTACATTCTAAAATGTGACACTCTTACCTAGACTGACTCACAATAGTAAGTGAATGTAGCATGTAGAGTCTTAGTAACTCTCTGTTCTTCCTTCCTAGACACGGGGTGATGGTGTTATTCACAGTGTTGCACTGCTGCCATTACATTTCGTATCGCCCCATTCATGAGAATGTCGTATAGGAGCCTGCATTGGCTTTAAATCCACAGATTATTTTCTTCATACATGGCATCCTTTCACCTGTTAGCATTCTGCAGGTCCACAGTTGAGTTATCACCTTCCTGGGGGAGGTCAGATTCCATCTTGAAGCATCTTGCCTACGGCCATGGGGATGTCAGCCAGGGTGGTGCTCGTGTGCTGGCGGGGCAGGCGGCAGGAGGTGTTAGAGCTGCTCTGCGTCTGATGCTGCCTCCCTGTCTGGAACATGTGGTGACACAAGTAGGCCAGGAACTTGTCATGCAGGGAGGCGTAGATGAAGGGGTTGAAACATGCTGAGCTCATGGCCAGCAAGTGGCATGAAACCTGGATCACGTTGATGTGGTTCTTGCTCAGGATGATGAAGTCGGTGTCCAGGTCACGGATGAGGTTGACCACTTGCAAGGGCAACCAGGAGAAAGCAAAGCACAGCACGGACACCAGCAGCAGGCGGAAGGTCTTGCGCCTCTTGCGGCCCCATTTCTCCTGGTTGGAGGGTATGGCGGCCACCAGGCCGGGCAGAGCCCTGCGTTGGAGATGGCAGGAGATGGCGCAGTAGGATATGGACACAGCCGCCAGAGGTACGAAATAGGACAGGAGCAGGAAGAAGCAGGAGTAGATGAATCGCCCGAGCTCTTGGCCTTGCCAGAACTCCTCGCAGACGGCCATGTGGTGGCCTGTGGCACTCAAATCCAGATAGACTGTGTGGAGGGCGGCAGGGGTGGACATGGCTAAGGCGCACAGCCATATGCTGAGCACCAAGCCAGCACAGAAATGGCGGCCTCCACGGCGGCGAATTGGATAGGCCACCACCACGTAGCGGTCAACGGCGATTGCGGTTAGAGACAAGACAGCTGCAAAGACAGTTGCGGTCTGCATGAGCGTGACAAATCGGCACATGAAGTGGCCAAAAACCCATCCGCGCTCATCGAAGGCATAAAAAACGGTCAGCGGCACGCAAAAGAGGCACATCACCAAGTCAGCCAGGGCCAGGTTTCCAATCAGGAAGTTGGTGGTGCTGTGCAGCTTTCTGTTCACTCCTATAAGGAAGAGTAGGAAGAGGTTTCCAGAGCAGGCCACAAGCACCAGCATGGAATATAGAGGAACAAAGAGTGGTTTGAGTTCCATCAGAAGGTCCAGTCCGCTGAAGGAAGACGAGGAAGACGAGGGAGAGGGAGAAGGAACACCCCAAGTCGTGTTCCTCCAGGTTCCATTCAGGAGATAGTCCATGTTCGTCATAGTATGTAGCACACCGCAATAACCCTGTTAAAAATAAGAGTACAAGCATTGTGAGCGCACATAACAGAGTGCACAGTCTGGCTGTTGGATTAACGAAGGCCGTGAAATGGAGCAGTCATATTTTATCTATAAGCTTGAAGAGAGGCCACTTATTTGCTTCAAAAGCTGACTAATCATGACCTCCTAAGCTGCTTGAGCTACAAAATGGATTAGATGAATGTGTGGGTCACACTTCAGAGTGAAAAGGGTGAGAAAATCTCTAAATCCCTTGAATGAGCAGATTTTACAGATTTTTATCTTCCTTGCTCTTTCATGAATGCAGCATGAACATCTTGAAATAGTTGTGTGTGTGGAGTGCGCAGTCCAATAGTGGTTTCGAGAAAGAAAACACTCAACGCTTATCATTCTCTCTTTTGCAAGCTCCTGTGCATTAGACGTACTGGGAACACTTCTCGCTTTACAATTCCAAGAACGGTCAACGGGAGCCTAGCTTTGAATCAGTAATCTTTACCTTTTGAAATGGCTAAGGCTGGATTGCTGCACCAGACATGCTGGCCCCTGCCTAAAGTAAGTGAGAAGTCTCCTGCTCAGTCAGAGGGTTATAAAAGCCTGTGAAATCGTCTATGTTGCATTTTTGACCCTGAATTGATTGCAGGCAGGCACTTTCCTAAACTCTAATATACTGAAAAGCCAAACCTGAAAATACACTGGTCTTTCCTTGTCTCTCGACGCCTTTCTAGAATTTAGTTTCCTTTCAGAGCTTCCATTTTCTCCACCTAAAACAAAGACGACAAACCGTTCTCCTTCTCTCCACTCAAGGCTCTATCTCTCACTGAAGTGGCCGCAGCGGTTCAAGAGGTTGATTGCCAATTCTTTGTCCACATAATGGCTGCAAATTTAGGCAGCATAGTCCTGTTCAGCCACAGTTATGGATATGAAAACAGTTTAAATTTAGGGAAATGACTAACCACTGAAACACAAAACCTTATTAATAAATAAGGAGATTAAGAATAAATATAAAACCTGAATAATAAATAAGGGAACGGAGTTCTGAAAGCAGGTCAGCGTACCTAGCGCATATTTAAATAAGACGTTCTTAGTCTGGTGTTGAATAAGGATGAGGGCAGACTCAATTAGACTGAAGAATGTTGCAGTATTAGAACATTAAGACTAGCTTGAACTACAGAGAAAAATATACCTGCTTGATATACACAGAGAATAATGTGTGAGCAGTCTTTATAATTGTGGAACTGAAATGCTGCGGTGATGAGCTTTTCAACCATGCATATTTACTGCTTAACCAAATAATGAAATTCAAACAATTCGAAGCAAGTCAACTACATTCATAGGCTTTTGAGTGTCTTTTGGTTCAGCGTTCATTCAGTGATACAAGCACTAGCCTGGGCTTCACATGATTAGAATAGCTGTTTATGCATTTTTTTTAATTGACAATGTGATTTTATAATTAATAAATCTTGATTTTACTTGATATTACTGATCACCTTATCCATTTGACCACTATACAGAACCAGATTCTATAACAGGTGCTTCAAATGTGAGTTATTATTAGACTCTTACTGCCAGACTATTACACTGTTTACAGGTAGGCAAGCTGAAACTTAATTCCAATTCACAATCAGCATATAGAATAGAACAGGTAATAGTTACCTTTTGTGTCCGGTTGATCACATCTTCTGTGGACGGCTGGTTATCCAGACATAATATGGCAGCAACGCAAGATGTTATTCAGTGATTTTGCAGCGAGAGTAGAATGGTCCGTCCAAAGCTCTCAGGGAAAGCCAGTCCTTTACAACAATACGACTCTTCACATCAGTCCACCCCAGTGAGAGCAAGAGGGACTCCACATGGAGAGCCCTACCTTCCTTATTCCCTACGTCAGTGTGCTGGGAGGTGAGCGGGGTGTGGGGGGCAACCTCTGGATCTTTACACACACATATGAGTGTGTAAGTTTTGCTTAAATTGCAGATTGATGTCTAGCTCAATTACAGCTGTCTGTCAACCCGCCACAGAAACAAACGGCATACATATTCAACAATACTGACATCTGCTGGCTCCCAGGGAACAAGACAGCGGCGTTAGTATGCAGTATGTACTGCAACAAATGTCAGACAAGAATCCAATTAGAGCAGCAGTTTATTTCCTTTTTTTTCATATCTACTCTTGGAATACAAATGAAGCCAGCATGAATCATGGAGAATGGTTCACAACACAGTACACGAGAACATAACCATCTTTAATTACTTGTAGGTCCATTATTAGATTAGATGGCCTGTGTCAGATTAGGACACAGGCTCCAATCATTTCCACAAGGGGCCGGTGTAACAACAGGTTTTCATTCCATACAGACTGACGCTGCCAGTTTGCTTGGTTGGAATAAAAACCCATAATCATATCAGCCCATTTTAGCACCTGATTACACTTTGTCACTTGATAAAAAGAAGTCAAATGCAGAGGAGGGTCATTTAGTCCTGCTCCATTGCTCCACACAGTTTAAAGTATCTCACTTTAACCAGCTCTTTTACTGATGATTGACCTTAATGAAGTGCTTCGGAAGTTGGACCAGGGTATATCTGACACTGTGCAGTGATGTGGGTCACCAGGAACAGGATTAAGAAACACTGCTGTTGTGGAATTTTTACACTGCCTTGGAATCGTCATCCAAGCCGATGAAAGAACACCCCGACGGGTTTTTATACATTTATGGCAACTAGAAGAAACAGAAATGATAGTAGTGCTCAATAATATGACCACTGATTCAAGTAGTGTGAGAAAGAACACAAAGAAAGAATATGCGAAAAGGGGTCGATTTCTAATGAAGCTCTATTTAAAAACACATTAGAATTTGAGAACCAGGCTCAAATTCTTCTACATCTCATATGCAAGTTTCAGCTATGCAACGTGTTCCTTTGGAGAAGTTTCGTGTCGTACTTCCTGGAGACTAAAGAGCCACCACATGCAGTAATCCACTGAGGACACAGAGTGAAAGGAAACACTCAATCTTAAATTCAGTCTCAGCTGTCTGCAGGTCATTATGGTCTGTTGGTGGTGAATGATGTGGAATTTATTTCTCTGGGCTTGAGTTCTCTTCCTCCTCAGGCTCTTCAGCTGTGTGAGCTGTGCTGGATGAGTGTTGTGTAGCAGCTCCTTCTCTGTTCTGTGATGGCAGAAGGAGGCACTCCAGCTCTTCTGCACTGATGGCTACCCGCTCTGGGGACAACCAGCGCTTAAGCTGCTCCAAAGCACTGCCAGAAAGGGAAAAAGTCAGAATATTCATTCATCTGGCCGAGATAAACTAATCTGAAACATTTTAGCAGAAGCTAAGAAAACTTCAGTACAGAGAACTATAGTGTGCATATTTATTTTGGCACCGTAAAACAGTTGAATGTGAAATGATTATTATGAGTGTGTGTGTGTGTGTGTGTGTGTGTGTGTGTGTGTGTGTGTGTGTGTGTGTGTGTGTGTGTGTGTGTCATGATGTTGAACTGGTTTTACAATTATAAAAATAGAATTTCTTTAAAAACAGAAAACCTTTGCACCATCAAAAATGAGAAAACAATACATAACTGAACAAATAAAGCAGTTCGTTTTATTTTTCCTCTAACTTGCCTCTGATCTAGATGTCCTTCTTGGAACAACTCTGAAGTCTGAGCATCGTGGAGAAACCTGTCCCAGCATTCCTTCTTGGCCTGGGACAATGAACGGAGCATTTCCCTTGATGTGACCTCGTTTGACTGTCCTTTAATTCTCTTCAAGCGGTTTTCTGCAAGGCAACATGTACAGGAAGCAAAATGTCAATGAGGGATGGGATAAATGTAAGTAAAGTAAAGTGGCCCCTTATAGTCACATGTGAACTCACCACAGCAAACAGCATGAACTGTGTCAAATTCTTTCTCTGAATTTAACCCATTCAACAAGTGAAGCAGTGGGCAGCCAGTGACGCAGCACCTGGGGAGCAGTGTGTGGGGACGGTACCTTGCTCAAGGGTACCTTAGTGGTGCCATCGGGAGACCTGGGATTCAAACCCACTACCTTCTGATCGCAGGGGCAGATCCCTAACCACCAGGTCACCACCTGCCCCAAATATAAAAAGTTATCCAACTGAAGCAAGAAAATACCCATAAAACACACCCTGAATCCACCCTGAATGTGAATAATGTGACATTCTTCCTCTGCATAAACCATTCACAGAGTGAAGCAGTGGGCAGCCAGCAATGCACACAGGTGAAGTGTGTGGGGACAGTGCCTTGCTCAAATAGACCTCAGTGGTGCCACTGACAGTCCTGGAATTGGACCCCACAACCTTCTGATTGCAGGAGCAGATTCCTGACCAGCAGGCCACCAGTACGTGTGACAGTACCTAAACTGGCGATGTAAACTTCAGAATCTTCCATTGGTTCCCACTGGCTGAAGGTAGTGCTAGAAGACCCACAGCTCTGAGAGGGGGGCTGGAATGAATCTGTGAACTGGCCATCATTCGGTCCTGGCTCCTCCGGCTCTGGAAGACTAGAGCATATCTCGGACCAGAGATCCTCACTGGACCGGGTCGCAGTACTTTCAGAATCCTCAATCATCTCTCTGCTGGATCTGACCTGTCTGCAGGATCAAGTCGTGCTCTAAAACACAAAACAGGGCTTGAAACAGGAGAGGCAATCTGGTATTAGCTAACTTAGCCAGATAGCTCTCGCTGCTCATTGAAAACATGAAATAAACACATACCACTGCGTTTTAAACCAACATGCAACTATTTATACACCCTTACCTTAAAATACAGTTAATGCTCTCGTAGTATGTGTTACAGTGACAGCTAAATACATCAATAAACACAAAATCCCCTCATTTCCAGCCTGGCAGCCTGGCTCTCACAACGTAAACAGAGACACAAAATACAACTCCTGACTCCGCTGCGCGTCATCATGTATTTTGAAATCTGATTGGACAGCAGACGTGTCAGTCAATGCGTCCGAGAACGCGATTGGTTAAACGTGAGCGTCAAGGCGTTCTCTCCAGCCAGTACGTTCAAGAGCGTAGTTTCCTTCAGCTTGAAGTTGTGTACAAGGTACTACGATGTAATGTCTTTTATTTACAAAATAAATGTATCGAATGGGAAACACGAAAGAGGACAGATTTACTGAGCACGTTGCATATATTCTGGTGTTAACTCGCTGCAGAACAGAAAGGGTTAGGGACTGAGTTTATGGGCTGCATGCCTCACCAGAATTATAATTTTCTGCAGGAATAGAGAAAGCTGTCGTCGTGTGACATTCGCTTACTGTGTGTTTTTGTGTTCTGCACTGATTTCATCCCATGCTCTTGTGGTTTCTTTTTGCAGATCCAGTCTCATATGCCATACGGTGGTGTGTGTTGAAGCAGGCCAGTCCAGTGCTGGACTGAAGGTGAATGAGGGACTCGGCCGGTCCGGGGTGCAGACACGGCTCGGTAGGATCAGTACTTAGATTAACACACTGCTGTTTGCTGACAGATGAGTTTAGGACTGTTAAACTCATATGCTGATGCTTATTTTGACACCTAAGTGCAATAATCTAACTGATAAGTCACAGATTAACGCGGCCACGCTGTGACAGCTGCAACTTCTTTATAAAGAAGTTTAGATGTGGCCTCTTAACTTGGCCTATAAAATTGATCGGAAAATACATTACAAAACGGTCAATAAGAACAGCAACAATGATAATAAGAATAAGAAGAGTAATGTAGAAAAATGGGGAGGTCAGTTTACTTTAGGGCTAAACAGCCTGCGTGAATCTTGCATTTTATTGTACAATGTATTTGTCTAGTATTCACTGGATAATCATATACAGAGTTGTTTTTAAAATTTGGTTCTAACGAGTGTATGTGTATCTATATATAGATATTGATATCTGGGGGGGGGGGGACTGTTTTTCTTTAAAAACGAATTACTAGTTTCTCTGCCACCTTTGCATATACATTATATAGACTGTTTGGACAAACGTATTGGGATGTCTGGAACAGGAACTTTAATGAAATTGCGTTCTAATGCATAGATTTTAATATGTAGTTGGTCCCCTCTTTGCAGCTACAACATCCTCCACTCTTCTTGGAAGACTTTCCACAAGAGTTTGGAGTTGCTGTGGGAATTTGTGCCCATTCATTCTTTAGAGTATGCATGAGGTCAGACACTGGTGCTGGATGAGAAGGCCTGGTTCGCAGTGTCTTCCAGTTCATCCCAAAGGTGTCTTTATGGACCTTGTTTTGTGCACTGGGACAGTCATGCTGGAATAGAAAAGGTGTCCATCTCAAACTGTGTCCACAAAGTTGGAACCCTGGTGTTGTCTTAAATGTTTTGTTACGCTGAAGTATTAAGATTGGTCTAACTCAAACCCTGAAAAACAGGTGTGTCCCAATACTTTTGCACATATAATGGTTATATAAATATATACATATCGCATCACATACAGAAACAGCTTTGCATAGATGGAAACAAATTCCTGGCCAGTATTGCAGTGGTCCAGAATTAGTTAGACCATGGCCATTCAGTAAATGTGTTACTATAGTAACATGTAAATGTTACAAAATTGATATACGTATAATAAAAAAGTGTATATGTGATGCAGGTAGTCCTATCCAGGAAATGCAGCCTATCCTTAGGCTAGCTGCAGTGGCAGTCCCTATGGGTTTGCTGCTATCCAGAACAATGGCATGGATGTCTAGTGGCAGAACACATTCAGAGCTTATAACTCGTTTGCAAGGTAGGTGACTAATAAACTGTAGTACACATGACACTGCACCCAGTTAAAATTCGCTTACACAGTACTCAGTATTCTTGTGTTTACTGCTCTGCAGCATAAGGCCTTATTCCTTTACACAACAGAACATGGAGTTATCCGCAACGATCGAGTGTTTGAAGCCATGCTTGCCACTGATCGGGGGATCTATTCCAAAGACTACCCCTACGCAGATTCTCCTCAGTACATAGGTGAGTTCATACATTAATAGGGCAACTAAAAATATCTGAAATGTTTATTCTTACTAAAACTGGAGCAGCTGGTGGCCTGGTGGTCAGAGATTTACTCCTGCAGTCGGAAGGTTGTGGGTTCAAATCCCAGGACTGCCAGTGGCACCACTGTGGTACCCTTGAGCAAGGTACCGTCCCCAAACACTGCTCCCCAGGCCCTGCATTCCTGGCCGCCCACTGCCTCACATGGTGAAGGGGTTAAATACAGAGAACATTGTTGTGCTGTTTACACTGTGTGCTTTTTACACTTTACTGACACTTTGCAAAACTGTTGTTTGCATCTTAAAAGGATACAAGGCCACCATCAGTGCTCCTCATATGGTAAGCAAAGAACATCATCTGAAGAATAAAGCATGTTCTTGTTTCTAGATTATGGAGTTCATCAGGGTTTAGCAACTAACCATACTGGTATTAAACCTTTTTTTTGTGGTTTTGTAACCAGACATGGGATGGATACCTTTGGCTTGCTAATGATGTTGCCACATTCCTTTTTAGCATGCACATGCATTGGAGATTCTCAGTGACAAGTTGACTGAAGGAGCATCGGCGCTGGATGTTGGCTCAGGGAGTGGTTATCTCACTGCTTGCTTCGCGAGAATGGTGAGCCCTGGACTGTTGTTGCACCATCTTCAGCGTTGGGATACTGCACATATAGCACTGTACTTACTCTTGCATATTAGATCATAATTAAAACTGCTGGTTTAGTACATACTCGTCTGGGATAGTGGATTTGTTAGAAAAGATGCTGATTGTGACACAGGACCTGAGATGAGCTGTTCTTTATTTTTCTGATCATTCATGTGCAGGTAGGACCTACTGGAAAAGTGGTGGGAATCGAACACATAGAAGAACTTGTGCGAGCATCTGTGAAAAATGTCCAAGCTGATGACCCAGAATTGCTGACCTCTGGACGGATCAAGATAGTTGGTGGGGCATTTTTAAGAACTGAATAACATTTTAATCAGAGAAATGAACTTGCCTTATGTGAAAGAAATGAGAGGCATGGAAACTGAAGCTGTAAATGAAAGTATGTAATTACTGTTGAGTGTTCTTCATTTTAATCAGTTAATTCATTTGATTAAGTCTCTTTCAAGTCAGTTCAAGTCAGACTAATTATGTAAAAATCATAGTATTCACCAAACCTAGCAAAAAATGTTGCCCTCCGTCTAATGACAGCTGTGTTCCTTTTCCCAGCGGGCGATGGCCGGTTAGGTTGTCCAGATGGGGCTCCCTATGATGCCATTCATGTTGGAGCAGCAGCACCAACGATCCCCAAAGCAGTAAGCTCTTAATAAAATACTAGTAATGCATCCTGTTTGCAGTTGGTTTGATCCTGTTTGCACTTGATCTGTGGCATTTTGAGCTAAACAAACTGTTTGAGATGATCAAACTATTGTTTAATGATGTAAAAGAAAGAGATTGATAGTGATTGCATAATTTTAGTCTAGACTGTTTAAGGCCTAGGGTAAAATCAACACACAAAAACATCTTGAAATTTGGTTTCTAAGTGAGTATTTTAGCAGTTCTGTTTTCTACACTCTTCTCAGCTTCTGGACCAGCTGAAGCCAGGCGGAAGACTGGTTCTACCTGTAGGTCCAGAGGGTGGAAGCCAAGTTCTGGAGCAGTACGATCGCCAGAATGACGGCACGTTCCTCAAGAAAGCGCTCATGGGTGTGGTCTATGTACCCCTGACGGACAAACACCATCAGTGGCCGAGGTATGTGCAATTGCCAGCCAGACATGATCAGTGAGCCTCACACAGACAAGAGCCGTTTAAGTGGTCAATGATCCCTTACACAATGGAATTTTATCATTTATAATTGAAATCTTTATTTGCATCTTTTATGTTTAGAGGAAGTAGCACAGCATGGCACACATACCTTCATGATATGCTATTGGAGTAAAATGTATTAAGAGGAGATGTTTGGTGATATACCAGTCATGTAAAAAGAGAAAACAATCCCAGTTGTTTGGGTCCACTTTATGCTTTTCTTGCACCATTTGTTCGCTTCTGGTGCAGCAGATTCTATCACAAAGCCAGAAAATTTGAAATCGGCTTCCAAACTCACTCACAATCACATCCCTGACAGCTTGAGGTCAGGCATTAGCTTAACTGGTATGTATTTGTTCAAAACAGCCCTTGGAGATTAAGTCCCGAGGAGTCAGAACCCTACAGAGTACTCAGAAGGCGAAACTACTGGTTATGCAGTCAAATGTTATGTATAGTGAAACATATTCACTAGGAGTGAAGTTTCGCACTAATTTCACACAGAATAATGCACTGTTCTCCAAGTTAACAGATGTAATAACCTGCTATTGTGTAAGTGTTTGAATGTTGAATTTGTTTCTCTCCCCAGTGGTGAGCTCTGATTGCAGTGTGGTTGCCCCTGCAGGAGGTGGCTCTGGTGTTGCAGTGCAGCAAACACTTAAGAGTGCAGACCTCTTCTCCTCTCATCTTGGCCTGCTGCTTAGCAACACACCTGCCAGCCCCATTCAGGCTCTGCTGCCGTCCTGTTTACCGACTAAAAACAGGACTTCAGAGTCAACCATTGGTGTATATTAACCTAAACTGTTCCTGTTTGATTTCTGACTGTTTTGTTCTCCATACTTTATTAAGTGGATAGATAATGGAAGGCTTTTTCCTTTAAAAAAAACAACAAAAACAATTAATTTCCATGTTTTTATAATCCTGTTTTGTCTCCTAAGCACCAAGATCTCAAAGACATTGTTTTTTCAAAGAGTTGCAAAGCAAGCAGTAAGCTAATCATTAACAAGAACTATGAAAGGTTTTAAACCTCTATCATTCAAAAATGGTTTTGTTTGTGTGTGTTTTCTTTTGTCTGATCTCATGTAAGAAGAAATGTTTCAGATGACATTTGTTTCAGTATTATTTATTTTGGTCACAACAAAATTGAGAACATTGGTTGTGATGATAAAGGAGTAAGAAATAAAAATATGAAATGTGTGGAGAACGTTCAGCCTGCTCAGTGTGAGAGAGTTCAGTGAGGTGTTTTTGAGCTTAAACAAATCGAATGGGTTCTGTTCATAGTCTAGCCCGAGTTTTACCATTTCACTAACAGGCTCTACAGCCAATCGGTGAGGTGGGGAAATCGTGCAGCTTCCCTAGGAGAGACTAATCAGAACAAAGTCGGGTATATTTCACCAACCTGAGTTTCACTATGTGGTTCTGCAGACGACAAGCCAAGGAAACCTATGCAGCCCGACCAGGAGAGAATAAGGTCAGGCGTATAATACGACACACTCTAAATGTTGGACATCAATAGTTTCCTGTATTGCTTTCATGTTGAACTGGGTGGAGTTCGGTTAATAATTTCATACTGTTTAGTAATAAACATGGTTGTCAAACCTTAACAGAATGTTTCTTTTTATTATTATTCAAAGTCCTACATCATCAGGGTACGACAAGACAAAGTGGCCACGTGTGAGGTCGGTCCAGTAACGTGGGTCTCTGAATGTAATGACGGCTGAACACTCGTTATCCTGTCTTCACGCTTCAGAAGCCATTTCATTAGAAGAGGGCAAGCTGTAAGCGCCCCCTTGTGGAGAATGTTCAGGCTGCTCAATGTGAGTGAGTTCAGTGAGGTGTTTCCATCTAAAACAATCAGATTTGTTTGTTCATTGTCTATCCAGGGTATTACAGTTTCACTAGGCCATACAGCCAGATGGTGAAGTGAGAAAAACAGGCAAACCTCCCTAGGAGAGACTAACCAGAACAAAGTCATGGGGTATATTTCAACATCCGATATCTAAATGGTGAACATGATTAGGTTCCTGCTAAATGTGAGTCAGTTCAGTGGGGCGTTTTCCATCTAAAAATTCACTGTTCATAGTCTAGCCAGGGTCTCATTATTAGACTCTCCAATCAGCCAGCAAGCCAAGGAAAACTTGCAGCCTCACCAGGAGAGACCAATCAGAATAAAGCCAGGGATATACTACCAGATATAGTACTAGAAGGGTATATTACTCGAAATAGAAGGGTACTGGATTTGGTTACTAGAAGGTTATATTACTAGATATAGAGAAGCAAATTGCTAGATATAGCACTAGAAGTGTCCATTTATAGATATAGAGGGGTACATTACTATAGTACTAGTGTATGACTAGATATATCGGGGTATATTACTAGTTATAGTACTAGAATGGTATATTACTATTGTGGTTGCTTTCTTTCCACAGATTTTTATTTAGATTTTATTTTATTTTATGTACACTATTCTTGTGTCTCTGTGTCTGTGTGTTGTGGAAGTCATCACAGAAACAATTTCCTTCGGGATTAATGAAGTTTTCTGATTCTGATTCTGATACTAGATATTGATCTAGACATTACCATATTTAAATATTGGACATCAATTCCTGCATTGCTGTTTGGTTAATACGTTCATACTGTTCAATAATAAACACGCCTGTTAAACCTCAACTGAATTGATTTTGGTATTCATTTTTATTATTATTATTATAATATTGCGTGACGTCATCTGCGTGCGACAGAGCAAGCGGCCATGTGTGCGGTAGAAGGCGTGTGGTCTCAGAGTCTTTGAATGTTAGGAAGATTAAACACACTCGTTATCGCCTGTTCACGTCTCAGGACTAGTTTGATTAGAAAAGCACACGCTCCAGGCAGCCTGTCTGCGTTATGGGAAGGACTGTGTGTAGTCAGTAAGGCAGAAAAAATGGAGAACTGTTCGGATCTCCTGCCTTTAAAGAGCAGCATGGACAATCAGGAGACCACTGTCAGAAATGATGCGGAGCAAGAACGAGGAGAGGGAAGGACGCATGAGAGCTGTGCAGGAAAACGGAAGAGCGAGGAGCCCGACCCAGGGGAGGAGAGAGCCCCCCGCGGGAAGAGGAGAAGGGCTGGACGGGGTAGGCAGCTCCGGCCCGGGGAAAGGTACGTCCCCCCTCCGCAGAAACGCAACCCCACCGTGAGCTTCGACCAGGAGCACTTCGCGGAGACCTCCTACTACTTTGAAGACGGACTGAGGAAAGTCTACCCGTATTATTTCGACTTTAAGACCTATTGCAAGGGCCGATGGATCGGTAAAACCCTGCTGGATGTGTTCAGTTCCGAGTTTCGGGCTGAACCACTCGAATATTACGAGAAAGCAGCCAAAGAGGGTCGAATCCGTCTGAATGAAGAAGCTGTGAGTGACCTGAATGTTACACTGAAGGTAATACAATATCACCTTACTAATAATCAGCGCAAGAAGACCTGGGCCATCTACACTAAATGAACAGAGGCATTGTGACCATTACACCAACAGGGACTTTAATTACATTGCTTTCAAATCCTTAGAGTTTAAAATGGACTCGGTCACCCCTTTGCAGCGACAACAGCTTAAACTTTTCTGAAAAGGCTTTCCTCAAGACGTTGATGTTTATAATTCATTCTGTAGGGCATTTATGAGGTCAGGCCCTTTACTGGAAATATGGGGTCTAGCACAAAGCTGAAAAAAAAATAGGTGTGTCCCAATACCTTTGTCCATGTGGTGTAATATTAGTAGTATTAACAGTATTATTCATATAGTAATAATAAATACATGAGCCTAAAATAAATAAATAATGATGGAAAAGAACACCTAGGGCCACATTCAAGCTCCTCTGACTAGGAGTGATAATCTAGGATCAGATTGCTCTTTACTCTGACCTTGCTTACAGGAGCAGGTCCTAGATCCGCTTTCCTACACCGGGAAGCTATAAAAATAGACCCTTGACGGAATTTAAGCTGTTATCTATCATCTGTTTTTCCAGAACAATGACTTCATGAGGAACACAGTCCATCGTCATGAGCCGCCTGTAAGCGGTCGGCCGTTGGAGATTTTGGTGGATGATGGTGAAGTTGTGGTGGTGGACAAGCCCGCCTCACTGCCTGTCCATCCCTGTGGGCGTTATCGTCACAACACCGTCATCTTCATTCTGGGGAAGGAGAGAGGCCTGTCCGGTCTTCACACGGTGCACCGGCTGGATCGCCTCACCTCTGGTGTTCTTCTGTTTGCTCGCACTCTGGAGGTGTCAAAGAAACTGGACCAGATGGTGCGAGACAGACAGGTGATTGAATCTTGAATCTTTCGCGAAATAATCAGTTTCACTTAATTGATGGAATAGTACATGTAAGTGTATTCTCCTATCGATGTATGTATGTATATTTTATGTTAAATGTGGGGGGAAGGCCAAAGGAATAATTATGAAATGTGAAGGGGACAAATTCTCTACAGAATGAATGGACACAAATTCCCTCAGAAAAACAACAAAATCTTGCAGAAAGCCTTCCAAGAAGAGCGGAAGCTGTTATAGCTGCCAGGGAGGGGCAACTCTATATTAAAGTCTATGTATCTGAATGCCATGTCATTAAAATCCCTGGTGGTGTGATGGTCAGGTGGCCCAATTCTTTTGTCCATGTACTGTATTTGGGCCATTGGCTAAAATGTAGTTTTATTTTAAATAGTCAATTTACATCTTGGCTGGGAATAAACATAGTCCTTAAAGATGTGGATTAACTGTAAAGGAGACTTCCCTGTTGATTTGTTCTTTTTATTTGCAGTTGGAGAAGGAGTACGTCTGTCGTGTGGAGGGGGAGTTTCCAGATGGAGAGGTGCTGTGTGAGGAAGCCATATTGGTTGTTTCCTTTAAAGTAGGTCTCTGTAGAGTGGATCCAAAAGGCAAAGAGTGCCGCACGGTTTTTCAGAAGCTAAGCTATAACGGCCATTCTAGCGTGGTGCGCTGTTTTCCACTCACAGGACGCACTCACCAGATCCGTGTTCACCTTCAGTTCCTGGGTTTCCCTATCCTTAATGACCCCATTTATGGGTCTTCTGCATGGGGCCCAAACAGGGGCAAGGGAGGTCTGATGAATATGAGTGATGAGGAACTGCTAGAAGCCCTTCTTCAGGAGCGTCGTTCAAAGGAGAGTTTGCACCTCTTGGATATTCCTGATGAAGTCCTGTCCAACAAGAGGAATCCAAAAGCAAGTACAGATGGTGATGTGCTAGTAAACAATGACCTGCTAGCCTCGGCTGAATCTGTAAGTCCTGCTAGTGGGGAGAAGATCTGTAAAATGGCAGGTGCGTCGTTACAGGCTGGGGTTTCTGAATCAAACACCTCTTCGAATGGGACTGAAGCAGAAACAAACGGTGCACAGGCAGAGAAGGGTAGTTCTGGACGATTCCTCAGACTGAGAAGTATGGATGATGTAAGGGTTGTCAGAGATCATTTATGTGGGGAGTGTAAAATTGTGCGACCCGACCCTACAGAGAAGGAACTGGTCATGTACTTGCATGCTTTGCGCTACAAAGGACCTGATTTTGAATACTCCACACAGTTGCCTGACTGGGCTAAAGAAGACTGGGTACAGGATTAATACCTTTTTTGGCCTCACATGGCCTCATTTGCTGTAAAAGGACATAGATTTTTGCCATTGTTTTTATTTAAGAATTTTCTTACTCTTAAAATGAGTTTTGAGTAAGTAAAAGCCAAGTTGGGGAGTCGCATCAAGCAAAATTCCGTTTTTGTCTCATCCAAACAAAGGCCTTCCTTCAGTAAAATATGTCTTTTTATTGAGATTCTCTATTTTGTTTCCTTCACATTTCCATCTTAAACACTTTAAATCGAACATTACACAGTATCAACAAGTAACAAATTTATAATGGTACTTTACAACGATGCAACACTTTATACATTTGGCACTTTGTACATTTGAAAGGTAGGACAGCAGTTAATGGCCATTATTCCATGAAAGGATGACATTTTGTAGGGATGCAGTATCATGTCTACCAATGCTGATACAAAAATGTGGAAATTGGGACTGCATATATCTGAATTAGAAAAAAATAACTTGTTTCTGTAAGCTTGGAAATGAGGTCAAATGAGAAAATGAAACCATTTTAGCGTTGTACTCCAGGATCACAAACATTCTGCTCTTCCTGAGAGCACAAAAAGCATTAAATATCAGTTTGAAATATCGGTGAAATGTCTGCCTGGTGCCAATATTTTTTTAAATATGATATCATCATGCATCCCTAACATTTTGGCAATTAATTGGCCAGAGAGGACCATAAATAGTTAACTGATTTAAAGCCAGAGGAACTTCTACTCAGCGTTGATTGTTTGATTAAACAATGATTTCTTCTTCCAATATTCAGCTTTTGTATTTTTTTTTTTTTTTACATTCCTTCTGATTATTGTTAAATATGCATGTCAAAGAAATTTCATTTTCATACAACACAGCACCACACTTTGCATTCTTGTAATCATACATCCTTTGGACAATTACAGACATGTACAGACAGTACATACATTTTAATGTGTTGAGCAAAAAATAACCATTGCACGGGTTCAGCACATGCCTATTAGTTGATTCAGGGTAAGCAATTACTTTGATTTATGTCCACACAGTTCCAACTTCAGGAGAAAAAGTTCTGCCTTCATGGTTACTTGAAAGTCATATAAACATTGTATAGCATTGTTGGTATTTGGCGAGTCAGAAACCTTAATTGAGGTTTAGACGAGAATAAGAAACAATTCTATGGAAAATTATGATTACTGTTACATCTAGATATGAACACAGTGAATGGGCAATAGTAATGTATCTAGTAAATAAACTCTGTCATAAATAAGATAAAAATGTGCAAAACATTACATGCCATTTGGATCCCTATGATCAAAGAATATTTGAATATAAACTATGTACCACTATGTAGGTATTTGTCTTGGTGTGTGTCAAAAGTGTACTACAAGGCTTCGGTAACTGCTCTGGCCTTGTTCATGTGTAAGTTCAGGCACCTTAATTAGAGGAACTTTGTGTTGGAAGATGGCAATACAAGGCCACAAGGGACAGGCTCCTTTCACACCTCTGTTGTAGTGCTTATGCAGGAACACATGCAATGACATCAGTGTCCAAAACTGGTGTAAAAATCACTGGTGGAGGCAGCGTGAAATTAGTTTTAAAGGGTTCCACAAAATGTGTGGCCTATACTGTAGTGAATATAGATCTGTAGTGTCCAATGAACAATTACGGGTAAATTATTTGTCAGATTCTCTGTACAAGTTAGAAGTGGACATGCTGGAAACAGTCAATGAGATTTTATCTAGTGAATGTTTCAATCAGCTGCTGTCCTCGTCTCTTCCATCCCTCTTGATCCAAACGTCTGGCATGTCAGGTTTACTGTTCGGCAATATCACAGGCTGATCACTTTGGCTTGTCCGCCCCCTGCCAGACCCGGGGGAAGTAAGGTCGTAAACTGTTTCTCGCAGAGACAGACGTAAAGTGTCTCTCTTGCCGTTAAGGTGGCCTGGTCGCTGCTCTCCCTCAGTAGCAGTGGACGGAAGGGCTGAGACGGTGGGCTCGAGGTCACTCAGGCACGTCTCATTAGAATCTTCGAGTCCTTCAAAGGAACTTTGAGACTGACATGACAAAAGGCGTTTGTGTGGATGGCATCTAATGGGACCATCTAAGGAAAGTGACCGTTTAGTGGCATTGCTTGTGATCTCTGTGATCATGATGTCATCAATGCTTGAGGACGATGACATGGACTCATTCAACAGCTTGACTCCAGAAACAGACTGACCACGGCATTTCCTGCACAAAAGCTTCTCCTTTGCTGGGTCACCTGGAGGAACAACAACGGTTCGCAGAATGTTCCCTTTGTAAGGGGAGGAGGTCTGGAGTGCTGGAGGAGGTTTGCAACCTTTGAGGCTCCTGCTGCCCGTCTCCTCACTGTCAGCTTCCATGCTAATCCTGTCATAATCTCGCTTTGGACTGAGACCACAGAACTCTATGTCATCTGAAAGGACAGAAGGTCTGTTGGACAGCTTGCTGGTGCAAGTGCTATTTTCAAAGCTGTCATTCAGATGACAGGCTAGTGGTTGCAGCTCATACTGCTCTGGCTCCTTCCTCATCCCTGCCTGCTGGTGCCTGTGACGCTGCTGATTAGGGCACAGGAATCCTCTGCCGCCTTCTTTGTCGCTGCCTCTTTTACTTCGGGATCCTGTGCCACAGCCAAATGCCCCATTAGCTGAAAGGCTGGAAGTTCCAGGCTCAGCGGCTGAGCATGAAGACATGCTTTCCGTAGTTCTCTCTGTTGCACACGGTATAATTATTTTTCCACAGTTCTTCTGAGGACCAAAGAAGCAGCAGAGCGACTGAAAGAAGAAAGTGGCAAATCCACATGCTACGCATTTCACGAGGAGGAGAAAAATCCCGAGCTTTCTAAAAAGCAATGCAGTCGCAGGTAGCATTATGATCCCCACACAAAAATATGCTCCGGAGCCTGTGGCTACAGGACAACCCATTCTCTTCAAGGAATGCGCTACCCTACCTAGTCGGTCGGTGTGTGGGGCCAGACAGTAGGAAATACAGTAATTGACTGCAAAGTCAACAGAAAGTCCTGCAGCTGCTGAAATGAACAGTGCTTCCACGCTATTTAACTGCCATTCTAGGAGTACAAGCAGGCCAACAGTTGCGAAAACGCTGCCCCCCACAGCAACAGTCACATAAATGCTCAGTGGTATATTCCATGTAGTAAGCAAAAGCAGTGTGAATGTAAGTGCCACAGAAAATCCTGCAACCTCCAGTGTCTCTGAGCTTAGACATTGCTGGAGATCGTAGAGTGATAATTGGCTCACAAACCATCCTTTCTGGAGTCCTGGCGGAGCTCCTGCAATTTCCTTATTAAACCATGACTCAATCTGACTGTAGAAATGTGAGGTTCTGCTGAAGTTGAAACTGTAAAGCTGCGAGGTCTTAAATACTACAACAAGGGCAACAATGTGACTGTGTGAATTAAAGCGAAGACCTCCGTTCCTGGGTGAGTGCGTCTCTACCTGCTGTTCTGCCATCATCATTTTGAGGCAGTGCTCGAAAACGTTGGGAGGATAGGGAAAGGAAATGTTGTTGCAGCAGAAACTGAAAGCGTCTTCACTCTCAGAACAGCGCCGAATAGACACCCAGTGAATCAAGTCCTCCACGAAACAGGCATTGTCTTCCGCTGCTTCGTACTCTGCCGACAATGGTGAATAAAAAGTCTGGTTTCTAATTTTTCCACACAGGTCTCGCAGATATTGCTGGGCCTCAGAACTAGTCATATTAAAATCTGGATCTACGGCAAAGGAGCCTTTGCCTTTCGGATTGAAATGATCACCATCGTCAGTTGGGATGACACCCCAGATGAGAGTCAGGTTCATGGGCTTGTCTTCCCCTTGTTTTATTCTCTCGAACATGAACTGGTGCCGATATTCTGCATCATACCTCTCAAACGGGTGACTTGAGCGGAACAGCTGAGTTGCACTGCTGTCTGAGGATGGCAGTTTCATGCCAGGATCCACGCATGAGATGTAAATGCCTCCTGCAGCTAGCACTGCAAACCAGCAGATCCATATGTACCGAAACTTAACCACACCACAGGGCAGGAATTTTAAAAAAAGTAAGTTTGATGTGTCGTTGAGGCCTCGTTTAAGACCCCGGATTTTCTGTCCCACTATAAAGAGGCACCTCTTCCTTGAACTGTTGTCCCAGAATCCTCCAGGAAGTTTGGAATGGCATAGCTTCCACGGTGGCTTAGTAGCAGAAGCTAAAGTTCCTATGGCATAACGCTCTTTCAGAACAACCGCACAAGGTAGCCAAACAAGAGCAAGTAGCGTGTTGATTAAAGAGGCACTGCCAAGGTACACAGCGAAACACCTCACAACTGTGATGCTGCTTA
Source organism: Brachypetersius gabonensis (assembly GCA_037577145.1). Taxonomy (NCBI): domain Eukaryota; kingdom Metazoa; phylum Chordata; class Actinopteri; order Characiformes; family Alestidae; genus Brachypetersius; species Brachypetersius gabonensis. The sequence goes on from JBBJLR010000001.1 coordinate 37,603,616, forward strand.
TGCAGCCTGCGTAGAATGTGATGCTAGATGTTAGGCCGGATACCAATATCAAGTACCCCATTTCCTGTAAAACTCGATGCATTCTCTTTTCTAGAGCAGCAGGAGGATTATGGCTCAGTTGTGACTTCCAGAAGTCGATGAAGGTGAAGGCTTGATTTGAACAACTTCCCAAAAGAATGAGAACTGATGCAAGATTAAGGAGTGGGAAGAATGCAAGGCCGAACACTACTTTGTAGAAGAAATAGGATGTCAAAAGAGATAATGTGACTGCAGCCAGTGACATAACTGCCAAAAGGAGTGATTTAAGGTATAAGGCCATTGTAAGTAGCAGCGCAAGAACTGTTAGAATTGGGTAGACAGAGTCTCTTGAGAGGTAATACTTGAAAAGTTTTTGCTTAATCCCCAAGTCCATCCCTGTTATGGTAGTGTTGTTGTGTGTGAGCTCATTACCCTCAAGGTAGGACAAATAAACCTTCATTAATGCATCTCCTTTTTCCACCGGTAGAAACAGAACACTGTATTTTAGGGATGGGACCTGGTATTCAACCGTCTGAGGCCCTAGAAAATCCTTATCCACCAGGTAATGTAGAATCTGAAAGATGATGCTGGAACGCTTGCAGTCGTGCGGGACAGATGCGCAGTAGCCGTATTTACTTCTTTCTATGCATGAGGCAACCAGGCTTCCATCATAGTAGTAAGGAGCGCAGTATCTTAGCAAGCCTAAGCTGTTTGACACTTGCTGTGCTGTAAGGCTGAAACAAGACGAGGCGTTGTTGAGAAGAGCCAGGAAGTTTCCAAGAGACCAGCTTGGGCAGCATTCTCTTTTATTAGCCTTGAAGCCAGCAACCTCCGATTTAGGCAGACAGAGTTTTTTGAAGTGTGCAAACTGAAAGGTAAAAAAAGATAAAGTTTCCTTGTACAGATTTTCTTCCGTAGTACATATTACACAGCACCTACATTTCAAATAGTATATGTTTCATACCTAACAGACTAACTCAATATATATGTTCTGAAGCATGAGGAACACTAGTTTACCTGGGCCTGTTCCATCTCACACATGGAGTAGATTGCCTTCAGACTCCAGAGACTGGCGGAGTTTCCTGAGCGAAAGACCAGCTGGGCATAACGATCTCCTGCAGGGTCACAGATGGAGCAGAGAGACCAGCGTTCTTTATTACAAGCTCCAGTCCATTTATTGATTTATTTGGCTGAAATGCTTCATATTTTATTGGCTACTGGCAGGTGCCTACATTGTCATCTTCATCCGTTTCCCTTACCTGGAGCATAGCAAGAAAATTTGTTCTCTGTCGAATCTCTGTGCAGCATCCTCTTTGAACGATGTTTTGAGTGATGCTGAACTCTACTAATGACCTCTCTGTACACACCAAGAACAATGAATTATAAACCTTCCATACATTTCAGGCAGGTATTTTAGGAATTTTACACACAGAAGGGAGATCAATCACAGCTTGCTGTACCGTGCTATGCTCTTGTCTGCGAATCGCTGCGAAATCAGAGATAGTGGTTTCCCGGGCCCAGTGCTGTCCTGCAGCTTTGACCACGCAGCCATGCGAATCCCAATGTCTGTTCCACGAGGCTCAAATCCCTGTAATAGCCCATCATTAAACACACAAAGTGGCTGAATGTCCTTTGAAGTACTCAAATTAATCTGCAAGGCAAATGGGCAAGTCTGGCTGAGGGGTCAGTTGACAGAAAATGTATTCTGGAAGGAAATGAACGCTATTGTCCAGCGTGGCTTTGGAAGCAGCACATATGGTGTAGAAAAACAAATGTTTCTCTGGTTTCAGTAAGAAGCAATTCATGTTCTTGCATGCTTAGATTAGATAAACGGAAGCCTAGGAAAACTGCTGAGTTTACGCACTATAAATGGAAAGGTACTTACTGATAAAGGGTCTGAGAAGTCTGGCAAGGGACCAATCAAAATCCCTGTCAGGGAGAAGGTGAGGAGCACGACCACACATGAGATAAGTAGAGCCACTGGGTATTCCACTATGACCTGGGAGTAGCTGTCAAAAATTAAAAATGAAGAAATCTGAAATGTAAAACTCATAGATGAACACATTAAAAAATACATTCAACAATATAATAAATCAGATAGTCTTGTGTATAGCCAGATTTGCTAAATACAGTGCGACCCCTGCAAAGTCACGGTTCAGAGTTCACAGCCTCACTTTTTCGTAACCATAATTATTCATGGAAACACCCATAAATTTCCTCTGCATTTTATTATAATTTTATATACGTTCAGTGCTAAATTATTAAGAAAAATATAATTTGCTAATTTTGTATGTAGAAATAAGTAAATTCAGTAAAATCTCTGTATAAACTCTAACAAAAGGACACAAAGCAGCCGTATATTGGCTACTGCCCTGTGATGCATCTCTGGCAGATGCAGTCCAGCATTCCCACATCACTTCCTGGGTGGAGCTCTCCAGTGTTTGTCTGAGTGTTCTCATGTTTTTTGTTTTGTTCTTCTTAAAGCCCTGTATTTTTAATACTGTAAATTAAGTGAATTTATTACTGTATTTACCTGCTTATACCAAAGAAAATGGACATGCAAGAATTACAGAACAGTATTTATACAAGTAACATTGGTATTTTACATTCTAGCACTGCAAGAGTTCAGTTTACACTGTCCAGTACAGATATAGATTTACCTTCACGTTTTTTAAGGGTAATGTATTAAGCTGAGTTTCAAATGAAATTAAAGGGGCATATTTTATGCTGCTTTTTTTTTTTTACCACATCACAAATGTGCTTTTTTTTTCACAATTCGCAGGCGTTCTTGGAATGTAATTTCATGGGTCCTACTGTACTATGTCTGGAAGTAAAAGGACACTTAGGTTAACCATTGTCATGTTAACATGTCTAGAAAATTCATGCTATGGATTTTGATGGATCACAGACATTTACAGAAGTAGTAATAAGAACAAGAAATGCAAATGGTGTATATAGTGTGTGTTTGAGAGAGAAAGTGAGAGATAGATTATATTTTTTGATGTTATAGACTTCTGGTTCCTATCACCAACTCTTTAAAGAATAAACAAACCATTTCACACCTAACCTGAATGACAACTATTTTTTTATATAGAAAAAAACTGATTCCCCTTTGACACTACTTTACAAGCATTTAGACATTAGATTTAGTAAACAGATTCAGATACAAGGTCAAAGTACATTTTTGTTCATATTTATTATGAACAAAGTACCATATTATTAGTGACATGAACACAACTCACCAACTCACCTTTTGGGAATCCTGTGGAGTCTCTCAGTCCTATAAAAGAGACAGCTTTAAAGTGCTTGTTTACAGATGGGAATGTTTGCATTCATATCAATCAGAAGAGCGTTTAAGAAAGAATTTGGACCTGACTGTCACCACATGATGCTGAACAGGCTTGTAGTGACTGCCATCACGTGATCCCTGCAGCCAGTGACACTGCATTGTGTTGTGACACATAGGCTGGTGGAAGGGACTGCACCTGTGAACGGCCTTGACAGCGCTGGTTGAGCAGTCAGAATGGGAAGGCGCACTCGTTTGATTCAGACAGACATTGCCTGTGATTGGCTGGTGGTGGCCGCAGCATGGGCATCTCTTGAGTTGAGGTGACTTGTAGGCACAGCCCTGCAACACTTGGTCATACAGCTGAGAGGAGGAGGGGTGTTTGGAGAGATTGTTTATCTGGTCCCCCTCCAAGGTGTCCTGATTTGTTGGAGACTCTGCATCCTCACTGTCCGGAGGAAACAAAGACAGCTTCGGGATCTCACTGCAAACAGAACAGGAAAGAGCATCAGCCTTGTTTCAGCATTTATATAGAGTGTTCTGCTTTTAGGTCTTCATGACATTACATGCTAAAAGAAATAGAAAATATGAGAGTGCACATTATAAATAACTATATCAACTTCAGACTTTTTAAAGATAGCATAGATTTACTTTTACCATACTCCAAGCCTGTCGCACCCCAAGCCCCTGCAGCTTAACCTTTTAGACCACTAAGATACAGCTCCGTTCTATATGTTTAGGAGGAATACTAGGTAAGCAACTTTGTGAATTGCTGGCAATTTTAAATGAAATAAGTGTTGATGTCTAAATAATGTATCAGTGCAGTGTCTGTTTGGCCCAATTTGGCTTAAAAAAGAGACTCTATCTGCATGGCCTGTCAACATTCATAAGATAGCTGTTTGAGAAGGCACTGGTGCTGACAATTTAAGCCTCGTCATAACAATTTAAGTACACAAGTGATGGTTGTAAATTATGAAACAGCATCCTGTCTGCTGCCTTTGCTTGCTCTTCCAGGGGTCCACTCTACACTGAATTAGTTGCAACGCTCATAAAATAGTTACACATGTAGATGCATCAACAAGGCAATTGGATCTATATTTGATCTATACTTTTTTTCTTTTTCAGATGATTGTCATGGAATTCAAAGCAGGATTTCTCTTTTAATCATACATCTGAAGCCAAATGTCCAGCCTGCCGATTAGGAAATAAGTGCCGTTGCTAATCTACACATTGGACAATGTGGACAATTGGACTGGCCCTTAATTAGCCAGTTCTACATAGCAAACTAGTGAAGCCATAGAAGAAGTATCTTTTTAAAGTATCTCCACCTATTGTAAGTGTTCTATACCAATTGCATTCAAAACAAAGCATCCAAGAACCTTAATTTTTAAAAATGTGGTTACCTTTTTTCCTGGAAATGTTGGGAAATTCCCAGGCAATCTGACTGATTTCCTCTTAAAAAAGGTTCCTGAACTGGCTTTAATGTACTGTTCCAAAAGTTAAAAACAAACTTTAAACATGAACTTTCTTCAACTTTCTTTTTACTTCTGCAGAAATGGTTTAATGAAGAACCTTTAAAAAAGTGGGGGTTTTGGGAACCAACACCCCCACTTTTGTCTCTATGTTTGTCTCTATGTTTCCAAAACATACTCTTTTTGGGGTTTTTTTTTTTACCTTTATATGTGTGCATAGACCACTAGTCTTTGTCACCCCTCCCTGACACAAATGGAAACATAATAAAATATGTTTGTTCCAATTTATCAGTGTTTCAGGATTGCTGGTCCTCCCAGGCCAGTTTATTTTTAACCACGTACATGAGACACTTCTTGAGTTCCTTTCACACAGTTCTGAAATAGGCGCGCCACCATTAGCCCTGTGCCTGAACCAGCTGAATGAATCTGGCTTTCTCCGGCAGCTGTGTGCTGCTCTGTCACACTGCGTGACACGCCACGGGCTGCGCTGACAGCATGTGGGCACTGGAGTGCTGGAGGAGCAGCAGGTGCTGGAAACGGCATTACTCTCCACCACCACCGTGAGGAACCGCACCAGTAAACACTCTTAATTATGCCCATTGACAGCTTGTAATAGACCTGGGATGCCGCCACTACTGTTTGGCCATTTGCTCTGTGGATTAATTACTGAACCCAGCGCTGCACAACCGGCTTCTGGAAACGTGCAATTCAGTCATTATCAGCAGGAAGCTGCTTAGATGTTTTTGAGAGTTAGCAGTTTTTGCACAGCATCACACATTTCATCCAGACATAGTGCCTTTACCTTAACATTTACAGCATTTGGCAGATGCTCTTATATAGTGCGACATACATTGCTGCTTTGTAGTTCAAGAAAACATGAACCTCATAACTAGCAAACCCAGACTTACTTTAAGATCTGCTATCAGTGAGTCTTTTATCAAAGACAGTTTTATTTCTTTTTTTAGTTTGTGGCAACTTCTAGACAAGAACATATCGTTCTTATCCGCAGCACTCAGTAAAGAGGTGTGTCTTCAGGAGTTCTAATAGTCAGGGGAAGGGATGTATTGCATGAGTCAAGTCTAGCTGTGTTTGATGCTTTATAAGGGAGAGCTGAGACCTGTGGTCTGATCAGTGCTGATAAATAAGATGGAACTATGCAATTTTTTGGCTTTGTAGGTGCATGTTAGAGTTTTAAATCTGATGTGAGCAGCTATTGGAAACCAGTGAAGGGTCCACAGTCAGGTGTAGAGAACTGGCAGTCTTCAGAGGAAGGTCAGCAAGAGCGAGTTACAGTAGTGAGGAATGGACAAATTCTCCTGGATCTAAAAAGAAGGTCCCTGCAAGTTTAGGAGAGATTGCTAATATGAGATGAAAATGAAAGATCCTCAACCAAGAGAACACCTATATTCTGATGTGGGAGCATTTCCAAAAGTGATTTCCAAAAGGTCAGATAAGATTGAGGTCCTGACGTGGGCAAATGTTCTGCGTAATTAAAGTGATTCTGCAGAACAAATCAAATCTCATTGGCAAATACAGTTCCCATAATTTCAGACTTGCTAAACAAGTAAATGGATCGTATATTAATGCCATAATTTGTTCTTCCAATCATTGTGTCATCTGTGTGCTCCGCCTGACTGCATTCTGCTGAAGCAGTAACACCTCGGTGTGACTACATCTGCCACCACTGACTGTATTCCTGTGTCTGCTTTGTTTGCTGTTAATCAGGGTCTGCAAATACTGATCGTGACCATCTGGCTGCACTTCTTTCCCTTTCTCTCAATGGAGCAGGTCGATGTTCCATCATTCTTGTTGCCAGCGCTATTTTTGGAGTGGGCGTGTGTGTGTGTGTGTGTGTGTGTGTGTGTGTGTATCCTTACCAGGGCGGACACTATGGGGATCTTACAGAGAGGGACTTTGGCCATGAGAGAGAGCCCAGGCTTGATGTGATTTGACAGCTCTGCAGCAATTTTGTTGTGTTAGGCAGTTTACACAGCCAAGACTGAGTGGTGACTGCAGAGGTTTGTCGGATTCGGAGAGAGTCCTAGCTCAGCGATTGCATTAGGGGAGAGAAGCTACTATTATTTCAAATGAGGAGTTTAATAAACAGTCCTAACCCAGGAGTAATTTAAGTAGAGTGAAAAAAACGGCCCCTCTGCACGGTCATGTGTAAAATGGAATTAGCCTGTAAAGCCACGCCAAAATCTCATTTACATATGGCCCTTTTAAAGCTCATTTGCATACTCTGCTCTGGCTCACTCCAGTTTTCAAATGTAGAACACAAACTGGCTGAGCGTGTGAGGTTGCAGTGCCTTTAATAAAAAATCGCGTCACAGGGCTGTTCACACTCATCTTTCATTCTTAGACAGGGCTAACATTTACCTATTTTATGTGACACTGTCTACCTGTGAGTTAGAGTCTGAATAAGGGCTCTAGAGGAACGTTCACTAGACTCTACTGTGCTACACAGACTAGCATCATACACTGAGCCCACTGAGTCACATCACCCTCAGGCCATTACATCTACTGTACCATGTAACATATTCCAATGGAATACTCAGTGCTCAAACAGACCTATTTCACACACACAAAAAAAGTAATGCATTGAACTGAATTTAGTCAAATGTGTGGATTTGATGATGGGAGGTCAGTGCATCCAGGTGGCATAAACATCCTCAAAAGAATAAAAACAGAACATGGTTCAATTACGATCCAACTAAAGGCACTAAAGAGTGCGGGAAGTTTGGAGAGTACTACCTTCGTAGTGGTTGTACCCAATATCGTATCGTTTAGTATCTTGTTTTCTGACAAAGTAGGAACAAATCTACAGTAAATCTATTCAAAGGAACCACACATTCAAGAACCACTTTTATAGCAAATCACCAAAGGTCTTCCCATTCGGGAAATGTGTCTGGTTTATCCTATGGTGTGCAATGCAACCAATACAAAGTGATGCATGCATGCCTTGATAGACCAATATTGCTGCAGCAAGTGAGTTTATTTTAATGGAATGAGATTTGATTCAAAGTAGTGGTGGGTCGTTGACGTGCTGCGTTAACGTGAGACTCTTATCGGGCGATAAAAATATCGCCATTAATCTATTCACAAAGTTGGGTTGGGAGCTGGGTCTATACTAC
>JBBJLR010000001.1:37615622-37625922 GCA_037577145.1 Brachypetersius gabonensis
GCCCGCCTGCTACCTACAGCAGCTTCAACAGCCAGTACATCATTTTAATTCAATAATGATAGCTAGACTTATTATTTGTCATTTCAATTCATAGTCTTGTTTCTATTTGTAAAATGCGTATCTGTGCTCAGTGATATCTTGTATGAAATTATATCTTGTATGGATATATAATTTAAAAATAATTTGGGGGTGGGGTTTCAGACCTTCGGCAGAATTCAAATGAGCCATTTTAATCTAGATTAATCTAATTAATCTATGCCCACCACTAATTCAAAGTAGTTTTGGACTATTTCCATCAGTCCATCTGTCATGAAAAATAGAGGGCAGCTGGCATATTTAAATTATGTAAAAATAAATAAATAAAAAGATGATGACAACAGAACTGGAGAAGGTTTTGCTCTGACCGCAACAGGTTTCCATTCAAAGCCTTATCTTTGTCACAAATTTTTATTAACAAAACACAGACACTGACACAAAACAAAGAGGCACGAGGGCCTAACAAAAGCACACTACACAAAAGACACATGCGGACTGGGTAGCAGGAGCATAAAGGTGAGGTTTGACCAGCATCTGAATACAAAACTCCTGGAACTTAAGTACTAAATACTAAAATCACAAAACATAATCATTTAACTAAAACACAGGACAGCTGACAGTGACTCAAAAATGCACCCATTTCAAAATAAGAGTCCCCTAAAAACACCCAAAACAATAGTGGCCTCTACCAGCCACTGGCCGAGACATGATAATCTTACCTTATCTTATATAATGTATTGATTGTCTGACAGGAGGTTAGTATGAGCCTCTAACTGCCTCTCCACTGTGAGATAATTTGAAAAGGAAGTCATTCTGGTGTATCCGTTTGGCTCCAGTGATGCCACTGTAATGCCTAACATGTCACTTCTGCTAATTATGCATAACCATCACTGAGTTGAGTGAAGGGCATGGGAACACTGCACGCTCCACACAGGAGCTCAAGGCAGCGGGAGCAAGATTCTGCTCCTGGCTGAGCTGACAAAAGCGTGGAGGCTTGATGCTGCGTGGTGGCAGAAACAGCAGCTCTGCTCTGCAGAACATACGCCCCTGCAGCCCCGCCACTAACAGACAGTGCGGGAGATTGAAACAGCCCACAGCCCACGTCCCTGAGCTGCAAAACCTGAGCAGCGCCTCTGGTGAACCAGGCAGAGGCAAAATAAACTGGACTACATAGCAGAATGGTTCAGTGCACCGAAACGCTGCTGATGGCCATGTTTAGTTAGGGATGACCTACTAAAGATCTACTGTGCAGGGCAGCAGTAGTAGGAGCAAGGTTTTTTCTCATCTCAATGACCATTTATGGCAATGGCTTGGCTCACAACAACTCAGCATCATTTTTGCCACTAATGTTTTTTGTGCAATCACAGAGTGCATGCATTATTAAAAATGAACTTTCTAAAACAGTTCTTAACTTCAGTGTACAATGGGGCAGCTGGTGGCCTAGTGGTTAAGGCATTCGCCCTGTGATCAGAAAGTCTGGGTTTGATTCCCAAGACCACTAGGCACCTCTGAGGTACCCTGAGCCAGGATACTGTCCCCGGGCGTTGTGTTCCTGCTGCCCCCTGCACCCGTTCACTTCGCAGAGGAAGTATTTTGTGCTGTGGTGTGTTCACGTATGACCAGATTGTCACTTTCAATTCTGCGAAATTAGAGTGATGTGGTTGAAGAAGAAATTTAAAAGGTCTATACTAATGTAAGGGCTATTCCAAGAACCATCACATTATGAGAACCCAATATTGACTTTTTCAGCATCCGGATGCACTTTACACTTTAGAAACTGGCCTCCCAGGTCCAGAGGTTTGAGAAGCACTGGTCTATAAAATATGTTTACATTTTTTTAGAGAAATCTTTTAAGATTACATTGCATAAATGTTTTCTAAAATGTCTTCACACTCTCTTTTACAAAACTCCACTGTAAACGATTTTTCTTATTCTATTTTTTATTTGTTTGTTTGTTTAACACTTGGGTTTTTCAGACTTTCTCAGATTCCAAATCCACTCCCCCCATATCGAATGCATATATTTCTATTTACATTTATGGCATTTAGCATGTCCTAACTATAGGGGGCAGTCTCCCATGAGCATCTTGGGGTTAAAGGTCTTGCTCAGGAACCCAGTGGTGGTCTGCTGAAGGTAGGACTCAAAGGAGGAGGAAATGATCCTACCCACCACCACCACCACATATACTCCATTACCTTTTATTTTTATTAGCCATACTGCCCAAGCGCAAAACTAAAGAAGCCAGCTTTAAACCTTAAACTGGTCCAGACCGATCGTCCATATTTACGTTAAGGGGAACATTTTGTGCAATTTACACATTTAAACAGCTGACTAATCTACCACAGTGACAGATGCTGTACCTTAAAAGTGTCTTTCACGTGGGCCCAAGTTCGAGAGACACATGTTCTAAAGGACTTTAATATTTAACCAAAGAACAAAATTGCATAGGCAGCTGGACACGAGCAATTCTTCATCCTAATTTGGATCAATTTGTGCGTCCAATTAAGCAGTCTCATCTTCTTGGCCTATTCACTGGCTCTCCTGTGGGAGTTTAGGCCATTTTCTTTCACAAACGTGGGACGAGAGTAGCCATTTTAGGTAACATAAACAACGGCAGATAATAATGCACCACAAAACCCTTTGATTAACAAATCAAAGGCCTGCGCAGAAGGACCCAGGCGTGTGCGTGGCTTCTCCTGAGAGAGTCATGCTCAGACATGAGTCATAGCAGCCTCCGCTGGAGCTTGTCCGCTAGAGCCAGAGTGCCATCCTCTCACCATCTGCTTAGCACTTCTCCACTCCCCAGTCACTTCAGATCATTTATCATTATCACAGAAAGGCGATGGAGAGGCAACAACTCACTCAGCTAAAGCTAGACTCCAAAAGTGGACTCAGGTACAAACATGTAGCCCTTACACTCTAAAAAACAAAGCTGCCAAAATGGTTCTATGGAACGACTCCATAAAAAAAAAAATATTGAATGTCATTCTCTTTCAACCAATTAAGAACCTTTAAATTCAAGATTCTCAAGATTCAGGATTCTTTATTTGTCACATGCATAGTCATACAAGTACAACACACAGTGAAATGTATCCTGAACCTGAATATTCTGAGCAAAAAGAGTTCTAAACCAATGGGGCAGCTGGGGGCCTAGTGGTTGTAGAGTCGCCCCTGTGTCCAGAACATTGTGGGTTCGAATCCCAGGACTACTAGTGGTATCGCTGAGGTATCCTTGAGCAAGGTACAGTGCCCACACACTGTTCCCAGGTGCTGTATTCACTTGATGAATGGGTTAAATGCAGAGGAAAATATCACATTGTTCACGCTGTGTAAAGTGGTGTGCTCACATGTGACTATAAGGTTCTTTAAAGAACCATAAAAGACCAAATACAACAATTTCTCCATCATAGATAATAACATGTATATGTGTGTGAGTAAACCTTTGATTTTTCTATCTATAGAACCATACCTCCAAGCAAAGAACCAAATAAGAACCTTTACATCATTAGCAAAAAGGGTTCTGTAAAACACCATCAATGTTAACAATTATAACACGGACTTTTTGGTGCTGTGTAGAACCATTTTTAAAATCTCCATCATAGAGAAGAAGCTTTTAAGCAATCAAATGGTTCTTTGAGCTTTTCCGGTTCTATAAACGTTGCTATTTTATAGCAGCAGGTCTCAAACATTTTTAATCTAGTGCTGCCTTTGAGGGCATTAAGTGCCCTCACCTCCTATTCACACCTCCCACTCATCAAAATCTTGTTCATTTTATAGCATTCTAGGCAGCCATCTCTGTTCTCATACAAAAGACATGACATTCTAATCTGAGAGCCACTACTGACACCTTTAAATAATCACAGACGAGAACATTTAAATGGTTCCTTGAGTTATCATGGTTCTCTATAGCAGTGGTTCCCAACCTGGGGTCCGGGCCCCCCTTAGAGATCGCGGGGGGTGCACAATTTTGTCGGCACTGAGGTTACCAAAATGATATTAAATGTGACCCGATCTGCCGCAGTGAGTCAAAGGTCAGTGTTCTGTTTATTTAGGTACGGGTCGATTATGTTGAAAAACATCAAAAATATCGTTTTTTCTTTTTTGGTCTTATATGAAAGAAAAAGTTTCATCATGGAAATAATTGTGAAAATGTACTTAATTGGCTATTTAAGTTGAGTTGCAGCTCTCAAATCTTATAAAAATATGAATTATTTGATTTAATAAATATTTTGAAATAATTGAAGCTTCAGTCTGATTGAATGTATTTTTCTAAATATCTAAATGCCTGTAGAAAAGTTTTGTGTTGAATACTGTGTGCATCTGTTTGGATGCTATGGATTGTTAAAGATATCAACAAACAACTTTCTCAGTTTTTCAGTTGGAATGCGATACCATAATTCAAATCCCAATGTCTGAGAAACGTAAAAGTGTGTGAGTGTATGTGTATAAGAGGATAAGAACGGGGGGCCTGGCTTGCTTGGACACAGACAAGGAGGGCTTCAAGAAACAAAGGTTGGGGCTGCTCTTTTTAAAGAGTGTATTTGCTTTTACTGAAGATTTGAAGATCACCTTTCATAAAGGATGTAGAGTTGTGTGAGCAGCAACAGGTGGAGTTCTCTTTTCATCCTTAAGTAGTTTCATCAAAACAAACACACTCTATTCTTTTGAGCTTTTAGACTCTTGTAGGTCACTTGGTCCACAGTAATTCACTTTCATCTTTGAATTTGATTGCAACTGGTTTCCATAGCAAACATATGTTGTTAATGTCCAAATATTCATCTCTATTTATTTTTCATTTCCATTTTCTCCATCCTTTGATCGCAGTTCCTGTCTTTTATAATGTCTATTTATTATGAAATGACTTGGAATCTCTTTATCTCTTCATATAAACTTACAATGTAATAAACTAACATTGTTATTAATTACACCTGTCAGTGGTTCTAAGTGATTAGCACCTGTCAATGGTGTGGGATATCTTAGGCAGCAGTAAGCAGCCTGTTCTTGAGGTTGAGGTGTAGGAAGCAGGAAAATAGGCAAGCGAGAGGATCTGAGAGACTTTGACAAGGTGATGTGATGGCTAGATGATTGGGTCAGAGCATCTCCATAACAAGTCTTGTGGGGTTTCCTCTGTATGCAGGAGACACATCTACCTAAAGAAGGACAACCAGGTGAACCTATGACAGGGTCATGGGTGTCCAGGGCTCATTGATGTGCACGGGGAGCAAAGGCAAGCCCATATGTTGAAAAGTTAACCCTGGCTATGATAGAAAGGTGTCAGGAGACAAAGAGCAGCACAGCTTTCTGTGCTTGGGGCTGCAAGGCTGCAGACCGGTCAAAGTGCCCATGCTGACCCCTGTCCACCATTGAAAGCGCCTACATTGGTCATAAGAGCATCAGAATTGGAGCATGGATCAATCCAAGATGGTGGTCTAATGAATCGTGTTTTTTCTATGACCTCGATGACCAGGTGCATGTGCGTCATTACCTGAGGGAGAGATGGCACTAGGATGCACTTTGAAAGAGACAATCTGGTCATACATGAACACACCACAGCACACGGTGTGAAGAGCATGAATTTCTTCCTCTGCATTTAACCCATTGACCAAGTGAAGCAGGGGGCAGCAGGAACACGGCGCCCGGGGAGCAGAGTGTGGGGACGGTACCTTGCTCAGGGTACCTCAGAGGTGCCTAGCGGTCTTGAGAATCGAACCCGGACTTTCTGATCACAGGGCGAATGCCTCAAGCACTAGGCCACCAGCTGCCTGCACCAGCTGCCTTGGGTGGAAGGTCAGCTGGAGGAGGTGGTGAGAAACTCTGGACAATGTTTTGCTGGGACACCTTGGGTGCTGGCATTCATGTAGATGTTACTTTGACATGTACCACCCACCGAAACACTGTTGCAGTTTAGGTAGGTGTGTGGGTAGGTGTCTTCACTAATGGCAGTGGCCTCGTTCAGCAGGATAATGTACCTTGCCACACTGCAAACAATGGTCAGGAACCACTTGAGGAACACAATCTTCCAGAGCTCAGTCTGATCAAACATCTGTGGGATGTGCTGGACAAACTAGTCCAATCCATTGATGCCCACCTCGCAACTTACAGGGATTAAAGGATAGCTTGTCAGGTCAGAGCTGTTTTGGCAGCACCTACCCTTTATTGCTCGGGAGTTTTAATGTGATGGGAAAACAGTGTACATGTGTATTACAGCACTGACATGCACTTTTCTTCCTTTCAACCATCATATCCTCAAACAGGCTGAAGTATCTCCCAGCCTGCTGAACAGAAAGGTTCAATCGTCTTGTAATATTCTATAACAATCTCATACCTTTTATGTACATTTTGTTTTATATATATTTATAAATGCAACTTTCAAAACTATTTCATATAATTATGCCATGATATAGAAAGTTTAGCTGAATGGGGACTGTAACACTCTTCTTTTGCCCAGGCAACATCATTTGCTCTTGTTTGTTCTTCTACTGCCTAGCAGTGTTTCCCATCTGGATTGTCGAGACAGTTTCTAATTTCCTGTAATTAGCTATGAAAATGACAGCATTGTCAGTGGCAGGGCAAACTCTGTCAGAGGATGTTTACCAATGTAAAAGAACTTCTTGGAGCTCATGGTTAAGCTTTGAGCTCTGCTGGATTCATTACAATTAGTACCATTCATCGCCTGATATGTGATGTGAACTGAGATGCCTTAATCTTGCTGCATTTCCCATTTCACAGAAGCACACTTTTCTTATTAGCAGACGGCTTATCAGACTGGAACGGCGAGAACAGATCAGTTCCCGTGTTTGACTTTTAGAGATCTTGAAGGGATTTAAATTGAAACAGCACATTTCCAATCATGTGCAGACACCTGCTCCCTTTGAAATCAAGGGTATTAATAGAAAGTTCGTCTTCCCTTCGCCGCAGTAACAGCCTGTACTCTTCTAGGAAGATTTTACAACAGATGTTGGGATATTGCTGTGAGGATTTGATTACATTCAGCCTCAAAAGCATTAGTGAGGTCAGGTACTGATTTTTGAATAGTTCTGGACCATAAACTCTTATTTCATCCGAAAGGCACAGGATGGAGCTCCATCACTCGAGAGAACACAGTTCCACTGCTTCACAGCCCAGTGCTGCAAGGCTTTTAAACCCTCTGACCGATGATTGGCACTGGACATGGTGACCTTAGTCACACGTGCAGCAGCTTTAGATCGTCCCTGTTGTGTTGACCCTGCTTTTCCACGGAACTGTGTGTGTGAGAAGCGACTGAACACTCAGCAACGAGAGACTTTAAAGTAACGGATTCCTTCAGTTATGAGATACTTTAGGCATGTAGTAAAAGTAGTAAATGTCACTTTTTAACCTTTTGTGTAACATCCATTTCTCCATGGTAGCTTATGTTTTTGTCTTTTATTCTACTGCTGCTAGTACTGGAATCATATCAGCGTGAATTGGAAAGATTAGGGTCTTCTATTCACGAAAGCATAATCTTACACTCTTAGCAGAAAGGGTGAATATAAAATGTACATATATGCTAATGTATATAATATAGCATCATATATATTCTCTATATATGTAGTATATATATAAACAATGTACATATATGCAATTTAAGGATGTGCCTTGACTTGTGGACCCCCTTTTTAAGGATGAATGGCATGCATGTAAAAGCCAGCGTTTTACTGTGCACTTGATGGTTACTGGTAGGGTTTTCTGTGAATAAAGCTCTGTAGCAGTGTATTATTATTATTATTATTATTATTATTATTATTATTATATATCGACGCCGCATGATTGTGAATGACAGTCTCGGCGCAGTCTTGTTTATGTGAGGCTGCAGTGCTGATCTGTTGTCTGTGATCGCGGAACGCGGGTCCTACCTCTGAGAGGGTCTCTCCGTGGTGGTCGCCTGTGTTATTTCGACATCATCAACATCATCACGCTCGCTGTGGACGGAAGCAGCATCCATATTGACAACCAGGATCCCTCTCCTGCCTCCAGCCTGCTCGACCCTCCGACCGGAACAGCCCACTGACACCTCAGCACTGGGACCCTGTGCACGAGCTCATGATGTCTAGCGTGATGCTCGTGCTACAAGGCAGTACGGTAGTGTGTGTGTGTGTGTGTGTGTGTGTGTGTGTGCGTGTGTGAGCGTGCGTGTTCTGGGTTTGTTCTTGCCCCTGATTGGTGGAGAGCGTGTTGAGCAGGAGGGTCGCTGTTCAGCCCAGGGTGGTG
The DNA here is from genome assembly GCA_037577145.1 of Brachypetersius gabonensis. Classification (NCBI taxonomy): domain Eukaryota; kingdom Metazoa; phylum Chordata; class Actinopteri; order Characiformes; family Alestidae; genus Brachypetersius; species Brachypetersius gabonensis. Next base: position 37,623,888 of record JBBJLR010000001.1, read on the forward strand.
CTGACGGACCACTCGGCTCAGCCGCAGTGCCTTGTAACACACACACACATACACACACAGTACTGTGTAAATGTCTTAGGCACCTAGGCAAAGCCATTGTTTGAAGCCATTTCTCTTAGCAGCGGATTTTTTTGGTCTAAAACATAATTAATATTAATGGGGTGGTGGTGGCCTAGTGGGTGGGATATCTGCCTCTGGACCTTGGTAGTGGGTTCGAATCTTCAGTATAGGGCCACTGGGTCCCTGAGCAAGAACCTTAACACCAAGTTCCTCCTGGGAGATTGTCCCCTGTCCGGTATGTCCCATGGCCAGTCCAGCTCTTCTGGGCTTCCATGAAGAAAGAGATCTAGAATTATTTGTATTTGTTGTAATTTTTGGGTTTTTTTTTTACACTAACATAACACTTCTGCCCAGTAGTAAATGGCTTTTAAGTACAATTTTCTCAGGTGCACCGTACTGTACACACAAGTACTCACACACACCTACACACAACTGGAGGCCTAGAGGTTAGGGATCAGAATGTCATGATCGAATCCCAGGGCACCACTAAAATATCCTTGAGCCAGGTTCTGTCCCCACACACTGCTCCCTGGTTGCTGTGTCACTGGCTGCCCACTGCTTCATTTGGTGAGTGGGTTAAATGCAGGAAGAATTTCACGCTGTGTGCTGTGGTGTGTTCGCAGGGTCTGTAAATGTAATAAAGTAATTCGTCATTCCTGTATCAGAAACCTATTACACAAATATAATAAATAATTCACACAGGGTTATAATAGAGAGCTAAATTAGGCCAGTACATTCCCACAGCAGTGTGGTTAACAATCATGCATCCTTATAAATAAACTAGGTTCCTTCAATCCTTTGTGATTGTCCCAAATGATGCTTTGAAGCAGGTTAAGGTAACTAAACTCACAGCATTGTTCCTAATGGAACCATTATATACAGATACAGGCTTTAACCTCGGCCTTCTAATTTGTGCGGGGGGCAGTGCTGCACTGGAACAGCTCCATGTTTGAATGCAGGTTTAGAGTCTGCACTACAGACCACAGCTGCACTACAGCTGTAGATTTATTTTAGCATCAGCTGCTGAACTGGTGGATGAGTATCGTATCTGTTTCCATGTCATCAGTGCATTCATATTTTTCTTGAACAGCCATAAAATGATCTCAATTTTTAAAATAAATGTTTAGAGTAGTATATAAACGTTTTAATGGTTTCTAAATGTATTTTGTACTTTAAAGATTGATACATAGATACATAAATTATAACGACTACTTGAGGCACAGTACTGTACAACCAATCAGATGAAATGTAATTTAGTTCTCAGGGACAAAGAGGTTGATGGTCATTTAAAATGTACTTACAAGCACTATAAATGCCACAAGTGGACCTCAAGAAGAAAAAGTGAAAGCCAAGAATGTAGGATGTGGACTCTTTAAAGCATGGCCTCTGCTCGGTGTCATTTCAGTGTCCAACAATAAACATCCTGATCCTCCAGTGAGCTGGGGAAGGCATCATCTGCCAGACAGCAGATTATCCAGAGGCCTTTCTATTATGCATCCTGTGCTCAGCGATCTCTCTGGCTGCTGCTGGGATTCATTTAGCCCTGTCTGCTCAGGATCAGGGGTGTTTCTGAACTGCCACCCATGCTAATTTCCAGTGCCTTCTTTTCTCCAGCAAAGAACAGAAGGGTTTATTTACAGCCTCGCTGCATCTTAAGACCAGTGAACACCTACCTAATAAAAGCAGAGAGAAGGAATTAAGAGTTTACTGACTACTGGTGCACCTGCTTGGCTAGATATGCTCAGCAGAATGAATGTAGTTTTTTCTTAGATTGACTGTAGCGTTTTATTTAGACATTTATTTAGCTGTTTAAAATCGTGGTAAAATGTACAAAACAGCTTAGAACAGTGTATATATATATAAATATAAATTTGTGCCCATTCATTCTGTAGAGCATGTATGAGGTCAGACACTGATGTTGGAGGAGAAGGTCTGGATCACAGTCTCCGTTCCAGTTCATCCCAAAGGTGCTGGA
>JBBJLR010000001.1:37627674-37640618 GCA_037577145.1 Brachypetersius gabonensis
CTCCAGCAGGTCTTTATGGAGCTCGCTCTGTGCTCTGGGACACAGTCCTGCTGGAATAGAAAAGGTTCTTCCCCAAATGTTGTCCACAAAGTTGGAAGCATGGCGTTGTCAAAAAAGTCTACTGAAGTATTCATCTGGAAGTACCCAGCCCAAACCCTGAAAAACAGGTGTGTCCCGACATAAATACCCAAATATATACTGTATATCATACCTACATACACATACAAAGCAGGCATTGGGGCACGTTGCTGCCCCCTACTGTCTGAAGTATGTCAATTCTTTTTGAAATTCACAAGAGGACACAGGAGGTTGCAGCTAAGCAAACAATTGTATTTCCTGCATTATAAAGCAACGACGAAGCCACTAAAACGTGGTTATTCCTGTGCGTGCAGCCATTTAGTGTATTGTTATTGTAAAAGTCTGTTGCAGTTTGTTCTACACGTGTTAACGCCCCATTGTGAAAATTAAATGTGCAAATATGTAGATGTGTAAATTCAGCTCTTACGTGTAAAAACTGAATTTGTACATGAAATACTTCAGTTATCAATAGTAATAATCTAAAAATGTACACTTTTACTTGTAAAAACGTAACTAAATTCCTGCCATTATGACGTTATGATATAGTATATTAAAAATATAGTCAAATGGAGAAAGCTATCGTTTCTTACTAGTGAGATCTGAAATCCTACACACTAAAATATGAAGAAATATCAAGAAAGGGTGGTAAACGAAGGCGACCAGCGGGCGGGGCTAACATACACAGACCACGCCTTCGGGGCGTGTCAATTTCTACTATAGTGCGTGAGGCTGCAGGAGAAGAGTCCAGTAAACACACACAGTATCACGCACACGGTGAGACAGACTGGTACTGGAAGCATGAAGGATCCGAATGGGGAAAACTACTCTAGTGGAGGGTCTAGCCAGTAACCAAATGCCATGTCTTTTCTAAGGAACCCGCTTTTCACCGTTTCTTGCCTCGCTTTGGTGATCATTTCTCTTTCAGCTGCTCTTAAGAAATGGCACTTGGGTCTCAGAGAGAAGGCTTTTGGAGATGCTGCTCCTGTGGAGGACTTAACTCGAGAGAAACTGCTTCAGCTGCTGGAAGAGAGAAAACTAGAACTGCTTCCTTTAGCAGGAAAAATCCCACCAGTTTCCACAAATCTGGACACTGAGAGGAATGAAACCTGGACGGGCTTGACGACCGCCACCATTGGATGCAGCGAGCTGAGTGGCATGACAGTGGTGGACTTCCTCGGTGCAGGCTACACTAAAACTGTCCTGAAAGTTGATCTGCAAGGAACGGCCGTGGCTTTGAAATCCGTGAACGAGCAAGGCACTGATATGAGGTCTTGCTTAGAAGATTTCAGAGACCCCCAAGGCTGTCAAGAGCTTGTGTCCTTCAAACTGAAGAAGGAAGTCGTCCTCCTGCAGAGGCTAAAGCACCCCAACATTGTAAAGGTGAGGATGAGAAACAACCATAGTTGGCTTAACTTTTAGAAGCGACTCAGATGCACAAGAGAAAGTCTTTTCATTAGTTGAATGTTTGTCCAGTGACTTTGCTAAGAAACTTTCACATGATGTGGTGAGTTTGAAGAATTCTTAATTGGCAAATTGCATTAGACCTGCTTGAACTCCCATCAAAAGAGGCTTTGCTTGTTGCTGTGTCACATGGCATTCATTTTTTAACAACCGCACTCCTAAAAATAAAGATTTCTGAATGGTTCTTAGATGCCTGCTACTATTTTGGTGTCTCCAAACACTTTCTTTTAGCAACCATTTAATCACATTTCACATTTTCTCATGGAAATGCATTTACTTGGAACAGGATTTTTAGCCACTAGGAGCTTAAAAAGGAAGATACCTAAGGGGTTCTTGACTTGAAAGTCCAGTTCTAGAACAAATGTCATAGAACCTTTACATTATGTGGAAGTTCCTTAGGAATGGTTCTTGGCTCTTCTATCGCATTGCCCCCAAAAACCCTTTTGGTTACCATCATTTTTCAGAGCGTAGAGGGGATCAGAAATTATGGAACACTTAAAAAAAAAAAAAAGTGGTGTTAGAGTTTATTTGTAAAGGAGAAAATGTTAAATATTAGTACTTAATTAAGGTTGGACCTAAGACTTGTGGTCCATATTACATGAATTCAGCCAAAAGAGCTTTACACCATTTACTTAATGATGTTAAATGCTGGCCTGTGGTTGTTCTGACAAACTTGTCTTGTTTGACCATTGCAGCTGAGAGGTCAGTGTCAGGACACCGGCCTGGTGGGGGGGATCGTGGCAGTACTGGAGCAGGGGACCCCAGTGCAGATGATTCAGCTCCTGCAGAGCCCCTGGGAAGAGCGCTTTCGGGTAAGAGCTTCAGTCCACAACTCCCCCACCCCCCTCCCGCGGAGAGTTAATCAGGAGTTCCCCACCCACAGCCCCCCACAGGGCATACCTGAGGCGGGGGCTGGATGAAAATTCTCTGGCCTGGCTGGATTAACTAAAGCCCATCTCCATACCAGCTGAGCTTGATCAAATACTCTGAGGGACAGATGTCTGTCTCGAATGTCTCTGCGAGCTCTTTAAACTGGAGCTCTGTGGGACAGAGTGAGGATCTGATACTGGCCTTCAGGAAGAGAGAAATGCCTTGTTCGGTTCTTCAGAGGCAAGTGCAGAGAACTGGCCCTCTTTGATTTTTGATAGGGTCCAGTGATAAATGGTTCCACCTCTGTTTCTGCAATGTTGGGAAACCATTTAAGAATTTCTGCTGCAATTCGCTCCTGTTAAACCGAAGGCCCTGCTTAGTTAGTTAGGGTTTCTTGCTATAGTGATGTTTACTGGGTCATCAACTCGCATGGCTGTGCTATGATTTGAGTGAAACACACCAATTCTCAAAGCTAGTCTTGTGGGACTCAGTCCTCTGCACTATTTTTGGCTTGTTCTGCCTGCTGTAGCCCACCTCACCCACCCCAGCAAAGACTTGATAATTAGCTATTGAATTGAATCAGGTGTGTTAGCATAAGGAAACCACAAAAAATGTGCGGAGCACAGAGTCCCTGGGGCTGTGGGTGGGAACTACTGCTTTAAGAGAGCAGATGGAAATGCATGTGTAGATTGTATATGACTGTGCGTTGCAGTGGTGAGCCCATTCCTCACATATCTAATACCCTTCTCATTAAATCAGATTAAATATGCACTAGTATCTTTATCTACAGTTGACTTGTGGCATCAGTAAAAGAGGTTCTGCAGTACAGTCATGTGCAAAAGTGTTGGCACCCCTGGTGAAATGATCTGTTTTTGCTGATTTCATTAAAACAATTAGTTACAATAAGCACACGTTCTCTAATGAGCACGTTTAAAATATAACAAGTCTCATTTTATACAATTTATTCATTTTTCCAATAGAAATTGGGCACTTCATTTTGCAGAAATATGCCATATTTAAGTATGTTCTCCATAGAGCATGTGTACTTATATTTAGTTAATCAACAAATCGTGGCATTTGGCTTTAAAGTTTGCATACAACTGTAAATACAGAACCATCTGGAAGTTCAAATGATTCTTTGTGGGGTTAGATGCTGCTCTCTGAGAGCACCAAATGGGTTTCACTATTGTTAAAAGTCAAAGTGCCTTTTATGGTACTCTGTAGAGCCCTTTTTGCTAAAAACGTTGCTTTTATTACTTATTTTTTGATAACCCTCAACTGTCTCCACTGCAGGTTTGTCTTGGCCTGGTCAGGCTTCTTCTCTACCTGTCCCGCTCTCCGCTGGGCTCCGTGGCCCTGCTGGACTTCCAGCCTCGTCAGTTCATCACGGTGTCCGGCGAGCTGAAGCTCACCGATCTGGATGATGCCATCGTCAAAGAGCCATCCTGCCGTACGGACTCAGACTGCCAGCTGCAGTTCCCGCTCCGCAACTTCACCTTCCCCTGCTCAGCTAGTGGAGTGTGTGAGGGCCTCAATGAGATGAGGAACCTGTACAATGCCTACAGGTGAGCGCACCCACATTCCACATTTATTGTCTCTGCTGGATGATAAAGAGCTTGTTTTACAAGTGTCTCGCAGGGCTGGTGCGCGGGAGTTTTATGGCTTCCCCACCCACCGCGCTTGTTCTGATGAATTATCTGCCGTGTTGAGTATCACAGGTGGAGAGTTGAAGCATATTGATCACACAGCTTAAGTTACTGCATGCTTTTGGCCTACTGGCAAAAGCTGTCAACACTATCGTGGCAGAACCTTGTGTTTCGGAAATCATATCTAGGCATATAGGGTAGGAGAAAACGTTTTCAACCTTTTAGTTCAGTTACTTTCAGGGTTTCAGCTTTGGCAGCTGCAGTTGCCAGTGAGTTAATCTGGGTTCCTCCTGAGGTTTCGTCCTCCAGCTTTACGGAGTTTTTCCTCGCCCTCTGTCACTCTTAGCTTACTCACTTGGTTCTCAGATGTGGTTTCTGTAGAGCTACTTTGTGACAATTTTGGTTGTAAAAAGTGCAATATAAATATTCTTTGAATTGAAATTGAATTAAATTGAGTTTCCTATTTCTGATGGTCCACTCGTGTCATCAGCTGCCAGTTTCAAATGTGTAAAAAGTGAAAGAAGCCGAATGATTAGGGTTTCTCATGCAGCTGGAGGATGATGTACTCAGCTTTACCTTTGCTTCCCTTCCAGATATTTCTTCATCTATCTGTTGCCTCATCAGGCGCCAGCGATGCTGAAGCCTCTCGTGGATCAGATAATGAACGCCACAGGTGAGCAGTCTTTTCCTCTGTGTGTGGTTTCAGTCATCAAGACGTGTCTTGATTGGTGAATATGTGACTAATGGTCTTTTTTGCAATAGGGGAGCTGAAACAGAGTGTCAGAGAAACACAGGAGGCGTTTGAAGAGGTTTTGCATGTATACAAGTCTGGGCTGCATCTGCAGAACGTGCCGCCATCGATAATTAAAGGTAAGACCACATTAAACGTTCTCCACTGATAGTGTGCAATGGATGGTGATTTTCATCTATTGTCTTACAGGCTTTAACGTGTTGTTTCTTATGGAGTTTCCTGCAGCTTCAGTTACTCCCAGCAGGGATTTATATATAAATACAGGGTTCTTTAGAGAGATGCCTTAGGTAAACCACTAAAGAAAGTTTCAGTGGATGGTACTCAGATGGTACTTGTTTGGAAATGAGGTGGTGGTGCGAAGAACCTTTTTAAAGTGTAAAAAGCCTCTAAAGGTTCTATTCTTATTTACACGTTAATTAGAACTGTAGAACCATTCAAGAATCTTATTTTTAATCATTTAGTTTTAGCTACAGTTGGGTTTGGGGTGTGAGGTTTATACTGTAGAACCTGCTGTGAGAAACTCAATCTGAAATGGGCTAATGGTACGCTTTATGCAACTAGTAAATTCCAGACTGGAATTAGCTATCTTGCTTCCTAGCTATCTTTAGTTTATGGCAAAAAAATAGACAAACCGTTATTTGGTGTTACCTAGAAAATGTCAAATGATTTGTCTCAGTTGATTGTGATCGCAAAACAATCATCTTAAATAGTTGCTAGAAGTTATTAGGTAATAATTGCAGAGCATATTAATAATTGCCCTGTCATCTTGATATACAGTATTTTTTCTCTTGGAAATCGTTGATTCCTGGATGTTTGCCAGAGTTCTCCAGGGAAAATAGCGGCACCTTCTGATGTGGCTCCTCATATATCAGCTCAAAGCACTAATTTTCTACATTTTCTCTGTACGCACTGATTCCGAACGTGACTAAGGAGCTGCTGCTGAATGTGAAGTGTGCCTGCCTTTATTAATGTCTAAAACACGAGTCCAACAGCACCTTTGAGCAGATGTGCAAACGGTCATAAAAAGAAACAGAGTAACATAATCCATCTTCAAGCGCTGGGTAAAATAGTAATGTCCCCTGCAGGACTTTGGGGCTTCACCCCCACCCCCCACCCTCTCTCTCTCCCTGTCTCTCTCTCTTTCTCTCTCCCTCTCTGCGGAGAACCTGAGCTTTTGCGCGCATAAATCATCCACATGGCCAGAGTTCAACAGCAGCGAAGCATAAAAAAACAGCCAGACATTGTCAGACGCTTCGAAACCGTATGTCCAAACAAGTTCGCAAACAACTCTCGTAAAATGTTTCCACACATTCACAGAGTGGATCGTTTGTGAGGGAGTTTTTTTTCCCCTCTCCTTGTCAGTGTTAGGGAGCCACTGTTTTGGTGTTTGTTTCTTAGTAGCGCCTTGGATTCTGTTTCTGTCTATACACACACACACACACACACACTTCTTACCTGCAATGTGACTGTAAAAGTAAAATGTGTATGTATTCATCATTATTCATGTGTAACTATATCAGAATCAGAAACCGGGGGAAATTGCTTATATAGCGCATAATTGGAAAAAAAAAATTACCCTTATGTAAATGACATGAAATTACATGACATTTATTTGGTTTTCTAAGTGAAAATAAGAACACTAAAGTTTCAGTGTGTTATTTCTACTTGTTTGCTGATTTTAACATATTAGGAACAAGTCATACGGTAACTGACAATAACAAAGTCATAAATGTTATGTTTTATGTTCAATTCAGCAAATAAAGAGTAGCGGTGCATTAAAACATGCAGAAATGTGTTCTCTGCAGAGGAAGTGTGCTCTTTTCCACTCAGAAAGGTGCTCTCATAAGAAACTTAAAAACCTAATCCCAGCCCTAATTTTGGTAACAGAAAGGTTTTTGGCTTTTCAGTTTTCCGTCCACACACACACACAGACACACACACACACACACACACACACACACACCCTCACATAACTACCCCTCATATGAAGTCAAAGGCATGCCAGTAAGTAATGCGAGACCCTGCCACCTCTGCTGAGAGCACTAAAGCGGGAGGCGTCTGTTCTCTTTATGTGCGCCGAACATGCTAATGTTTAGCAGATGAGCTTTACTGCAGACTTGAGTGAGTCTTTGACTGGTTGTGGAGCCTGACGGGTTTTTTCCCCCTTTCTCCTCTGTGCAGATTATGCCGTAGTGAAAGGCATGAAGACGGCTGGGAATATGGAATACAGATGCTGGCCATCCTACGAGCACCAGGCGTGTGTGCTGTCTGTGCACGATGCCACAGAGGCGGCCCACATCTGCAGCTCTCACCCACAATGCACCAGCTTCTGCCTCCGCGACCGGAGGACATGGACAGGTCAGCATTAGCTCAGTTGAAAAATGGAGCACAACTGCATAACCTGACACCCTCACTACTAATCACCCCGCCAAGCCAAAACCATGTTTTATCAAGCATTTGCATACATGCATTTACATTTGAGACACATGCACATCTTTACAGCTCAGCTGTTTTACCCAACACTCTTTCTGATGATGTAGTCGTGAAAGTGCTTTTAACTAGTTATAGACCCTTTATCCAAAATGACTTGGTGTAGTGTATAGTGATCAGATATTTAACTGTTATTAACTAACTATTAGTAGTTAGTCATTATTTAGATTTAAGACATTTTTTTTAGAATATTTCATCTATGGTATATGATGTGCATTGGATCTGCATTGGATTTACATTCTGTAACTACCGATTTGAGTCTTTTGAAATGTTTCCCTTTGAGGATCCCAAACCATATTTACAAACGTGAGTGTGGAGAACGTTTTTAAAATGGAAGGAAATTCCAGCTTGTGAAAGCTCCTAGAAATAACGCTTCAACCTGAATGGTATTGGAAGGTTCCCCACACTCACATCTCATTTATGGACATGATTCTTTATTAAACAGTTCTTCTGTGAGGTCGCTTGAACATATATACAGGCTGAAAAACATGGCAATAAGTTACAGGAATAACTATAATTAATGTGTGATATAAAAGAATAAGTTTAATGAAAGGAGGAGGTAGTCATGCAGTAAATTCCTCCAGGACTGGCTCACGTTAACAGCTCACGTTGAGAACACATCAGACGTGAGATGAACATCTGTGGCTAGCATTGTTATAAATCATCTCAGCACATCTTCATCAAGGCTGTGCTCCTAACCCTGGGCTCTCCTTGCCTTTACTTGTCTACAGGTCGACTTCTCGCCTCATTCAGGAGCGGCTTCAGCCAGCTGCTTCCAGATGTGAACTCCACAGTCTACATGAAAAGCGGCCGAGCCTCAGCTGCTGTGCTTTAAAGGAAGAGAGAGAGAGAGATTATGGGGGATGGGCAGAAGTGAACGAATGTGATGTATTTATAGGCATCTCACTCAAAGGCCGTTTGATCCGCCTGTCAATCCTTTATGCTGCCAAGAGGTGTTTAAAAGGATTTCCCTTCAGGTATAATTAGGCCTTCAACAAGAAAAGAAACACCTAGCCCTCTGCGCACCCCCCCCCACCCCCCACCCCCCTCTGTTGTGTTCGTAGGCCACAGCTGAATGAAAGGATATCAAACCTATTCTATAGTCTACAGCAAGCAGAGAGAAAGAAAACAAGCTCTTAGACAGACCTCCTTTGATGTTCACGGAGCCAGACGCTCCTCAGCTTTGTGCTGTATGCTTGTACATCTTTGAGCGCAGGCCAGTAAGTACAGAAGCAACAGCTGGGCATGAGCTGAGCTGTAGTTCACTCGCAGCTTAACGCACAGCGGCTTTAAGCTGTTACAGATGAATCTGTCTTCTTCGTTTCTATTCGGTAGAAGTCCAGTAGGGCTGCGACTGACTGACTCATTATTTATATTACCGATCCATCCATCCACTGTTATTTGATTAATTAAAGCAGTATCAATCGTTTCAACTCACTTTGCCCCATCACAGTGCTGCCATCATTTAAAACTGGATAAGACGGGATACATGAAGAGCTGTTTTTGCATCCATGGCTCATAGACAACAGCTAATGCACTAAACGTCAACAATTGCTTTTCCTTCATGTTTACAGTGAACTTTTGTGATGGTAAAGTAAAGTGATGTGGCTCTTTATAGACACACCACAGCACAACAGCACAGTGTGAACCATGTGAAATTCTTTCTCTGCATTTAACCCATTCACCTGTGTGCAGTGTGTGGGGACAGCACCTTGCTCAGTGGTGCCAGTGGCAGTCCTGTGATTCGAACCCGCAGCCTTCTGATCGTAGGGGCGACTCCCTAATCACAAGGCCACCAGCTGCCCCACATTTGTTAGACTGTGACTATTTAGAGAATAAACACACGGTTTCTGATCAGTTAATATTTGAGAAAAAATAGTTTGGTTTTTTTTTTTTACATTAATTGTCTTGCACAGTCTTGGTTTACTTTATACGATCTTTGGTTCTGAATTGGTAAATTTTTTAACAGAGTGATAGAAGTTATATTGCCCCCAACACTTCCTGTAGGGTACTGCAGTTTGCTGAAACCACCATGTTTTCCATTCTGAATAATAACATTGACGATTATTACAGTGGACTTTTCCTGTTGAAGTACATCAAACACCAACTGCTTTGCATTATCAGTTTCGCTGAGGACTTACCGACTTATTGTTGCAGACCTTCACTTCCATTCCCATCCAGTGGATGTCATGCTTTTATTCTTTCTGAGAAAGAGTTTGACCGTGTCTGTTGAGATTTGCATGTATTATGTAAAATGTGAGTAAATAAAAAGCATTTTTTTCGTTTCTTATCTTCTTTTCCTCTGTTTTATTATTCCCTCCCTAGTTTTGAGGTAATAGCGATCACTCTGTTCATTCTCCTCTGCTTTCAATGTGTAAACCATATCAATGGGGAACCCCTTTGGCATACCGTGCCCCGCAAAGTTTACACAAAACCTTTCAGCTGCATGCTAATGCATCACTTGCAGGGTCATTATGGTTTAATTACTGCATGTAAATGCACCCTGTTTGGGGGCCCTTTTCTCATGGAGAGGCCCGAAAAACAAAAAGCGCATTAAGGACAGTTAAAGTAAATCTGCTGTTAGCACACGAATGGGGGGGAGCCATCTGGCCCTCCATTCAGGAGGGGGTATTATAGATATGCACAGATAAGCCCAGGCCCAGGGGTTACTCCACAGTGCCTAGGGCTTGCTGTGCCTCATTGGGGGGGAGAAGCTCATTGTCTGTCTGCTCTCCCTCATCCAGGGGTTCACTCACTGATAAGATCTCATGCAATTATGCTAAATTGTCTGGGGTATTGAAAATGGGAACGACTCGAATGAGTGAATCAGCAGTAATGGAAGTGACCTGAGGGCAGGGTTTGGCCCATCTGGTGTACTACCCCAACAAAAGGCATACAAGTGTTCTGGTACTGGCAGATACCAGCGGCATGATTTACAATGTAGTCATGACACCAGTTCTTACCAATCTCATGCTCCTCAAATAGGGCTTGTAAGATGCCTTTCCTGCAACTTTAATTCTGGAGCAAGTTGTGTTTATCTTGGCTCACGCCTTGACAGGGTAATGGTGGCCATGACTTTTCGCTTGCTTTCGGCCAAGCGTGCAAAACTATGCATCCCATGGCCCAGCTGGAAACTCAACAGGCCATGTCCAAGAAAAGTTCAAAGCTGCGGTCCAGCATTTTTTCATGCCCATACCAAAAACAGCGTGTGTGAAAACAGAAATCATCCACTTCCTTGGGGCACAATGTCAAGGACCTAATTCAAGAAAATATAAGCAACGTGTTCTTTTAATCCTCACTTTGGCTTCCTCATTTTATTCTTGTGCTCTATGGTGCAGTATAGTTATTTATAGACTGAAGCGGCGTCCCTTTGCTTAATGTAAACCTTTGATATGTTCTTGGGATTCTCTAGGCTGTTTTAAGAGCGAGGAAAGGGACAGAAAGCAGTTCCTTTCTTCTCTGCCTCCTTATAGGTCTCACAGTGGGGCTCTGTTCCTGTGGGTCAAACCTACAGCTGGACGCTGGGGTGGTAATGAAGGGGATTGTTATTGCACCCCGCTCTCTCCCTGCCATTCTGTTTCTTTAGTTTCCAGTTTCACTTGAGCTGTTTCCATCATTTTTATTCATGACCTCCATCTGGAAATGATATGGAGGCAAAAACAAGCCAGCGCTGTCAGCGGCTTGGAAACACGTTGAGAGGCATTAGTGCCCCTGGACACTGTTGTTTCTAGCTGCTCTTGGGGCCCAAAAAGCAAAGAATGTCCTAAGGGGCAAACAGTGGACTTTTCTGTCTGCCTACTGGCCTACACCATTGACCTAATTACCATTTACCTTTTATGGCCTAGACTAGCTGATCTGATGGAGACCGCTAATGAGTCCACTCCTCATGTGAATGCATCTAACCTGGAGAACAATAATCTTGTCTTGTACTTAAAAAAACTAAACATCTTAAGCATTATTGGCATAAAACACCAAATTGAATTCAGAGAGTACATGCAGAATGTACTAATCTTTTTTGTAATCCTTTACAAAAGTTAAGAGGTTAAATGCGTAATATGCAGGTTTATTACTTAGTCATTGTTATTCACTAATATACAGAAATTATTTATAAACAAAGTGTTTTTTTATAGTTACCAGAAAAACTTCATGCACCGTAATTCCATTCTTTCATCCTTATTATTCCTTCATCCTTCATCCTTAATTCATTCCTTCATCCTTATCATTCCTTCATCCTTAATTCAACTGGTTTAGTCAGAGTACGTAAATTATTCACATCTAGATGTGAAAATGTTTATTTTGTGATGCTCCATCACGCTGAGTTTAAAATGCTACGCTGCCAAGCTAGATTGTATTATTGTAGCTAATCTAATATAGGCGATGACCAATCCAACATTAGACTGATTGCATTTCAAAAATATATATTCCTTATCTATGGCAACATTTGAAGACACACGTTAAAAATACATGTCACTAAATACAGGCATTTAAAAAAAAAAACAGCAACAATAGCTAGTGGGCGGAGCAACAGGTCAACTGAAGTGTGTGTGCACATGTAGGCCCATCAAGAATCTCACACTACAGTCTTGAGTTCACTTTTTTCTTTGTTTGAAGGTAGCACCCACTTCTCTTTTTGTCTCCTCCTCCTTCTCAGACATCTCCAGCTCATTCATCATGGTGGGCCCACCAGGGCTTCATTCCAGCGCCACGGTCTGACACACAGCTTCTGTAAATCATCTTCTGTCTGGCCGGCCCATTCTCCCGCCCCAGGGCTGGACAGGGCAGGCAGGGTTGGGCTGTGGACCCGAGACTTTGGGGTGTGGGTGTGTGTGTGTGTGGGGTGGGGGGGTCTAGAGAATGTGAAAGTCTGGTGCTGGGGCAGTGGCTGCTGGAGAAATCAAAGCTCTGAGCCTTTTGTTTCCAAAAGTCTGGTAACCTCGTGACTGGTTTACGGCTCCTTCCCAGCAGGATTGATATGCTTACTGGGCTACTGGGAGGGTTTTTTTGTACCTTAAACAAAGTTAATTAGTGGGCATTCTCATTTAGTCCACTTATTAAACATTTAAATTATATGTCTAGTTTCGTACAAATATAATCCAATTCAGTCATCTACAGATACATTAAGCGATTCTGCAGATGCTGTTATCCAAAGCCAAAAACTGCGAAAACAGTCAAAGAAAAAGCGACAGAAAGTGGACAGGGCATCTGAAAGAATATATATATGATGACTTTCACCTTGATATTTTAGCGCGGATGTATACTTAGCCAAATTGCACTGTAGGGGGCAAAAACGAGTCTTCGAACCGGTGTGCATGCCTGCTGTGAAACAGGGACGTCACTAGGACGGAAAGACAAGGCCTTAGCCTCAGCCCCCAGGGTTGTAGGAAGGAATTAGCGTGTATAGAGGGCTGAAAACTTTACACCACACCTTTCCTTTCACTTAAGGAAACAAGTAAAGTTAAATGTCGCTACCAGAGAAATATGCTAACGGGCTCTGGTTGCTACTCGCTAACAAGCAGCGCTGTGTAGCTTTGCCTGGGTCCTAATGCCCGCCTCTTACCTACATGAGAGCTAGACTTATTATTTTTAATTTCAATTCATAGTTTTGTTTCTATTTGTAAAGTGCGTATCTGCGCTCAGTGATATCTTGT
>JBBJLR010000001.1:37643025-37653403 GCA_037577145.1 Brachypetersius gabonensis
TCTCTCTCTCTCTGTCTCTCTCTCTCTCTCTCTCTCTCTCTCTCTCTCTCTCTCTCTCTCTCTCTCTCTCTCTCTCAAACACACACATGTACTCACATACTGGAGAGACTAGAGTCACTAGATGCTCTGATAGGGAGCTCCTCTAGTGTCCAGTGCAGATACAGGGGCTGGGGTCTGCTGGCACATGATCTTTTGGTTTGTTCTTTAAAAAGAAATCCAACATCATTTTATTTCATGATTATTGTTGCATATAAGCATCCAATGACTCACATTTTAGTTTTTCTCTTATTCTAAAAACATCCACATTATTATACTTGTACCTTAAAATCAACTAGTATATTCTGACTAGGCCTGTCCTGTAGTCAGTAGCTACAATTCCTTACACTTTTATAACAACAAGCAGGCAATTTGTGGTCATCTTTTGAGTAACATTATCAGATCAACAGTAAAAAATGGTTAATTTTTGAGTTCCGCGACGGTAATATTTACCTCATGTTCACTAAATACTAACAACACTACACTGTATAGGTGTGGTGTGTATATGAGCGCAGGCATAAACATAATGTTAGGCTCAATATGAAACCCATATCGCCTGTCTGATGTGTAACTGTGTGTTATGGAGGCAAACTGCAATAGACATGCACACAGTAACAAAAAATTTTAAAAACTATTTAGGAAACCTAAACTCAAACCTTACCTTAAAATTGTGCTTTTGTCCGAGGGCTGCCATAGTTTCAGTCTACAGTTGTTTTCTGTGAGACGTGTTACAATGGCGCCCTCTGGCGGTGCTGGCTATTTTTTCAAAAGAATGCAATTTTTTATTCAGGTTTGTTCCTTTTTCTTTGGAATATTCTTGTTGGCCGTTGTACTTCTTGGGAAATATTGCGTACATATGTCACATATGTATGTGAAAAGAAATTGTGTGGGTTTTTTTGTGTGTCAAGGGAAGGGGGTAAAAGCCTTTTGTTTACTGGCCTGTTTTGGGTCAGACAGAGCATTAGAGAAGTGAAATTGTATTTATTTCATTTTCTTATCTGTTTAGGGAAGGTATGTTGGGCAGAGAATTTTTCAGGCTTTGTTGTTTGGATCATATATGAATGTAGGTGCCGAACAAATTGGGGACGATATCAAATCCATATATATTCATATCTGAATGAATGCATGTATATCAGAAAACCTACCTGAACGTATACTATTTTTAATTAAAAATATATATCATATGAGAGTTAAAAATAAAAGCCATAAACACTTTACATACCCTGTCTCTTATTGTAAGAAAATGGGGGAAAAAAACAATCACAAATCAAGTTTTATTGCTCATCAGAGATGATCACATAAATGTACACAATGTGCTCCTTTTCCTCTCAGGAGGGAAATATACAGCAGTTCCCAGTCAATCGACTGTGGTGCGGAAGCCTGAGTGGTCTAATGGGTATTAAAATAGGAGCAACTGCAGTCATATTCTGGCACGGTGCCTTGCTGGTGTAAAAGGCCTAGTCAGATTAAATGGATTGCACTCTGGAGGGGGAGGAGGGAGGGGGTGTAAACATATTTATCGTCCAATAGCAGGCGGACCAGTGGTGTTTGATATGCGTTCATAACATCCCATGGTCCTCAGCTGGCTGGAGCAGGTTTGATTGTGTTCCCGGTGTCAGAGAGCTGCTCACTTGTCCACTGTGGGTAGTCTGGTGTGGGAGACGGGCCAGTGATACACCTGTTTGAGGGACCTTTCCACTACTCTGCATGATGTCAGACTGCGAGGGACTTGCCACGGGTGAGTGTGGAGCGTCAGAGAACTTTTCTCTTAGTTTCTGGATGGGCTCCATGGGGACAGCTCATCCTGCAAGTATTCTGCTTGATGGGATCGCAGAGATTTTTGCCTTATATGGCTGCTTTTGGAGCAGTCATCATTGTCCTGGGATCGGAATATGGCAGGATAAGTGGTTTTATTGTGTCTAAAGATATGTGGACATTGGGTTTTGTGAGAGATGAGAGAGAGAAGAGACTGTATAAAGGGCTTGGATACATTCAGTGTCACTAGGCAGTTTAGGAGAGTTTGTGTGAACCTCTGGTCATCTGAATCCGCTCTATATTAAGCCTTGTTTCAAGGTTCACATCACAGTGGTGGCAGGCAAAATGCAGTACTGGCTGAGTGCTGGGTTTGTCAGGGGTTCGGTGTATGCTTTTTAGCACATACTTACACAGCCAGTGATCACTGCTCACAGCAGTAGATGGGCTGCTTCCCACAGATAATGTCTGCGGTCTGGGAAGAGCTGAAGGTTGACTTTACTGGCAACGCAGCAGAAACAATCAGATATAAATAGATCTCCCTGTGCTCAGCCTGAGTGTGCGGGACAAGCCAGGTCTCCTCTGCTGCTAAATGTTTTATCTGCTGAAGTGCAGCATTTTTCTCTTTTGCTCTGTAATGTTTCTTCTTTCTGTTCTGTATTATTCTGTGGGTTCATCTTTGATTAATGCTATTCAATACTATTCTGTTCTATTCTATTCTATTCTGTTCTATTCTATTCTATTCTGTTCTATTCTATTCTATTCTATTCTGTGTTGTTCATTTCCTTCTGTTATAATTTTCTATTTTATTCTACCTCTATTCTAGTCTATTCTATTCTATTCTATTCTATTTTATTCAAGTTTACTCTAGGCTAATCTATTCTGCGATGTTTATTTCCTTTTCTTATTCTGTTCTATTATGTTGTTTAGTTTCTATTCTATTCTATTCTATTCTATTATATTCAGAGATGTTTATTTCCTTTTATTATTCTATTCAATTCCATTCTTATTCTGTTCTATATTATCATGTGGTTTGACCTGTTTCTATTCTGTTCTATTCTATTCTATTCTATTCTATTCTATTCTAAAATGATTTATTAAATATGGTATTTAAGGTAAACCAGCTGCTCAGATTTATTTCTTTATTTAAACTTCAAACACTGATTATTATTCTTCCAACTTATTATTAGAAAGCCAGTGAACTGTCCGGGTGCTGCGGCACTTCATCTGGTGAATGGGTTCAAATGCAGGGAACAATTTTGTGATGTTCTCACTGCATGCTGTGCTGTGCTTTACACTTTGCACTACTATAAAACAGAAAACTTGTCAACTAAAAAACATCATGTAACTCACAGTGCAATGCGTCTCATCATATGTAGGTTAAGGTGCACCGGTATGTTTATAAAACGCATATTTCTTGGTTTAAATGAACTGTTGTTTGAGTTCAGCTGTAATAACATGGTGAATATAGATAATATGCGTTAACTCTGATTTGTGTGTGCCTCTCGTGATGATACCATATGTTGATGTAATGATTCCTTTAGCTAAGTCCTGTCAGTGAAAGGGCCAAGTAAGTCATGCCATTCTTGTCACAGTGATATTTATTGAATTTCTACAGTTTTATGAGCAAGTGCTATACAAGTGATTTTCTGAATAATATTAGGCTTTGTCACACACTTACCAAAGGCCATCTTGTCTTTGGCATTTATAGCCTTAGGCAAGCTTTATGCACGATGGCAAAGTGGTTTTATTACATTTATAACATATGGCCGATTTGGGTAAGGACAATTCTCAATTAGGAAATTATGAACAAAAACAACAACGAATAATCGCAATGTGGATGCCATTACCAAAAGTGTTGCTGGGGGTAATATGGCAGCTGTTATATGGCATTAGACTGAAGTAGTTCATAGAGAAAGCAGTGGGTTTGTGGTGAAGCCTTTTGAAGCATATCATGACGTGTGCTGTGGTCCTATATATTTGTACGACCTCCAAAGAGGACTTTCTTGCTCATGCAGAATCAAGAATGTTCCAGCTTGATTAGGCTCAGATTTAAATCAGGTTGCTTTATGTAATGCTGTGTAACAGGAAAAGTATTGTATTAGGCTGAATGAGTGTAAAACCCTAAATTGGCCCCAGGCCTCAAATGCACAGAGTGAAACGGTCACATGAACAACATAAGAGGAGTCTACTTTATATTCTACTTTATTTGATTTTATACCTTTATTGTATTCCGTTGTATCTGTTCAAAGTATCATATTTTACTGTGAGTAATCTCATAAGTATTAAATAATAATATTGGGAAATCATGCTTTAGTCCTTATTTTAATCCTAATATTACAAAGTGTAAAGGCACTACAAGTCAGAACAGTAAGAACCAGAAGGTGGTGCTGTGTAGCTGTACAGGAACAACAGGAATGGGGTGTGGAACTAGTCATACACTATATAGACAAAAGTATTGGGACACACCTGTTTTTCAGGGTTTGGACTAGGTCCCTTACTTCCAGTGAAGGGTAATCTTAATGCTTCAGCCTACAAAGGCATTTTGGACACCAAGCTTCCAACTTTGTGGATACAGTTGACTATTCCAGCATGACTGTACCTCAGTGCACAAAGCAAAGTCTATAAAGACATGGTTGGATGAGCTCGGTGTGGAAAAACTTGACTGGCCCGCACAGAGCCCTGACCTCATCCCGTCCAACAGCTTTTGGATGAACTGGAATGGAGATTATGAACCAGGCCTTCTTGTCCAACATCAGCGCCTGATGCCATAAATGAAGAAGAGGGGAAACTGTTAAAGTTTAAGTATTTAAATGCAATATCATTAAAGTCCCTGTTGGTGGTCAGGTGTCCCAATACTTTTTACCATATAGTGAACTGTGTTATTTAGGCCAGAGATGCTCAAAGTGGTCCTCAGGCCCACTGCCCACTCTCTTCATGCTTTACTGTTAGACAGGGGTGACTCCTTCTCTTCTATGGACACATACTCTAAACGAGACATATTATTCTCATGATGAGAGCTGATAGTTTTGCTTCTGTGACAAACAGCCGCAAGCCTTCGCTCACTTACTGCTCTACAGTTCATTCTTCATTAATGCCCTGGCCCACCCTAAGTCATATCAGTGCGAAACAATGTAATACATGAGAAATGTGCCCTGGCCCTAATGGCCCGCATTTCACTGTCAAGGAAAGTACGATGAATTTCAGATGCTGAGTGTTCTCGGGGTATTTTCCTAAAATTACATCTGTATTTTCTGGAATACGACGGATGTGACGTCACTGGCACTCTCCCTTAGTGATGGGAGCACATCGTTAGTGTCATCTAGTGATTAATCAAACTATGCCGGGAATGCTGCTGTTTGGCCTCTAATCTAATCTATTATATTACAGATTCCTGGCTCTTAGCTGTAATCTAATGGGGGATAGAGGTTTTCAGTGTAATGATGTAATGGCCTCCTTCTGCCTTGCTGAGGAGTTTAGCTCTTAATGGACCCGCGGCCTCATGTGTTAGTGTATTGGGTTTGAGGCTACATGTGGACCGACAGACAAAACCTCGCCGTCTGAAAGTGCTAATGTGAAGTGAGTGCTGCTAATGTGAAGAGAGATGTCTGTTCGCTGGGTGAAGAACAGCATTCAGTGTACGTCCCTCAGGGAAAATTCAGAGGATAACACCTAGAACCTAATTAATGAAGGGTTGAGATGTTCAGTACAAACTGTCAGCATATGCTACTAGAGGTGTCACAGAGCTCAGGTTCCTTTCTTATGTCTGCTTTTTATAGTTTCACCATATTGCGACTGATTATTTTACTTTACATTCAATCATTTCTTCATTTGTGCTGTAATTGAAGGTGTGGAAACTATTGATAGATTAAGATGTTGTTAATGATATCGTAATTATAGCCATCTGGGTTGCAGGCTTGTGAGTAGCCACTGAGAGTTGTACTGTAAACAGCAGATGTGTGTATAAGCTATATGATAAAGAAAAAAACAATAGGATGTCGCACTTTCAACCTCCAAAGTCATGAGTAGGAACGTATTAAATATTACTTGTATTAAATAGTACTTATAATAATCCTCTACTGCCCTTTTACTAGGATAAAGTACTTCACATTAAAGGTTCTGTAGCATGGAAAACATTTTTTCCTCACAATAATGCATTAAAGGGGTTTGCTGTAGTCCAAAAAATAATGTAAACAATCTGTACAGCTCACCCATCATACCATACACTCCACATTTGAAGACTAAGCAGGAAAACCAGCCTGTTTTGAATTCATTGTTTTAAAGAGATACCAGGAAAAAATAACTAATTTACGCATTTCCCCCTTACACACATTTGGCCACGCCCACACACAGGAAACACAGGAGCGCTTCAGACCGCTTTATAAACAATAATATAGAGCAAAATACTAATCAGTCAATCAGAGTAGAGATCATTTATGGATGAGGTGTAGAAGCAGTGCATTTGGAGCTCGGAAATTTGAAGCTTGTAACTACTTAGGATATTTAGTATTTATTTGCACAGTCCCAGTAATGTTTTTTTTTACTGTTGTAGCTGACTGACATTGCAGTTACTGCTTGAAATAAAGTGTGTTCGTTTCCTATTGCTGTACAAATTAACATTTGAACGGATCTCATATGAGGTGCTGGAGTGTGTGAGATATCAATCTCAATTGTCATTAACTGTTAGTTATTGAGCGGCACTCACTGGACATTTTCATAATAAACAGGATGCACAGCATCATAGTATTTACTATTACTAAACAACATGAGATTAAATTGTTAATTATTTAACTATTTGCAAATAAACATAAATAAAATATGATTGTGGTTTAGTAGACAATCAGCCTCTCATTACTATGTTATATTGTATTACTTTATTATTATGTACTATATTGGTGTTTTTATACTCTGAAAGGTGCACTCCAACTTCATTCTACCAAAATTCATCCATAGCTATACCAGCTTCCAAAGTGGTTTCCCTATGTGGATCAGTAGTCACCGATTTCAGATGTGCTTAAGACTTCAGCATGTGCTCAGAGCTTTAGTATATAGGTCACAGAAGCACTGTAAATATCTTAACAGAGGGATTTGACTCATACATTTAAGAGTAGAACAAAGACCAACAGCTCTACAGTCATTTAATGAAGAATAACACCAAACATACATTAGGTCAGACCCCAGGTTGATATTTTGTTAAAATGAGTTCTCAGCTCTCCGAGGGAATCATGCATGTGTTTCATGCTGTGAACTAAGAGAGAATGTGCACGCGTGCGATTGTTAGTGTAGTGTTCTGTGTGTGTGAATGTTTCTATGCAGGAAATGGGGGAGGGGGCTTCACACGAATCCTGGGGCCGAGTCAGACGTGATTAATGTTGTTGCTGCTTCACAGAACATGAAGGCTTGTGCACGGCCGAAATACTGGTGCAGGAAAGGTGCCCATAGCCGAATGCACACTGAGGCAAAGCACTACAATCAGCAGTATATCCACTGTCTGATAGCATCCAGTTCAACTGAATGAACCACGCTGTCTTTGTCTGTAGACGTGATAGACCTGAGTCATGAAGATTTCTGTGTCACATGACAAAATGATTTTTATTTATTGTCTCATGTATTTCTGCTACGATGCATATTTTGTTGCATTTGTAATGAAACCTCATTTCTCTAAAATGGAAATATTACCATAGGGAACCATTTTAAAGAGCCACATTTTGCATTTGTTTGTTTATGTGACATTTGTGTGGGTTTTTGTCATCTGATTTTTGTTTGTACATGGCTGTTTCTTCTACATTTTTTATGGAAACTGCTCTGATTGGTTGTCTTCTCCTTTGAAAATAGTCCAGGCAGAAACTGGGACTCCTGTTAAGACAAAAGTGATGTTCAAGGCACTAGAAGCAATTATCAACCGATGTTCTGTTTGTTTCAGTTATTGCATTTCTGCTTTTTCTTCCAGGTTGTTGGCCCCAGATTTGTGTGGAGATGGTCTAAGGTGACATTTCATGGTGTAATGCACCTCATGCTGCTTGTCTTGGGTGACACTAGCAGTCAGTCAGTCATTCAGTGATTCACATTGATTTTCATGGGTTGGCCTTCAAGGTGGTCCAACAAAAACAATGATAAAAACTTCGTTTTACAAATGATGAGGATGACAGTGGCGATTTTGTGACCAGCTAGTGCTACAATCAGATTTAAGTCTTAGCTCACAGTAAACAGAGTCATTTGTTACATAATCGTGCAGCTTTATTGTGTAACTTTTTCTGTAATCTTTTATTTGTTTTATTTGTTTTTTGGTAAAATTGTGCTTTGCTTTGCATCGCTGTTTTGGGATGCTGGTATGGAGAAACATGGGAAATGTGTCATAACTGGCTTTGCTGGGGGAAATCCCAGTGGGTTTACGTGAGCTAATCCAGGCCTTGACGACATGGTCATCATCATCCCACTGTAAGAGTGGATGGGGAGGGGTGTAGGGCGAGAGACAGTCAGCATGTCGAAGGGACTGCAGTGTCTGTCCACCCTCCTTATCTGCCGGCAGGACCCAGTTTCTGGGTACCAGTGACGCCGAGGGCGCCATGGCGACAGTGCCCAGGCCAGGTGGTGGTCCGAAGGCTCTGGAGAAAGGGGTCCCAGAGGAGTCTGAGCATCAGGCAGTCCGCAGCCAGACCTACACCAGCTGTGTCATCGGTCAGTATGGGACAGAGCGAGGGGGGAGGGAGCACACTGTTTGCTAATGTAGCAGAAAAATGACAGGATTTATGTCATGTTTCCCCATTTCTTGTAGCAATGTGCAGTTTTTGAACTGCTGAAATGTTCAGATGTGGTTTTTGACAATCTCTATGGCAGAAATGTATTTACTATATAACTGTATTATGTAAGGACACTCTTGTTTGATTGATTTCTTTAGAAAAATACCACTAGCCTACAACTTAAAAAGGGTTATGCCATAAATCTCATAAATGTCAGGATTACAGCCTCCCACCTCTAAACTCTGTGGCCTATTGGCATTGGGGCCATTGTTTGTTTGGGGTGATTTGTTTGTGTTTGTTTGTTTGATGCCAGGTACACCTCTCCTGATTGCACTTTGAAAATAAACCTGTAGGTGGCCCTCAGTGACTTGCAGGTGTAGTAAAACTGTTGTCCCACAGACCATTGCTAATTAACAGCTAGTACCGATACTATCTAACTAACTTATCTTGACGAATTAAGTTCAGAAATCAATGTATGATTCCAATCGAAGATTTAAAGTAATTAACGTAATTAAAACGTAATTTGAGATTTAATGTAACCACTGGTGAATGTTAATATGTGATATTTACTAACTACTGTAAGTTATCTGATGAGTGCTATGATATAATATGACATATATAATTAATGACAGCTGTAAGTGACACAGTGTGGACCCACATATGGGTTCTTCAGTTTAGAAGTGCATTATTGGGTAAATGTTTTTGCCATTATGTTAAATGCATGTTATAGACATCTTTAATTAGGCTGAGGGTAAATTACTGTGCTGTTAACCGCACTGATTAAAGTATGTTCTAAAGCTTTGTTTCCTCTTTAGCTTGATACTAATTGAACAGCAGAAATCTTTGTTAATGCCCGATCTAGACTTGATAATACCTTTTCACAATCCTGAGGATTATCTGCTATTTTAATCCCAAGGGCAGCCTTTGTTCTGTGTCTGTGGCTCCCAACAAAGAAGGTAGTTTAATAAGAGACAGGGAGGGAAGGGTGGGGTAGTGGAAAGTGAGACAGAATTCAAATGTTTGCGAATATACAGTTACAGGGGGTCCGCAAATTATGACACAGATCTGTTCCTCCGACAGTGATGAGATCCAAATTTTGGTGTTAGTCGAAACACTCTCTAGTCTAAGTCACTTACCGATCCTAACACAGCTGTAAAATCTAAGCCACAGAAAAAGGAAAAGGAAAACACTCTCACTCATATGACGTTACTGTGCATTCTTCCACCGTGCACAACCAAACAAGTTCGCCCACGTAGTCCGTGAGTACGAGGCTAAAGGTATAATCCGAATGAGAGTGGGAGTGAAACTTTGTATATCTAGTTTGTTGTAACCCGAGGACACCTGTACACTTAGACTAAAACACATATGTTGGATTAGATTTTGGTATGTTTTTTTAACATTGGTATGTTTTTAATATTTTTAATTAAACATATTAATGCATATTAATATAATATCTCTGTATGTACATACACAGGGATTGATGCTGACATTTATTTATTCTGGGGGCCGGGTTGGTTACATTGCAATGATTTGTCGCGGCCAGTGTTGGGCACGTACCTTTAAGTAATTAGTTATAGTTACTAGTTACTAGTTATAGTAAATAGTAACTGAGTTAGTAACTGAGTTACATCCTTATAAAAGTAACTACTTACCATGCAAAGTAACTATTGCGTTACTTTTTAAAAAATCTAATTTAATACAACTATAAAATAAATATAAAATATTGTACACTAATCAACACTATTTTAATGTTGCTGTGGGACAACGTGAGAAACAACTATCAAATTCAACATTTCTGCCTTTCACCTCAGCAGGGAAAAGTAGTGCTTATACTTCCAGTTTGCAAAAGC
>JBBJLR010000001.1:37661304-37674887 GCA_037577145.1 Brachypetersius gabonensis
AGAGAGAGAGAGAGAGAGAGAGAGAGAGAGAGAGAGAGAGAGAGAGAGAGAGAGAGAGAGAGAGAGAGAGATGGAGGCCAGGCTGGATAAGTGGAGAACAATGGCAGGGTGTAGAGCTGTCCAGCTGCCACCCGAGGGATCCCCCGTCTAAACACTGTAAACCCTCCCTCATCCAGCCGTGCTCTCTCCCCCTCCCCTCTATCTTTCCCTTTGCTGGGAAGGGGGTTGTCGCCCCCTCTCTCTAATCTCTCAGCACCACCAATGAGCTCTGTTTCCCCTCTGAGTGCTCTGGGACACGATTACTGTGCCGGCAACTGAGGCACTAAAATTATCATTAAGAACCGCAGCGCTCGGCGCTACAAAGGCTGCAATTTATTGCAATATTGGCAACAAAAAGCTGCCAACCATATATCTGAAATGGCTTTGAGATGGCTGTGTCTACTGTTTATTTATAATAACAGTAGCTGAGAGTGTCCATTTGAGATAGCTAACGTTTTGTGCATATGTTTCTACAATGAATACTAAATATAGATTTTAGATTCTGTGTATTGTGATCATATCTTGATGCATTACAAAGATCTGTATTTGCTCTGGTGTTGCGCTGTTTAGGGATTTATCCGTCTTTGAACTTGAGTGGAACAGACAGTAGGGCCTGTGTCAGCGCTGTAACAGAGGCTAAGAGGAAATGTAGGCATAGCCTGATTCTCCTGACCTTCGATACAAATGTGATTCTCACTGAGGCTCTCAATGTTGCATAATGACTGAAGAAGCGCAGAGGGCTGCCCTCAGGGTGAGGGAGGGAAGGGGGGGCGGTTCTTGTCATCCAACTGGGAATAATCCCCTCGCTGTAGCTGTTTTAAGGGGCAGCCAAGGCCGAATTGTGTGCACACAGACACAGAATGGCTCTTCAAAACGCGGGGCTCCTTCGCTGCTGCGAGGGGCGCGATAATCTTCAAAGAGGCTTCTTGTGGCAGCCTGGCCTTTTTTTCCCAATGGCTTGTATTCTTTTGTTTAAAGATCTGTAAATGTAGGCCAAGCAATCATCTTTATGCGTGTGACTCTGTGAGCACCCGGGCTGCTGAATAATTTAAAGAGGTTTTTTCCCTTGTGATGTCTGCTTTAGGCCCCAGTTGTAAGCCCTTCGCTCTCTACCTCTCTCTCCCTCCCTATCTCTCTCTCTCTCTTGTCTGTTTTCTCTCTCCTTTATTGTTTGGAATGACAAAGTTTGGCCTCAGCACTGATTGCATGAGCTTGTTTGGTTTTATGGCGTAAAAGAAGGAAAGCATGATGTCATTGTGTCATCTTGAAGAGAAAATAAAAGCCCTCCACCCTTCCCCATGCCTCTTCTCTGCTTCTGGTATAGTCTAGCAGCACTGAATTTCTGTCTATATAGGAATAGTCCTATAGTTTTTATCTTTTATCAGTGCTTTCTCGTACTTCTTCCCGTTCCTCCTGTCCTGCCTCATCCTTGACAAAGTCTTGTTATGTCTGTCTTTTTAGTTTGTGTGACATTATGCCTTACTAAGCCTTGCTTCCTCACAGTCCTAATCTTCTTTAAGATGTGTCATTTATAGTAAATTAGTGGGTTACAGTGTTAGTGGGTCGTTTTCCTTTCATAAATACATAATTTTCATAAAAAGTAAGAGCTATTTTAACCTCTAAAACTCAAGCAGACATCAGTAATCTAATGCTTATGTCTAGAAAAAGCATCCTGGTTCTGGTTTCACTTAAGGGAAAGTTCAGAACAGCCGTGCCAAAGCAGCCAAGTCATTGTTAATTCATTCCCCTGCTTAGTTTCTTCTACTGTCTCTTCTGTTCTTCGTAAACCGTTCTCTCTCTCTTTCTCCCTCCTCACTCCTATCTCTCTGTCTCTCTCCTATCGCTTTATCCTTTCTCTCTTACTTCTCTCTCTCCTTTTTCTCTATCCTATCTCTCTCCCCCTCTCTCCTTCTAGCTCGCTCTCTCTCTCAATCTCTCTATGTCTCTCTCTCAATCCCGCTCAACCCCTCATTGGGCGGGGCCTTATCTATGTTTTTATACGCCCCGCCCACCCACTCTCTGATTGGCTCAATCACGGGACGAGGCAGGACTCCCGGTAGTGTGTCCGTGACATTACACAAACCCTCTCGCACACATTCTTAACACACACACACGCACACACGCACACGCACACGCACACACACACACACACACAACCCCACAGATACGCGGACACACGCTTTAGCTCCGCTCCTAGAGCTCAAGCTGCTTTTTTTGTCGAGGTTTCACCACGGAGGAGTACAGCAATGCGAAAACGAAACAGACGACAATAAAAACAAAACATTAAACAGCACATATTTTTTAAACAACCGCTAGAAATTCTTTATATTATTTTTTTTTTGTGGAGCGGAAACTTCAAGAAATAAAAAAAGGACATAAACAAGAGTCGGAGCTCGCGTGCCTCGGAGTGAAGGGGTTGTCATGGTAACTGACAGCAGCAGGCTGACCCCGGCCCCGCGTGGAGAGAAGAGAGCGGCCGTGGAGAGCCAGCGAGACTGAAGAAGGAGAGAAGAAGGGAGGAGAGAGGAGTACCCTCGCCAGAATGGAGGACGGCTTTTCCAGCTACAGCTCTCTCTACGACACCTCCTCGCTGCTGCAGTTCTGTAACGGTAAACTTAATCCCCTCTTTCCCTCTTCCTCTGTTGCCTCGAGTAAACGCGTTGGCAGCAGCTCCCGCAGGACTCTGCTGCCTCCAGTGCACCCAACTGTATAAAGTGGCCTCAAATCACACAAAATGGATAAAGAGAAAGTTTCTCACGCCTTGCAGCAAGTGCACAGCACTTAAAAGATCCCAGTTGTGCTTTCAGATTGTGTTTTGACCTTCCTCAGTGCAAACGTTCTGGCATCTCAGTCAATAAGGAAACCTTTGAGGTATTTAAAGCCTTTCCTTGTCTGTTTTGTGTCTTGCAGAGCAGGCTGACCTAGATGCTTCCAGCTTGCTATTTCCTTAGTCACCATTCGAGAGGCAGATTTTGCAGTGACTCATCCACAGTAATACAGATGCAGTGACCGAACTCGTATTTGTACAAACTGATTCACATAGTTTAACCAGTCAATGATATGATCATTTAGTTATTATTTAAGGAGGGTCTTTTTCCACTTTGCTCATATCAGACAGTGGTAATCTGATTGCATGCGTGTATGGGTGATGGTGCTTGTAGTGGATCTCTTGTCCTTCTGAGGCAAGGGAGGAGTAGAAAGGGGAGGAGAAAGGATGAGGAATAGGGGCTTCCCTCATTACCAGATGAGTAAAAGTGCATGTCACCCTGGTCCAGGCCACGTCATTAATCTCCCACATCAAGGAAGCTCATGTAACTTCTCAGGCCCAGAGATAATAATATTATGTCCTCCTTCCCTATAAGTTTAAAAGCAGTAAGATTAAAAACATGCCTTGGTTTTGATTGCTTTGGCCTCGACTTTATTCTGCCCAGAGACTTCACTCAAAAGAGATGAGATGCTTTCCCAGATATTCCTTATAAGTAGATTAAAGCTCCAGTTGTCTATTTTGAAGTTTCTATTTTATACCAGTGAATGGCATTTAAAGCATCTGTGCTTGTATTACCTGTAAAACAGGTGCAGTTGCTTAAATGTTAATGACTAAAGTACCGTAATCCTCACAGGTTTGTCTGACCTATATTTTCATCATCCTGAAATATGTGCCAGTACCTCAGAGACTCTCTGAGATGAGTCATTGTTTTTATAAACCTGCTCACATAAATACCTGTGTTGTGATATATGCATTATGTAACTAATTTCTTTTCCTCCTGTGTTGAGCGTAGGAAATGTCAGCCTGCAGTACAGTTGCACAGTATATAGTGTATTCATCATTAGAGTCATGCTGGTCTGTGCAATGACAATGTCTTGGGGGACAATCAGAATTCATAGCAACATAATCGCAGTAATGTTCAATATCTGTTCTCAGTACTACATGGTAAACAATTTCGTATTCTCAGTACAATCAGTTCTGTATTTGAAGGGTCCATATGTTGTAGTAAGTGTTTGATGTCATATGTAAATATTACTTGAATTTCAAAGTGTACCATTCATCCATACCGTCTGTGCATGAAAAGTACGCTGCAAAAACATGATAAATCAGACTTAAAGACACAGTAACAAAAAGCCTGATTAATTCTGGAGCATAAAAATTGGAAAATGATCATTTCAAACTGAATTAAGACCCAGACAAGCGCATGTAGTGGGTTACACTGGAACGATTTTCATTGTTCAATCTAATAAACCTTGAGTGTTTATTAAGATCATTTTTTTCCGTATCATTTCATTATGGTAGAAAATATTGCAAAACTACACTTTCCATATCTTACAACCCAAATATAGTGATATCACGAGTCCAGATGTGATGGCGAAACACCGTCCTGTTTTATGAGCGGATTCCTTTACAGGGTCTTGGAACTATAGCTCTTTTGTCTCTTGGCTATTATCTAGCATAATATCCTCTCGGCCCCACATTTAGCACGAATGCAGTGTATGGTCTGTGTGCGTGTATGTGTGTGTGTTAAAGGCCCTTTAATGTGTTACGACAGTTGCAATTCACCAGGTCATCTCATTTTGTGGAACTGGAAAATAAAGCGGTCTGATCTTTCTGTATTGAACGGTCTGCTTTCTGAGAGACCTGGAGACACTGGATTCTGCAGAAGGGCAGGTGTCATTACAAGACTGTGGATAATTGGGTGCGTGTGCCTGGACGGGCCATGATGAGGTCAGCGCACAGCGCAGCGGCCAGCTGAAGCCCAGCCGCTGAGTGATGTCATTTGTTCTTCAGCGCTTCATGTGTCATTGGGAGGCCAACTGGAAAAGTATGCCAAGAAACTGCAGGCAAGCACAGACTGGGAAGAGAGGCTGTTGCAGGCTATTGCAACATTAACCATCATCATTAAACAGCGTAGCTCTTGCAGTATGTTTAATTTACATTTATCTTCAGCAAGCAAATGAGCGATGTAAACTTTCCAAGCTGCAAATTTGTTTGTTTGCGATCCAGTTTCCCTTTTTGAATCTTAAAGAGGCCCCACACAGAAGCAATGTTACCTCACATTTCCAAGGTTGGGGGCTTAAATCTGGGTCCTGGTCTTGTGTGTGGAGTTTGTAGGTTCTGCTTGTGGTGGCGTGGGTTTCCTCCGGGGTCCTCCGGGGTCCTCCAGTCCAAAGATGTGTGTGTCAGGTGAACTGGGAATTCTAAATTGACCATAGGGTTGTGTGTGTGTGTGTGTGTGTGTGTGCGCCCTGCAGTGAGTCCCTGCCTCACGGCCATAGACCCTGGGATAGGCTCTGGATACCCACCACCCTAGTAAGGATTAAGCAGTTACAGAAAATGAGTGAATGACCAGACGTCTTGACGTTGTCCGTAAAACCTGCTTCACTAAAAGTATTACCCCTGTAGAATATTTTAATTTTAAAAACAGTGATGGATCATTAATACTTTTAGGTGTTTTGCTCCTAGTGGTCCTGGGGCTCTTCGGAATCAGTGGTATGATAAATTCCACTAAATAAGAAATGGTTTCAGCCTAGAATCTGTCTCTGTCTGCTAAAAGACTGAAACTTGGCAGTGTATGGACCTTTCACCAAGAAATCCAAAACACAAGGGCTAACACAATGCTTTTGAATATTTAGGTATTCATTACGAATACCATTTCTATATTTAGTTTACCTTTTAGACTTCTTGATATTCTTCCTGTCATTTCTCAGATTTAAAGGTTTATTTATTAAGCGAAAGTGAAGTGAAAACTCTGTCACATGTGAACACACCACAGCAAACAGTGTGAGCAGCACGAAATTCTTTCTCTGGATTTAACCCATTCGCCAAGTGAAGCAGAGCTGAGAGATAAACAGAAAAGGCAGTACTACTAATTCCTAGATCTATTCAAAATGAATCTAAAACATTGAATTAATTTGGTGTGTCGCTTAACTGAGAGTTACAGCACTTGTTATAGAATTTTCTAACCCTATTGTTATGGGAACCTCCAGCAAGACCATGGCAAGAAACCTAGCAGTAGAATAATAACTTTGTTCTTCTTTTACCACAGTGTTTGTTAAACAAAGATTTAAAGACATTTTACTTAGTTCTGTGTGTTTGCTAGTTAATTTTGGTTGAATATGAAAATCTAAATACAGTTATTTTTAATTCAGGTATTGATGGGTATTTGGATACTCGTTCAGTAACACCAGAAATATGCTACTCGAGCAAATTCAAAATAGCTCTGGGAAAACAAAATGTTTCGTAAGGCCCATTGAAGAAGACAATCCTGAAAACCTGAAAAATGTCAAATCTGTAAATGTACTGAATGGAAGAGTGATTCAAGATCCCTTAGTAAATGTTCTCTAACAGTCCAGAAAGCTGCTCAGTGCTCTCTTATTTTCGCCAGAAAAGGTTTCACTATTTTGTTCCAAAGCAGCAATAAAAAAAAACATCTTTCTTTTTTGCTGTATAACAAAATAGTCTCTAAAGAAAGCATGTTGTTCAGACTCACCATTAATTTGTCTTTTGAAACATTCGATATAAAAACTCAGAAGACACGTGCAGGATCACAGGCAATTTTAGATATATTTAGATTCAGAAGTTGCAACCCTAGGCCATGACTTATGCAGAAATTCTTCGGATTCTTCTGTTAAGTGCTATTATCACTGGAGGTACGTGGCTAATGTAGCTAACAAGTCATTGAAGCGTTCCACTTCCTTCTCATATACAGTAATTTAAATATCACCAGTTAGATAAGACAGCACGGTTGCCGAGTTTCCGATGTTAATCTGACGTCGAAGACCTTTGTCTTTTCATGTGCCCACTACTAGAAGAGTGCTCCCTTGAGTTATTAATGGCCACACATGCAACAGGATTAGGATTAAAGTCTCCTCACGTTATCATGCAGAATGGGCCAATCAGGGATAGAGGTGACACTAAAGGCGAGTAAAGCTCTTTCTGTGCTACTGCCATTAAACTTTTGAAACAATTTTGAAACCACTTTGGCGAACATAAGTCCACTTCCACTCAACAGAAAGCCGTGAGCTCAAATTCAGCTACACTCTATTAAGCCCCATTTATCTAGTGGCGAGAACGACTACACACAGACAGACCTGGTTTTCCAGTGGCAGAAAACATTTTCTGTCTTTTGTCGGCATACAGCCTAAAGGAAGGCTGTCAGAGGAGTTCCATAATAAATATTGATATGAGGAAAATAGCTAATCACATGCTGCTGATTCATTCCGCCACGGCTCTCATCGATTTCCTTTAGCCTTGTGGCTCCTGCACTGTCATTTATTGTCCTGTGCTCTGGTAAAGAGACTGCTCTGGAGGATAAAAGACATTTTCTTCCAGGCAGCGGGAGATATCAGCCTCCTTTTTTTCTTTTTTTTTTGAAGGAGCTGTTATATGGCAACTGCCACATGACCTGCGCTCCCTCTTTATCTGTAGCGCCTCTCTCCCTCCGTATTCCACTGATAACAGCTCAGAACACATCAACTCAGCTACACTTTCATTTAAGGACACCAAAGCCATTAACAGCTCTCTCTCTCCCTCTCTCTCTCTCTCTCTCTCCTCTCTTTTTCTCTTTTTCTTTCACTCTGTCTGTCGTCCTCTCTTTGTCTGTATCTGCCAGTATAAAACTGCATTATCCACATGACATTCCTTTCCCTTGTTTTTATGTTGATCCTCTGACATTTATTCAAGATATACTATATGACCTACTTTTAAAACCACACACACACACACACACACACACACACACACACACACACACACACACACACACACACACATCCCCTAGCACACTACTGGACAGGTAGTGGGAGCAGGATGACTAATATCAAGCTGTGGATAAAAACTGCAGATACTGACCAACTTTCTCTTGCCTTTTGCCAAATCTGGTCTCAGATCAGTGTGACATAATAACATTTTCCAGGGCATGGCTAATACTGACACACAGCTTGAGGGGGTTAAATGCTATTATCATCCATGGATAAAACTTAATATAATAAAAAATGAATGGCTAAAACAGTTGAAGACTACTTTACTCAGTTATATGACTGTCAGTTCTGTGAATTGTCCAGTATGATTGTGGGTCAACATATTTTAACTCAAGTAAAGAGCAGAATTGCTAAAAGCCTTTAATAATACAAATAATGTAGTGCTGAGGGCAGAGCTTCTTTCTTTTTTTGGCAGTTTGGTTGGGTTGACCTCTTGATAGATTTTACTGGTAATATATCAAGTTATCATTGTGCTGAAGGCTAGATTTGCATGCCTCATCCATGATTTTGATATTTTAACAAAATCTTGTCACCATCCATGAGATAATAAGCATACTTGTTCCAAATTGTAGCCCTGTTGTCAAATATGTGAAAAAAGCCAATTAGATATATTGGTGATAAGTATATTTATTAGTGGCACTTCCAAGTCTCATATTTAGTGATGCAATATTGTATGTTAGGCTCTAACATTTACTAGTAGCTCAAATAATCAACAAATTTTGGAAATGTCTCATTACTGCGTGTCTACAAGCATGCAGTTCTGATATTTACATTGCAAATGTTCCTGCCCTTTCAAATTCAACTCTTTACTAAAAATCCCATCCTTTACTCATTACAGACTGGCTTTAAGTCCAGGTCAGTGTCAAAGCTTTGGAATTCCCACAAAAGATTACCCAAAATATACTGCAGGGCAGATGGACTTTTAAGAATACATTTGGCTCTTGTACCTCAAATCTGGTCCAGGATAAGCGCATGTAATATTTCTGTAAAAATGTTCTTGAAGCAAGTGCATCTCACCAAAGAGGAGGTTTTGTGCTATATTCTTTTGTGGGGGCTGTTTGGGGATATTCCACACCCTCACTTGAAGGGTCCCGAACAAAGGATTCTTTTATGGGACTATCAAGCAGACGGGATTATTCAAATTGTTTGGAAGTATGCTAATGCTTTGAAATAGCACAAACAACCAGCCTGTATTTTGACCACAGCTGTCCACAAAGGGATCGATGCCAGGTTCGCTCGATTACACCCTTTTAATTCTTTTTCTCAGCATCTCAACATTTGCTTGTGTAATTATGTGTTTCGATGTTTTGTGGGTGCGAGTAATGAAAGTGGCTTGACTGCAAATGACGTTAAACTTTTGTGCATGACTGCTTATTTGTGCCAGAAGCTTAACATTTCTGTTAAGCCTATCCATGAGCAGTGTTAAAGTTCCACTGTTAAAACATTCATGACACATGATGCTTAAAACGCTGGGTTTGCCTTGTTGGCCTTTGTGATTAGAATAGGCTTTTCTTTATCTCCAGGCAAAGTTACTATCCTCATACCCATCATTCTACAGTACTTCCCTGTTTCCCCAGGACACTGTAGTGTTCACTGTAATAAACCATGGGAGTGACATATGATCAGCCCCATGTAACATCCTTCTTGTCAGCTGTATCTGTTCCTTTTAGCACTTTTGCTCCTTCCAAATCCGGCCCGTAGAACAACATGGTCACTTGTTATAATCACACACACACATTGTACCCAGCAGCTTTGTTCACAATGGCTCGTTTTTTTGTGTGTGTGTGTGTCTGTGTGTGTGTCACCTTTATACTGAAAAGAGCATTGTGTCCAAGACTGGAAAGCAGAGTTAATGCCGTGGCCCACTTTTCCTTTTCCAAGTCCATCCAGCACACAGACTGGACCTCCTCTCCTCCATCGGCGTTAGAGCTCCCTGCAACTTTCAGAGTTTTCTCGCCGTCCCTCTGGAGAACATGAGTCAGCAGAAAGCTCTCTCACTCCTGTATCCCAGAGTGCCAGCGCCAGGTCTGTCTTTCCTGTTTCTCTCATTTCTATGGTACCAGCCAGGCCCTGCATCAGACAGTGTTACAATAGGGTGAGACCTGGAGGATGAGGCAGGCAGCAGGAGATAACGGAGATGCTGTGTCTGAGAACCATGACTGTTGTGCTCCACTATGGTTGGTGGCAGGTTAGTGGTGGGTGAGTGAGCGGCATTTCTTTGGTGGTCCTTGAGTAGCAAGTGGATCTTTTTAGGAGGCTGAAAGCAAGATCTGGCTTGTTGCCATATACTTTTTTGTTCAGATGCTTCCTTTTATGTAATATATGTTAGGGCGGGTCATAAAATTGTTTATTGTGATCATGTGTGAGCAGACAGAGTTCTAACCATGTCACATTACAGGCTCACAAACTCATGTTTTCATTCATTTGCAGTCGCAGTATCATGCCAGTAATAATATTCTGGCCATCTTGTGGAGCATAAATATAGAAAATTGCATCATTAGTATAATTTTTAAAAAAAGTCAATGTTACAGTATTTGTTTGTTTATTAATGAGATCTATTTTTTTCACTTTTCTATTAAGTGCTTTTGCCATTTTGTAATTATTCATGGACATAAGCCAGCATCTTTTAACAAATGCTCCTAGAGACAAGCTTCAAAGCAGATTCTGCAGAATTTGCACAGGTTAGAATAATGGAAGAATAATGTATGTATATTTTATACATGCTTACAGGCGTTTTCCCTAAGCTGTGGCTTTTCGGTCTCTTCAGTAATTCATCACTTTAAGTGCTTTGTTGCTTTTGCATTTCCCCACATTGTGCTGTTGTGATTCCAAACAACATACTCAGCCACTGTCAACAGCTCTTACACGTCCAATCATCAGACAGCGCTAAACCAGCCCTTCGAGCTTAAGGATAACCAGCGAGCAGGATCGGCTCAGTATTCCTCTAATCCTCTCCCAGGCTGCCACCTCCTGCAGCCTGACGGCGAGGCTTGCCGGCACAGCACCATTGTCTAAACTCTCCACATCCCCTCGCTGCTTTCATTCCATTGAGCCAGGAGCTGTTATGGGGGGTAGAGGGGTCTAGTGGGTTTCCCTTCGCAGTTCGCATCAGGTCATATTTTGTCCTGGGTGCCCAGAGAGGCTAGTATCTCTGCAGCCATGTTCCATTACGGGCCTTATTGCTAAATTCTGTGTTTTTTGCTCAGATCGTATCTCCCTGTCATTGTTTCTTTAATTCACATTTTGTATTTGTTAAGTAACCCATTAAGTAACCCATATCCTATTAGCATAAACGTGCCTTTGCTCTGAAAGCACATGTGCATGTTATTTATTTATTACTCATGTATTTAGTCATTAAATATAACGATAGTGAAAATAGTAAAAACTACCACATCATTAGTCACAAATGTGCTTCATTAAAATGTAAATGCTGTTCAAGCCCGACCTACACTACATACGTGGAGATTTCTTTGTTACCCTCTGAGCATGTAATCCATGGAACTGGATGGGAACATCCCTATTTTCAGTCAGTGCTGACATGCTGCCAGCACTGGATGATGACCGTGATAGTTGCACTGCTTGTGCGCTGGGAGGTTTTGGCAGTGAAGTATGATTTAAAAAGAAGAGACCACTTGAGAGCAGATCACACCATGTATGAAAGTGGTTCAATTACAATTTGAACATTTTGAAGATGAGAATTTGAAATATTTGAACAAACTCTTGTTAGAAAATGAATGCAAGATGAATAAAACCTGACAGTTTAGTGCAGCAGATAGAAGGCTTATGTTTAATATATAGTTTTGATAAATCTGTAGATATGCTTTGTACTGAAAGAGGTTTAGGATTACAGATATAGGCTAACCTATATCAGCACAGCTCAGAGTTGCTTGATGTATACATTTGTTAAAGAAGAATTTACATTTAACAGAAACACACACTGCTGTTTCACATAGAAATCGAGGCTGCATACTGCTGTCTGCTGTCCTTCGTCTGAACCGGTACATTTTCATAGCACTCAGAAACCTCTTTAAGTGTTTAACGTAATTTCTTCTCTCCAGTCTCTTCAGAATTCCCTGGTGGGCTTCAGCTCTCGCTGACCCTTGTACTAAACCATGAAACCCCACTAAAGTATTTAAGAACTGTAGAAAGCAGTGAGTATTTCCTTAACAAATATTTGACCTTAGCTTGACCCAAGAAAGGCCATTTCTTTAAAGCTCTTTTAAGAACACATGTTACTGTCCCTCAGGAGCTGTTTGGCCCTCCTCATCCACGTTTTCTTTCTACCTCCCTCCCCCATCAATTCTTCCTTTTCCTCAACCGGAGGTCACACGTGAAGATCCTGTGATCCTTCTACTTTATTTATAGCCTCCAAACACCCTGCTACTTTCCTTCCGTATTTGATAACTTGGCTCAGAGGTTTGTTTGCATTTCACGGAAGTAAAAGTGCATTGATGCACCATGATAACACTGGCAGCTAAAAAAAAGCTAAATATCCAAAATATTGTCTGTATTGACGTTTTGTTTTATACCTTTTGGTGATTAATTTTGCATCAGACTACAATAATCGAATTGCACTAGTGGAATTTGAGACTGAATCCTAAATCATTTCTTAAAGAACCGTTATTGAGTTATCAGAGGTTTACACCAATAGTACTTTGTGTTTAAGGTCTCCTCCTCCTCCTCTGAAAGGCCAGGATTAGATTATTGGTTTCCCACTGAGCGCAATCACATGACCGATTCACTACCTCTAAATCATTGATGCCTCACGTTCTCTGTCAATTGGCACAGCTTCCAGACAAGCCCTCGACCTTGGATCTGTGACTTTAGGTTGTGAAAACAACAAGGTGGGAGAACACAAGCTGCTGTAATCCATTTATAGCGCATGGATCTCTGCTCCCTTTCTCTTTACCTCCCACCATTTTCTCCCTGCATGGGGTGCTTACACGTGAGTTCAGGGCCAGAGTATCGATTAAATTAGGCACCCAGACGATTTTCTGTGGTTTTACTTGCGTTTTGTTTGTCCAAATGTCATATAAAGGCCCTCAAGAACTGTAGTGCTGCCCGAGGCATTGCCTTTGAATGCCGAAAGCATCTGCCTGCTGTTTTGCTTTGCAGAGTAAGGACAGAAGCTACCCTATCTATCATCTGGCTGGTCCAGTGACTTTGTACAGTCTGGGTTTCTACCTTATTACGGAAGAGGAAAAATCTCTAAGGCCTGGAAATATGAAGACGTCTGCTGTTCTAATCCTTCCAAAGCTCCTCACAGAACTGCTTTAGAATGATTTCGCTTTCATTTCTCATCCTCAGCCGGGCTCAGAAGTTATGTAGTGTCGGGGGTGAGTCAGCGAGGACGCGTGGCCTCGGCTCCCAAAGACGAAAGATGTTTTATTAATGAGGCCAGTGCGCTGTGAGGGAGACATTAAAGGGAGTACGTTTTGCTTTGATTATCCACCAACATTTGTGCCCAACCCCAGCCCTCTCCCGCACACGCACCATCCTTCCACCCTCCTTCGTCTTTGGAAGGATACAATTGCAGTCAGCGATTGTCTAAGGAGAGCATAAACATTTTCATAGTCTATCACTCTATTACCATTACGGGTTTTTTAAAAAGCACGTCCAACTTAACTTCTGTCTGCCGCCTCCTAGCATATGGTTAAGTATGTATTATCAAAGGTTTAGTACCTTGTCAGTGCTTAGTGGTAAACCATTTAAAACGTTCAGTAGTATCAATTCTTTATTTAAAGGGCCCACATCATATGCATTTACAATCAATTTAATGTACAAACAAGTTT
>JBBJLR010000001.1:37705602-37717387 GCA_037577145.1 Brachypetersius gabonensis
TAAGTGCACAGACAAAGACTCATGAGTGACACCTACTGGACATACACAGAAACACGAGTCCAGGACCAATCCTTACATCATGTCTCTGACTTGAATTAGGGATGAGCAACAGCTGCAAATAGTGCCAGTAAAACACGTCCATAGACTAGATCTAGATAGTTTAAACTTCATTCCAGCTTTAAATTGTGGGTTGTAGTCTGCTCTGATATTTGGTTCTACAGCTACAAAGTAATGCTGTCTGTATTTTGGCAGCAGCTGGCCCCTCATGTACGTGTTTGGGACTCTGTGAGTTTAAACACGCTGCATGTTCTTGGCACTGGCTTCTTCGACAGGGCTCTTGTGTGCCTCTCCTTCTCCAAATCGGTAAGAAACTGCATCCAATTGCTTAATATGAGTCATGTGTGTATTTCACCGGTGCATTTGAACAACCTAAAAGCTTATTCCTCCTCGGAAATAAAATGGTGTGTGTAAGAGGTTAAAGAGACATCTGTTGTCATTCTCTTCTTCATGTTTACGCATTACACTGATAAAGATGTGTTTGTGCCTTTTTTTTTGACCACTTAGAATGGAGGCAGTTGGTTGTGTGTAGTGGACGACTCCAACGACCATGTGCTTTCAGTGTGGGACTGGCAGAGGGAAGAGAGGCTAGCAGAAGTCAAGGTTGTGCAGTGCACAAAATATAATATAATAAAGGATGGACTGTTGTTGTTAATGTCACATGTGAATTGCTGTTCTACTTTATCGCAGTGCTCCAACGACTCGGTCTTCGCTACTGATTTCCATCCGACTGATGCAAACATAATTGTAACGTGTGGAAAGTCTCACCTTTACTTCTGGTCACTAGAAAAAGGCTCACTTGTGAAGAAGCAGGGCTTGTTCGAGGTAAACTGATGGAATTAATTCTAATTTGACATGATAAATTTGAGTGGGCAGTTGTAGTACCTTTATACTTTTATAACTGCGTAATAATATGTTTTGCAAGCATATACACAGAAATCATGCTAAAATAATACTACTAATAAAGTTTTGTATATGAAATAAATAGAGACCAAAGGATTTTATTGATACTTAGTTTATGTAATGCATGCATATTTCTCTTTTGTGAACTAAGCCTGTTTCATTTCTGTTTTAAAAATAAAGCCATATTTATGTTTCTTGCAGAAACAAGAGAAGCCCAAGTTTGTCTTGTGTGTGACTTTTTCAGAAAACGGTGACGCCATTACTGGTGACTCCAGTGGAAATATACTTGTATGGGGCAAAGGTAAATAACTGTATAACTGCCGTGGGCTACAGGGCAATTAAATTATGCCTTGCGTTAAAGCCTCACTCTACATCAAACATCATTCATAATTGTCTAGTGTTTACAAAATATTCATCTGTAGTATTCACATTTTGAACAGTTCATATGCTTTTTATTTTACTTGCTTTACTTGCTCTAAATGTGTCATAGATGGCTGCAACTGCAAAATTATATGTAACTACCTCTGTGCCTTTTTCAAGTCCTTTGAAAGGCTTCGGTCAGTGTTGGGTTATACTCTGTTGGTTCTGTCCTCTGGTGTGGTGATGGTTTGTGACCTTACGGAGAGTGAGGGTAATGCCAGCTAATGTGCTACTCTGTTCTGTCCCCATCTTCAAGGTTCTAATCGCATTAGCCTGGCCATTCAGGCGGCTCATGAAAGCAGCGTGTTTGCGCTGTGCATGCTGAGAAACGGCACCCTGGTTTCAGGGGGGAAGGACCGAAAGCTCACTTCTTGGGATGGAAATTACCAGAAGATTCAAACGGTGGAGGTGAGGCACTGTTACAGTCACTGTACTGTTAGTGTGCATATAATATATAGACATTTAAATAAAGGGCGGTAGGATTTTCAGTGTTAACTTTTAGCAATAGAAAAAAGAAACTCATTATGGATAAAAAGCAAGTAATGTGATAGATATGAAGATGAGTTTTATCAGTTAAGATGCTATTTGCTATGCTGTAATAATATTAATTCAAGGATTTTTTTCTGCCAATGTTAATATATTTACTTCTATCTCAGGTTCCTGAAACGTATGGGCCTATTCGCACGGTTGCTGAGGGAAAAGGAGAGACTGTTCTTATTGGAACAACTAAAAACTATGTCCTGCAGGGCAGTCTGGATGGGGAATTTACTCCAATCACCCAGGTGAGAACGGCAGACAGGGGCGAAGATGTTCTTAGCAGTGGTACAGTCTTTCAGAAATTTAACACTCTATTGAGCTTAAATAGATGGTCCTATTATTTGTGGTTACTTTTAACAGGTGAGTAACAGTTGTATTGTAATTTCTGAACCCAACTCTTATTCATGTTTTTACTCACTCTTAAAACAACATTTACTTTTATGCTATTTAGCAGAGGCTTTTATCCAAAGCGATTTCCATTCCCTAACTACAGGGGACAGTCTCCCTAGAGCAACTTGGGTTTAAGGAGAAAAAACACACACAAGAAACTGAGATAAACCAGCTTAGAACTGTCACACAATGGCAGTCTCTCGCAATAGAGAGTGAGAGGGAGAGCTAGTGATCCAACTGATTAAATCTAAGTTAAATCTAAGAACTGATAGGGGGTTCTGAATGTGGTTATGATCGTCTTATTACTGTTTATTAATTTTTTAGGGCCATACAGATGAGTTATGGGGCTTGGCCATACATCCACTGAAGCACCAGTTCCTCACCTGTGGCCACGACAAACTAGTCTGTCTGTGGGACTCTGGCAGACATCAGGCCGTCTGGACCAAGTCAATGGAGGTGAGCTGTGCTCACTAGGAGAATATCTTTCTCTGTGAAGACATGCCAGCAGTCTTCTGAATTCCTAACTCATTTTCTGAATGCTTTGTCTCTATAAGCCTCTAATAGGCTGCTGGTGTTAATATGCCTGAGTTGGGTCTGGATTGGTGGAGTGTGTCCGATTGAGATGTGAGTGTGTGTTTTTGTGTTTCCTCTATGGAAAGGATGCGGCTCAGTCAGCTGGGTTCCATCCCTCTGGGGCAACGGTTGCCATAGGAACGCAGACAGGCAGGTGAGAGGATCTTGCCCTCCTCTTCAAAGTGGTCCCTGACACATCATTAAGATTCTGGCAAAACTCTAATAGTTTGATAAATGAAAGACCCCAAACACCTAATTATTATGCAAATGTAAAACATGAACACAGAGCTCATGCAGAATCATTGTTCGGCTATCTTTGACATTTTTATTATTCATGAAGTCATCATCATCATATCAAAAACCGGTTACAACAAAAGAGCCTTTAATGATGTTCCAAGCTGTTCATCCTGCACTGCCTCATTCAGTTCATTCTCCTATTATAAATGCACAGGTGGCTTGTTTTGGATACTGAAACTAAGGATCTAGTCACGGTGCATACAGATGGGAACGAACAACTCTCAGTTATGCGTTTTGCTCCAGGTTAGTGCTCTTCTGACAGCCACTTTGATCATTCCCTGTTTTATTTCAAAGGGAGCATACGGAGACACACACAGAATCACCACAAATGAGGCTTTACACTATTAAGCTTGGTCGAATGTTTTCCTTCCAGATGGCAACTTCCTTGCAATTGGGTCACATGACAATTACATCTAC
Source organism: Brachypetersius gabonensis (assembly GCA_037577145.1). NCBI lineage: Eukaryota > Metazoa > Chordata > Actinopteri > Characiformes > Alestidae > Brachypetersius > Brachypetersius gabonensis. Next base: position 37,709,197 of record JBBJLR010000001.1, read on the forward strand.
ATCTATGCTGTGGCTGAAAATGGCAAAAAATACAGCAGAGTGGGAAAGTGCTCGGTAAGATTTTTTAGGCAAAACGACACGTAAAAGGATGTTTACAGTGTTTATTCATTAACATGATTTGAATAGCAGACTCAATAAATTAAAGAATAGTAGGAGACCATTAGTGTTCTAATTTTCTGTTGTTGTCTCTTGTAGGGCCACTCCAGTTTCATCACTCATCTAGACTGGTCTGTAGACTCTCAGTACCTTGTGTCCAACTCCGGAGACTATGAGATCCTTTACTGTGAGTATGTCCAGAGTAAAGAGTGACAAGATGGATTGAGTTTTAGCATGTAAAATAGTTTTTTTTAAATCAAACCCTGTCGAAGTATGGACTCCACAAGACCTATAAAGGTGTGCGCTGGCATTTGGCACCAAGACTTTAGCAGCAGATCCTTGGTACTTTTTGTCTTGGTCCTCAAACCTTTTCTGAACATTGTTTGCTGGTGCATAATAATATTGAAAGAGACCACTGCCTTGAGGGAACACTGTTGCAATGAAGGGGTGAACTGCAACAGACATTACATATATATCAAAATAACATCCACATGAATTTCAGTACCAAGGCTGTCCAACAGAACATTTCTCAGAGCATCACACTGCCTCCGTCAGCTTGCCTTCTTCCCATAGTGCATCCTGGTGCCATCTCTTCTTTAGGTAAACAACACACATGTACATGTCTGTCCATATGATTCCTCAGACCACCTTCGTTAATTGCTCTATGCTCCAGCTGTGAGGCTCATGTGCCTTTGAGCGGTGAAAGGCACTTTCAGCATAGGCACTCTGACTGTCTGTGTATCCCAAAACACAGCAAGAGAAAACCGAACTAGAGAGAAAACAGAACTACAAGTATAAGTGCACCTTTAATTTAGGGACTACCTATAATTTAAAGAATATTGTATCATTGTGATTGTCTGCAGTTGTCTGCAAAATGGTCTTTTGCATGCCTGTTAACAAATGCTTATGACAATTTAATGTTAAAAACTATTGTTGGATGACTTGTTGTTACAAACTCTTCCTAAAGTCTTGCTGTTGACTTTTCCAGGGATCCCCTCTGTGTGTAAGCAAGTAGTGAGTGTGGAGACCACTCGAGATATCCCATGGGCCTCTTTTACCTGCACTCTAAGCTTTCATGTGTTTGGTAAGGTTCCTCCTATTTTCCATTTGTGATGATACAACTGGCTAAATGTCCATGATGGGAGTTTCAATGTAATTTCTGAATGCCTGGCTGAGGTCTGGTTTAGGTTTTGACGTGTGTGTGTGTGTGTCAGGGTTATGGCCAGATGGCTCAGATGGGACGGACATCAACGCTGTGTGCAGATCTAGTGAGAAGAGGCTGCTTGCCACCGGAGATGATTTTGGAAAAGTTCACCTCTTCTCCTTCCCCTGCTCTCAGTCCAGAGTATGCAAGCCAAACTTGTTGCTTCAAACTATTAACTTTTAATAGATTCTGTCAGTGCAAAACTGCAGCTCTCAAGTGACTGCCTGCATATTTTGGTGTTTTTTTCTGCTTCAACACATCTGGTCTTACTAATCAGCTTATCGATGCACTGCAAACAGTTTGTTCTTTTGGAGCTACTTGTGAGATTGGATCAGCTTTACAGAATGCAGAAATCACATTTAATGTAATGAGAGGTTGTAATACCTGCATTACTTTTTGTTCTGTAAAGCTTGTTCAATCTCACAACAGCAGCTGCAACAGTAAGCATTTGTGGGTGGATCATAAATAGGTCAGTGAACAAGGTGTAGTAGGCCAGGGAAAAATACTAACATGTGCCAGATAGAGGTACTCTGGGGCCAGAACTGGGGACCATCGGGGTGGAACAAATGAACCTCCACTCATTCCTTTCATTCTCCCTTCCTTCTCTCCACTCTTTCTTCTCAGGCTCCAAGTCATGTTTACGGTGGACACAGCAGTCATGTAACCAACGTCAGCTTCCTTTTCGACGACGGCCACCTGGTGTCCACTGGGGGAAAGGACATGAGTGTTATGCAGTGGAGGGTGGTGTAAACACAGCTGACACCAAGACCACGTGTATGTGTCTGGAAGTGAATAAGTGAAGTGGGACTATTCCAGTTTCTCTTTCATTGGGATCAAGAATGGAGAGCAGTCTAAATGCATACTGTAATGTGATGAGGTCAGGCAGATCGTTTTAACTTCAATGGCTTTTCTTTGCTATTAGCACAACTCAGGACCCCAGCATTTGAAATAAAGAGCCAACTGTCTCCCAACCTGCCAAAACCTTGAGGAGTAAACGGTGCGACGCAAAACTCAACTTGCCCCTTTACCCTGGAGTAACAAATAAGGGGATCTGTGCTCTACAAGAGACAAAGTATGATGTGATGCCAAAGCAAAACTGACTTGTCACAAGGAAGCCTAAAGGTGTAATAGTTGGCAATGGTTTACGACTCCACCGCCTGGCCTCAGTAGGTATTGCAGCTGCTCCTGTGTGAATTTCCGTGTGAATTCATGAGCTCCTCAAAGCCTTTTGAAGAAATGTCACTTAATCAAGGTATTGGATATCAATTTACAGTCTTCTTTTTGAAGAGCAAAAGCATCAGCAGTTTTACTTTTAAAGGGTGAAACAGCATGATTTCACCAAATATAGCAATTTCACTGTGCGAACAAAATGATCTCCACGTGCACTACTACGATCAGCTCTCATGACCATGACGATGGGTGTTTTTAAGTGATTTTATGAGAGCACCACAGCCAGCACTTCCTCACTGAGGTACTATAATCCTTGATCAGGGCCTGTATCTCTTCTCTGAGAAGGAGCTTGGTGCAGTTTCATAATTAACTGCGATTTTATGCAACTGTTCAGCACTATGTAATTCATATCTAAACATCTTCCATAAAAAAAATAAAACTCAAATGGACATAAATTGATATCCAGACTAAACCATGTTAACATGTAACTTTTGGTGCCAGTTTACAATGAGACCATCCTTACAAAGATTCATGAATGGTTGAAAATCTCATTAATGGTCATTTATTAAGTCATCGTTTTGCTTCATCTTCGCCATTAGTCAGCACTGTAGGGCTCAGCAGATATTCATATTTATTAGTATGGTTGTGTTATAACTGCTACTTAATAATATAAAGGTGTTTGGTACCTAATTAATAAATATTAATACATGAATCATTCATAAATCCCTAATAAGGCTAGCCTTGTTATAAAGTGGTACCACTGCTCTTATAAAGGATTATTATTGTTTTAAAACTGGTTTATTATTGGTTATTAATAACACATGTAAAAAGGTTAAGCGGTGATGATACTGACCAGTGCTGACAGTGTAGAGGACATAAGCGTCCCGGTCCTGGAGACTCCACACTGTATACACTGCATTTTAGTATTTTCCATGAAGCCCAACACACTGCTAACTAAAGCCCTTAATGAGTTTGACTGGAGAGAAAACACTACAATGTGCAGAGCAGATTTGTCAAATAATTAATATAAGTGATTATAAAATTAATAAACTCATTTTAAACCATTTATAAACTCTTTATGAAGGTAGCCTTATTGTAAAGTGGTACCTATTTTTTTCTATCAGTGCCAGGAAGTCTAATAATGTAATTATTTTTAATTCCTCTTGTGTCCAACTGTCTCTCTATAGCCTAATAACAACCATATTCATGCTTGAGTCTTTTTGCACTGAAAAAGAAGGCGTGTAAAACTCTTCAGGGTTTTTTTAATGACTGTAGTTGATATATTAAAACTGTAAGCATGAACAAGCTTGCTTGTATTTTTTCATCAAAGACGTTGCATGTTTCAGTGTCAAAATGCTGACTTTGATTTGGAAAATGGTCGGTCGGAACTCCGAAGCAACGTTCAGTTTTGGCTGGGTGAAATAGCAATAAAAAACGTGGAAAGAAAACTCCGGGAATCATTTCACAGTGTTCACGCTGTGTGCTGTGCTGTGTTTTTTTTTTCCATGTGTGACTACAAGGGCCACTTTACTTTATTGGTCTCTACCCATTTGCAGGATATACAATGAAATAACACATAAAACCTGTCAATGCTTTGCTTTATATTGTCTGTTCACTGTGAGTGAAATTTTTCAATTAACTTGTAATAGAACTTTTTTATCAAACGCACTAATGTGACTGCACTGTGTGTCCAAAAGTTTGTAGACACCTACTCATCTGATGTTTATTCCAAAATACTGCAGTGCGGTGGCTGGTGGCCTGGTGGTTAAGGAGCTGCCCTGGCTAACAGAATGTTGTGGGTTTGAATCCCAGGATTGCCGGTGGCACCACTGAGGCGCCCTTGAGTAAGGTGCCGTTCCCACACACTGCTCTGAGGGTGCTGCCTCGCTGACTGTCTGCTGCTTCACTATTGAATTGGTTAAATGCAGAGAAATAATTCCACACTGTTTGCACTGTGTGTTGTGGGGTGTTCATGTGTGACTACAAGAGCCACTTCACTATAATAGTCTCTGCTTTTCTGGAATGCCTTTACTCCAGAGGCTGGATTAGGTGGAGAAGATCTGATTGCATTTAGCCACAAAAGCATCATAAATGTCAACTCATTCCTGAGGTATTGCGTTGAGCTCTATCACTCCAGAGAAGTCAGTTCCACTACTCTACAACTGGGGCATCATACCCCTGTAGCTGAAGCTTGGTATTGGTTCTTTAGGCTTCAGAGCATCATATTCCATGTGCAGTGCTTCTCTATGGAGAAAACTGAACAGTAGGTGCTGAAATCACTCATAAAATGGGAGTCTACATAGTTTTGAACATATAAGAGCGGTTTCCCAGATTAAGCCTAGCCTTGGACTACCCTTTCCTTTCCAATGGAAAATCTCTATTCACAGCACTACGTAATCCAGGACTAGGCTTAATCCCTGTCTGGGAAACCGACTGCATAGTGTATATGCAGTGAATGGGAGTTATTCCTTTAAAATAACGTTCTTAGAGGCTTGAGTCAAACAGGTATCTGTGTATTTCTCATCCCTGGAGAACTAATTACATGAATGTTATGTTCATGTATAGCTACATACAGCTCTGGAAAAAAAATAAGAGACCACTGCAGTTTATTATTAAATCAGCATCTCTATGAGTAAGACAACCATCCCATGTCAGTTAAATTCCTACTCAAACACCCCATTCTGCTTTATGAGGTACTGATTAGTGATCACCTGAATTAAATCTTATTTAATGAGGAAAAGTATAAAAACTGCTGTAATCAACACTCTCCTCTTACAATGTGACCAGCTGGATGGCAAAACACTACTATATTTGTTTGTTTTCTTTAATTATATAGATTAAAGATATATAATCTGCATCGTTTCTCTTATTTTGATGTTTTGTCATTTACTTTAAAATTATGCTTTAAAGCACAATTTTTATTTGGAAATGAGGAGAAACACTGTCAGCAGTTCTTGAAAAAACTAAGGCAAAGCTTTTCAGTTCAATACTTGCAGCTATAAAAGATAAAAAACTGAGAAACGGAACATTTTTTGCAGTGGTCTCTTACTTTTTTCCAGAGCTGTGCTTTTCTACTTCTCCAGAACAAGCACCCAACCATCATTACTTCTTCACTTATAAAGTGACATAAAGACTCCTATGTTTACGTTTACATTTACATTTAGCAGACGCCCTTATCCAGAGCGATGTACATCAGTGCTTAAAGTAGTCCACAACTGTTCTTAAACCTGTAAAGCTCTACTTAACTCAACAACAGCTATTTAACCAAGTTACTGCTGGAGTTACACACCATAACAAACCCATAACAAACAGTTAAGAGGGTGAGTGTCTGAGGGATTTGTAAATATAGAGGAAAAGATGTATAAGAGATGCATGGGAGGACTGGTTAGTCACCAAGATGCTCCTTAAAGAGGCGGGTCTTCAGAATGTCACTCCTAGAGTGACAAATAAAACATCCACATTGTCTACTTTTGAGCTCTTGTCTATATCCACTTCACCAAGATGTCTGATCATTTATAATATATAGGGTGGAGGGGCTCAGTGGGTAGGATACTTGCCTCCAGATCAAGAGGTCATGGGTTCGAATCCTACCTTCAGCACCACCACTGGGTCCCTGAGCAAGACCCTTAACCCTAAGTTGCTCCAGGGAGACTGCCCCCTGTAGTTAGAGAAGTCAAAGTGAACTTTATTGTCATTTCACCATATACAAGTATACAGGGAAACGAAATGGCGAGAATGGAAGTCGCTTTGGATAAAAGCGTCTGATAAATGCCGTAAATGTAAATGTATACGTGATCTAGCTGAGTAGTGCAAATATCTTCTTTTTTTTCTAAATAAAAAAAAAACTTGTAGAGCTGTGTCCATTAGGTTTTTAAGTACAACAGCAAGCATCAGAACAAACAGCAGGAAGCATTACCCCGAAAATCTTAATGCTTCTGCATACATTTTGGTAACGCCATGCGTCCAACTTTGTGGGGAAGACCCTTTTCTCTTCCAGCCTGACTGTGGCCTAGTGCACAAAGTAAGCTCCATAAAAATGTTTGGGTGGGTTCAGTGTGGAAGAACAGAGTCCTGACCTCAACCCCATCCAACACTTTTGAGATGAACTGGACCCAAGACTGTGAGCCAAGCCTCCTCATGCCTGACCTCATAGAGCAGCTGGTGGCCTGGTGGTTAGGGAGTTGCCTCTGCAATCAGAGGGGTTGGGGTTTGAATCCCAGAACTGCCAGTAGCACCACTGAGGTACTTTTAAGTAAGGTGCAGTTCCAACACACTGTCTGAGGGTGCTGGCTGTATACTGTTTATCTTGAATTAGTTAAGTACAGAGGAATAATTTCACATTGTTCACACTGTGTTTTGTTCTGACTATGAGGGGCCACTTTTCAAAATGTTTTATAGAATGAATGGACACAAATTCCCACAGAAACACTCGCAAAATCTTGTGGAAAGCCTTCAAAGAAGAATGGAAGCTGTTATAGCCACAAAAGGGGGACCAACACCATATTACCGTATACGTATTCGAATGCAATGTCATTTCAGTCCGTGTTGGTGTGATGGTTAGGCGTCCCAATACTTGTGTTCACACAGTGTAAGATCGGTGTAGCTTGTGGGAGCTGCAGTAGATGTTTTCGTCCACCAGGGGCCAGGCTTCTGCGGCTGGTCTCTGGATGAACGCTCCCTTCACGCTGCTCACATCACGAGGGGTGGAAAAAAGAATATGGCATCTCCCGAACGCGTTCGCCTCTCATAAAGCAGCCACAACGATGGAAGATGGAAATGCTCTCAGTCACATATGAGCAGAAAAGGCCACTCGTGAAGGTCCCTGATCCTGCAGAGCCTCTGAGGAAGCGTCCGACCGGTCTCGCATCGCTTCATGTCTATTTTTTTCAATCCGAACCCTTCTTTCTCAAATCCTCACTTTTTTATGGCTCTCCGCGTCTAAAATCAGCCCGAACCGAGGAGTGACTGGACCCCTGATTCTCCAGAGACACTCGGCACAGCCTCAGAGTTCTCAATTCATTCATTCGTGCTGGAGAAAAACGAGAAAATGAGGTACGTGACATCACAAAACGTGAGAGACAGAAAAGACAGTGGCAGCTGCTGCAGCCTCGTGGTGTGTCTCTAATTGCAGAAGACATCGCTGTTTATTGTGCATTACTATTATTATTGTTATCTGTTATCATTATTATTAGGGTGGGCCTGTGAAATCAGACAGTCTGCCCGTCACCTGCTTTGGGCTGTGCTGTGTTGGGCTGTGCTGTGTTGGGCTGTGCTGAGGGGTGTGAACAGGGCTCCCTGCACAAAGCTCCGTCGCGTTTAATTGTATTTAATCTCAGCTGCGTGTCTGGTCTCATCCGTTTGTATTCATTTGAGGGATGGAGGGAGACGGACAGGTCGTGCAGAAGCAGCTGAAGAGGAACTGTGTGTGAGATGTTGTGAGTGAATGGTAGGATTGGAGCTGACACAATACTGACCTGGTGCTGGAGATGTGGAGCAGATGCTCAGAGGGCCTGGCGCAGGCCTGGTGCTCACATTGACCAATCAGATGGGTTTCCTGCCACAGTGTCTGGACACCTGCCTCTAGCTAGAAAGGGACCAGTTCAGCAGTTTTGATGCGTTTAAAAAAGATGGGAAATCTCTTTATAATTAGGGATGTGAATCACAGAGCCATGACAGACATATATATTCTATATAAACACCTATATATAAATATAAATACGC
>JBBJLR010000001.1:37763000-37789803 GCA_037577145.1 Brachypetersius gabonensis
TATATATTTATTCCACTCCATCAGTCTGGACCAGAGGCCAGTAATTTTTATGCCACGTTGTTTGTATCTTTTCAGCTCACAGAAACAATCAAGAATCTAAATTTCACTCTGGATAATACAACATACATGACTTTGAATGAGAATGGAGAAGTGGACATAGGGTATGACATTTTACAATGGGCAATTGAATCAAAAAATTCTACAACCATTGGGACATATATGCAAGATGTCCTCCAGCTTCGTGGAGTCAATGAAGCTAAAAACACTAGCAATGGCTTTGAGGTACCATTAAGCAATGTACTCTCCCCACACACTGCTTCCCGGGTGCTGTGTTCCCGGCTGCCCGCCGCTTCACTTGGTGAATGGTTTAAATGCAGAGAACAGTTTTGTGCTGTTCACACCGTGTGCTGTGGTGTGACACATAGTAACTTTACACTTACACTTCTACACTTCTACTGACTTACTTTCTCGCTCTGTGCTTTACACCATCATTGGCGGTTGTTTTGATGAATACACCGAGGACAAATTCCTCTTGAAAACACATGTCCTTCTGTGTTGTTTTATTAGGTGACCCAGTTCAACTGCTCTAAATCTTGTGGGGCAAATCATGAACTTTATGTATTCAATCTAAGTGACACATGCTGCAAGGGTTGTAGACAATGTGAAGACAATTTTTTCTCCGAAGATGGTGAGTCAATGATCTTTTATTACTACTAAAGTAGTTATAATTATAACAAGTTGGAGCTTTAACCTGCGCCTCACACACAACCGAAATGATGCGAATGTCTGCAGTTGCTTGTTATGTAAACTGAATTTGTCTGAAATGAATAACATTTCTAAAATTCACAGGTAAACAATGTAAACCCTGCAAAGATTCAAGTAATCAGAGATGCAATAAAGATGAAATCTTCCTGCAATGGACAAACGGTTTCGTCGTCACCCTGATTGTATTCACCACCATAGGCTTTGTTGTCACATTAACTGTCACTGCCTTGTTTGTTGTGTATCATCGTACGCCTATTGTGAGGGCTGCTGGTGGCTACCTGTGCTTTCCTACACTCCTCTCTCTTCTTGGTTGTTTCATTAGTGTTTTCCTCTTCATAGGGAGGCCCACAGATATCAAATGCAGAGCAGGACTGCCCCTGTTCAGCATATCCTTCACTGTGTGTGTCTCCTGCATCCTAGCAAACCTACTGCAGATCTTTGTGTGTTTCACCTTTAAGCTCAAGCTTGTTTTCTGGCTGAAGCGTATCAACAAGCCCGCTGTGGTGGTGGTGGTCTGTGCTGGTGTGCAGCTGCTCATGTGCGTGCTCTGGTTAGTGTTGTGGCCGCCTTATGAAAAGCGTACTGACAAAGAAGGCAATTTCCTGATCGTGTGCAATGAAGGATCTATTGTAATGTTTGTGGCCACACAGGTGTACACTGCACTCCTTTGCATCGCCTGTTTCCTCTTTGCATACAAAGGGAAGAGACTGCCAGACCTGTACAAGAACGCCAGCTTTATAACGATTAGCATGGTGATCTACCTGGTGGTGTGGATCCTTTTTATTCCCATCTACACACAAGAACATGGAAGGTTTGAGGGGGCCATCGAAGCCGCTGCCATTCTGGTCTCTGCTTACAGCATCCTGGGATGTCACTTCACTCCAAAATGTTACATTCTGCTCTGGAAGAAAGAGCTGAACGACGAAAACAAAATCGCAGAGTACATCCGGCAGCATTATGAGAAAAAGGGAATAAGGGTTATATCATGAAAAAGCTTCACGTTTATGCAAAACCAGGACAATAACATACTAAATGAATGCTTCGACTCAAATTGAAGGGTGCACTAAGCACTAAGGAGCACTAAGGAGGCCACAGAAAAATATTGTTTGTATATATTTACACAAATCTCATATTTTGTAATATTTTGTAGTGTATATACAGCTCTGGGAAAAAAAAACCCCGCAAAAAGGCAAAAATGGTTCAGTTGCTCAGATTTTATTTTTTACTGCTTCAAGTATTGAACTGAACAGCTCTGCTGATACAGAAATGATGCAGTGTTTACAGAACCTGAAGAATTCAAAGAAAACAAATCTCTTGTTCACTCTTAAACAAAATGGCAATAATTACCTTTGACATACTTTTTATAAATACATTTCCTCATTAAATAAGATTTGATTCAGGCGGTCACTAATCAGTACCTCATAAAGCAGAATGTAGGAATTAAACAGACACTGGCATGGAATGGTAGTCGTAATCATAGATGCTGATTTAAAAATGAATTGCAGTGGTCTCTTATTATTTTCTAGAGCTGTTATACTGTGTAGCTTGTATGCTATTAGTTATGCCGATTCTATTTTCTTCTTTGTTTCTGTCCATATACTCTTTGTTCATTTCCAATTATGTGGGACTAAAATGGTCTTATGTCTGTAGTATGAGAAGGTGTGGGTCAAGCAGGCTAAGTGGCATTTTGCAGCCACAAAGAGGGGCTTAAGACTAAAGTTGGTGATTACTTAGAGCAGTGGTTCTGAGGGGGGCGCGAGAGATCACTGGGGGTTGTGTGGGGGGTGTGGTGGGTGATGTTACCGAAATTATATTCATAAAAACATTAAATTCATACAATCCCAATGTCTGAGAAACGTAAAAGGGTGTGTGTGTGTGTGTATAAGAGTGTAAAAACCTACAACCTGTTTATTTTTTGCAAATAAAAGTGTGTAATTAATCACTTTATTATTTTTGTGCATCTATGGGGGTAGGAGTTGGGGTTTGGGGTGGGGGGCGGCTTGTCTTGGACACAGGCAAGGGGGGCTTCGAGGAAAAAAGGTTGGGAGCCACTGACTTAGAGAACCGTTTTTAACTGAGATAAAGGTGAAAAACGTACATGAAGCCTGCGGGATATTTGCTTCCTTGTGTGCTGGAAATGCACCTTTCCTTTAAAGAAGTCTTCCTCTTGTCCCAAATGTAAAGATGAGCCAAGACACAATTGGTGCTTGAAGGGTACAAGGTAGATATCAAGCAATTGACTGAGAAAAGCGTGTGGTGATGTAGGCGGGTGGTTTGCACTGTGCTGTTTTGTGGGACATAGGTGTTCATTAACTAAAGCTGCACACTTGGAACACCAAACATGTCTTATTGGGTTAAGGGCAATAAGACATGTTGTCTCAATGTGGGTTTTTTTTATGCTTTAAATCTATTTACAGTATGTTTTGTTAATGTCCAGACAGGCTTAATGTAACTGACTTCTTGTCTTTCAGTGCCTGTAAACTGTGTGACTGTGCTTCCTGTGATATTTGTTGCTTAATTAAATCCATTGTGACTAATAAAAGATACTGTGCTTTTATGTGTAGGTCTACTTTGTCCTGCAAATGTGTGATATGTTTCAGCTTAAGAGGCAGAGACATTGTGATACCTAATCATTTACTAATCATAAGCTCAGGTTTCCTAAACAATGGTGCCCGCAGATCACTGTCTGTCAATCTTTCTTTGTGTCTGTTAGGCAGGAAATTTGAACATTTTGGTTGGATTCCCCATTTCAAAATTAAACAGAGTGGTTTGACGTGAAATTACTTATCACGGAGAAACCGACCAACAGTGGCAGTGATAGGTGTTTTTTTTTTCCCCCCAAAGTGACCCTTTTTCAATGTTTACGTTTACGGGATGAACTGGAACGGAGATTGCGAGCAAGACCTTCTCATCCAGCATCAGTACCTGGCCTCATAAATGCTCTACAGAATTAATGGGTACAAATTCCCACAGAAACACCAAAATCTTGTGGAAAAACTTCCAAAAACAGTGGAAGCTGTTATAGCTGCAAAGGGGGGGACCAACTCCATATTATAGTCTGTGTATTTCAAGTTTTCAAGTAGTCAAGTAGGTTTTTATTGTCATTTCTACCATGTACACACAGTACACAGTAAAAAACGAAACCGCGTTCCTCCAGGACCATGGTGCAACACAAAAGCAGAAAAGAACAGCACATAATAGTTTGTAGCAGCAACATGACCGAGAATGTTGTGGGGACGTGTATTATAAAAATAGTCTTTTAACTGGTTCAAGTTGTCCAAGGGGGTAGGGTGAGGGAGGGGAGTGGTGTGTGTGTGTATGTGTGTGTGTGTGTGTTTTATGCTTCAGTCCGGTTTAGGAGTCTGATGGCCTGAGGGAAGAAACCGTTCCCCATTCTGGTGGTGGAGGCCTGTAATTTGAATGCAATGTCACTTAAAGTCCCTGTTGGCGTAATGACAATGTCCCAATACTTTGGTGCAGAAAGTGTATTGAACATGTCAGACGCCTGTTTCTATCACCACCACTGTAAGAGGTTTAAGTTGGCTTCCACCTTTAAACGCATCTGCAGTAGCAATATTTGACCGCTAGGGGTCGATATTTACTGATGGTGAAAGCAAGCCTGACACTTTAGCCCTAATGCCCAAGGACCATTATATTGTAGGAGCATTTCATGCAGGCCAAACTTTTAATTATCAAACAGTACTCTGAATCACCAGCGAACAAAACATGCTTTACGTTGTTTTATTGTATTAAGATAATCTGAACTTAACATGAGAGGACTGAAGGAGAACTCATCGTCTTACTGCTTACTTGCTGGAATCCTAATCTTGTCACCATTGTTTACATTTCAAGGTTCAAGGCTCGAGGTTCACTTGTCATCAACAACTGTGTTCTGTGTACCATAAATCCATAGTGAGATGAATATATATAAACATTTGGCCTGCCAGGCTGCATCAGGCAGCAGAGTATTGCATCTAACAGTGTGAATATACAGCAGTTCAACTGTGTTGCACGTAAGAAAAACAGACATTTCAGCTACTGGAACTTAAAGAGACTGCAAAATATAAACTGCCGTTTGGAGTTCCTAATACACTGTATGGAAAAAAGTATTGGGACGACCATTACACCAACAGGTACTTTAATGACATTGCATTCAGATACCTAAACTTTAATATGGAGTTGGTCTCCCCTTTGAAACTATAACAGCTTCCACTCTTTCTGTGGGAGTTTATGCCCATTCATTTTGTAGAGCATTTATGAGGTCGAACACTGATATTGGATGAGAAGGCCTGGCTCCCCCTCTCCGTTCCAGTTCATCCTAAAGGTGTTGGATGGGGTTGAGGTTGGGGCTCTGTGCAGGCCGGTCAAGTTCTTTCACACAGAACCTATCCAACCATGGCCTTATTGAAATTGTTCTGTGCACTGGGACACAGTCATGATGGAATAGAAAAGGTTCTTCCCCAACCTATGTCCACAAAGTTGAAAAAATTGGTTTGCTGAAGCATTAAGATTGTTCTTCAGTGGAAGTGAGGGACCAAACCAATCACTGAAAAACAGGTTTGTCCCAATATTTTTGTCCATATAATCAGAATCAGAAAAGTATTGTATAATTGTATCATATCGTATAATCAAAGAATCATGTATAATATTGCACACGGACAGTCATTTAGCAGCATCAGTGTATTGCTATGAGGTAAAGCAATGATTTCTCTTATTACCAAATTCTTACCTTGATATAGGTAGTGTAACATCCACACTATACTGTTTACATACACTACTATTACAGCGATCTATTTATTGTTTGTACTGTGGTCCATGGAGAAACATTGTCTCATTACACTATGTATGTGTTCACAGCCGCTGATGACAGTAAAGTAACCTTGAACCTTGAATGTATCATCTCAACATGACCAGAGCAAAGAGCAAAACACACTCAGTATTGACACCCTTCTATCAGCACTGTGCGCATGACTTTCACCCAGATGTCCGGGTTTCGATTCTCACCCCAAGACGGACATGCGTTTGAATCTCAGGACTACTAGTGGCCCCACTGAGGTTCCCTTAAGTAAGTTACTGTCTTCACAAAATGCTTACGCAGGTGGGTTAAATCCAATTCAAGAATTTTACTTTGTTCACATGTGACTATAAGTGCTACTTTACTTTAAACTCACAGCAATAAGGTACAGCGCCACTTATCGACGCTAGATGGCGACTCTTGAATATTACCCCCCCGCCTTCCAACCCCCAACAAAATGCAAATTGGAGCCAACGTTTAACAGAAACTGCACATTCCTGTTGGACGCATAAAGAATTAGGTGACAGACAAACAGTTGCCCTGTGACATTCTCCAGCCGAGGAACAAAGCGTCTCTCCTGTTATTCATCAGGAATGTCTTGACCCTGAAGCCCTTATTGCCCCTGGTGTTTGACCTGTTTGGGCGGAAAACAGCTATTTGTCAATAAAAAAAAAGAGACGCAATACAGTGTCAGGCAGGAGCAGTTCCCTCTTTTGCTCAGTGAGGGCGCTGCTGGCGCTGAGGCGCAACAGGCGGATGGAGTCAGATATTAACACTATCTAAAGAGTAAAAAAGAAAACCACACACACGGGGGGAGTTTCCAAAGTCATCACGGCACGTCCAACTTTTCCCCAATCTTTCTCCCAGAGAGCAGTGAAAATGAACCACAGGGAGAGTGGCGCTCCCTTCCTCCTCTGTCTGGCGCTCTGCTTTGCGGGCGTTTGGGAGATTGCGGCTCTGGATGCGCGCCGCGCGCAAAAACAGCCTCCCCGGAACGGGACCTCAGTCCACATCCCACCCTACATGATGACCTTGTACAGGACCCTATCCGAGCTGGACCGACGAGGGAACAACGGCAGCCTGTCCCGCTCCAGGAGGCACACCAACACAGTGACCAGCTTCACAGACCAGGGGGAAGGTGGGTGTCCCAGATCACACACTGGACTGGACCTGGTGTCGTGTTTGCGGATGCTTTTGACTCTGAGACTTCATTATTTAAAGAGTAGTTAATAACCACAGGCTTCAACATCTCCATGAACTCTTACAGGGGTGAATTCACTGGTAAAGTATTTATTTAGCGCATGAAGTGCTGAATGAACATCTGTAGAGCTGAACATCTGTCAAATAGACAGAAATATGAATAAACACAGCACTGCATTCAAGTGCTCATTTTACCTTTGCGTGTCAACTGACAGTGTAAACCCAGATGGACGCTGGAAAAGTCAATGAAGTGCTGGGAATGTGCAGATGTGCCAGTTGTGCGGAAAGGGCACGCGTCCCAATAATTATCTGTTCAGCTCTGTGGAATCAGGTGGAGCAAATGATTTGGAGTAGATAGACAATAGAGTAGATAGATAATATATGTTATGTCCCCCTGCCTTCCTGCATCCCTGTAATTATAATCTATTCTCAGTCTGTGTTGATAGATAATCGAATATAGAGTAGATAAAGAATCGATGTTACGTCCTCCTGCCCTTTTGGCATTTTTATAAGTAAAAAAAATAGTTGCCTGTTTCATTCGGATGTTCCTCTCCAGATGGGAATGCTTTTAAAATAACCCACTTCAAATAACACGTCAGGAACATGAAGTCAAATGTGTCGAATTTGCACCATGTGTGATAAATAAAGCTCTCCTGGCATCTTGGCTAAACGCTTGGAAAGAACTTTCCAACTCTCCAGGTGCTGCTGATAAAAAGAGGAATGGCTGATTCCATACTCATGTTCGAGAAAAGTACAGTTTTGTTTTTCTTGTTGTTTGGCAAAAGGCAGCCCAGGTCTAGCGTGTAAGCAAATAAAGTCACTGAGATGTGTCCTTTATCCAATGAAGGACCGGAGATAGACAGCTCAGACTGCTGCCCTGCAGAGCCCACACTTTCACTCTCAGACTTCACGGGCCAGCTGTGTTTAAAGCAAAAAAGAGCGAAAGAATAGGAAGGCGGTGCTGATATCATAGCAAAAGCTCTGAAACATATTAAGTGAGATTTATTGATAAGAAACTGACGCTGAGATCATTAACGTAGCAGAAGTGTGTGGCGGTCTTTTTGAAACTGCATTATTATTTGCACCATCAGCCAGTCACTCACAAGACTCTCCCTGTGAAACAACTTGAGGGCAAATTTGGCCACAAGTAGCAGACCTGCATATGTGTGGGAGAGACCGGAATGAAAGCTAATTCCCAGACTGCCTCTTCTGGTCATTTTTTAGGTTTCAATGTTTTGTCTGGCAAGTGGAGATATATTATCTCTCCAAGAAGATGCTTTGCCCCCTTCCTCAGCAGCAGCCCTTTGTCCAGGTGTGAGAGTCCAAGAGGCGGCTCCCTCTAGATCTTCTTGGGGCAGCTGGTGGTTAGGGCCGGTCATGGGTTTGAATCCCAGGGCTGCCAGTGGCACCCCTGAGGTACCCTTGAGCAAAGTACAGTCCCCACACACAGCTCCCTGTGTGCTGCATCGCTAGCTGTCCCCCGCTTCACTGATTGAATGGGTTAAATGCAGAGAAAGGATTTTACACAGTGTGCTGCGCTGTGGTCACTTTAGATGTCCCGTCCTGTACAGCCTTTCTCCGCTGGCCAGCCTCAGCAGATGCTTAACTGTTTGCAGATACCCATTATTCTTAGTTTTCTCTCTCATGATATGCAGTCAGCACCATATAGCCAGATTTGGCCTTGGGTTCTCGTGCTAGCCACTCGTATTAGAAGAATCTCCTTCATCTTTTAACCATGAAACCGCGGCCTGCGTCTCAGGTTGCACAGAACTCCGGCTTCTGTGCTTGTGCTGGATGTCAGGATGTCAATGTTGAAGCTTGTTTTGCTCTGGCTGCTAGATCTGGTCCCTCTTAGCAAAGCTCTCTCCTTCATGGCTTCAGTCACATATGGCACAGTGTGATATGGGCTCAGGACAAAGCTTTCTTCTTATCGCACCAAAACTGAACACAATCTACTGTGTGTTTTTACAGTTATTCAGAAACGACTGGGTCTACCTGTGAGGAGAAAAGATTACAAGTTCGATCTAGGCAATATTGGAAAAAAAAACTTAATAGGCTGACAAAATACCTTAATTGAGAGAAAAAAAATTTTTTTGGCTTGCAACTGGCAACAGTTGATTATAACAGTAAAAAACTGCAGTAAATATTTTGTGCTATATATCCTCACTATCCAGAAAAAGCCGAAGTATCTTCCAATTGGTACCTTAAGTTAATGAAAAGTGGTTTTAGAGCATATCTATTCATCATAACATTTTCACACAGCATAAAGGACAGCTGCTGTGTTCAAACTGTGTATTGAAAAATGTATTTTTTACCCATCACTGATAAGTCTTTGGACAATGTTGAATATCAAAAAAGCAATGTTAGTATGTGTGAAAAAATGGGATTATCACTCAGCTCTACTGTAAAGTGGTTGAACAAGTGTCACTTTCGACATTCTCTTGTAAAATGATTTTTTTCTAACATGATCATTTTCTAACATGATCGTAAGATGCTTTGGGAGGAACTGAGTCCAAGCCATTTGTAGTGCTCTTGACCATGGCAGTTTGAAGGACTCGACAATTTGAAAGTGCTAAAATCTAATTGCATCCCCAGGCCACCTACCACTCCTCTTAAATTTACAGCCTCTCTCTGGTGGAGCGCAGCAGAAGGGGAGGAAAGGGCTTGCTGGAGGCCGTGTGCTTTTGGTGCGTCCTGCCAAGCCCTATTCTCACTCAATCAGCATAATTAGCAGATTCTGCCAAGGGCCGAGGCAGACCGACAGGTCAGCCAAACACTCTCCACCTGGCCTGGGCCGCCGCTGCGTGCCTCATGTTTGGAGAAGCCATTTCAGGCCCCTGAATGTTATTCTCATCGAGGAGAGGAGCTGACAGTGTCTGTATGGCATTTTCAACAAAAAAAAGGCCATGCGGTAGACTGCTCACAACAGGGTGAGGAATGTAAGATTTTCTACCCCCGGACAGCTGGATCTTGTAAGCGCGGCTGAAATCAAATTAACACCGGCCCATTATTGCAATCCCTCACAGCGACAGATCCATCAGAAGTTGGTAATCACTGAACATAATTCAATCACTATTTTTATGTAATCATTTTTAAATATTCTAATATGCCACTAACTTTCTGGAGTCCAAAATGAATAGGAA
Organism: Brachypetersius gabonensis; assembly: GCA_037577145.1. NCBI lineage: Eukaryota > Metazoa > Chordata > Actinopteri > Characiformes > Alestidae > Brachypetersius > Brachypetersius gabonensis. The sequence continues at coordinate 37,772,904 of JBBJLR010000001.1, forward strand.
GCTGTAAAAAACGAGAACATTTTGTTCTTGTTCCTAAAACATTTGAAATAATGATTTTTTTTTTGTGTAGTTTGTAAAATTGATATTTGATTGTCATTATTTTCTTTTTGCTTGCAGGGGGGTCTTCGGCTGGTTCCCACCGGCGCTACGTCTTTGATCTATCTGGGCTCTCCAGGACGGAGGAGCTGATGGAGGCAGAGTTCAGGGTACTGCGGAGGCCACCCCCTAATGTTGTGAGGTTACTGTCCTGGGGAGGGAGCCTGTACCGCCTCCTCCTCTACAGCTGCCCCTGTCCTGGCTCCTCACACAGGTCTCTACTGCTGTCCTCCAGAACCATTGACATTCTGGACACCACCTCAGCCACATGGGACGTGTTTGATGTCTTGGCTAGCATGAAAGCCAACCGCAAAAAGCACCGGACAGCTCGCGGCAGCAACTTTGTGTGTTTTACTATATCTGTTGTTTGTGACTCAACAAATGAGGCAGTGTACCCTCCATTGCTGGGCCTGGGAGGGGACGCCCAGAGGAGCCAAGAGAGGGCCTTGCTGGTGGCCTTCTCTCATAGCCGAAAGAAAGAGAATCTATTCAGGGAGATCCGGGAGAAAATGAAGGCTGTCCAAAACGGGGGCTTGCCAGGCCCCACACTGGATCGCGGTTTTGAGGGTAGCGGCCATCCCAGGAGGCGACGGAAGAGAAGGACGGCTCTAACGGGACGATCCAGTGGAACAGGAGGAGGTGGAGGCGGGGCCGGTGGAGGTGGAGGTGGGGGTGGGACAAAAGGAGGAGGAGGTGGAGGCAACAGGAGAAGGACCCGTTGTAGCCGGAAGCCGCTGCATGTGAACTTTAAGGAGTTGGGCTGGGACGACTGGATCATAGCGCCCCTGGACTATGAGGCATACCACTGCGAGGGCGCCTGTGATTTCCCACTGCGCTCGCACCTCGAACCCACCAACCACGCCATCATCCAGACCCTCATGAACTCCATGGACCCGGAGTCAATGCCACCCAGTTGTTGCGTGCCCTCCAAACTGAGTCCCATCAGCATCCTCTACATCGACTCAGGCAACAACGTGGTTTACAAGCAGTATGAGGACATGGTGGTGGAGCAGTGCGGCTGCAGGTAGCAGCGTGGGAATGGGGCCGGACCACGAGGCCCCTTAGGACTCGGAACCGAAGGAAGCCTCTCTTGAGGCCTAGCATAAGCACTGCCGGGCTCACAGAAAGGAGTCAAAAGCACTATTCCACCTGGATTCGTTTTATTTGTAAAGGGATTTGACTGTCTGAGTCGTACGGGTATCTGTGTACCTTCCCTAAACACAGATAGAACGGATTGCAACATCATATCCCTAGATATGTGTTACATGACGTGACCCCACCTTGAACAATAACAATAACTGGGCATACACTGTTTGTTAGCAGGTTTTGTTATTCCATTACCATGATTCAAAACTGAATATTCTAACTGAGGGAGTTCCCGCTTCATACAGAAGGTCATTTGCACCAGAATTTCTACGGACTTCTATAAACTGTGGACATCTGAGATCACTTCATTTTTTTTTACCTTCCCAGGGGAAACTGATCCAGCTTAAAACTACAGCCATGTTGCAAGGACAGTGCGGCACATAACCGATCTTCTTTTACCTAAATGGGACTTAGAATTGACTTTTTTCAGAGCAGTGTGAACGGACATATCAGATTTTTTTAAAATCAGATGTGAGCCACCGATAAGTGGCCTTGCTACCACAATGAGAACGGACAGATCCGTGTAGAACTGAGCAATTAGCCTTGTAACAGCACAAGGGCTCGTAACGATTTACAAATGCCGACCACAGATAAGGATGTGTGCCCTTGTAAGAATGAAGGATCCTAGAAGAACACATTGAAGGGCATTTAAACGGGGCACGGGCAATGACGAGAGGACGCATGGGTCAAATCTTCACAAATTCCCCAATACTGAGTAAACAGCTCCCTGATCGGAAAAGGAGTTAAGGCCAGGAATTCCAGCAAAGACATCGCGTCTCAATAAAGTAAACGGAACAATAGATCGTTAAACGCCTGAGAAGGAGTCGGACCATTTTCAGCTTGAAGTCTGTCAGCGGTTCCATACGACTTCAAGACACGAAGGAGCGAAGGTGCTCTGCAGGACAGTGGGCTTGAGTTTGGGATGGGAAAAAAAAATAAGGTTTTGGTGACTGATCTAACAAATGTACGTGTGAGAAAGAGAGAGAGAAAACAAAGCCAGTGGCCTTAATCAGACGCGGCATTGCTTGACTGAAAGTTGGCGGTTTTGACTCGTTTCTGATGTTTGTCTTACACAATGTCCTTTCCATTTGGAGCTTGAGTTGTTTTTATAATCAAGAGGCTCGTTTTAAGATTTATTGAGTATGGCAGTTTCTGAATTTTATATCAAGATAACCCACACACATCTGATGCTCCCTCGAGCTGACATCTCGCTTCCTTTTTCTCAGCATAGGGGACAGTGTTTGGCTCACGAGAGGAAACTCACAAACCATACGTCGTTACGAGCTTTCGGATAGTCGCACCAGCTAGTCTTTTCACGTTTCATTCAAAAGGCTGCCGAAGTTGTACGGACTGTAAAGCTGGGATACTAGGCCCTTTACAGCAGAATAAGCGCTATTGACACCACATTTGGCGTCTGCAGGGCGATAGAATGGCTGTGTTATGCATACGCTCCGAATGTGTAAGAGATAGATGACTTCACTGCACTCTGCGACCTCAGACCTTACTCTGTGAAAGAGGTTAGGGAGCCAAACTCAAAATGACTCTTGGCATTCTGAGTTTCTCTATATGACACCCTCTCACCAAGGCTAGCAGCGTGTGGGGGTCTGTTTGCTTTCACCCTTTGTCTGCTGAAACTGTTCCTTTTTCCATCATAATACATCTCTAATTAGAATACATTAAGCACAGTCCTCACACTGCACAACTGCTCCGAGATGTAAGAACTGGAACTGACAAAAGAAGAGTTGGACTAGCCTCTGATGATATTAAGCCTAATGTCGTAGATGTGACCAGCATAATAAAACAGTTAGAGTAGAAAAATTACATTTACACTGCCAAATGTAGTAGATGAGAGAAAATGTGTTTAGCATTGGAGCTATGAGGCTAATGCTGCTAACGTAATAGCACCTTATAAACACTAACTAGCATCATGCTAGCTGCTGGCCTAAATAATAACCCATTTGCCTCTTTCCAAAACTTGGTAAACCACATTTTCCTCCTCAATTAAATGAATAGTTACATTTTTCTAAAGGTACTGTCCATTTCCCAGTCGATACGATCCGTATATGGAAACAGCTACAAAACAGCTCGTTTTAAATTCATTGTTTTTGTGTTGAAAAATAGCACGTTTACACACCAATCTGAACAGATGCCATTTGCATAAAAAATTAAAAACGCCTCGCTTAATTCGAATTGATAAGGAAATAAAGTGTGAAAATGTCAATAAGAGATGTGTAGGATATGGGCCCTTTATGTATTCTCTGAAAGACTTGTGGTTCCTGATACTAAATGACATTTATACAACATATACAAATTAGATTGTCATAGTTAAAGGCAAGTGTGTGTCAATTTTTGCTTGTTTTTATAGATAATATGTCATACAGTGGCAGAAGCCACATAAGCAAGCATGTGAAAATGAAGGCCTGAAGTCTGAACTGTGCTAATTGAGCTGAATAAGCTTTGTTAGCTTCCAGCATGACACCAAAGAAGCAAACTTCAAACACCAAACATGTCTTGACTGATTGAATACATTTGGGGTGCGCTAGCATTGTGTAAATCTGATGCTGGGAGATTTTATTGATGAAAGGTGACCAGTGGGTTTCATTTCAGTGTGGTGGATCTGAATGCATTAGCTTTCTCGTATTTAGATCTTCATGTTACCTGTTCATCAGAGCCAGGAACATTTAACTGCTTACTGTTTATTCAAACATCCCCGACTTATAAGAAACCACAAAGCAGATCTGTAATCAATACCAGAGATTTTTTTTTCTTAGGATTTCCTTTTACCATTCCGCTTAACCAAACTGGTTCTCTGAGAATTAAAACAAATGTGCCTCATATGGCCTATTTTAAGTTGGGATTCGCATTCCAGAACAAATGGACAGTATGATGGTCCATACTCATGCCTTTCATACTGCTTTGTTAAGGGTGAGGGCATGAACAGAGCTGGGTATTGTTGTGTCCTAAGCTGACCCCTTTGAGCACGTGTGAACTGAACATATTTAATGTTTATTTAACATAATAGAAATGCACGCCAAGCATGATGATTCTGTCCCAGTGGTGTTTTAACCAGCATGGTGATTAGAAGACTTATGGTCAAATTACAAAGCTTGTATAGGCATCAAACAACACCTTGAAAGACTTTTCTTTTGCACATTTATACAATACAGCTGTATACCCAGAGGCATCATTAGGATCTTTAAAAACCTGGGGGCTATAGTTTCAGGGGAAGGAGGGGGTTTACTCGTCTCGGCAGTGTGTCCCCACGTCTCTATGAAAGATTCGGAATGACAGATGATTATGATTAGATCCAGAGTTATTGGCAATTTTTAAATTAGTGTCGTTTTTGAGTTCCAGGGCTAATCATAATACATTCAAGGCCCCGGATGCCCAGGATCAACCTTTCCTCAACCTCTTTGTAAACTCATAATTTGGGTATATTTTGCAACATACAGGCTGATGTTGGTATGAAGACGAAGTTTTTGCCTAATCAATGATTCAACGGCCCTCTTTTTCAAACTACTGTTAAAAGCAGAGATCTTTGGTGCAAATGTTTAAACCTGAATGGTTGAGTGCTGATGTGTGGAGTTTGACCTTCGAGGTTTAGCTTTATTCTTAAGGTAGCACTCACAAATATTTACGATATTGGCCGGTCAGGATGAAATTACGCCATTTTTTTAAATTATTGATTAAAATGTACCTTCTGAATCAGGTAACAATAATTAATTGGCAATGTTCATATTTTCAATTCTCCCACTGGCCTGTCTAATAATAAGAAACAGCTTTTCTAGAATCTTCAAAAGGTTAGATTATTATCACGAAGCGCATTTTTATTATTTGGCTTTTAAAGGTCATCAGAGTAATCAGTACATTACTTGATTACTAATACGACCGATGGTGATTACGCCTAGACTGATATTGTTTTCCTAACAAAAAGCATAGTTAGTCTTAACATTAAATTCCAAAGTAACCAAGAAAACATGCTCATCTGCAATAAAAATGTAAAATACATTTGGTAGGAAGTGTATTTCTAGACAAAATACATCAAGCTGTCATGTATATGGAAATGAAAACAATTACTTGTTAACACTGAGCCTACATAGACTGCGTTAAATTCCAGGCCATTATAAAATAAATTGGGGTAAGCTTTTGTCTTGGTGGTCTTGAATACGGTTGAGTTTTGGAGTTTACTGACTCATAAGATCCGACCGCTCGCACTGTTCTGGTGCTCGATATAAAAAGCCGTTGGAAACATTGAGTTGGTTAGAATGATTAGGCCAAGCGCTTTCAGATAACGCCCGTAAACCCTGCAGCATCGCCACGTTTCAGCAGAGCGGGTTGGCAACTTTTCTGTCCATCACCACCTAATAAAGATCTAACAGCATCTGTTTTGCTTCATCATATCCCCCATTATTATGGATTATATCTCAAACATGAGATGGAACGCTAAAACAAGCATATGTCACATGAAAACCTCGTATCAAATAATAATAATGAACAGAGATGGAAAAAAACATTCTTTAAAGTAAATTATGGGCCATTCCTGCAAGTTCATTAGTCACTACATATTTACACAATGTAAAGGACACCTGGTCTTTTCAAATAATGTTTAAGAAAAATGCAAAAAAATTGTCAAAAGTTTTTTGATATGATTTGCAAAGAAGAGTCTTCATATAAAAGTTGGGAGAAGTATGTTTTTGTACACTTATTTAATGTATTGGCCTTCATTACATGCATTGATTTGAATGATCTCAAGTGCCTCCTGAATTTGTGAAAATGAATAACTACATAAATACATAAAATACCGGTAACATGAAGTGATCCTGTAAAAAACAAACCTGTAACATAAAACCTGTCTTTGCTAACGACTGTCTGCAACTGTCTTAAAAACAGTAATGTGGAAACATTGACATTGCACTATGTGCATGGGTGTGTGTGTGTGTGTATGGATGTATGTGTGTGTATAAGATATAAAAGAGTGTACATAATTCATTTGTAAATTATCTTTAAACAGCTATGTATTTTTTGTTTTCTCTTTTGGAAATATGATTTAGTAGTATATGTAAAAACAAAATGTATATCTTTATAAATTTCAAAGCCAAAATTAAGCACACATTGTATCCTCTTTTTTTTTTTTCAACGCCTTGTCGTTTTTTTTTGTACAGATGATTTTATTAAAGAAATGTTTTTTATTGATAAAAAAAAAAAAAATTGGGCTCCTGCGGCTAATCTGTTTTCCCAGACATCCATATGAAAGTGAACCCTTAGTGACTGTCTGTCTCAACCCACGGTTCCGGAATCATTATTGCGTTTGTGTTTTGTCTCGTTTTTTCGCCAGCAAAGTATTCAGGAAGTTTCCAGGTGATTCTGAATTCCAGCTAGATGAGGGAGAGAGGGGTAATGTCCAGCACTGGCGAAGTCATGCTGCATTATAGGCTCCGTAATCCATCAGCTCTATGAAAGACTCCACACTCTTAAAATAAGGGGGCCTGAAAGGGTTCTTTGGAGCGATGCCACAGAAGAACTGCCTTGGATTCCCTAAAGAACTTGGAGTGAACGGTCCTTTAAAGAACCATTTTTGTAAATGAGACATAAAAAAAAAACCCAATTAAAGACATTTTCCTAAAACTGTATGTCCAAGCCATGGTCCTCTGCGTTTAAGGGTGTGTACATACAGTCATGTAATGCGTCTGTGTGGGTGTGTGTGTGTGGTGTGTGGCGTCCCTTTGGAAGTCTTTAAAAATTGTTGACTTCATTCCCCGCACGAAGCGCATGTCCATAGAGGGCTGTGATGCAAGAGCGAGTAAAGCCATGCACTGTAAGTCATTTTTATAGTGATACATTTAGTATTTGGGAAGTAGTAAATGAGACGACTCACTCAAAAAGTTTTCAGGGCCTGTTAAATGTGTTTTTGATTGGTTTACTGTAACAAGATCATTGATTTTTAAACACTGTTGGACTGACGTGCAGAGGCTACAGGATCTGAAACCCTTTGCAGTCCCTTCCTCACTGATTTTGCATGTTTAATAAGACCATACAGATATAAGTATTTAAATGAAGGGGTATCTGTAATAACAGTTTACGTCGCATATAAGCTATAAACTCATTCATTGTAGGCATTCTTTGTAACTAATAGCGTCTGATTTGAATCTGAAGCTCTAATGTGTTGTGCATGAATGTTAAACTCTTTCTAAAATCCAGAAGCGCTTTGATAACATCAACATTTAAGTCATTTTCTTAATGATGACCAGAACTGCATGATGTTGCAAATTAGAAATATAGATAATAAATACAAATATAATTAGTCATTATTTAATGAACTATGGAGTAAATCTCTGTTGTAGAAATCTTTTACAATATTTTCTGGTGTAGTATACTTCAATATTTCAGAAGACACTATTACTGCATTAATATAAATTTGTTTTAAGTGACTTAATTGCATTTAAGTCACAGAATTGTCTATATATATGCACACACATTTATGGCTGTCCTTTAACTTTAAATGTAAAATCGTTAACTGTTTCACCCGATTGGCTGTCACTTTCTAGAATGCTAATTATATTTTGAAGGAACTGAAATAACTTGGTATTTGCAGTGTTCTGTCTTATAGTTTCAGAAATTTGGATCAGGCCAACCCAGAGACATCATGTTCTAACATCTGTTCTTTTTTGCACTAAGAGAATTGCATCTTTAAATTTCATGGTAAGCTACTACAGTGACTATAAAGAGACTCCGATTCGAATATTTTACACTTGTCAGGTGATCCACTATACATACATACATACATATATATATTTAATGCATCATTTGTCATTTTTAATCTTGGACAATATTGAAAAATATTATCTGCACCAAGCTTTACATTACACATTCTTTCTTAGGAATGACTTGACCTTATAATGTTACTACTTTGTTTTGTTCTGACAGTAATATATAAAGAAATTCTGTGTGCGCATACTAGCGATCAGTAAAGTGCATACCTTATATAACGCTGGATCTTTAAATATAATCAAAACCTCTTTAGTGCACTGAATTTCTGACAGTGTGTAAATTGATGAGCAGACTCCTCTGTCAGAACATGATGCCTCAGGGTTGGTCTGATCCAAATTTCTGAAAATATAAGACAGGACACTGTGCAAATAGCAAGTTATTTCAGAACACAGCCCTCAGAACAACATGAGCAGGCCCACAAATTCTCAGAAAGAGTCTCCATTATTCCATTGTGGTTTCCTCTTGATCAGTGCATATCAGACAATGCAGTGGTAGAAAAACTGAAAAGGGGAGGGTGAACAAAGAGCAACTATTGCCATGTCAAAACAAAACCTAACGAAGAACAGTGGAACAAATATGATCTGTTGCAGATGATATTTCAGTGCGCAAAAAAACAAAAACCCAAACCACTTTCAAAACGTAAAACAGTAAAGCTTGTTTGCTTTGCCACAATTCAATCCACCCGGGCAGGATTACTCCATTTCCTTCGATGAACTAGCCCGGCCTCCTGGTTTAAATCAAGGATAAGCAAATTAAGGGGCTTTGTCATTCTTTTCTGAAGAAGCAGAAGAGAGAGATTAAAGAGGCCTTGGTTTACATGCTGAGTCTTTCGGGCTGAGATGTCCGGAGGAGCAGATCAGCTGGAGATGTTTTACTTGACATTTGTTCAGCTTTTCAACAACACGAGATATTGATCACTAGTACGTTGGCTTTGGGAAATCCTGGAAACCGAGGAATAAATGAACCACTCATAGTTACATATTATGTAGAAAAAAATGCATGATGAGGATCTGCAATTAGTTTAAGAGCTCTGATACAGTGGGAGCTCTGGTTTAAAAGCTGTCCTTACTATTACTGTCAGGATTTATACCATTTCCAATACCCAACACTGGGCAAAACACCTACTGGGCATCTGCTGTGTGCTCTTGTGGAGAGCTTGGAAGATGCTCCAGTGATCAGTCAGCGAAAAGCATGAGAGGAGACTCTGAACCTTCTGGAAGGTTTTTCTTATAGCAGGGCCCTCTTTGGCTCCTCTGTTCACCATAAAAAAAATCTCGTGGGATGGTTCAGCAGCCAAGTGGGGGCCCACAAAATCCACATGATTCTCAGTCGAGGAGAATATCAGCTTTACAGGTAAAACACTATTCCAGAGTTTCTGTGTGCTGTCTGGGAAATAAAACCAATCAATTCAGAATGACAGGCCTGATGGTGAGGGCTGTTCATACAGCGACTGCTGCAAACGCACAGAATGTGCATTCACTGAACTTGAAACATGCCCGGAAGCCATGAAAATTCATAATTCTGCGGTTCTTGAAGGCACCAGGTCGCTGCCGCCGTCATAAGGCCTGCCATATTTGACTTCTGCCAGTATACATTTATTCTGGTTTCTTGCCGTTATGACAAAATGCCATTTCAGAACAAGAAGGAATCAAAAGCCATTTGAGATGCTCTTAGGGTCTAGGTTTTCATTTGAAATTGAAAACATATGAGAGTGCAGAATTCCTACAGTTAATAAAACACCAAAATTGGGACAATTTGGGAAAACAAATATACATTTTCAAGAATTTCCATGCTGCTTTTTGGACAACAGAGTGCTTTCCTGAGAATACATAAAGCGTTCTTTAACACCTTTCACAATACGTTATAACATTTCATATACGTTATTACATTTCATATACGTTATTACATTTCATATACGTTATTACATTTTAACTCTCATTTGATTACTACCGTTTATAAATTAACGACATTAATTTACACACATTAACCAGCCAGTACAGGAAAGTGCCACGAGAGCTGAATGCCATACTGTTCATTATTACAGTGGCATATAATGGCATACATTATACAATACTGGGCTTTGGTAAAAGATAGATTTAGAGGATCAAGCAGTGTTCTTGTTATGGGGATATCAGGGATTATAGAACCGTGTAATTAAACACTGCTATCTAAGATTCTTAAGTACTGGAGGAAAGGGTTGAGAGCATGCTTTTATCCTGAACCTCATCAGAGAACTATATAAGAAACAGTCCACAATATAAGAAACTAATTTAAAAGCTATGACATCCTTTATTATTCTAATATGAATTGCTTTAGCTCTATTCCTGGGAAGACAGAATAGTTGTATTTGGTTGTTTTTTTTCCCTTTGAGAATCAGTAGGAATGTACCATGGTAAAAAGTAAAATTGGTTTTTACTCAAATATGTCCAACAATACCCTGCCTTATGATCATAATTGCATTCTTTCGCCAACTGAAAGCTTTGGAATTACATAAAATAATAGAATGAATACCTGTTGATTACCACGGGTATCAAAAACAGTGTTTTTAAGTTTTCCAACCAGTTACAGTACTATTATTAAGGCCTTTGGTCTAAAGGTCCCATGGCCTAAAGGTCTTAAAAAAGGTAAACTGGAAGATCCCTGTAACCTGGAACATAGAGTCAGTCTAGGTCAGCTTAATCCCTAATATCGGCCCTGACGGTGCTACAGTCTCCTGAGGTCATCCCGGATCCAGTCTGTGGTCATCCCTGCCATCTCTTCCCCTGCATCCAGAACAAACGCATGGCGGAGGCCTCTCTCACACAGGCGGAAGTCCCCTTCTGGAAAGTCTCTTCTTATATCATAGTAGTACTGCATGGGACACCAGTGGTCTGTGGCTCCATAGTAAAAAATAAGCTGATGAAAGGGGAAAATAACATTATGACCCATTTTATATGGAAGCTTCCTAACTTGAATGCATAGATATTGCAGAATCTATTGTGGCTATTACAGCCACAGTAACTATAAAAAAAAAAAACCCCATTAACTTCTGATGTAGGTTCTATTTTATTTTTATTTCTGAAGTATTTCTACTGGTCCGTTCATCGTGTAATGATTATATAATACAAAACTCAGCTAGTGTATAAAATAATAGTAATAATAAAAAAAGGTAAATATGAAGTTACAATGAAATATGCATACAGAACCTATAACTGAACCTATTAAGCAAAAACAGCTTACGGCCAATTGTGATAAAAAGAATGATAGAAGTATGTCTTATCAGATCATTCTGTTTTGATGAACTGAAGCATGACAAGTTAATGTCTTAATGTACACTGATTTGAAAGCCTTTGTTGTTTAAAAAGAAAAGGTTAGATGCTACAGCTGGACTTGAGAGAACAGTCCAGGTACTAGAAATAATGACATTATGGGTCGTTTGAAAGTGAAGTGAAAGTGATCATTCTGTCATACAACAGCCTGAAATTCTTCCTCTGTATTTAACCCATTCACCAAGTGAAGCAGCGGGCAGCCAGGAACACGGCACTCGGGGAGCAGTGTGTGGGGACGGTCCCTTGGGTACCTCAGAGGTGCTTAGCAGTCTTTGGGAATCGAACCTTCCTGATCGTAGGTCGGGCGCCCTAACCACTAGGCTACCACACAAAAATATGATTTTTTTAACCATTGTTTACACATTTTCCCATTAAAACCCATTTAGAACAGTGTTAAGCAATTTTAGTCCATTCGGTGGGAAGCCACAGCCCTCAACAATGTTATATTGTAACCACCTTTAGCCTCTCTGGGCTCATTATTCAGTTAGTCTACTACAAATTACTTGGAGGTAGCTCAGTGGGTAGGATACTTGTCTCCAGACCAAGAGGTCACAGGTTCGAATCCTACCTTCAGCATACCACCACTGGTCCCTGAGCAAGACCCTTAACCCCAAATTGCTCCAGGGAGACTGCCCCCTGTAGGTAGGGAATGGAAGTCGCTTTGGATAAAAAGCGTCTGCTAAATGCCATAAATGTAAATTACTAATAACTAAAATCAACATTTATAAAGGTGAGACTTTATATCTGAGCAACATGTGGGTTTAAGGGGTCAACATGGTGGTGGGTCAAGTTCTACCAGACCAGGAAAACATCACATCTGTGTACTTTAGACTGGGCACCCAACCTCCCACCCAGCGGGAGTGAATAACTGTGGGCTTCTTCATTTCTCTGGACCCTGTCCCAAACCATCCAAGAATATTTTATAGCACAACAGCTGTTTTGCATTACCATTAATAAAGGCACATGGTGGGATACAAGCTGATTGAACTTGGTTGATGAGACGTATTGTATTGGCATCAAAAACCAACACATGATAAACAAAACCTCCCCCCAAAAAAACAAGCAAACAAAAACCACTACAGCAGCAAAAGCCACACACAAATACACATTAAAATCACCTTTAGGAAAGCAAACTGGAAAACAATCACTATTTATTAAGTTATTATGAAATCCAGGAAAGACCCGCAATAAAAATGTGACTCTGTCCATCTCCCCTTAGAAGCCCTCATGAACAGATGATGGGCATTTCCCACAGTTAGGTGGCCCAACAGCACCAACTGCGTTTAAGAGAAAAGGGGAAAAAAACTCCCCTACTGACTGCTGAAGGCTATTTATTGTAAAGCTCTCTAGCCCTGTACACAATAGAAAGATCACATTTACTTGTCAACTACTCCACATGATTCTGCAGACGAACTGCATAATGCTTGGCCTTTGCTGCCCATACCAGTTAATCACGATAGCTTCTACATCTGTCAGCCTGATCGATTTCCCCACAGCCTGTAAATCTAATAAAGGAGTCAGATGCATGTGGTTAAAGACTGAAAAGGGGGTTCAAACGTACGACCTCCTGTCTTCACCTCCGGTTCTTTTAAAAAAGAATTACTCCGGCAAGGTTGCTGGCAAGCAAGCCTTTGGTAGTTTCAACCACCCAGACTACAACAAAGCACTTAAACGAAAATAGGGACACGCACACACTTGGCAGTGAAGCTACAGATCAAAGCAGATAACTGCCTTTGTCATGCAATCTCTTACAAACCTTGAAACTTTCTGAAAACACTTTGTACCCGAGTTTATGTCAGTAAAGCCTTCTGAAAACACTTTGTACCTGAAAACACTTTGTGCCTGAGTTTATGACAGTAAAGCCTTCTCTTCAAGCAAAAACAATTTGGCACAAAACAAGCAAACAATACAATTACAGCTTCTGCCAACACACTTTTGCACAATTGTAAAAAGAACAGTACGTCATGTAGTATCAGAAACATCTACACGCCTAATACACGGTTAACATACAAGCATATTATTAATTAGTCATGCAGTTTGCATGGTGTTAAATGGTGGGCTATGTCAATAGGACAAGTACCTTCATAGTTCCGGTGCAAAAGTAAATCAGCAAACTTTGTCCACCAAACATGTCTTTGCTGATTGGCTATATTGGGGTAAGAGAAAAACGATGTAAACTTATGTGAGATTTGCAGCTAACGATCACTTTGAACGTGTCTCTGGCGTTGGCTGTAGGCTGTGTCTTTTCAGCAGAGCCTGGCCGGATGGTGCTGTATGTATTGTGACACTCGGGGTTAAGGTATGTGATGCATATGAGAAGCAGAGTGAGGGCGGCGATGATATCACCTTTTTAACTGATGACAGATAAAGTCCACCAGTCATCAACATCCCAGACAGCCACATCCCACCACTCTGCATGCATGCAGCCTCTGGTTAGCATCAGGGCGATGCACTGAGCGCACACACACACACACACACACACACACAGACATGCTGTGTTTTTCATGCCCCAGGAGAGCACAGGGCTCTGCACACTGGAAGTCTGCTGGCTTTGAATCCTCTGAGCAAAAAGGCCCACTGGCCGCATCTTCAGCCAGCGCTGGGTTCTTGAAGATCAACTGAGATCTTCCGTGTATTTTGGTAAAACAGTGAACCTTTCCATTACTTACTACAGTGTTACAGGTGTGTGAGCCATTTAGAATCTCTCTCTAGCTTCAAAAATGTCCTCATCTGTTCGGAGAGTATCTCCTCTCCTAATGCATCTTCTTCCCTAACTCTTACATAAAGATTTAGCACTGAAACTTGAATCATTCCTCATGTTGTAAGCTGCTTTGGATAAAAGTGTCTGCCAAATGAAAAGGTAAAATAAAAGTTTACTAGCTATTGGGGGAACAAAGCACAAATCAATAAATGAATTCAGACCCTTTTTCAGCTGCAGCAGCTTGAACAGCTGCACAAACTAATAATGAGTGATCCTGAAGTCGGCTTTATATTCGTAGCTGTACACATTTGTTAAATATCCCGAAAAACTTAACAAGGCTCAGGGTTGGGATGTAGCAATATTAGTACTGGGAATAGCTATTCACTATACAGACATTAGATCTCTGTATTCAGTCTATGTTGCACTTAGAAAAAAAAAGTCAGAATGCAGTTAATTGTTAGTCTTTCAGGAGAAAGAATACTTACGCACTAAAATATCTTTAGAATCCAACATAATCATCATCAATGTTTGCTTATTGACTATTTTAAAATCGCTACATTTTACTAAAAGCCTGAATGTCTAATAAATCAACATGATGAGCCAGTTGTTCCTATTAGTAAGCTCTTCTGAGAGATTAGCATTTGTGTTGTAGTGGACTCAGATATTACATTCATATCATAATGTGAAAATAATATAGCCACTAAATATATTTCAGGGTTTATGTATTGTGAAATTTTTATTAGATTTTTTGGACCAGATGGATTTTAAGGAATGTTCAGCCTTTTTTTGAGTTCCTGAGACTGGGGCCACTTCTGTTCAGGGCACTGTGACTAAGGCAGGTGATGAGAGAAATGTTAACAGAAGTATTACATGAAGAAAACTACCAAGCAGTAACAACAAAGTGCAAAAAAATAAGCCAAAATAAAGCAGAGGTTTTCCCTTGAGCCTAATTAAGATTCTATATGTGTTCTGAATGTGATTCTCGACATACATTACACAGGCCAACAAAAAATGTTTCGTAATCATCAGAAACCATAAAACACTTTTCCATAACAGTTTTTTATTTCAGCTCTGCTGTCAGTTTATTTCAGTCACGTCAACTTTTAAAATTATGAGTAATATTAGATTTGCAATGCGTTGCATGCTTTTTTTTTTTTTTTTTTACCACCAATCAAGCAACTGTCAATATTTTCAGTGTGAAGTCAGACAGGCCACACTGTGGCATAGATATAATGATCAGGGCCAGTCAGCTACCACTGTTTCTGAAATATGATTATTTTATGCTAATTATACCAACTATCATGCAATATTTAACTAGCTTCATCACAAAAACTGTACATGCTGGAAAATCTAAACACAGATTCGAAACCAGCATGAAAAACGCTACAAAACCCACAAACTTTTGAGCTTGTGTTAATAAATATGCTTAATTCACTGTATTCAGAATTCAGTCTGAACCACTTTTTCAGAGCATTCTGCCCAACTCTGAAGAAGCTACATAATGACTTGCTGGTCTAAGAGTGCAGTAATTTAAACAACAGTCAGAGCCTGTGTTATTACCACCCAGTGTTGTTTTTAGGTTGTGTCTAAACTATGGAACAGCGCTGTGTGTTTCATGACGGGGTGGCTGGTGGTCTAGGGAGTTGCCCCTGTGATCAGAAGGTTATGGGTTCAAATTGTAGGACTGGTAATGGCACCTCTGAGCTATCCTTGAGCAAGGGACCATCCCCACACACTGCTCCCCAGGCTGGGTTCCTGGCTGCCCGCTGCTTCACTTGGTGAATGGGTTAAATACAGAGGAAGAATTTCACGTATGGACACTTTACACATGACATACCAAACAGTGTTTTTTTTCTATGATGAGCAGTAATAGTAATGGTCCAGCATGGAGAGCAAGTTTTGCTTAAATTCGACAATTTTCTCTGCCAAACTACCGATAAAAGCACATATTTTGGGACGAAAGATGGTTTAAACACCAAAACAAATGGGGTAACGTTTTTTTTTTCAGGATAGCAAGTTCTACAAGAAGAATAAAGCAGCATGATCTAAGCAGTTCCTGGGGAATATATTGTGGAACTAATGGTGTTGTCCAAGTTTTTAAGTGCATTATTGTTCAAATGCTGCCGGTTACCTTGTGGAGGTGTTGACGTATGGTCGAGTCATCTCGTTTTTGAACCAGCCTCATTTCCTGACTACCCATGTACATCGCATTGGCTGTGAAATGAGAACAGAGACAGAGAAAGGGGAGAGAAAAACAAGGCGGTGCATTATTACATTTCACAAACGTAACATACACATATTACATATACAATTCTAACTAAATCCTCTCCACCCGAAACACAAACACCTCTGAACAGTTAGACAAGTCTTTACCAGACAGACGGTGAGAATTACATCGGTTCTCATTTTTTGTGAACACATTATTCACAAAAACAAGCTGCACCTTGAAATGGGACGGATATACACACTCACCCTCCCTCTATGCAAAGGGCTGCAGGCCTTTCAAAGGTGATCATTTATGACAAATTATCAGTGCAAATCTGTGGAGGAGGAGACGGCGGAGAGGAAATAAGAAAAGTCCTCTCTGGAGACACAGTAACCTAATGCCTTTGATCTTACATTCCATTAGAGGATTCCGCCAGCAAGGACGTTTTATTAAAACCATTAGTTGAGGTACATTATTTATTTATTTTCGGCTGCTCACATGGAACTGTACTGTAGCTGCCATTTGGTCCCCTCCTCCTCCTCCTCCTCCTCCATCAGAAGGTCTAATGCATTGCAGGGTATTTTTACTCTTTCGCGCGCACTCACACACTCACACTCACACTCACACTCACACTCACACTCACACTCACACTCACACTCACACTCACACTCACAC
>JBBJLR010000001.1:37829647-37843315 GCA_037577145.1 Brachypetersius gabonensis
ACACACACACCCTTTTACGTTTCTCAGACATTGGGATTGTATGAATGTAATGTTTTTATGAATATAATTTCGGTAACATCAGTGCAGACAAAATTGTGCGCCCCCCCCAGTGATCCCTCGCGCCCCCTACAGGGGGGCCCGGACCCCAGGTTGGGAACCACTGCAATAGAGTCTTCTTCATTGTAGGGGACGGTGCATGGGTCACATCAAATCCCTATAATGGACTGGTTTGAAGGTTTGGCAAAAGCATAAGTTAAACCATTAGTTATCATAAGACGCTAACTTCTAAAATGTGCAAAAACGTCCCCTTCTAATAGGCTGCTTTTAAATCAATTGCAAAATCCCAAGACCATCAGTGCAGGCCAAGTAAAGCGGAGGAAAGTGGAACTTTAACTGAAAAAGGACACCAAAAAGTGAAAAGGCCTCCCGTCTTCCAAGTTGCATTCTGAAAGGCAGACGTGTTTGCATGATTAGCTTGGGGATAGAGAAAAAAGGGGATAATCCTCTGCAGCTGCTCCTGCTTAGTACCTGTGTCTCCTCACTCTAAATCTAGCATGGGAGACCTTTTTTTTTTTCCCAAGCAGACAACGAGGTCAGAGGATCAACCTCGTCTATTATCAGGAAGTCTAATCACATTGACCAGTTTATAGTGTACCATGTACTGTAACTCATTACAGTGAGAAGTTATAACAGCTGACAACTATCAAGACCACGAGCAGCATTTACAAAGAGCACAACCGGATAAATAAGAAAATGCAAGTCGACGTGGACAATTACAATCAGAAGGACAGCAAGGAGAGCTTACTGTATGCTCTCTGTATGCTGCACCGAGTATTCCAAGAATTCCTTGCCTTCAGCCTGACGTCCAGAAGTCCCTGTCTCATCAATAATAGTGATATTTTACTGGAAACATGTGTAAAGTCCAACCACACGCAGTCAAACTCATTTTGGCTAACCTGTTTGAGGACGCTGGAGAATACTTAGTGCACCTGTGAAAACACAATATCAAAATATTGAGAGCAGCCTTGGGTGGAGAGGGCTGTATGATGTGTTCAAACAAAAAAAAAAAAAAAAGAGGCTATAATGCTAAGTATTTCCTGAACACATCTTGATGGATGACAGTGTGAATATCTCTCATTCATTAATAGAGATCTAATACACAGATGTTTTTCCCTGGTATTTTCTCCCCTGATTTCTCGAGCAGTGCATTAATCAAGTTCTTCAAAACTGCCTCCACTGCACCACAGCTTTGGAACAAATAAAGACGAATGTCAAGATTCCAAGCGTTTATGAGTTTATGAGTTTCAGGTGTAAAACATCACACGATTGTATTACATACACACTTGTTTGGCTTCGGTTATATCAAGAAATCAGCAGAGGACGTTTGTTCATTTGCATGTAAGAACTCATGTGGGTGGAGGGGCTCAGTGGGTAGGATACTAGCCTCCGGAGGTCACAGGTTCGAATCCTACCTTCAGCACCACCACTGGGTCCCTGAGCAAGACCCTTAACCCCAAGCTGCCCCAGGGAGACTGTCCCCTGTAGTTAGGAAATGGAAGTCGTTTTTAAGCGTCTGAAAAATGTGCAAATGAACAAAATGAGAACGGCAAATAAAAATAATAAACCTTGCTCAGACCTGCCGTTAAGCCTTTTTGTCTGAATCCAATGAAATTTTAGACCAGAAATGCAAAGCAAACACATGCGTTCAGTTGATGCATAGTGACTTTATGTGAAGATTTCCATAAAGGCTAATATCAGCATTTGATCAAAGTGTTATAACAGTGTTGGTGGACATTGACTCTGGATTTTGTATTGCAGGAGTGGGCATTGACTGGTTGGACCATTTTTTAAAACTCCGTACAATGCTACTTAGGCAGTTGAAATTCAACCTTGAAATTCCACCTTTTAATTTGGAGATTAGGGGGATCCTAGTAGTGTCACTGGCAGTTCCTAGAATAGTCCACAGATTAAGTTATATTTTACTGTAGTATTTCAAGAAGGGAAGACACTTTTGGTCTTATGAACTGTTTTTTAGATTGTATATGAGCCTTAAGCAAACATGTGCATCTGAAGTTTGTAAAACTTTTTTTGAGTGATTAGTAAATATTTTCCCTGTAGAAACTCACAGAAACTCACTGCTTTGGCTGCTGTTAAAATGCACAGTCAGTGTAACATCTAGGACTTCCAGAAGCCCAAGAGTGTCATTTTCCCTCCTATTCACTGGAAATCAAGACCTAACTGGTAGGTTCCACTATCACATCCTGAATATGCTGTTGTTTAATCTGAGGCATTAGGTCTTAAGCACTTTGCCTGGCTATGCAACCAGAAAGCCATTTCTTAGTGTCAGAGTAACAATGGTGAGAACTGCCTTAACTTTGTATTCGTACAATTAATTTTTATTTTACATACCTGGAGGAATTTACTCGCCTCATCTGCATTTAACGCATTAAATTAAGTTGTGGGATTCAAACCCACAACCTTCTGATTGCAGGGGCAACTCTCTAACCACCAGCTGGGTTTGTCTTTAATGCCGATGGAACAAAATGAATTATGAGTTTTCTGTAATACCCCAAATCGCTCTAAATGGTGTAGTAAGAACATTTAAAACAGATTTCCTTTTTTTTTTTTCTCTCTCTTTTTTTTTTTTTTTCGCCCAAAAAAAAAACAAAAAAAAAAAAAAAAAACAGATTTCCACCTGAAATGGACACAAATGTTTAAATTCAGGTGCTTTGTGAGCACATATTGCAGTTCCATCAAGGTATGCTCTGCACTGCGTCTGTGCTCACACTGACATCTGGTTCAGAGTCTAAGCCCAAGTGCCCATCGGCCAGACTCACCAGTATACAATCACTGATGAATTTACACACAAAAGGGGACAACGGCAAGCATATCATAACAAACATGTGCACACAGCCCTCAGCAACATTCTGTCCTATTGATTGCATGTTTTGATCAGGACAAAACCTTTAATAAATATTAAGGTTGATACAATATGACAACAATTAAGTGCATAAGGCAAATCACAGGCAATCTCAGTATACAACACAGACCCTTTTATTTAAACTTTTAAAAGACTCAGAACAGATGTTTTATAAGACTCGAAGTAGATCATCAAAGGAACATCCACTAATAGGTTGCCTAGGGAACGAAAAGTGGTTCGTCCGTGCCATAGCTCCAAAGAGTTCGTGTAGGTCTTTAAAGCACAGGAACAGGTGTCAGGTCATCTGACCAATAAAAAAAAAGGATTATGCAACAAGAGCATCCAGAACAGACCAACGGTTCGTTCCCTTCTCCTTCCGATTTCCTGCTTCTCATAACTGCAGTCTCCCTCTGCAAGTGGATCTGGATGTGGAACAGAGGCTTATTCCCACATGCCTGTCAGCAAGCCACAGCACAACACAGAAAGCAGTCATTACCCATTTCTCACAGCCGTTCTTCAAAGCCCCACGTCAGGGACATGCACTTTCCCTCTTTTCAACATCTTTCTCCATTACCGCACCTAATTCACAGACCGCGCACGCTTGATACATGGCTGATATGGTCATTGTTTTTCTTGCGGAGGTGGTCTTGGGTTGGAGGAGTCCACGATTTAGCCAACAGTACATGGACCCCCACCCATCGTTAAGTGCTGCTTGTGCTTGTCAAGAGAAGGGTCTTAGCGTTGATTAACAAAGTATTGATTGGAGCAGTAGAATGTATGTGTGTGTGGGTGGGGTGGGTGGGTTGGTGGGGGGGATGTAAGATCAGGGGTGCCAGAGAACTGGTTGAAATCAAGCCAAAACAGTTGTAATATTTCTAAACACAGCAGTACTGACCAAACAGACCAGACGCCATAGTGGGGGTAGGTGCTATAATGCTACTGTCAGGGATGGTTTGGAGGCTGGATGTAAGGGAGAAATACGAAGCTTTTTTTAATCAACATGAAAATATCAAAGGATCCACAGAAACATGAGATAATCCAAGCAAGGTATGGAGACTAATGATACTGACAGAACACTAACAAAGGGTCAAACAGAAATACATCATCATAGAGGTTCACTGTGTGAGACACCACGCCTAGAGACTGTGCTAACAGAGAATCCACAAAGACAGGTAGAGGTAGACTGGGCAGAAGAGGAGAACCGAACAAGACACCGGTGCACAGGAAAGACGGGGGGAGTCTAAGGTGGAGAATATCAAAATGAAAACAACCTCACATGACACACAGACACACGGCAGCATAAAGAGTCAAAAAAATAGGGACACAGTAGTGGCACACATTACAGATACATGCAGTCATTGTGATAAATTGTGTCATAAAATGCTGTTGCAAACAAATTGTAGAGCCCATCTCTTATTTCTAAAACACTAGTTTTACAAAAATGTTTTACAAAAATAATTAAACAACTAGTGGCATCAGACTATCAGTTTAAAATGGCATGGTAACAAAGGTGTTATGCCAATATTTGTTTTAAAATGTATGTATTAAGTTTGTTCCTGTGGCAACAGGGTTCCACTGTCACCTCACAGCAAAAAGATCCTGGGTTTCATTCCTGGTTGGAGCAACCAAGGGCTCTTTTTTGGTGGACTTCGTATGCTCTCTATATAAACAGTCAAGCCTGGAATTACTCAAATTTTGACTTAGTTACTTTTATTCAAACCAGCAAGTTTCTTCTTGATTGGAAATGACACAGGCGTCTCCCAGAAGATAATAGGATGATGGGCAAGAGGCGTTTTTCTCAGCTTTTATTTACATTTGAACAAAAAGAGACATGTCCAAAATTATTCATACCCGTCTCAATAATCAATAGAAAAACCTTTATTGGCTATTACAGCAATCAGACACTTTCTGCACGTCTCCACTGGTGTTTTCCCACAGACTGACACAGTTTGCAAAAGGTATGAATAATGTTGGACATGCCACTTTTTGTTCAAATGTAAATAAAAGCTGAGAAATATTTTTCTCCACAATTACGCCTCTTGTACATCGTCTTACCAATCGAGAAGAAACTTGCTTGTTGAATAAAAGTAAATAAGTCAAAATCTGCAGGGGGTATGAATTCTGGGCTTGACTGTACATTTCTACATTTTCTCTCTATGAGTGCTGGGATAGGCTCCAGCAAACCCCAGGACCCCGTTTATCCTAAGGGGCTGAGATAATGACAGCACATTGAACAATTTGGGTCATTCTAGAAGTAAACATTGGCATGAAGTTCATAAAAGACATTCCCTATTACATGTTTGACAGACATATTAATAAATATTTTTTGCCTGTAGGCATTTGCAGAGTGACCCCTAATTCAGTAAAGAGTCCTGGCATACAACAGAGACTATGTACCATACAACAGAAACCCACTAGTTTGATGCCAAAATGTGCAGTCAGTGTAATATCTAGGACTTCCAGAAGGTCTAGAGAGTCGTTTTCCCTCCTATTCACTGGAAATCAAGACATGACTGGTTAGTTTTACTGTCAGATCCTAAATGTCCCGTTGTTTAACCTGAAACATTAGGTCTTTAGCACTTGGCCTTGAAGGCCTAACTAATGAGAGAACTCGATTATCTATGTCTGCCTGAATAAGGAAATCTGGTTTGTATTGTTGGGTAAAATTAATCTCATTGTTTGAATGAAAAAATTTTAAATTATATGTTTCTACATTAAAGACAGACATCTGAGGTTTGTAGAACACAAAGAAAAAATCCTTTTAGATCGTTTTCTGTTGGCAAAAAACGTTAACCTATTATTTCCAAACAGAACTAAACACAAACATGACTGCAATGAATAAAAAGGAACAAAATTAAAGATGTAATTCAGTGTTTTCTTAGTTCTCGGAAACCATTAGGCCTTCTCTGAAAGTCTAGCAGGCCCTGAGGTTTTCGTTCGGAGTTTGTATGATCAATAATACATTTTGCCATGGTGAACTATAGCCAAGCAAAGAGTAACAAGTGGACCTCTCTGGTCAACAAGTGATGTAGATCAGCCAGCATATAATCGAGAAGTCCCAGATTTGCTGTATTGTTTATAAAAAAAAAACAACAAAGCTTCCAGGTACTTTTCGCTTTTGACTTATGATCTGCAGGAAATGTTTCAAATTTCAAACGCCCATAGTTAAGAGGAAACAATTTGCCACAGCACAGGGATGATGGTTAGTGTGCCAGGGCAGTAACGTTGCCGCACCCAGCTGTTGTTTTATGGACTAGCTCCATTGTAAATCAGCCCGCAAAGTAGTGAGACACTTTAAAATCCACTGAAGTGATTTAAGAAAAGCACAGACAGAAGAGGTTGAAGTTCATGGTCTGCAGTCCCATAGGGACACAGTACATAAGACGGATAGAAAACACTTGTGTAAATGCACACAGCCACCTGTGCACACACATACACACACACACACACACACACACACACATTCTCGGCCTACAAAGAAAAAGTTGTTGTAATGCATGCTATCAGGTGCACATAAGGAATGTCCTCAGTGCTCAGTGTGTATGTGTGTGTGTGTGTGTGTGTGTGTGTGTGTGTGTGTATTTGATGTGATTTACACCGCAAGGTTATGAGGAGAGGGATGGCCAGCTATCAATATAGTGGCCAGTATCTGATCATATCACTCTTTCAAATTCCAAACCACAAGCATTCATCACAACTGCACCATAACACATCCAGGTCTAAATCCTCCACTCTTATCAGATGTAGCACAGTTTCCACAAAAACAGCTTTAGAGCTTTAAAAGTATTTTCAAATCAATTAAAAATTGTAAATACCTAACCAGGATGAATTCCTTACTAGTTACCGTCATATACGTTTGGGCCCCCTTTTCTCAGTGAATGAAAAATGCAATTATCTATAGAGAACATGTAAAGGAACAGTTATGCCTAACTTGCTGATTTCTAAAATACTGAAATAAAAGATGAATAAAAAATGAATACGAAAAAAATTAGAAATCCAGCAGTCTTGTAAGAAGTCAGTTAAGTTTTTCATTCTGACCTTATATGATCAGTGTTAGATTTTGCCGGGTTGCAGTATAGCCACTGGTTAGAGTTATAAGTGAACCTTGGTGGTCAACAAGTGACGTTTTAGGTTAGCCAGCATATTGAGCAGTCACAGTCCAAGGTGGGCAATGGGTGAACAGGTAAAACAGGTCATCCAAAAAATCAGGCAGGGTCACTGATAGGCAGACATCCGCATACAAGCAAGGCGATATACAGAATACAGAAACAGGGCAAAACTATGATAAGGAGTGACAGCGGCAAGGCAAGAGGCAAAGACAGGCCTTATAACAAAAAGCAATATGGATATCAAGGAACACTCGGTACACCGATAAAATCAGAAATTCTTCACACAGTCTCAATGTTCCATCCAGTCCTCATATAGTGCAGTAAACAGGTAGTACTTTATCAACTTAGCATAGAAAGCGGAAGCTCCCCTAGTGGCGAGGAGGGTGAGCTGCAGTGCTGGATGTCACCGAGGCCACCTTTTAGTTGTTACAAGGGCCTGGAGATTGTCCTCATGGTCATGGTGTGGATACACCCAGGTGGTCCTAATGGAATGTGGCTATCAGTGTCTCTGCTTGAGAGTCTAGTCATCAGTCTTGGCTTATTTGATGGGAACTTCAATGGTGATCTCTTTGTCTTTTCAGGGCTACAACAACATTCAGGATCCAGTCTCTGGTGCATTGCCATACTCCGTCACAGTGTTTGGCCCATTGGCCTACTGCAGGGATCTCTATGGATGAGTCGTCATTCGGAATGAACAAGGGCTGATAACTTAGAACACACTGAAAAGGGTGACTTGTTAATAGAAGAGTGAGTGTGTGCAAATTCTACCAGAGGTAGGAATAGTACCCATTTGTGTTTCTCCTGGCTGCAGAAGGAACGTAGCTATCTCTCTGTTCAGTCTTTCTGGTTGTCTGTTGGTCTGAGGATGGGATGCTGAGGATAGTTTTAAGGTGCAACCTAATTTTTGGCCAAACATTCCAGACACATGATATGAATTGGGTGCCACACTCCAATATGATTTCATGAGGGATTCCTGATGAAATAGCAGATTAGCTAGTTTCTTTGACGAAAGTATGTTTTTCAAAGGGATGAGACGACAGGCCTTAGAAAAAAAAGTGATCTGTAACAACAAAAATGATTGTGTTAACAGAGGCAGCAGGGATAGCTGTATAGCTTGGCATTGAAGGGTTTGGAGCGTGCAAATACTAGACAGGAGCACCTTCACATCTTGGGCCAATGTGGGCCACGAGAATGTTCTTAGTATCCTCCCTGTCTGAGCATGTCCTATGAAAAACATAATGATGACATTCCATGGGAACCTTAATGTTACCTGGAGGGGTGTATGAACAAGGGGCACTTAGGGCACTGGTTTGGTCAATTATTTCTTTTATTTGGTCAATTATTTCCCAGATGATGGGTGCAGCGATACAATCCAGTGCTATAATATGCAGTGGTTTTTCTGCATCTTCCACTCATACATAGATCTGTGATAAAGCATCAGGATTGAATCTTCTGGGTTCTCAAAGACATTTAAGATTCTTATGGTCTTAAAATTATAAATTAGAATCCAAAAACAGGGCAAAAGTAAAAAAATAAGGTGTGTCAGAAGCAAGGCAAGAGGCATGAGTCAAAGTACAAAGTACAAAGAAGGACAAAAGGCAATAAACGGCATCTGGTTTTCAATCTTTTATAGTCTGTAGTAACACATTATTTAGCCACAAAGGCTCAGTTTGTGTAGGAGAAAGAAAAAGTATTACTTATTTGACCAACATCACATAATTCATTTTGGTTGACATATCTTAGGACAAAAGATCATTCATCAATAGGATAATGACCCCAAAAGGTGCTGGGAGTGTTTGGACACAGGTTGTTTCCAAAACGGGGTTGTTTTGATGAAACTTGTACATAAACTTTCACCGCCATTAGGTTGCACTTACAGTGCGTATTGTTGCATTTCATTTCAAAACCACATTTGTTTTAAGTATTTCTTGCAAATAAATTTGAAAGAGCAGCGTATTGTTTATTTAAAAACACCTGAGGGTGAGCCCAACCTTCTGGTCTGTGTATATAAATGATTATATACTTCAAACTGCTTGACAAAGAAAATGGACTTGACTTCAATTAAACTAATGTGTGTGTTATTCGATATGTGTCATATATTTGAAATGTGCTGTATGTTTTCCGACCATATAGCAGCTGTAGAATTCCTGTCCGCTCTGCTAATCTGGATCACCCTTTTATAAGATGCATAATCTCACCAACATCCCATTTCCGTTTGGCTGCAGTGGGATGTAACATTATGAGGGGAAAAAAATCTGTGACACACAGAAGTAAAAACGTTAGCTATTTTTTCAGCTGTTTTTAGCCCAAGCTGTGATTTAAGAAACAGCTTAGTACTGTCAAGTGGGTCTTACTCTTACAGGTGAAGATCTGTTTCTGTGGGAAAATGTTGGCATTTCTTTGCAAGGAAACTATCACCTAAATAAAAAGAGAGATACATTAAAGGGAGCTGGAAAATCCGTAGGTGTTCTGCAACTTTTATTGAGGCTATTCTTTACAGTAAAGCCCAGGATACTTAGGATAGAGTCTCTCCTGCAATGGTAATGAACTCATTGGGCTCAGAGAAAAAAGACCCACGTTCTGTTCACTACTTTGTGGGGAGAACACTGCACAGTTCCAGCTGTGAAAAAGTTCAAAATGAGCATTTGTATGTAAGTATACATTTTCAACAGCTTTGGCACATTTTTAATCACTCTTATGTAAAGTCTGATCTTATGACCTGTTTTATTTACAAATTGTATAGATAAATACACTAACTAGATGATAAAAAATCATTTGTAATTTAAATAGGAGCCAGAAGCGTTGCACTGTTTTTCCAAATGTTATTCTTATGAGGTTTGGTTGAAACATTTGTTTATAGTTTATGCACAAAAAGACATAATTCATGACCATTATTCATCTCAAACAGGCCGTTTTTGATAAAGCGCTCTTCAGACTGGTATACACTATATGAACAAAAGTATTGGGACACCTGTTTTTCAGGGTTTCGACTAGGCCCCTTATTTCCAGTGAAGGGCAGTCTAACCCATTTTACACCGGATGTGTCTGCGATGCGGTGCGTCTCCGACACGGCAGCCGCAGCTAATCGCCACCAGTAAAGTCAATGCATCAGTTTACACCAGATCCGATGCGTTGCCTCTCTGTTGTGTCTCTATTCCGTGACATGTCCGGCAGTCCGTCGAGATGCGCATCAAGTCTATTTTTGACGGATACAGATCAAGAACGCAACACAGAGCGCATGCGCCAACTCCAGACGACCCCTTCACAACATGGACGACTATCATGATCATGTGATCTCGCAAACCAGCGGCGCGCCAGATCAGATACGGACCACAAATGCGTCCAGTGCGAAATGGCGCATGGCCTCGAACGGAATTGAAATGCAGCGCAGTCGCAGCACAGCGGACATGCATCCAGTGTAAAACGGGTAAAATGGGTTAAAGCCATTTTCTATTCCAGCATGACTGTGTCTCAGTGCACAAAGCAAGGTCCATAAAGACTGGATGAGTTCAGTGTCGAACACCTTTGGGATGAACTGGAACGCACATTGCAAGCCAGGCTTCTCATCCAGCCTCAGTGTCTGACCTCATAAATGCTCTACAAAATGAAAGGGCACAAATTCTCACAGAAACTCCAAAATCTCGGGGAAAGCCTTCCAAGAAGAGCGGAAGCTGTTATAGCTGCAAAGGGGTGACCAACTCCTTAGTTGTCATGTCAGGCTGAGGGACAGTCTTTACTGAATTCAAACAAAACACAAAAGTCCAACTCAAAATCCACTCGTTTACTGCGGAGCTTCACCACTTACGAGGGAGACCTTCACCGCTCTGAAACTCCTTTGGAAGACGACCATCTCTGTGTGACCTCGGAGGTCCTTTTCTCCAACCTGGAACTCAGTTCGTTTCCGTGCACAGTCTCTACTCTTGTCCCCGCTAGAACCGGGGGACTCACCGCCTGTGAGTTGAGACGTTGGTTCACTCCTGGGTGGAAGATAGACCAGATGGAGACAGAGAGAGAGAAAGGAAGGAAATAAGACGCAAGTGAAAAGTACTACTCATGTCACTAACTCCTCTTTCCTGTCGGCTCTGCTCTCCACCGTGTTTTCCGTCTGCTTGTAGAAGGTACAGACTCTCCGACCTCCACCTAGGTTAGACTGTCTCACAAAAGAGTCACACGCACACTCACTCCAGACCCAGACCAGCGTTTCCCTACATACAACAGTGTGATACGTTTTCTCAGTCTTACGTGAGCACTGAACAAATTACGTTTTATTTTATTTTCTGACGGTGATACTTCACCTACCCTCCAGCACACAAACTGAACAAAACCCCAACTGCTTGGGTGATCACGCATCCAACCCCTGGCTCAGCCAGGATTTAAACATCTATTCAACCAATCACACGACACCAACACTTAACCCTTAACGAGCACCGCTGTAGACCCCCATTCACTCACTCACGCATACACCTCTAGTCCAGACTAGAGGGTGACACGGGAGTGAATTTTCAAACCTCTCCCGTCCCACTCCCACAAAAAAAAATCCCGTCCCGTCCCAATCCCATAAAAAAATTGGAGAAAAATCCCATCCTGTCCCAATACCAGAAGAATGACTCCCATTCCCTCCCACTCCTGTGTTATTAGTTTTTTTGGCTAAAATCTGTCAGTTAGAGTAAAAAATATATATATTTTTATAGTACAGATCACAGCATGCCCAGTTTAGTTGAATAAAAATCCAGATTTTATGCAAATCATCCATCCATCAACACACACACACACACACACACACACACACACATTATAATTTTCACTGAATTTCTGAGTCTGAGTAGAATTTAATCAGTTGTCTACATGTCTTGCAGCTGGCGTATTGCATTTTCACGTCATTATTCTCAACGAGCACAGTTGAGTATTATTTTCAGACAGTAGTTGCAGCGTAGCTTTCACGTCTGCCTCCATTTAGATTATGATTTTCTCGGCTAAAAAGTGCGTGAAGAAGCCTCTTCTCTTACATTATTGGTTGTTGGGACTGTCGCTACCAACTGTTACGGGTGTGTGGGGCACGCCATTCACTTAATGGGCTACACACAGCAAACAGGAGGAGAGCATGAAGAGACAGGACAACTAGTACTGAGTTCAAAATTTGTTTATTTATTTAAAAGGAATATTTCTGTATAAAGTTATCATAGTGTTATTACCATTCCCGGTCCCGCCCACTCCCGCTTACATTTTTTCCAGTCCCTTCCCAATCACGTTATTAATAGTGATTTTGTTTCCCGCCCCACGGGATTCCCGTGATCCATGGGATTCCTGAAAAAATGTCAGGCTCTAGTCCAGAGCTCAATCACTTAATATTAACTTAACTATTTGAATGCAATGTCATTAAAGTCTTTGTTGAGGTGATGGTGAGGTGTCCCGTAACATTTGTCCTTATAGTGTGTGTAAATTACATGTGCTCCTAGTTGGGGTATATTTTAGCACATTTATAAAGCAGTTTGTGCTTAAACAATCTCTAGAACTTCAGAGTAAGTGGGTGGGGCTAAACTGCTGTAGAATGTATATACAGGGTTGGTTTTGTGACATCACAAAAAGGATGAAATAAAAAGAGCTGATTTGGCTGGAGAGTGGATGCCATGCTTTTAGTAGTGTTTACATCTAATTTTTTATTACTTCAAGGAAGTCAGAGACTCTTTCAAATCTAGATTTGTTCGTGTTGTAGTGAGGCTGAGATAATGCTAGTGACTCCGCCAAGACTAACCCTTTACAGAATGCAGTTGGGGACAATTTATCCGCACTTTAATTTCCTCTCTCTTATCCTCAGTGTTCTACTCACTCTTGTCTAACTGTGACGGTTTCACATCAGCCTCATCTATGAATAATTAAACCACCTCGGCCAAGGAATGTAGCGCTCAGAAACACGAGATCTATACACTTAAATCATATTTAAGCTGTCATTTAATTCCAGGATTACTCCAAAACAATCCTCTCATACCTTTCTTAAGGATCCAAACTGGAAATTAAAAGTTCCCTAATACACCACTGCAAATAGTGAGAGTTTTAATATCGGAAAGGTTTTGTAAAGGTGTTGTAAAAAATCTTTAAGTAAGTCCCTGTTTGTGCTACTGTGCGCTCTCATCCTTTACTAGTTCCTTCACTATAGTGCCTAGGATTTAGAATCTTAATTCTAAGCCAATAACACTTTTATTTATAAGCATGCAGGGCATGTTTCATCACCCATCTCCTTTTTCTCCTTTTTAGCATTTTGTAATTCTGAATCATTGCCAAACAGATTACAGACTGTGATCGTATTGTTGTTGTTACATTAATGATTCTCTATGGGACCTTTCTCTGGTATTGAGTTTTTAATTCTTCGTCATTATATTTTCTTTTTCCTTTTTCCACTTAAAGGTTTTTATAGGAAGGCTCCCATGCTGACATGTTGGCACTGGTTGTTTTGTCAGCTTGACTTGTTCTCAGTTTGTTTTTATTATCTGTACATTTAGTGATTTTGGGTTAGCATAAAGGGGCTTTTTGACATGAGAGCAACAACACTGTAAAAATGATTAATTAATTCACACACACACACACACACACACACACACACACACACACACACACACACACACACACACACACACACACACA
>JBBJLR010000001.1:37850675-37872231 GCA_037577145.1 Brachypetersius gabonensis
CTGTTTATAAGCAAGGCATATCTCAAGCGTTGAAATAAAATTATGCACAACAAGAATTAAATACAGCATTTACCTTGAGGCCGTAGGCTCTTCCCGTTTTACTCTGTGAAACAAAAGATTTTTTAATGTCATGCATTCATAATTTCAAAAGATGTATTCAAGGCAGATATGCTCTTTCAAATTTCCCATACAGCTGAGTAACACTATGAAAGTTTCAGGGTTCACCTGACAAAGGGGATACATATGAACATAAATATTACCTCAGATTCTGTCGGAGATCATGCTTCCAGTTTACTTTTACATCACTGTGGGTAAACATGCACTTTCCATCCAGGCTCACGGCTCCATCTTCAAGCAAGACTTTGGCAACAGCTAAATGTGGAATTTGCATAAGAGTGATTATGATTAAGAGGCTAACAGTGCTTTCATTCATGTAAAA
The DNA here is from genome assembly GCA_037577145.1 of Brachypetersius gabonensis. Classification (NCBI taxonomy): domain Eukaryota; kingdom Metazoa; phylum Chordata; class Actinopteri; order Characiformes; family Alestidae; genus Brachypetersius; species Brachypetersius gabonensis. Next base: position 37,851,115 of record JBBJLR010000001.1, read on the forward strand.
ACGAATTAAATCGCAGTATGATCTTACCATCCAAGTCATATGCTAAGAAGGTCATTGTGGATGTGCAGGAAGACTTCAGCGTGTAAACAAATCCTGGCTCCTTGTTCTCCATTTTTACAGTCCATGTGTTGTTGTAAATTGGCGAGGACACTTTCACAGAAGTGGAGAGTGCACCAAAGGATGGAATGAATATACTGGCTGGCAGGTGCAGCGATATCTCTGGGATCTCTATTTTCTGTTCTGGGATGGTGATGGTTGGCATCTCAAAGTGATAGATTGCTTTTGTGAGGTCATCCAGATTGATGACTTGCTCGCCAATGGTGAATGTTTTGGGCAGAGTGAAGGGCATGATGGTGATGTCATATCGTGGTAGCTTCACAAGCAGAAGTGCCATATTGTCCCTCATGTATTGCGTATCAATTTTAAAGGTGGGAATCCTGACTGCAGGCAGACCTGGCAAAGTTATTTCAAAAGCAGTTGTGCTGATCATATTTGGGACTTTCAGATTTTTTAGATCTAATGTGAATGAAGGCACGTGGAGAGTTGTGAGAGGTACATCAAAAGGTGGAAGGGTGATGGTGGGTGGGAGAGAAATATAATCAGGCAGGTCAACGTTCACAAGTCGCTGGTCCATTTCCCTAATCATCTGTGGAATCTGCTTCGCCCAGTCAGGTACTGCCAGTGTGATTTCTGGAATGTCAAAAGTAACTCCATTTTCAAATACTGAAGCAGGCAGTGCAAACAGGGTTCCATCCATGCCCTTGGTATATACCAAATGAGTAGAAACATTGAGGAACTGTAATTCGTCAGTGCTGGTGGCCTCATCAAACTTCAACACATCCCATAGACTCGTCTGATAGATGGGCAATTTGATGGACTTCAGAAATGCAAGACGACCCTCTAAGGATTCTGTCATCTCAAGGCGTATTTCAGATTCATCATTGGACATCATCAGATCACTGGCATGTTTAAAGAGTGAAAATTGTTCCTTGCCGCTCCACGTAATCTTCTGCTCACCTGAGGTGACAGTAAGGTCTAGGTTTTCAACTATGCTTATCAGACCAAGGGCAGATGACTGTGATAAATCGATATTAAGATTACCAGACAGTGTTGTCAGTGGGACAAACTCAATAGTTCCTTTTGCAGAGTGCTTTCCACTGGTTGAATAAGATGCAAGATTCGCCCCATTACTGCTCATGAAGTCCACTGTGGCATAAACACGTCTGAGAGACGCCTCAAGAGCCATGGTCTCAGTAATGTCTAAATTCCAAATTTCAGTCTTCATACACTCCGCTTCAGAGTGTACATCCAACTTCATAGTGGAACGAAGACCATTGGCATTTAGGTATATAGATGCTTCATTGTCTAAAGATTTTGAGAAACGTCCTGTCTCCAGTATTGTTCCATAGGTTTTGGCCTTCAAGGAATTCTCCAGAGAAAAGTAGGATGACAGTGTTTCTAGTCCAAGATTATGATTTAGAACACCATTTCCATCGCTTTGTAATAATGGCAAATTGTATGTATACTGAAGCTTTGTTTTAGAGACGAGATTCGGCTTGGTCTTGGTATTTCCATCAAGTGCCTGATTTAATTCCATTGTAAAAACAGGCAGGTTGATTTTGACAGCGTTTGCTACTGATGCCTCCATGTTCCTCTTGGTCAGGCTGATAGTGCTTTCATGAGTATATTCCGCATTCTTGTGCTCCAAAGACAAAGATGAAGCCACCTTCAGACCTCTCTTCTTAGTGATGCTTGTTGTCCCATCAAGTTTGCTTTTAAGGAATTCAAACACAGAGGTAGATGAAGCTCCCACTTTGACCACAAAGTCAGACTGATTGTAGAGACCACCGTTGGAGGTCACACTAACCACTGGTGACTTGAATGAGAAATCATAGGTCAAATTTCCAAGAGCAGGTATCATGATGTTGTTCTGCATATCTGGGAATGTGACTGTAGGCAGTGTCAACTCCCGGAGTGTCTCAGGTACGTGCAAAACAGGCAACTCCAGTGATGGAAGGACAAGAGTATAGGAGGGCACTGAAAAACCCATCATTGGAACTTTGAAACTTGGTGTGCTGACCTCCTTGGGGATGAAATAGCTGAACGCAGGCAACTCAGCTCTGAAGGACGATACTTCAATATTCAGTAGTGGTACAGTGTAGCCAGGGACGGTGAAATATCTTGGGGGCTGGTTAGATGTGTCAATTTGGAATTTGTCAAACTGAATCCTGGCTTTGTTGTAAGAATTTGTTAGGGCATCAAGGACTTTGTCTCTTCCAAATTCAAAGTTGTCTCCTAAGAGCTTAGCATTTTCATTAATGGAATTGTAGATCGGCTCAAGGTGGATGTCAAAACTGTGCTTGTCAGGGTTTTTGTGATACTGAAGTTTAAAATCAATGTCAAAAGACTGACGAGGAGTGGTCAAGAGATCTTTCAAACCCAGATCCTCCCACAAGGAATAATCTTTGATCACTGGTGTTTTTCTATCAAAGTATGGCACAGTCATTTCTGGAACGCTTAGGGGCACAGTCAGGAAGTCAAGATTAGCTTCACCATCGATGGATGCATAGATTCCTGCATCTTTTTCATTGTTGTCGAAAATTAAGTTGTGGTTGTATTTATATTGGTTGAATCGAGCAAGAGCCACCCAAGAGGCATACTGTTTTTTGGGACTCAGAGCAATCTTATAATCATGCTGTAGATCAATCTTCCCAGTTAGTTTTAGGGGGAGGATTATTTTGGAGTTTCCCTTATTTCTGCAGTCAAGGGAAATCTCAAATGGTTGGGCCAAGAAGTCACAAGTATTCGACAAGGTTCCACTGACTTTTCCAATCAGTTCTGCATTGTGTGAAGCTGTTAGTTCTACTTTGAGACCCTCCATTTGAGCCTTTCCTGTCATTTTTATCACACTTGTCTTCATGAAAGGAGTCTCTGTCTCAGCACTGACATCAATAGTCATGTGACTCAGGATGACTGATTCAGCATTGATTGATTGTTTCATTTTAAGGCTTTGGCTGTTTGTTTCACCATCAAACGTGAGTCTTGCTGTGCCAGTGTTGACAGTGTATTCCAGATTGCTCTTGTGTGTTCCTTCATCAGAGTAGTCCTTGAATGACCATTTACCATTTGCCTCGTCTTCAACAGTCACAGAAATGGTTCCAGACTCAACATGAGCCTTAGCTGTGTTTGTAATCGTGGCCTGACTTGAGATGTCCATAGAGGGGATGTCCAAATTATGGTTGTAATTTGTATCTATAGTCACTGATATTCCATTCTTTAGAGCAAATCTAACATTGTTTACTAAATCAGCTTTGTATATTTGGGTTGTGGCCTTCGCGGTTGTCTTTGCCAGTGCTTCTACTGATGGATTTTTCAAAACAAGAGAACCCTCATGATCGATAGCAAAAGCCATGTGGCTGGCCTTGAATGTCTCACTAATGACCATTTTCTTCATTTTAGGAGCTTCAATCTGAAGCATTGCATTCAAAGAGTAGCCAAGAATCTCAAGAGTTGATTGAGCTTGTGAGGTCAGAGTAGCTTTAAACTGTGGCTCTAAGGTTTTAGTTGTTGTATTCTGAATTTCTGCTACTGTCATCACTGAATAATGTGGGGAATTGAACTTGAACTCTCCATATAAATTGCCAAAAGCAGGGATACATGGTTCAAATGGAATTTGAGGCAGCTTGACTTCAGGAATTGGCAGCATGGTGATATCAATCTTTTGTAAATTTAGCTTTGGTATGTTGATTTCAGGGAACTTGATCTCTACAAGTCTCACTTCTGGGAGAGTAAGGTCAGGCAGGTCAAACAGATAAAAAACTCTGAAATCACCAAAGGTGGCCTCAGGATCTAATTCTGGCATTTCGAACTGTCGAATTTGATCAATGAAGTCAATAATCTTGCTCTTAATCATATCAAAGTTAATAGTGATAGATGGAACGTGGATTAAGTTCAAAATTGTGAATGCTGGTACTGTTACCTCTGGTGGAATAGTGATATCTTGAAGATTAGCCATGCTTATCTGAAAAGCAGGAACCTCAAGGGTAGTGAATGGAACCGTAAACGCCTGCATTTCAATTTGTGCTGTTTTGAGAGCATTGAGAACTCCCTCCACTGCTTGATGGATTTGATTAAGTATTTCTATATCCTTAAATATTTTCATCAAGCTCTTGAATTTTAATGAGATGTAGGTAATCATATTAGAATAAGAGTCACTTGCCCTTTGTAAGTAAACACGGATTTCATCTCTGATTTCCATGTCACTGATTCTCGCCCTAATATCTTCGAGGGTCTCCTGGATCTTCAGTTTTATATCGTTATATGCCGTGGTGTCAATTATCCCTTTAATAATCCTGTAAACCTCTGCTACTTTTGTGTTTTTTAGTTGCTCCAAATAGTTAATAAACGAGGCCTGCATCTCTCCTAAAAACTTCCTGGATGCCTCAATTTTCTCAGGGATTCCATAGACTTTGATTTGCTCATTAACATAATTTGTTACTTTGCTAATTTGTTCATTAACCTCATCAACAAATTCGTTGTAGTCAAAGTCCTTTAGTCTCCTGATTATACTTAGAATATAATCATTTAGGATGTTAAGGTTTTGCTTGATGTCAATGGATTTTAATTGACTGACAATGGTATCCAGGAGTCGCATGACCTTGTCTGAGAAGTATTCAAAGGGAATAGACTTTAAAGCATTTACGGCTGCCTCGACTGTCTCTCGGATTTTGTATTGCTTGATTAGAGTCTTCACCTGGTCCAGGAAAATGTCCATCTTCTTTTCAATTTCATATCTTTCAAATAGTTCGCGTAGTTTTGAGTAAACATAATTGATCTTTTCCACAATTTCATATTCATCGATCCAATTGACAACGACCTCTTTCATGGAATCAAGCACCCATTCAATGTCCTCTGAGGGAATGTAATCGGATAGCTGTTTCACAAACTGAGCCAAATCAAATGAGTTTATATAGTCTGTCACATCTTGAATGAACATTTTAATGTCAAAGGTCTCTATTATTTGCTTTAATTCATTTATTTTCTCCTGAAGTTTTGCTTTGATTTGATACTTGCGGTCAAGTTCCTTTAACCAAGCCATGCTGCTGTCTTGCAATTTTTGGAGATCAATTTGTCTAACTACATCTTCAATGGCACTTACGACTCTTAGGATCGTTCCGCTAATATCATGTCTTTCATCAAAGGCCTTGAGTTCTTCGCCAATGTTTGTCAGAATTTCTGACCAGGATTCATTTTCAATAACATTTTTGATTTGTGCCTTTAGGTCCCTTAATTTGACTGCCAAATCAATAAATGTTTTTTTTAAGGCTGTCTTAAGGTGCTCCACAAATGCTTCCAGATCATCTAATGAGACAGCATAGTCTTGTACCAAGGAGACCACCTTATTCTTGGCCATGATTAATTTGTTCTCTAGGTCTATTGCCTCTATGAAGTCACTAACCTTTCGAGGGACTTCATCCAAGTTCTCCCTGAACTGTCTGACCAGATCATCAATGTCCAAACCATTGAGATACCGCTGGAGGGACTCAAGAACACTGACAGCTGTAGTTTTCATTTTCTCAAAGGCAACTGGAAGACTCTCGATGAAAGGCAAATGAATGAGATGGCAGTCACTGTTTTTGTCATACTTTAGGAGTCCAGAGACACTGAATTCTTGATTGTCCAATGAAATGTCACTAGATTCGCCAGCTATATTGAATAGATTTGTCTGTAGTGTTCCAGACAGCTGAACTCCCATGTCTGCTTCTTTGTTGAAGATACTGATCTCTTGGTTATATGCGTGGTTATTTAGCTTGGACTTGAATCTCCACTGCACAGACTGCTCATTGGGAATCAACAAGCCATCAAACTTGTTTTCAAAGTGAGTTTCAGCTGAATCGCCATTTGGCAACATGTGCGTGGCAGAGGCTCTCCAGTCATAGGATTTAGCAATTGCCAAAGGTTCTGCTTTCAGGAGGAACTTGCTGTAGACTTGACCTGTGTGCGTACCGTAGAACTTCACTGAACCATCTCCATTCAGAATGGCATTAACAGTGAGGCTGAATGGCATAGCCATTGCACGGAAGGCGTTTTCAAGACGCAAAGTCTTGGAATTCAACCGACTCTCGCTGTTAATAACAGAGGAAAGCCCAGCAAATTCTACTTCAAAGTTGTGGTTGACCTGAGAATCCAGAACCTCTGCAACTGAATCACATTTTATTGAACCAGCCATGTCGGAAAAGCTCATTCCACAAGTACTCTTGATGGTGTTCTCATCTCCGTATTTCCCAGTAATGCTTTCAGATGCTTCTAACTTAAACGGCTCCATCTTGAGTTGCCCCTCATTGCTGATACTGATATCGAACATCTCAACTTTATTGACTGAGAGCACCGATCCAACGAAAGGCCTCATGTTAACCTTGATGTCGTGGTTGTATGATGCACCCTCACAGATGAAATTGTCTGTCTTGGAGCGAAATGCCATCGTCCACAGAGTAACAGTCAGGCTATGGGAGCTTTCAGTCCTCATCTTTTGGAATGTACCTGCCATAGTGTTGGAGAGGGTCAGACCCTGCTTATTCAGACCCAGATTCATTGTGTTCCTTGCATCTCCATCAAAAGCATTGCCTTTAAAAGCACTGTTTAGCTGCACTTCATAGTCCAAGATTTTGCCCTCCACAGTGAGCTCTGCTGTGCTGTCCTGGGCTAATCCTTTAGATACAAGAGACATGGAGGCTCCCGTCCCATCGATTCCAGCATTGAAGATATTCTCAAATGTCATAGAGCTACACTGAAGAATTGTTGTACAGCTTGTGGCCAAGCCATTTGCTCCCAAGGTAAAAGTCCCTTTGTGTGTTCCACGGCTTTCTTCGAAATTTAGGGAACCATCCACGTTCACTTCAAGTTCGTTGCCATTCAGAGATCCGGTAAGCAGGGTGTAAGCTCGGTTTGATGCATCATCTGCCTGGGTCTCAACTCTAAAGCTGGCTCGTTCACTTGTCAACTCAAGTTCCTTCTGAGAACGGAGGGTTTTTCCATGTACTAGAGCGTTAAAATCTGACTTCAAAAGCAACAGGCCAGCCTTGTATCTCATTTCACCTACATGCTTCAGAGCATCATTTAGGGCATTTGTTTTGGACACAATTAGAAGCTCGTCATTGAGATATTCTCCCTTGATCACATTTTTTCCCTTGATGATTGAGGAATCGAAGCTCAAGAGGGATTCACCTCTTCCAGTATTTTCAAGCAGATTCATAGTGTAGGATTGGGTATATGCTGAGTTTGCATACAGAGGGCCTATGTTTAAGATTGCGTCCACATTTGCATCTCCAGTAAGATCAAAGTCTGTGAGAGTTGCCTGTGTAGAATAATAGAGTGAGGTGCCTAGACCAAATGGAGTGGTTACTTCATACTTGTAAGTTGCTGTTCCTTTGCTATTTATTCCATCATCGCTTGTCATGCTTTTGGTAAAAGAGTAGATTTCAAAGGCACTAAAGCTAGCATCAAGGAAACTGTGGGTCATGGAGCCATTCACAAGGTACTTAAAGTGGTCTTTAGTAGGCCCATAGACCAAAGCAGTGCCTGTATGAAGAAAAGGGACAAAAATATTATTGTAACTCTGTTAAACAGGTTTTCAAAATGTGCTATGCTTGTATATTTTGGATTAAGAATAAATAAGTCAAAAGTACCTTCAATTTTATATGAAAGAGGTTCCACAGGACAGCTGGCCATAACTTTGTATTTTGCAATGTAACTGGGAACATCAACTGTGTAGTTGCCCCCCGAGACTAAGCCCTCCCAGTCATAGAAGTTGCTGTTCACCTTAGCAGACACCTCTGCTACCCCAAGCTGAGGCAAGGAAAAGTCCAGGCTGTGGGGGATGGTGAATGAGGGGATTCGGTGTGTAGTTTCGAACATAATTCGTCCAATGAGAGGCACAATAATTTCCGGCATTGTGAACACAGAGGGGATGTTTAGCTCTTCAGATGATTTCCCACCAAGGGGGAGGGGCAGTGAGAAGACAATTTTGTCCTTGTTGAATTGGTACCTGAACAGTGCATCACTGGAAAAGTAAAATGATGAACAATATGAATGTTAAACAATAAATAATTGATTCAAGATTCAAGATTTTGATTTGATATAGTAGTATAGTGGTGTACTAGTAGTCATATTCATAGTAGTACAATCATAGTTAGTAGTAGTACAAATACTATTTCACAGAAGTCCATGCATAAGTATTTTGTTTTGAAATGTATAAATAAAAAAAATGCATCATACACAGCTCTACATTGTGCTGCTTTCTTGTCATTAGTGATTTGTGAAAACAACCCTTTTTTTAATGGAATGTCATAAAATAACTTACGATTTGAGAAACAATGTTTCTGGTATGCTGGGCATCACAAGCTCTGGAATATATCTTTTGTTCCTAAGATTCTGCACATATGGAATGTCTTTTCCGACTTTGTCAAGCCAGATGTTACCTGCCTGAGGTTGGTAAAAAAAAAAGTTAACAAACATCAAAAATGTAATTTTACATGCAATGGAAAAATATAAATAATATTACAACTTTCTATAACTGAAATATTTACTACAGATGCTCATACTGTCAGTAAAGAATCAGATTATTGCCGGGGTTAGAAATGTAGCTTTTGGTCTGGGGTTTAGGTTAAGGCTTAGATTTAATATAACGTAATTAAAGTTCAAAATCAATTGTTAGGGATAATAAATATAGCGCAAATATATACTGTTTTGCAAGTGTATGGTCTGTGTAAACTGTAAAAAATGAACAAAATTACATTTTAAACGTTACAAATGCCTAATCAAATGAGATAATGGTCATTTTTAACACTTACCTCTATACCTTTGAAAACAATATGACGGAGTTTCATGTCAGTTTTGGCCACCGTTTGATCAAGGATGTCATCAACAAATGCCTGTAGCTGGCTAACGTACTGATCCATGTTTGGGATGTGTTTTGTAACTTCAGAGTTCATATCTGACTTCATTTCCAATTCAACCTTGTTCTCATCTGCGAAAACGAATCGTAAAACATCAGAACTTATTCGTAGCTTATTCATCCATTATGAAGAAATGACATATGGGATGTTACTACCATATCTGAGGACAGCTTTCTGCAGAGAGGAAGTCTCTGGGACGTTAAGGGCTGTTTCGAGCTGTATGACAAGGCCATTTGTATTCTTAAAACTGGCTGTTGCAGAAGCATCCATCTGTAGACCAGGGAAGGCCATCTCTAGTTCCAGTGCACCATTTTTCATAGACTCCAGTCTGCTCAGATATACACAGATCAAATCATGGGTGAAACATTTAAAAAAATAAGTGTTACAACCTTAATTTCATGCAAAGTAAATCTATTATTAAGTCATAATAAGATTAAAAAATGCCAGTTTAACATTCAAAGTCATATGATAAGGACAAGTACATGCATCTTGAGAGGTCTGGATGCTGGTAGGCATCACTGATATTGATGTTCTTTGGATGAAATCTGTACCTGGCACGTCCGACTAAGGTCAGCAGGACATCTTTTTTGCTGGTGACGTCAATTTTAATACCACGCATTGCTTTCCCCTCTCCGGTGACTTCCAGCTTAATACCAGCCTCCACATCGTAGGATGGCATCTGTAGCTCACTGGTGAAGATTTTCTTCTTATGGTTATATTTAAAAATAGCCGTAGCTGTTGTAGGTGTGGCACCTAAAGAAAGAGTCATATTGAAAATGTGGATTTATCTAAATAGATTAAACACTAAAAAAACACTACATAGACTGAAAAATATATCCTTACCCTCTGCTTTAAGAGAAAACTCTAGGGAGTCAACCTTATCGCGTCCTTCACCCTCTCTTAAGATCTCATGAGCCAGGGTTGCTGTGTATTCTGATACATCTCCTGTAGGCTGAAGCTCCACTGCAAATCTGGGAATTAATGGATTATGCAGATTAAACTTACAAGAACACATAAAAGTACAAAGAGCAAGCAAACCTTCATAGCAATGTTACACAATGGAGTAGTAATGACATTTTTTTTTTTGGATTCTCTTGTTATAACCCTTAATTTTAGGCAGAAAGATTGTTTGATATAATCACCAAAAAGGGGACTAGTCCAAGAGCCCTGATATTCTTAAAAAAGTGATACTGAGAGTATGTCTACTTCCTTTTGCTCTTATATTTACCTGGTTTCCCCAGTTAGGGGGTAGTAAGGGGAACTGTCTGTCGAGCTGGCGTTGGAATACCGGACTATGGTGCAGTACTTCAGTCCGGGGAAGACAGGATGGCACACTGTGGAGTCAGTTCTGTCCTCCACAATAGGAGACACTTTCCTGGTCATAGTGGATGTCAAGGAAAGCAGCTCATTGCTGTTTTTGGAAAGAAGAGAGAAAAAACATCATCCATTTGAAATCGTAATATAATATTGCGTGTGTTGTTTTTGCAGTCTGTACTATTCAATGTTTATTGAAAAGGTTTATACTGCACTTCTGCTGCTCCTATAAAGTGGGCCTTTCTACATTTATATTAACAAAGTTACTTCATTTCCTCTTCATCAGGCATTAGCATGCAAACCCTGCCGAAGCTATGCAAGAATATAACAGAGATTCAGTGAATAAATATTTTTGTCTGGAGGCCAGAAATGAACAACAACAACAAATTTCAACAATTTTAACAACTTTCTCACTTTCCATTTACTTTTGGTGTAGAGAGCTACTAGAAATCACACTGAACCATATTGAAATGGTTATCTGTTATCTTTTTGTCAAGTCTTGTGCTGAGGCTGGCCCACCTGATGCTGATGAGCTGGGTGTTTCCCTTTGGGGCAGGGATGGAAAGCTTGACTTGGCTACCACTTAGTGTGACTTGGGCATTCACACCACTCTCATGGTACAGATTTGTGTGCATCCTTATACCAGCATCAACAAATTCAGGGATGTAGATGCCCATTTGGGTAACAAACTCCACTCCTGCAGATGGTCTGAATGAGAGCTGTTGCTGGGAATGAAGATCGCCACATATTAGCATTACAGATGCAAGGTATAGATCAGATACAATAGCAGATTTCTAAAAGAATATATACACAGATATATATGAGCACAGATGTTTCAATGAGCACAGCACAGGGTTTACAGTAAACAAATACACAATGGGTTTTTCCTCTTACTGTTTCTCTAAAATACAAACTCCTCCACAATCATGAATAGATAGTTACCATTCTACGATCAAACGTCACTCCCCCTGCAGCGCCCGGAACAAAAACTCCAGCCAAAGAGAATTTCAGAGGGAAGCCAGCAGCTGTGGGCAGTGTGAAGGCTTTGTCCAAGAACATGTAGTGGGCAAACACCTCATTATCTATTCCAGACGTCAGTTTTTTCATGATCTGCAGATAATAGGGAAACAGAGAAAATAGTGAGATTACATTTAAGACGACATTCAGAAATAACACCATGCATAGAGCAGTGGTAAAGCACTTTAATATATTTTTAGGGATTTTGCTAATACTTACTTCTATAGGCAAGATGCTGAAGAAAATCTCAGAGTATGTCATGATATTTTGCATAATGCCATTGAGTTCGGTGGTCTTCATGTATCCTAATTCTGTTCCCAAAAAGCGGAGGTAGGCCATGGCTTTAGGAGCATCTTTGTCCTTTTCCAGGTATTTGAGGCCCTTAGCGATCTTTTGACTTTGCTCAGCAAAGTTAAGCTTAATCTGTTTCAAAATGTTGTCGGAGACCTGCAAAGACACTTGTCTTTGAAATCCATTCAATTTTTATTTGCATACTATATTGTCAGTGCTATATCAAAACTCGCAGTTCCATTCAACAACATGACATGGAATAAAATCTCAATGTTATGAACTACATTTAAGAACAAATTTTCCCTTCTATTATGAAGGGATGTTTGTTATGTGATGTTTTGTTATGAAAGGGACAATTTGCTTCTTGTTCATAGCATACCTCTCTCTTCATCCTATTTCCTCTTAAAGGAGCCATCCAGTTTTCCAGGACCTGGCTTACTTTGGGTGGTGCCTGGTCCTTGGCCCAGTACATGGCCTTGGAGATGGTATCAGGGAAGAAACCGTTTTCCCCAAACAGCGCCTCAATGGTTGGCTCAAAACCTTCACCCTCCAGACCAATCTACAATAGCAATTACAGTTAATAAGAACCTTAATGAGTAAATAGTTAGGTATGTATGTATGCTTTCGGGGTTTGAAGTGCAAAAAATGTGACAAATTTGATGATACAATACCTCCAGAATCTCGGTGTTGAAGGCATCAAGAGTGGTTGCCAGTATGACCTCTCTTGGCATGTAATTGACAGAGTCAAAAATCACATTGCTTTCAATGGCGCCGAGCTTGTAGTTGTGAGAAAATTTAGCTAAATCCATAGCAGAGGGGCTCTCAGCACTCTTCAGTGCATTTGTAATTTGGACAACCGTATATGTTCTGTGAGTAAGAGGGTAAAAAAGTTTGTGTTAAAACAAGTATTTATTTATTATCTGACCTATTGTGGAGATTCAAAGATATGTACATTTTACATCATATGTTTTACTAAAAAACTGGACTAGCTATTTATCTTACAGATAGACAGTGTCCACAAAAATGCCATATATACGCAAATATCTCTACAATGCCAATGGAACATACGTCCTGAGGTTGGGGTCCAAGGTGTCCAGAAAGTTAGTCATGTGAGAGATAACGAAGCTCTTGACCTGCAGGTTCTGCTCATCTTTCAGTGTCTTCGCCACCTCTTGTGCTACCTCAAGGTTTCTCATTAGCATCAAATAAGCAGCAATGCGTTTCTGAGCAGGTGCTTCTGTGTCCTGGTACTGCTCCATTAGAACACTTGACACCTGGAATTAAGTACGAAGTATTACAGGAGTATTATAACAACAGTAAAGCTTAAAATGGTCAGCCTTTCAAAAGAATATCCATGAAACTCAAATTAGCTGTTGTTGCCTTTCATTAGTTCCATCAACACTGTCAATATAGCTGTGTTGTTTCAGAGGTCACTAATATTGTCTTTTAAGAAAAGCTGTAATTGCATTTGGCTTACATCTGGACTGATGTCCATGAGTCTGAAAGCCAGGATGGCTGATTTCTGTACGGACAAAGAAGCATCACGCTGGCCTATGCATCTTTGGAGCGATGATTTTAGAGACGGGAAGACTTCCATGTGTTTTCCCATGACACCAATAACCTGCAAAACAAATGTTTTAATTCGATTAGATAATTAGATAGGTATCTATACATCAGCGATTCTTCTTTATGTTTTGATATCAGTTTAGGTGCAGTACCCTTAGTGTTAGAAAGGTTTTGTCCTCGTCGCCTGAACAATCACCCAGCATGAACTCCATGAAATCTGCCACCTCTCTCATCTCAGGGATTGTCAAAGCATCTTCAGGAGAGAATCTGCAGCAATATACACATGAACTCTTATTCAGTAAGACATATAGTAGTCTCAATAGGTTCTCTATGCGTGGATAACGTTATCAGAAAAAATGCCATTTAACTGAGATAACAATCACTCACTTTTTCACTGTGTTAGCTAGGGCATACATGATGGCTTTGCTTGGCTTGTGCTGGGCCATGCTGAGCATGTCTCTGAGGCGTTGAGGACTGGCCTGAGGCAGGAGACCCAGAGCATACACTATTGCATCCACTTCTTTGGCTGGTTCATTAAAGCCTCTGAGGACCTGCATTACTGCACTGGTGCATTCACTGGTTCCACACTGGAACAGAGCCTGCCAGCTCAGCCAGTTGGAAATCTCCATCATCTCCTCAACGGCCAATGATAACGTCTCGTTCTTCATGCCACGGATGTGAGAAACCAGCTTTTGGAACAACCGGGCCCTCTCCTGGTTCCTACCTAACCGTGTCAGATCGTTGAGAGTTCTCATGGTGGTAAGAATGTCATTTTTGGTCTGTGTGAAGGATTTGTCTTCCACTTCCCCTTGGAAAAGCTTTCTTTCAAGCATGCCTGTTCAAAGAGAGAGAGCAAGGGGAACCATATAAGCGGATATAGATGTTTATTGTGTATACTGAGTATCTATTTTATTTTATATTTTGAGTATACACACCTTCATTGCTGAAATATCTGTTGTTGATCTTCGTGGATTCTTTAAAGGTCAGACTTTGTTTTACCTCCGAAACAATCCCATACTGGTCCCTGGAGGGGAGCATGCAAGAATCAGTCTGGAGTAATAACTTACATGGTACTGATATATTGTTGTATTTGGTTTTGAGATCTTTCTATAAAAATTACTGCTTCAGAATAAACTATTGGAACACGTCACTCACTCGTGAGAGAATGGAATGAAGATATGTTTCTCTGTGCACTGGGCCTCAGTCATGTGCTTTCTCTTGTTATCAAACTGGTAGTTGCAGGACTGGCTGCTGCTGATGAGCTTGGAAACAAGTCCATTCTGCGAAGAGCAAATGTTATATATTTTTTTTGATTGGATCTAGCCAATACCACTCATCTAGAATAATAAATTATACTTTTTTCAGAAAGGCTTCATTCTGGAGATTGTCTTACCAGGCCAGGCAGAAGCGACAGAGGACTGGTGGGAAGTTTTTGAGGAGAAAAGTGGCTACACTGCGACAGATCTCTGACAACGGTCACATCAACGTCAATGTCCTTCCTTGCGTTGACAGTAAGGTCAGTGTTGCACAGGCCATGAATGGTAGCCTTTAAAATGAAATAAGCTCATGAAATAATAGTGACAATCAAACTGGCACATAATATAACACATAAAGAGCTGCAGGACAGAGAAATGGTATAGATTCTGTTGTGAATACAGTATTTTGAACGAAACGATCTTACCATGTTCTTGTTGTGCTCCTCCTCCAGGGCAGGCGCTAAGAGCGCTGAGATGATTCCTCTCTTTATATTTACTATGTTCTCAGGCTCGTCCTTTTCAGGGTAGATGGAAACGTCTGTCACCTGATCCACTACGAAGTTCAGGGGGTTCCTGCATCAGAATCAGAATTCATTTTACTGGCCAAATCATTTCAAAACACATATTTTTTTTCCCAGTATCTCACACTGATATGCTTGATATGCTTCAGATGTGTATTTTGTTGCTGTCAGAACAAATCATTGTTTTTCAAAACATTAACTCTTCCGGAAAAATAACAACGTAATAATAGAAGTCCATGAAAAATATTTTTTTGCCTGATTTCTTTTGGCAAGTGTGAACGAATTCGGATTTTTATAACCAATTCCGATATCTTTACAGCCACATTTTTAGTGGATTTTTTTTGGTGGATTTTTATTTGCTTTTTTTATTAGCAAGTATGTAGGCTAAAACAAAGCACATTTCCAGGCTTTTCTGATTAACCAAAGTCATGATATAAATAACATTATCAGCTCTTTAATGGGTCATGATACCATTTTAAATCTATACATGAAAACATGTTTATCTTTGTCTCGCAATCATAACACAGATTCATCAAGATCAGATCAATAAAATGGGTGATGGGGGCAAAAATGTGCTTTTTCTGATTTTGGCTGATTCTAATCATGCATCCCTATCCTTTAAAACAAAAACGACAAAGGATGCAAAGTGTTGTCCCTGAAGAAACAATACAAGACCTAGTTACCCAGAGCCTGGTAAGAATTCAATGGTGATTTCTCCTGGCACTAGAATTTAGTCCAAAACGAGGTTTAATCCTGGTCCATAGCTTTGAGTTTTTGCTTTGATAATGTAATGCAATTGCTTCAACAATGTACAATGTCATGTCTCTCAAATTAGTAGAAATGTTCTTCTTATCTGTCGTATTTAATCTGACTTTAAAAAACCTCTAAACTGCACTTACTTCTCCATGGCTGCCTGGAAGGTCTCTGATCCAGGAGCTGATTTGTAGACTGGGAGACCCTGAGCATCGATGACATTCACTTCACTCAGAGTGCACTCTGTGGTGCGGAGGACAAAGCTGCATGTCTGAGGAACCTCAAGTTCCACCTGCATGAGGACAGAAATAAGAGAAAGAAATTTCACTCAAGCAGGAATCTCATCCAGAGATGCTCCACAACAGCTGCATTTAATGTTATTTTATAGAACATTGTGAACAATTTACAACAAAAAAGAAAACCCTTCTTATGGGGGGAGGGATGTTTTCATTACTCTTGTACCTTGCAGGATATTTTGGGCCCATTCTTGATGTTAGCAGTCCCAGCCACACCATTTGTGCTCTCAGCTGTGTAGTCATAAGTATATTTTCTGAAGTTCTTGTATCGTGCCGCCACTAGATATAAAAAAGACAAACAATGTCACCCATTTATCACTGGACCGACTGCAAACAGTACTTTGATCAAGTTAATATCACACACTATAAATGAATTACTAATTTTACTGCACTGTGTTAACGTACACCAGGAATGAACAGGAAAGTAATTATACTTTAAACTGTGCTCAAGTATTATTCTGCACTTTATTCAGGCATTGTGTAAAATGAACACTTATGCTCTTACACAAGTGAACTAAACACAGATTTACTCTGCACTGCAGAGGAGGATGAAGTTTAGAGTGTTAATGAGGAAGATGAGGAGGTGGAGTGCAGTGTTAATGAGGAAGATGAAGATGTGGAGTGCAGTGGTGAAGAAGATGGAGTGCAGTGTTAATGAGGATGATGAGGAGGTGGAGTGCCGTGTGTTAATGAGGAAGATGAAGATGTGGAGTGCAGTGGTGAAGAAGATGAAGGAGTGCAGTGTTAATGAGGAAGATGAAGATGTGGAGTGCAGTGGTGAAGAAGATGATGAAAGAGTGCAGTGTTAATGAGGAAGATGAAGATGTGGAGTGCAATGGTGAAGAAGATGAAGGAGTGCAGTGTGTTAATGAGGAAGATGAAGATGTGGAGTGCAGTGATGAAGAAGATGAAGGAGTGCAGTGTTAATGAGGATGATGAGGAGGTGGAGTGCAGTGTTAATGAGGAAGATGAAGATGTGGAGTGCAGTGATGAAGAAGATGATGAAAGAGTGCAGTGTTAATGAGGAAGATGAAGATGTGGAGTGCTGTGATAAAGAAGATGAAGGAGTGCAGTGTTAATGAGGATGATAAGGAGGTGGAGTGCAGTGTTGATGAAGAGGTGGAGTGCAGTGTTGATGAAGAGGTGGAGTGCAGTGTTGATGAAGAGGTGGAGTGCAGTGTCTTGATGGGAAAGCCAAGACAATCCCCTGACACTTAATTTATTAGTTAAAGAGTCAATATTCATACACACCAATTTCACCGTATCCCTAAAACGGACTGTTTTCATAACTGTGTCTTTAAGATCGTCTCTGTTCTGATTGATAATTCTGTATTGCACTGCATTCAAGTAGCCCAGGTTTTCCTTTTAACTTCAGTGTAAAAGGACAGAATGGTTTTAGCCTGATTAGGCAGGTATATGTAAATATTTTGGTTTGTAACATCTCTAAAATGGTAAATTCAAAATATGTTGGTTTTGGCAAAGTAGTTTCCATGCACAGATCATTTACAGGTTATGTGAAAGCTTAATGTGCCACATTCTTTTATTTTAAAACAGAAAGGAAAATTCCATTTTAATCAAAACATGATCTTTTATACGTCATTTGTACCTCCTTTGTGCATTTTGCTTTTAATCGAGTAAGATTTTGACACAGTACCCATACTGATTCTCTGGACTTTTTCCACCTTTCATATACTGTGTCATGTTTATGAGCGGTTTTCACCCTGTTTCACTGCCTGCTCCAAATCATCACTTGAACCAGAGACCTTTGGACCAGACACTGACAGAGTGGCACCTCTATGAGTCAACAGACTCATCAATACTCTTTCCTCATAAACAGCACAGTACCAGGGTTCAGTGTTGCTATCTTTTAATGCTGATACCAATAAACCAATTCAAGGTAAACACCTAAGCCTGATTGGCCACAGATACGAGAGCATTAACACAAACAATGAAAGTTATCTCAGCTGATAACTTACACGGACATAACGGCTGTGCTTCTGACGCTTCATCAGTTACTTCAATGCTTGTTTCTACAGGAGCAAAAAAATGCAATCAAATAAATACATTTCTTAAACACGAACCCCCCAATTATAAACTACAATGAGCATCTACTTATGTACAGATACACAGATACTTAAATACAGTTGCTGGACAAAAGTCTCTAACAAACATTAATGCGGTAAAAAACATAAAGAATTTGTTTTATTTGAAAAATATGTGAGTTACGAGAACCAAAAAGTGTAAAGGGGACATTTTTTGTTTTGCAACACACTATAGCACATAGTGTGAAATTCTTCTTTGCATTTAACCCATTTACCAAGCAGCCACCCAGGAACACAGCACCTAGGGAGCAGTGTGTGGGGACGGTACCTTACTCAAGGGTACCTCAGTGGTGCCACTGGGAGTCCTGGGATTCAAACCCATGACCTTCCGATCACAGGGGCAACTCTCCAACCACCAAGCCACCAACTGCCCCAGAGGTTAGGCTCTATAATATTATTTACTCTCATTTGCATAAATTACTTTGTTTTCCTCACCAGCACATTTAATCGAGCCGGATTTGCCAAACCAAGTGTTAAAGGAAGTCTAATGGTGGGAGTAAGTAATGGTGGGAGACCACTGACACACCAAATTAATCACGATTAAATTAATTAATCGTACTTGCATTTTTGTAATTTTATTGTTTTGTTTATCAAAAACATTTACCGCCCAGATAAATAGCTTTTAAAGTTTATCCGGTACGGGCAACTTTTCACCATACTTTGTAGCTTCAAAACTTACATTTTAATGAATTAGAATTTTAAGGCATTGGTCCATTTATGGGGACAATTGTCAAATTATAAATGAAATACAAATAAAAATACAAAAATATGGTGAATTTGCCCCTACAGTGATAAACAGCCACTCAATCACTTTCATAACAAACTTTGACCTCTCAAATCAAACCTCTAAACTTTTTACAACAAAAAACTTAAAATAAAACTTTGTACAATAATGAAGGGCAAATTCCTTAAAGCAGTCATAAACTAGTCCATAATCGTAATCTCTGCTTCAACAGTTAACTAATTCAGTCATTAATAGGAAGACGATGTTATTTTAATATTGATCATCAAAGGTTTAGTGTAAAGCTTACCAGCTAAAGCATAAGCGCTGAGAAGAAGAAACAGGTAGAGCTTAGTGTCCCCCATGATGGACACCATTAAAGCTCAAAGTGATCCTCTTCTTCGCTCTTTTGCTGAGATGTCCGCACTTAACTGATTCTCACACAATGCTAGAGTTTTTATAAACCTTCCCCACCCTTCTCACGGTCCTCCAATTAGATCACAGCCAGCAGAACGATATCTCCAGGCTGCCAAAGTCCTTCCAAAGTTCAAAGAACCTTCAAAGTGTTTTTTAGCACATTATATCTTATAATATTTTACTGTAAATTGGTTGACTACCGTGTAAATAGTAAAAATGCAGATAGTGGAAATATGCAGAAATGATAAAGTTGTGATTTCTTTGTACTTTTGGACAGCTGGGGACGTTATGTAATCAAGTGATGTCATTCGAAATGGATTTTTTTGGTGGGAGGATGAAAAGGGGCTTTGCAAGGAACAAGATTTCTATAAGATAACGTAAAATTAATTAATTTTTTATTAATCCCCCCCCCCATTTCCTTAAAGCTTTACTTGAGTGAAAAAGACTTCTTTAAAAAAAGATATTTTGAGCAACTTTGATCTCTGTATGTTATTACAGATATATATAATATTAATATATTATTAAATATATTATGAATATATTATTATTTTATCAGTAAATAATATATTATTAAATATATTATTAAATTGATGTACTATATAACAAATAATCGCTGAGAAAGTCTTGAGGACTCAAAGAATACAGAATAAGTGAAACATCATATTACAACTTTGTATCCTTACAACTGTCTAATGGCAGTCTTCTGATTCTAACAACAAATCTAAATCTGCCTCTTTATTACACATCTAGAATTTTGATACACTAATCAGCTCAAGAGAATGAAAGTGTTGTGTCATGTACGGTACGTGCAGTGTAATGTATGTCATGCTCTATCTGAACCGATAAGCTAACAGTCTGATTCAGGCCTATAAGATAAAATACATAACTTAAGCATAGGCTGCCCTAGAGGCCAAATTCTGCTTGACGCTTGTCAGCATTTTAAAGGTAATTTAAAGGAAAGGTTTAACTGACAAGTGGCACAGATCTTTATTTTTTTATCAGTGGCCCTCATATAGACCTGAACGCATCACAGCACAACATGTGAACTATGCAAAATTCTTTCCCTGCATTTAACCCGTTCACCTGTGTGAAGCACTGGGCGGGTATGGTACCTCAGTGGTGCTATTGGCAGTCCTGGGATTCAAACCCACAACCTTCTGATTACAGGGGAAACCTCCTAACCACCAGGCCACCAGCTGCCCCAGTTTAGTTGTCTTTCTCAGTTTTTCTACCTCAGTTCCACCCACTAGCTAGGACTCCCCCAATCCCAAGATACAGCCAACACTGGGCGATTGAAGGCTCCTTTAAGTCAGCCATTGGTCATGACATGTGGGGCGCAAGAGACCTGGGGGAAAGTTGTACGGAGCTAATGTTTAACATCAGAGTCGTTTTCGCGGCGGAGCAAAGAATTCACATTGGTTATGTTAGTAACTGACATATGCTCTTTTGGTGGGATATTTAAACGTCCCAGTATCTTTGTCCATACTGGGACAAAGGTGCAAACCAATGAAGCAATTTCATGACAAATGTCACAAAAAGTTGCTTAAAGTGAGAGTTGTTTGTCTGCACAACAAAAGTGATTGTTGATGACTTTGGTTTCAACAATCATTTCTAAATAAAGTTAAGTTACGCCTAATCTTTTCGGCTGAAATGATTTTTATCCTGGGATATTTATTTTAAGTTTGAGAACCACTGCTTTAAGTGCTACTGCATCATTTCAGACTTGCTTTGGACAGTGTACTGTGCCTGGAGGAGAGTGCTAGCAGACAGAGGCGGCTGGTGGCCTAGCGGTCAGGGCTTCATCCTGTGATCAGGAGGTTCATCCATCCATCCAATATCTACCCCTTATTCCTGCATTCAGGGTCGGGGGGGGGGGGGGGGGGAACCCCCAGCTGCAATTGGCAAAAGA
>JBBJLR010000001.1:37939792-37952609 GCA_037577145.1 Brachypetersius gabonensis
TTATAATGATGTAACTCAGTTACTAACTCAGTTACTATTTGTAAGAAGTAACTAGTAACTATAACTAATTACTTTTTTAAAGGTACATGCCCAACACTGCTGATAAGCACCAGACACCAGCTGAGCGTGGCGCTGGATGGCCTGCACTGGGGGAGCAGTCTTAGGATCTAATCTTATGATATCTGCTTTGTCTCCATAGGCTTGATGTGCAACACATGAGGTTTACTCCTTCTCCTCAAGCTGATTTGCACCAAAAGATGTCTCAGAAGTTGAGTGAGAAACTGAAAAGCGCTCATGTAGGACATCCCATGACAAGGCAGGTCCTTACAATAGTGGTGCTACAAAAGTAATAAGGACTTGCTCTGAGTAGAACAACCCAAAATCAGAAAACATTGTTGATCCTGGAGTAACTTTCTTACTTAACTTCTTGCTCACGAACCCAGTGGTGGTGCTGAAGGTAGGATTCAAACCTATAACCTATAACCTCTTGGTGCAGAGGCAAGTATCCTACCACTAGGCCACCACCACCATCACCATAATCAAACTAAACTAAAACCCTCCATAGTACTCTGTACTGTGTGCACGGTAAGAGATGTGATGTGATGGGTAAGAGTGGTGGATATAAATAGAGAAATAAATAAAATTACTGCTGAAGACGTCTAGTAATTAACACAGTGGTTTGGAGTTGTAGTATATCTAGTATATCTATATCTAGTCTGTTACTGAGCATAATAGTAACATAAGTAGTGATACTGCACATGAAAAGACTATTTCTCATGGACTAATGCACAAATTGTCTTGCACACAAAGAAATTATACATCTGAATAGCTACAGGTTATTGGGGTGTGTGTGGCAGGTTATAGAGTCTGATGGCTGTGGGGGGGCGGGGGGGGGCGGAGATTTTCTGCGGTGTTAAGAAGGAGCACCTTATGCTGTTAAATCTGTGGCTAAAAGGTTTTCTCTGTTCGAGCACAACACCTTGGAGTGGGTGATCAACATTGGCCATGATGGACTGAAGTCTAGATACTGTTCTCGTTTCAACCACAGTTTCCAAGGTGTTGAGTTCCTCACCCACCACTGAGCCAGCTTTTCTGATCAGCTTTTTGAGTCTCTAGGTGTCTGCCACTTTCCTGCGGCCAGTCTAGCACACAGAAAATGACACCGTCTAGCACAGACTCATCAAACATCCGAAGCAGATGTTGCAAACTCAAAAAAATCAGAAGCTTCATCAGAAGTTCACCCTACTTTGACACAAGAGTTCTTTGGGGCAGCTGGTAGCCTAGTGGTTAGGGTGTTTGCTCTGCAATCAGGAAGCCATGGGTTCAGATCCCAGGAATACGAGGCATCTCTGAGCAAGGTACTGTCCCTACACACTGCCCCCTGGGCGCTGTGTTCCTGGCTGCCTGCTGCCTCACTTAGTGAATGGGTTAAATACAGAGGAAGAATTTCATGCTCTTCACACTGTATACTGTGGTGTTTTCACCAGTCTGGCTGCACACCAGGGCACTTGTACTCCTGAACAATCTCCACATCCACCCTCATAATGGACAGTGGCCTGACAGGAGGCCGTGATCTTCTCAGGTCCACAACAATTCTTTAGTCTTCTTGATGTTGAGTTGTGACTGATTAAGCTCACACCAGTCAACAAAACTATCCACTGCCATCCTGTATTCTAAATCGCCCTCATGGCTGATACTGCTGAGTTATCTGACTAACACCATCACCTCTCTGGTCCTCCCTCTGGTGCTCTCAGTTTATCTGTGAATATACTGGGTGGGTTAGGTCCACTACAAGGTCTAGCAGAGGCAAAAAAGCCATGCCTCTGACATAGCTGGATTCATTACTGTATCGGTGGCACTTTGTTATACACTTTTCCGAGTTCGCCAGTGGAAGCAGATGGAGCTCTAAGCACCAGGCACATGTGCCTCCCCAGTGGGGCCCAAATACTACCATTACCACCACCCCCATTTCCACTCTACCCAAGTCGACCCTCTTTTGGGCAGATGTCGGCAGAGTCGTTGCCCCCTCAATGTCTCCCGCTGGTGTCTCCCCCCCTCCGCCTCCCCTGCTGAGGAGCTTCTGCAAAATGCCAACGCAGAGACCCACCTGGGAGTATGAGTCCCCACCTCCCCCTCTAGTGGCACCTGATGGTCCGGCGTCAGTGTCACGCCAGGCCCTGGCCACTCACCCCTGACGGGAACACAATGGCATGCAGCCCGGCGGCAGACGCGGGCAGGTACCGATAATATTGTTAATCATGCAGAATGGTGAGCAGGCCTAGGAGAACAAAGAGAGGCGACGGTGCAGTGATGGGAGAATATCCCTCCTTCTCTCTCTCACACTCTCTGCCTCTCTCTCTCTCTCTGCCTCACTCACTCTGCTTAAGCATGGTGAAATTTTCATTTTGCTATTTTTTCACCTCGCGGTGTCTATCTGCCAAGGTGTTCAGTCCTGATAGAGTAGAATTGAGGGTTTTGCCTTTTGCAGGAGGGGTATGAATCACAAAAAAAAAAAAGAAAAGAAAAAAGTCCTCCCTCCCGTTCGCTCCCCTCCTCCCGCACCCATTTCTAATCTAACTCAGGAAACAATGAGTGCACATTGCTCCGAAATCTCGACATTGTTTCGTTCCTGTTTCCATTTGTCTGGATACTCAGAGATATTCTACAGGAGTGCTTTGTAAAATGAGATAAGCACTTTTTTCTCCTCTTTTCCCCGCAAACATGTTACATTTCTCAAATATTTTAAAACAGGGCTGAATAGTTCCAGTTGGATACGTGCGGCTACTGTCTACTTATATTTCATATTTCGTGTCACATCCCATTAACATAGAATTTGAGAAAAGCCTCATCCTTTTGGGCGCACAATAGAAGTCCACATCCTCAATGGTGGCTTGCGAAGCCGCATGAAAGAAGCTAGGAGATTATGTGCGAGTGAAACTTTTGTAAACTGTGTTAAAAAATGGCTTTTTAAACTCAGAGAGAAATTAAACTCCATGCTCTCTTTGTGGCTCGTCAGAGACACAGAAAATAGCAACATGAAAATCTCAGCTCCTAGAATAACCTTTACTCAGAGTACTTTCACAGAATAAACTCTCATCATGTAGTGATAATCCTTGCAAACCCGTGTGGTGAATGCAGAACGTCCAAAATCAGAAATGAACGCGGAGGTTCATTTTAACGCATTTCAAAAGCAAAAATGTAAGGTGTGTTTAACGAAAGCTTTCAAACAGATCTGTCAAATGAATTTTTTTACCTTTGTGCATGTGGAAAATGATCCTATTATAAAAATTCTATTCATCGGCCTCTTCAGAAAGTTTTTCTTTCTGAAAAACTGATTAGTTTTCAAATTCAGTCTCACAATTTTTGAATCTCCAATTTCAATTTCTTAATAAACCAGTGAAGCCAACCCTAAGAGCTAACCCTGTGAATACCCCCTAAACTGAAGCATCGAACAATGGACCCCCTACATTAGCACACTGTTCTGTCTCTTCCTTCACTTTCCGTTCTCTGCCGGCACCGACCATTTTGGGCCATGGACTCCGACTGTCGGTTGAGACTGCGGGCCACAGATTGAGTGACAGTAGCAGCAGCTCCGGTACATCTGGGGTGTGATTGGAGCTGGGAGTTGAGCAGAGGATGTGTCAGAGACAGCGCCGCATCACAGGGGCCCACTCTTTTACACCTGACACCGCATCCATATTCATGGCCGCGGACAGCATCCTCGGCCAGACACTTGCTGCCTCCTGCGCTCCCCCATTCCGAGATAAAGACAGGCTGTAATGGAAGAGATAGACTCTCAATATGGCTGCGTTGCCATGATAATTTCTGTGCGGTGGACAGAAACACCGGATAAGAAATCGTCTTTCTGTGTGATGAAAAAGGGGGACCGGACAGTTCAAAATGAGTTTCCTCCCCCCTAACCGCGGTTATTTACCTCAGGCTAGCATGGTGCACAGTTTAAAGTCTTAGAGATTAACATACTTGCTTGCAAACTTGGTTGCTGCCTCATTAAAATGCAGTAATCTGGCCATCCCTGCAGCCTCAGAAATAGACACTGTTCCAACTACGATCCCACCGTTCATGCAGAAAGTATCGTTGTGTACCACTTGCATGTGCTGCAGAAGCCAATTTAAGTTTCTTCTTTGTCCTCAGAAGTGGCTGCCAAGGCAGTTCCTCCAGTCTGGAGAATGAGTGGTGGGATTCTGAGAGGAAATCACAGGACTCACGCTCACTCCCGTTTCACTCCAAGTCTGGTCATGCATAAAAAAGCCGTCAAGAAACTAGCTTGATTCAGGTTGGCGCTGCAGAGGAGACCACACAAAAACTTCATTCTGAATGGCCTGTAAAGACTCTAGATATGCTTTTGACCTGTAAATCTGAAAAAAAGAGGGTATCCCACTCATGCATCTTATATTAGTAAAATTTCAGTCAAATTTACACAAATATTTTGCTGCAAAGTGACTGTCATTGCCATTTTAGCTGTAAATCTATTTTTTGAAAACAGTGTGACATAAAATGACATAAGCTAGACAATTTAAGTAACACATAGTTTGAGTTAAGTTTGTGATGCTTTTGACTTGGTTGGGCACCACAGTTTTTCACAATGCTAATGGTGATCTTTAGGCCTCCCCAAGCGTATATGTGTAAATCGTGTGTAAATATGTGTATAAAAGCTATAGTCACTTACCCACACACAGCAGTAAGCTTGTGTACTGAGTGAGAACACTGGAAGATGCTAAAACTGACATCACTTTTTAAAATGATGCTGTATAGCATTCTAATTTTGATTTCTGAATGTTGTGTTCTCAACACCTCCTTTGAATAATTTCTCCAGCAGAGAAAAGTCTCCTACCTCATACGTCTCTTATGAACACGCCCGGATAACAAGCCTCGAAAACAAAGTGAAAAGTAGAAGTGAGGGCCCCCATACCACATCTGTGCTGACCTTAAAATGGAGAGTTCGGCGCAACATCTGGCTCATCAGCTGGATCCTATGCATCAGCGGGCAGAGGGACACACTGGGACAGGTTTGGCGTCTGCCTTTGACAGCAACAGTTAATTTCCAACATAATCAATTTATGTGCAGCTCCATAATAACCATCTGTGTGCTGCAGAGGAGGCAGAGATTCGGAGGAGCTCCGTGGTTCCTCTCAAAAAGCTCAGGCCAAGAGGAAGACAGGTCCAACTCCGCCATATGGAATTTAATGCTCGCTGCGTGGGATTAGCGTGGGACTTTTTACAAGTAAGATTAGCAGCTCGCCGTGTTGCTACCATGACTTTCCGATAGCTGTACTTTCCCTCCACCTGCCACGCGATATTAGTGAACATTTCTGAGGATAGGGATGGAGGAGGGTGCTCAAAGATCTCTGCGTTTTTATTTCCGAGCTTGGGGGCTAAAATAGAGTCCTCTCACCTGTATGGCTCAGGCTTCTAACAAGGTTACCCCTTATGGCAACTAGTGACACTCGCACCCTCTTCCAGCACTGGTGTCAAAATTAAGCGAGGAACGTGCCACTCACGCGATTACTGATTCACCTCCCTGAGCCAATTACATGTGCCACTGTCACGGCACAATGCAGAGAGCAGCCTGCGCTCCGACACCTACTGCCCACGCTGTACGAAGCAGGGCATTAAAACTGAATCACACGTGTGACCTATAACCTCGATGCATGCCATTAGAGCAGCTGACACATCAGGGCAATGGCCAGCATCTTGGCACACTGCGACCTTTACCACACACCCAAGGTGGAACGATTCCAAAGTCCCCAAAGCATTTGATACCTACTGGTATGTGATTAAAAATGCACAGCTAAAATGAGTTCCAGGCAGCAAGAATGCGAGCACCCTTTGCCTCTCCGCTTCGGACCACCATACTGTACGATTTCTCTTATCAACTATGTACGTAATTTCATTTCAATTAGAATGGCCAAGAAAGGCTATGTCTGTTGCTGTAATGAAGGAGGCGATGCAGTTTTTTAGCCCACGGATTACAAGCGTCTCGAATCTGCCACTTCTTTAAGGCTGCGTCCACAATGTGTGGAATTTAATTTTCGCACGTCTTATTCTCTGGGTGGAGCCCGACACAGCACAGGGTGTCCTTGCAAAAAGGCACAAATACACATTCCCTTTTCGCCTAATTGACATGCGAAGAATCCCAGCAGCTGGGAGGCTCTTGGAGAGCCCCAACACAACCCTGGCCACCTGGACATAATAGTCATCAGCTGTCACCATCACCACCACGCTTTGTCAGGGCTGCATTACAATACCCCCTCCCCCCCTATTTTTTATCTCACAAAGGCTGCCGCCGTCGTCTGTACCCTCTCAGCTGTGATAAGGAAAGATATTTTAAAGATACGAGACTTGATATATGCGAGGCAGGCATGGTTATTGTTCTGGTCAGGTGTGGTTTGGTGTAAACGAACTGAATGGCCGCTTACGTTTCATTTTATTCTTGTTTGTTTTAATGGATCTCTTATTTTGATAATGATCTGCAAAAAGCCTATGAGGAGACTCCTCTGTGTGCATAGTATTGATTCCATTCTCAGACCTCATTTACAACCTGACATATTTCCTCCTCATCTTTAATTCAGGAATCACTTTCTTTCCCGCTTTCCTATCAGAAATCCTTTGATTTCTGTCCTGCTCCTCAATTCTTCATGGAACTCTGCATTTCAAAGGGGCGCCTTTTTTCTTCCGAGGTAAAGAGCCTGCCAAGTCTACAAGTGAGACTGCCCATCTGAGGCTAGCTGATTTCAGCAGAGGTTTGCTTGTCTCCAATTCAGGTCAACCTCAACAGCACACAGGGACTTAAAAGACAGCACTGACGTGTCCTGTGATCCCAATAAGCATGGCTTTCAAAAGGCTTGATCAGTCAGCCTTCCACCTGGGCACTCTGGGGTTGGCATGGAGGTTTTTAGTAGATCAGCTCGAGTGCCAGAGCTCTACACGAATGCCAAAGAAGTAAACTCAAGGAAAAATAAGTTATGTTCCAGTATATGACTGGCAGCAGTGCAATCAGAGGACATTCCTCACAGAAGATACAAGATAAGGAGAATAGACTACATTCTACATTTCTGGGGCCAGGCAAAGAAATGGATTTGGCAAAGAAATCCATTCTTCTTTCTTTCTTTTTTTCCCTTTTTTGCTTTTACACACAATAGAAAGACTTCATTTACAAAAGGAGTGGACGTTCCAAAAGGCTTTAAAGAGCTCCTCTGCAAGGATTGGAATGGCCTCCCAACAAATCTTTTTTAAGCCTACAGATCCATTTTGTGTTTATAGTGCATGAATTAATAATTCCACTGAAGGATGAATTTATTCAGCATATACCATGTGTTGACCTAGAAGCTGTGGTGTGTGCCGCACATCTGGCTGGTGCATGCGACCTAGGTGGGATTTGCCTTTGGTTAGAGGGCATATGGGAGATCACAGATGAAGAAGAACCGAGGGCTGTGCAGCACCATGAGGCTGGGAATAATATAAAATAAGAGAAGCTGCACCACTTTGGGTGTGTATATAAAATCACTGTTTTTGACCAGTCTTGGTCTTTCAGATCTCGTTGTGACTTTAACTTGACTTCCTAACTCCCATGTCTTAATAACATCTGGGACAATAAAGATTAAAAGCCGGTTTTGATAAGTGTTTTGATATGTTATCTTATAGTCTTCATAGAAGTCCATGATTTTTAGTTTCTTCAGTCAGTTTTTCAGATGTGTCATAAAATGTAGTACACTCTGAAATTGTCTTCACCTGACTTGGATTCAGGCCCAATAAGTCAGTCTCTGAAACTTTACAAAAATGAATGAAATAATAAATAGAATAGCACTATCTGAAAAGGATAAAGCACCCTTTGCACATGCCACATTTGGTATTTTTTTTCTTTAATATATTTAACTTACCAAATAATTGGTAATTATGCATTGAATTGTGCCAAATTGTGTGGGTGCATTAGTGTTCTGTTCATATATTTTCACAAAATATGTTATTTGACCCGGGGTGCATACAATTTTTGCGTTGTTCCAGACAGTATTTTAATTGCAAATCAATATACTAGACAAAATTCTTTATTTACAGGCAGACCTTTAAAAAAAGCTTAGGTACGCAGCCAGTTCAGACCAGGACTTGGTAGAACCATGTATGCTTGTCAATAGCAAGTCAGTTTTAAAAAGTTAATACCAGTTGTTTGGGAGTTTTCCCCTCACCGTTCCCTCCAGGTGTCTTATGGTCTGCAATTTTCATAAACTGCTGCAGATTCTAAATTGGATTAACATCTGTCTTCTGTCCTTGGTTATTGTAAAACATGTTTGTTGTTCAGCTACTCTTGTTCTGCTTTGGCCTCAAGCTTGCTGAAAGATAGATTTTCTCCCAAGCTTGACTTTTAGTATACTGTTGTCTACAGTGTCTCCCTATAGAAGTTACACATTGACATAACTTTCCCACCAAAATAAGTAAAGTGGCTCCTTTACTTGTGAACAGTGTGAAATTATTTCTCTGTATTTTACCCATTCACCAAATAAAGCAGAGGGCGAGCAGCACCTGGGGAGCAGTGTGTGGGATGGTACCTCAAATATGATACTAGTAGTTGGGATTCAAACTCACAACCTTCAAATTGCAGGGTCTACTCCCTAACCACTAGTCCACCAGCTGCCCCAGTACAACTGAGGGGCAATCCTACTGTAACATGGCTGATATTAGTATAGGGAACCTGTGAAACTGAGAGTAAAACAAACTAAGCAAATTATAGGCAGTTGAACTTGACAGTAATGCTTACAAATGACCAAAGAAACAGTGGTGCATGGACATTAGCGTATGGGAAAGAAATAAGTTGATAAATTTTCGGTTTACCGAAAAAATCAGCGAGAGACTGAAGCCGCAACTGCTGATCCACACATAAGCAGGGAGATACTGTACATTCACACTACTGTTACATTGCTATATTTTCTATTTGCTGTATTTTTTCTGTAATCCCTGGCACTTTATCCAGTGATGCTAACTGTCTCCTGTGCAATAAGTGTGCTTATGGTGCAACATGAGTCGCTCTGGAAGGTTTACTTAGTGTCCACACTATACTGTTACATTACATTACTGTTACATTTGTGTGGTGTCTATTGGTAGTTCATAATGTTTCTGTAGTAACCGGAATGTTGTATGTTCCTGTATGTTTGCACCAGGGTTCCGGGGAGAAACATCATCTAATCACACTATGAACGTGTATACAGCTGCTCATCACAATAAAGTAACTTCGAAACTTGAATATTAAAAAAAATGGTAAAAAGTGTTCATTACATATTTTAGAAGTGTGTTATCACTTCAAAATTTAGCAAAATGTAATTACACCAAACTTTTTTAACATGATGGCTTAAATGAATATGTTTCTCACTTTTTTTCTTACAAATGACCAAAGAACCTGTGGTGCATGGACATTAGCGTGTGGGAAAGAAATAAGTTGATACCTGTACCTGATTTCATTACTGGGGAAATACACAAATCAAAGCCTGAGGGCATACGATTAATTACAATACAGTTCAGGAAGTGGAATTGATTCTGCACATTGCAGTGATCTACTTGTTTTACTTTCCTTTAGCTTTTTGCTGTCTGTGAAAAGATTCTTGTTGTAATTATTTGTACAACCAAGCACTCGAGCTGAACACTAACACTAAGTAAAAGTACATTTTACAGTGTCCATTAGAGTTGTTTAAGTGCCAGAGTCCATAAATTGTCTAACCTGAGATTATGTACTACACCACCATACTTCTCCAGAAGGACAATACTAACCAATACTGTGCTCTTTCTTATTAAAACCCTAAATATGCCCCCAAATATGCTCCCAAAACACTTTAATTTCATTTTATACTTAAACGCTTACTTCATTACCCTTAAAGAAAATGTAAAGGTAAACCTGTATTTGTACTGTACAGTTTACACTGAACTGCTGTTTCCTGCAGTGGTATGCGCTGTTGTTTTCTTTGGTATAAGCAGGGCAAATACAGTAACAAATTACTTTCATTTACAGCAATAAAAACCAGGGCTTTAACAAAACAAAAATAAAGAGAACACTCAGAGAAACATTTGAGATGCGTCACAGGGCGGCAGTCAATCAACAGCAAGAAATAAATGAGAATTTTCTTTCATATTTATGTTACAAAATTAGTAAATTACATTTTTCTTAATAATTTAGCACTAAAATGCATGACCAATTATGTATTGCCACAAAAAAAGCTGTGATGTCCAGGTCTCGTCTGCCACGCCCCATCGTCCTTGTGCTGGTTGTTTACGTTTGGGTGCTGTGCTGAGCAGCGAAAGCTCATTTCGTTCAGGTGTCTGATTGCCTTGCTAAAATGCTGTGCCCAAACCTAAACAACCCTGCACGAGGATGAGGGGGCATGGCAGACAAGGTCACACAGGCAGAAAAAGTCTGTACGTTAGTGTGTGGGTTTCCACGAAAAAATATTATTTCGGTTCACCGAAAAAATCAGCGAGAGACTGAAGCCGCAACTGCTGATCCACACATAAGCAGGGAGATACTGTACATTCACACTACTGTTACATTGCTATATTTTCTATTTGCTGTATTTTTTCTGTAATCCCTGGCACTTTATCCAGTGATGCTAACTGTCTCCTGTGCAATAAGTGTGCTTATGGTGCAACATGAGTCGCTCTGGAAGGTTTACTTAGTGTCCACACTATACTGTTACATTACATTACTGTTACATTTGTGTGGTGTCTATTGGTAGTTCATAATGTTTCTGTAGTAACCGGAATGTTGTATGTTCCTGTATGTTTGCACCAGGGTTCCGGGGAGAAACATCATCTAATCACACTATGAACGTGTATACAGCTGCTCATCACAATAAAGTAACTTCGAAACTTGAATATTAAAAAAAATGGTAAAAAGTGTTCATTACATATTCTAGAAGTGTGTTATCACTTCAAAATTTAGCAAAATGTAATTACACCAAACTTTTTTTACATGACAGTGTAATTACTTAAATGAATATGTTTCTCACTTTTTTTTATGTTGATTGTTTTTTTGCGACTTTGTAACGAAGCTGTGAACGTGACTTTGCTTGCAGCTGGGCTTTATTAACATAAAGAACGACTTTTGAACTACATACACTACCGTGCAGTAATCTATGCATAATCTCTACGCGTGAGATGGTGTACCCACCACGCATAAAAGCCTGAAGACCCAAGGAGGTGGCGGCTGCGCTGCGTGTGTTTGAGGAATTTGGGGATTCTATAATTTCCTGTTCTCTCTGAAAGGGATGGCAGCACCTGGTCGACACAGCTGTACTTCATTTGGAGAGCAATTTGAACAGAGCGGAGAGGGAGACAAGAGGAGCGCGCCTGCCTTGTCATTAAGGGCTGCAGAATGGCCTCCGTTTGTTAGACACATGGCACAGAGTTAATGCCTCTGAATGGGAGGACCGCCGCTGTTGATGTCGCAGTGAATTTCGCCTAAGTGCCGGCGACATCTAAAAAGCCACTCCAACCAAAGAAAAAGACCTGTTTCCAATTTTTCCCCGTCAATTAATGTTTTGGTTGGTAATTGTGAAATGATGTTAGTGGAAACAGTTTGTTGCTGGAGTTGTAGTGTTCACTGCTTTGTTTTTACTATTCGTGTTTTGTTTTGTCTTTTTTGCTGGGTTTGTATGTCATACAAGAAGTTCAATGAGCATTTCATCAAGCACCATGTTTGTTAGTAGGAAGCTGTCCGGACATCGTCTCTACACTTCTGGGAAGGTTTTACTCTAGATGTTGAAATATTTCTGTGGGCATAAGATTTCATTTGACCCAGGAGCATTAGTGAGGTCAGCTACAGATATTGAATAATTAGTTCTGGATCGCTAATACCGTTCAAGCTCATTGGATGGAGTTCCATCACTCCAGAGAATGTAGTTCCACTGCTTCGCAGCCCAGTGCTGGGGGGGCTTTACACCTCTCTAGCGGACACTTGGCACTGATTATGGTAACCTTGGGCTCGTGTGCAGCTGCTCTAGAGCATCCCAATCTATTTTCAGGGCTTTTCTATGGGGACTATTCAAGCTGTGTATGTGCAATTGAACACCTGTGTCAGCAATGGGTGCATCTTTAAGTAGCTGAATTTACCAGGCAGGGTGTCTGGGTACTTTTGGGCATACAGACTGAGCATCTCGGATCAATTTATGAATTTGCATTTTCTCCCCATGTTCATGACAGTTTAAACCAGGTACTCCTGTTTCCTCCCACAGTCCAAAGACATGTCAGGCGAATTGGAGATGCTACATTGCCCCTCGGTGTGAATGTGTGTGTGAATGGGTTTGTCTGTGTGAGTTTGTGATGTGCTCTGTGATGGCCTGATGACCTGTCCGAGGTGGTCTGAACGCTGGGATGGGCTCCAGCACCCCCAGTGACCATGGCTGAGGATAAGTAATTCAGATATTGGATGGATGGAAGTACAAATTACACAATCTGTTTTTAATGTAAAATTTGCATTATCACATTACCACCACTTTTGCATAGAACAAACTTAACCGCAACACATTTCTATATAAACTTAATGCACTTTTTACTTGCATAACTTTGCATTAAAATGAAGAGATTTATAATATTTAAGTTTATTTCTTCCATAATTCCATCCAAAAGTTGTATTAACTTTTGGCCCGGACATTTAATTATCCCAGAGATGTCCAAACTTTTGCATGAAACTATATAGTGGACCTACATGCATGCAACACACATCCACAAATGGCCACTCACACACATATACAAACACACACACACACACACACACACACACACACACACACACACACACACACACACACACACACACACA
>JBBJLR010000001.1:37965709-37976101 GCA_037577145.1 Brachypetersius gabonensis
TTAATCGCACGATCAATTTATTTTAAAGCGTTATAGAAAATAAATTAACGCAAATAGTTAACGCAATATTTTTAACAGCCCTACTCATTGCACATAGTAGCAAACATGATAGCAAACATGAACAAAACTGTACAAAAGGAAAGCACTTCTCACTATATTTACATATGCTGCCCATTACTTAGCCGCACTGATGCTGTTATCGTTCTCCCAATTTACTTCTAAAGAAGCATCCGTGAGTCCTGTTTAAAATTTCTTATCATTATGCAGATCGTCTGAATTCAGATGGGTAAAATAAGTGCAAAGGCCATAGACCTCCTTAAAGCCTGGCAGTAATTTGCACTTAAAAGCCATTTGTTGCAGACAATAGCCCAGGTGCAATGTCCTTGACAGCGCGCTTCGTTTTCTCCTTCTTGGGAGGGAGAAAGGGGGAGGCACACTTGTTTTTTTTTGTTGGGGTTTTTTTTTTCCTCTCTCTCTCTCTCTCTCTCTCTCTCTCTCTCTCTCTCTCTCTCTCGCTCGTTCTCTGTTTGCTCGAGGCCAAGCTAATGTAGCCTGTGCCACAATTACATACAGCTGAAGCTGTCACGACCAATTATGCATCCAGCGCCTGTTCACTAAATCCTATCTCAGGCTTCGTTCTGGGTTTTGATTCATGATGTCCCTCTTTCGCACTACAGAATATTCCATTCTCATGCTTAGCATTTATACATCGCTCAGTTATGGCCTTCACTCTGAGTTGGAGTGTATGGAGTGCATACATTTCCATAGAACGGGGTTCGGTTAATAAGTCGACATAAAATCTGAACAAATCTGACCTCTAGTTAAATGTGCTGCTACTCAAAAGTGTGTCTTGCTAGATTCATTCCTCTCCAGCATGTTTACTGGATCTTGCTGGTGATAGATTAATGCTTGGCCATATGCTGTTTGCGGCCTATCGAGGCTCCATTCTAATTTCGCATCATGACACTTCCCTAATGGCACCCTACACAAAGGTTCACTCACATTGATTAAAATCCATACGTTTTTATGGTTTAACAGGGATTACAGTGACATCTAAGAACTGAATAACCATCAATGGGGATGTTTCATATGTTGAGAGGATTAAAAGACTAAATCCGTGCACTTATAATTTTGTTGCCTTCTCAAGTCTCTGCCCTCTTTTCAAGCTTTAATGTCAGCTGTGCTCTATTTAGAGGACGGAACGTCACTTTTTTTTTTTGCAATTTTGGGCTGCATAGCATAGGAACTGAGTGTCTAGGTCAGAAATGGCTGTTAGCGAATGACATTTTTTGACTTTTTAATCACTTTGCCCACTGTGTGGCATGGATTCCCAGTTGCAAAATTACATTTTTATTAATAAAAATGAGCACAACCTCCACTGGTTTGACGGAACACTTCAAAAGGCGACGCCTGACCTGAGAGGAAACAGTTAACGGCGTTTGCACGGAAAGCGAGAGAGAGTTAGTGCGAGAGCGAGAGAGCTAGGTGACCTTGTTACCAGTCGGGTTGAGTTGGACAGGCTGGTAGGAGGTTTGTGTCTACGGGGAAGGACAGACAGATGCTCGCTCTTTTTTCCCAGGGTGAGACATCTCGCCCGG
Organism: Brachypetersius gabonensis; assembly: GCA_037577145.1. Lineage (NCBI taxonomy): Eukaryota > Metazoa > Chordata > Actinopteri > Characiformes > Alestidae > Brachypetersius > Brachypetersius gabonensis. The sequence continues at coordinate 37,967,308 of JBBJLR010000001.1, forward strand.
CACAGGCAGCACACAATCTGGCCCGAGCAGCTGTAACCCTAATGATCACTGGTGGCTCTGCACCTGACCGGCTTAACGCTGGCCCAGCCCGCCCGCACCCCCGGCCTGCCAGTCTCCTCTTTGACCTACAGCAGCTCCAAACTCTGGGATAAAAAAAAGGAAAAGCTCTTTTTCTCACTCTCTTTCCCTCTCTCTCGCGCTAACACACACACACACACACACACACACACATGGTGACAGCAAGGCAAGTGTAGCATGCAAGGCCCCCCACTCTGAGACAAGGGAGGGAGAGAGAGAGACAGAGAGAAGCAGGGAGTGGGTTCCCTCTTTGCCCCCCTATGATCCAGTCTGAGCTGCTTATCTGAGTGCACCCACACTTGCTCTCCAGCGGCCCAGGGGCTCCAACTCCATCCTCTCCCCGGCCCACTGCTCTCCACAGCGTCTCGCAGGGATGAGTGTGAGGGGCCTGGAGCCAGGGGCTGGGGGTTGTAGAACCTATCAGAGAAACAGAGAGAGAGAGAGAGAGACTAAGATACCTCAGCACTGCATCTGGAGATATAAGACAGTCATGGGTTTGTTCAAGCGTGGGATTAATTACATACCCTTCATTGGTTATGTTCATGGTAAAGCTCAGTGTTTCTGTACCCTTTAACTATGAGGGACATAAAATGGATTTTTGTGGTGAATCAACTGCAGCAAAATTAGGAATGACTATTTATAACTCTTGAAATTATTCAAGAATGTGCTTATTTTTTGGCCAATGTGTAATTATCACGCTATTTTCATAATAAACCACCTATGATACAACCCATACACGCTTCCTTCAGAATCCTGTGAACGTGATTTAGCTCACAAGGCCAGATATAATCTCGTAACAGGACGGTCTGGGGAGAACGTTTGGACTGAATGTAGGCAGGTCTATAGACATACTAAGGTGGAAAAATACTGAGTGTGAAATTTCTAAGCCAACCCAGCGCCTCATGAAGGCGGAGCTCGTCGCTCAGTATGGGTGTGATGGTGTGTTTCTCAACAAGCCTGTCAATCAATGAATACGACTTAAGTTAGCATGACTGAAAATTCACCAAATACTGTAATTATGTATGTAAAGATGATGTCTCTATAGGTTCCAGTGGATATATGCAGCCTTTGCAGTTCACAGTAAATGTGCTGTGGAAAGAACTGTCAGTTACCAGATTTCTCTTCAAGCTAAATTAGCGTTAGAGAGCATGGACTGGAAATTGACAGAGGTTTTAGAGGGAACATGCTCTTGTTAGCACCATAAGTTTTACAAGCTGTCTCCAGATGTGTATTCTCATTATGAGAAAACAGGAGACTAATGTAGTAGTAGATCCCACTGAAACACCTGGATCTCTTTTCATTTCATTAATACCTACAGATGTTTGGACAACAGACTCTAGAATGTTTCCTATCAAAAAACACCAGAACTTGCAGTAGAAGAACAAGAGGAACCATCATATTTTGGTTTTTATTCAAAAACAGGATATTGTCTTCATATATATTTTCCAGCACTGATCCTGGATCTGCACAGAAGGGGGTCATGAGTTTGTCAGGGCACAGAATTAATTAAATGCCAGTTATTACTGAAGTCCAGGGTAAAACTCCATGTGTCTCCGTTTTTGCTCTCTTACCGCACACTCACCACTAGGGGTGCAAAAATGCAAGGATGTATCACAGTGCATCGAAGGCAGCAAGTCAGCCATTATTAGTTCTAATATTGTGCAGTAAAGTGTGCAGTATTTTTTTTTACATGAATTAAATTCTCTAGCTATTAAAAACAAAATATAATCAACCATAAGATTATATGTGAATACAGGTATACATAGAGTTTTCTAAAGTTTTATATGCATTACTTTGCGTTTTCCTGCAGGGAGAATCATACCATTAGTTAGATTTCAAGTCCTTCTGGAGCTCAGTGGGTTGTGCTATAAAAGGGAAAATAGTCAGTTGAGGGACGGTTGCAAGAGTGGAACTGGGAAACACTGATTTAAGTCTCAGACATGATCTGAACCTCTTATGCACCATATTTTTATTATAAGACCTTTAATAGTTATATCTAACAATGAATTAAGTATATGCAATGTATTTTGTCAAACACATTCACTTAAAAATGACATCAACACAGTTTTTGAGGGTGATTACCTCTGCTGAAGGTGGATTTAGTTTATGCTTTTATTCATGTTGCAATGACATACAGCTTTAAATCATGTACATCATTTTTCAGTGTATGCATAAAGCAAAAATAAATGTGGAATAGCGTGTGTGTAGCCTGAGAAGAAAGCACTTCATAGTATAAGTAGCTTACATCAGACTGTAGCTTAGGTCAGCTGTAATGATTTCAAAAGGGGGTGCTAGTTAGCTTCTGTCAGCTTTTTCCTCCTGGCACAAGAGCCAGGAAGCTCTAGCTCCATTGTAGAACAACCAAAGCACACAATAAAAATGCTCATCATGTCTTTATGACAGCCCCCAGGTCTTCAGTGAATGTTAAAGTTGTTCTGTTACATTAAATCCATTATATAGTCAGCCTACAGAGATTTGGATCTGGCAGACTTGTAATAGCAAGGTAAACATTCCACCATGCTTGATCCCAAGATCAATGCATTAATGAACTCCCCCACGATTTGCTGATAGGAAAATTGAATATATTGCAAAATGTATGCGTATGCTATGTAAATAAATAACATCAGGTCACGCGTGGCCTTCTAAAATACAGGCAAAAAATATTTTATACTTTATTCTGATGGTTTCTTAACAATTCTCACATGATTAACATACTGTCTGGTGAAAAGAGCGACACAGTTAGGATTAATATTAACAGCAAGCACAGTGTTAAGTTTAGGTTTCAGGTTGTAGCTGAATTGAACAAAAAATGGACAGAAATGTAATTAATGTGAGCTAAAGGCAAGGTCAGCATTCACAAAGGAACTGCACTCTCGTGATAAACAAAATGTTCTTTGAGTGGTGCTATAGAAGAATAGTTGAAAAAAAAAGGTTATTCATTTTCATGAGTGAATAACCTAAAGCAGGGGCATCAAACTCTGGTCCTGGAGGGCCGGTGTCCAGCACAGTTTGATGGTTCTCCTACTTAAACGCATTCACTAAACCTGACAATTAACTCGTGAGGTGAACCAGGTGTTTCTGAATAGGGAAATCACCAAAAGGTGCTGGACCACGGTCCTCCAGGACTGGAGTTCGACATGCCTGGTGTAAAGAATCTTCTGAGAAACCTATGTGAAGGATCTTTAAACTTTAATAACGTTCTCCACACATCTCATCTCTCACACTTCTCCAAGAACCATGCACTGAAAGTTCTTCATCTAAGTGGGTCCCCGAGAACCGTGTAGTGGAACATGAAATTAAAGGAACATATACTGTATTATATTTTAATATGTTTTATATTACAGATTGACTGAGTGACTCAGCTCTATTCTCGGAGTCAGAAGCACTAGTTAAGGTCATGTCTCCATGGTAGGGTGTATGAAAATGAGTGGCTGTCGATGCTGGCGTAGTCGCTTGCTCTGTGTGTGCGCGAGTACACTTTGGATAGCCCATGTGACGCGGACTTTACCCAGTCATTCAGAGCCGCTCGTCCTTCCAGAGCTGCAGCAGCCCCAGTTTTCACTGGGCGTTATTTACTCCAACACAGGCCAGCCTCTGTCACCCATACCAAACAGAATTGTGTATTGTTGTCAGCTACTGTCAATCTGTCACCCATGACAACAGCGGCGTTTACATAATGTATTTCCCTTCCTCATGGTTCGCCAAGGCAATTGGAGCATACGGTGGATTAATCGTAAATACAAGTCTTTATCATCATGCTCACAGCATTTCAGGCCTGGACAGTGGAGAGAGAGAGAGAGAGAGAAAGAAAAAACAAAACAAAACCAAACAAAAAACAGTTGGAACATGAACATTTTTGTGGCTAAAAGGGCCTCGTTGTTACATGTGTGCTTAGTTAACTGTAAGATTGTTCAGTAGAGAGGCACTCCACTCTAGGGCCTCGATTTAAATGGTAATAACACTGAGCCAGATGCAATTATCTCTTGCTTATTCTCAATTATTCACAGGCCTCACTGTATTATTCATTACCATGATACCTCTTTATGGTCCGAGCTGCGACGTACACAAACCCGGGAGTATACATGCCCTCTAAATGCTATGCTATGCAGAAGCAATGGAGAATTTGGCATTGGAATAGAAAGAATTTGCCATAATACAAAGCCAGACTCAGATTACTCAAATAATCAACAATGTTACAGAGAGCACAACAGTATCTAACTGATTTAATAGCATTTAAACTCTTTTTCCATTTAAAGTGACTATATTTCTTTGGTCAGTGCTACAGTCTTAAAAAGGTACAGAATCGTCACTGGAAACATGAAGGACGCTTAACTTAGACAACATGACTGTATTATATGTTTTTTAGATTACAGCATTAATTACAGTTGCAATTTAAGTTGCATCGACTTCACACACTTGCTTTCTTGCTATTATTTTTTTTAATTTAAACCCTACCTTAAACCCCATTGCACAACTGGATCTTAAGAACTATTTTTTTGTTTCTTTAAGGGCACATTAACATTGTTTGTACCATGGTGAACAAAACTATACCTATTTTCTGACAGTAAACTATTAAGTTTAAGTTAATGATATATTGAGCATGGTCAGATTTCCCATCCTGTTAGTGTACTTGTTCAATTGCTATCTTTATCAGTGAGGGAGTCACAGAGTCCAACTGTACTTTATTAGTGTGTGTGTGTGTGTGTGTGTGTGTGTGTGTGTGTGTGTGTGTGTGTGTGTGTGTGTGTGTGTGTGTGTGTGTCTGCGCACCTAGGGCAGATCCATTCCTTCTCCAGGCAGATATGACCTCTTCATAAAACCACAAGCAGCATAGCATCCCCAAGAGGAGCCAGCTTCAGCTCGCATGCTTTTTATCAGCAGCACCAGCAGCTCCGTGGCCCACGTCACCCACCCCGTCCAGCACATTACCAAATTAGTCCCAGTATCAGCTGTTATCTGGTTGAGCCGAGGCTGCTGCCAGGCCTGGGCCGCTTACTCTCCTCTCCTCTGCTCCGGCCCCCGTTTATCCATGCGTCCATCCGTCCGCCACCCCGCCATGAGGAGTACCAGGCCAGCACTGTACCCTCGCTTGAGCCTCCCCAGGCTTCAGGCTCCAGCAGCCCTAAGAAAAAAAGGCTCCGTTTGCCTTTTATGGCCCTGCGAGTACGCCTGTGACATATAAATATACTCACAAAGCCGGGTGGGATTTGAGGTAGGATACAAGACAGCACTCACCCCCTTTATACTCTCTTTTCGACTGATGTCCCTTACTGATGTTTTACCTCCATGTGAATTGCCTTGGATAAATGAAAAGTCCATAAAAAACATGAAAAGTGGGATTCTTATAATACAGGTCATCTAGGAATCACATAAAGCCAGAGATGCATGAAAACATGTTAAAGACATGCTATTATTACCCTTTGTTTGTTCCTCAACCTCCAGCAGATGTGTGTGCTTGACCCCGCGTGATTCCAGGCCTGGCAGGCGCGTGCAGGAGTGACGTAATGTGCAAACAACTTCTTCAAGTCTTCTCTCCTCCTCATACTTCTCCACTTAGTTCACTGTCTGTGTGAGTGTGTTTGCATGTGTGGAGAGAGAGTGAGGGAGAGGGGGGGTCATGGGAGTGAGCCAGCAACCCCCACCACCACCCCAGACCCCCCCCCTCGGCGGGACAGCAGGAGGAAGCCAAAGGCGCGCGGGCGACAAGCTGCGGCAGCCTGAACCGCGCACTGCCATCCAAACATAAATAACGTCTCTCTGGCACGGACAGTCCACACGCGCTGCCTCTGCGTGCCAAGGTTTTCTATTTCTCTTTTTTTCCACCCCTTCTTCTTCTTTCTCTTACTTCTCCATACTGTATCCCCTTCACCCACCCGCACCCTCCCTCTCTTCCACTGAAGTCCTTTACACACAGTGCTACATCTCAGCCACAGAGCGGCAGGATGGAGATCTATGAGAAACTTCCTCAAATCTCAAGGAGCTTGAACATCTGATCGAACATTCCATGCAAAGCAATCCCACACTTTTAATGCCTGAAAAAACTGCAGTGATGGTGTTGACCTGGAACACATTTTTTTCTCATTTATTGAAGGGAAATGCGAGTGTTTTGTATTTATTTATTTTAGTTTATACTCTCTACATTTACAGTGTATGGCACACGATTTTATCCAAGGCTACTTCCATTTCCTAACTACAGAGTTCAGTCTCCCTGGAGCAACTTGGGGCTAAGGGTCTTGCTTAGTAGTATGGTGAAGGTGGGATTCGAACCCATGACCTCCTGGTCCAGAGACAAGTATCGTACCCACTAGGCCACTTAAAGTGTTTTGGGAGCATATTTAAGGGCATATTTAAGTTTTACACTATAAAAATAGAAATTTTTTGGCATTGTATACATAACTATATTTTTTAATGTTCGTATAGTGTACTTTTTGTATTATACTGCTGTACTGGTTATGCTGCGTCTTCTTTTGCACTGTTCACTTTGCTGCTGTAACAATGAACGTTTCCTACTTATAAAGGGTTATCTTACGTTATCTTACGTTATCTTATCTTAATAAGAAGCATTAAAGCATTTATGCATTGATACAGACAAAAACTCTTTTTATGTGGAACGAATGCATATTTTTGCATTTTTTTCGTTCATCTCTAGTGACATATCACCATCACTCTGCTCTTTAGCAACGTCTCATTCAAAAAGACCCTCGTTGTAGGTTTGAGACCACCCGTCCCGTCCTGACATTCATCCCCACGTGCAGAAAACTCCATTATCCTGGAGCACGCGCTCAGCCCGAGACCCGTCAAACGCTGCCGTCTCCATGGCAACACTGCACTTTAGCTGCCAAGAACTTGACCTGTTCCCTCCATCCCTCCACAAGCAGCTAAGTGTGCCAAACAGGCTCTCTCTCACACACACACGCACATACACACACACACACACACACACACACACACAGACACACACACACACACACTCAGACACACATGTACACACACACATACACAGTTAAATTTCTACCCAAAACTAACCTCAGCCTGAGATATTTTTTTTATTAAAAAATAATATATTTACTTGTTTGTTTGTTTGTTTGTTTATTCATTGATTCATTCATTCATGGGTACCATCCAGATTTATTACACATTCAATGTGCTTTTTTCCCCCTAGATCAAACCAATATGGTTATGATGAAAATGAAAGGAAAGTCTTTTTTTAAACTAAAAAGTTTCTTCTAGTTCTTTAGTGCTTGTTCGTTATATGAGCTGTATCTGTTTGGTATGGAGCCAGGCTCTTGAGGAATGGTGAATAAAGTTAGGCATACAGACCCCCCCCCACATCTCCCCTTGGGCGCACACGACTCACATCCGCCGCCAGCCTAATGGCCAACTGATATGCCGGCTACTGTTTCCCCCAGGCGGTAGAAAGCTTTCGTCTGGGTCTATCTAACTCCATTGCCCCTAGGAGTGTGTACCACAGGAAGCGACACGTTAAAGGAACAAGCTCACTGCAGCGGCAGGACGTCAGAGACTTAATGCTACAATCAGTGGGGATTTGTCTGTTGATAATGTATGAGAAACAGAGCGGTTTAATGGAGGGAGATGGCTGATGTAAATAGGTGCGTTCTGATGGCTCACCTTACAGATGTGCCCTTGGTGGGCCATTACGTGGTTCGGGCAGTGTCCTTAGTCTGCAACCAGACACTCGCCTGGGCCCACATATTGAAAACAGCACATTTTATACTCTGTTACCTCACATTTCGAATAAACAACGAGATCAAATGTGAGCTCAAATTCACAATTGATTCATAGCATCCTATTACATCATCACTGTCTGTTATTAACCTTTAAGAAGGAAATGCTAGCTTATGAAGTAATTGCACTTAAGTACCCCTCGGACTATTATAACTCTAACACACCCGTCTATGGATGCCAGGCTGAAACATGGGCATATAGCACTGGAACTGCAGTTTATAGCAGGGCTAGGGCTAATGCAATAACAGTGACCTCAGCAATTAGGCCGAGCCAGCCCTCTGCTGGTTTGTTTTCATTGATAACATCGTAAATGAGGACAGCATGCTGATCGAAATGTGATACCCTCATTTTCATTCGCCGTCTCTCTTGTTTTAAGGGTCCTTTGCCTTAGCTGATGTCATGTGCTAATTGGTAATTAGCATCATGCTCTGCCAGAGTTTAGCTCATTCGTGCATGTATCAGACTGTGTCAGGAAAGAGCTGCTGCTTGTCCACTAATGCTAAATGTACATTTCAGCTCTTTTATAATAAAGTACAAATCTCATGCTCTATTAAATAGCCATGACGTCCATTCTGATGTTAGTATCCCCATGCTGGGGTGTGGTTATGATTTCAGAAAAAGGAGAGTCACTCTGAAGCCATGCACACCACACAGACACACACACACACAAACCTACACAAACTGGAGACAGTTATATGCATTTGTACATGTTGATGCAATTTCAAAAGAGTATAGAAATAATCTTACAATGGATGTCAGATTAGTTACCTTGTATATGAGCTAGCTTATCATTATGAAATAAAGTGACCCTTTGTCATACGTGAACAGCACACAGTGTGAACAGCACAAGTATATAGAGAAAAGAGAAGTGGTCCAAGGAGCGCACCCTGAGATACACCAGTGGACAATCTTCGTGGGGCAGACTGGGAGCCTTGCCATGCTACCTGGTACTTCCGGTCATCAAGGTAAG
>JBBJLR010000001.1:37977021-37990436 GCA_037577145.1 Brachypetersius gabonensis
AAATAAATGTTTCACCTTTACCACTATTTATTCTATTTCTGAACTCAATGCTTATGAACTATTTCCGTAGGGCTACAATGAGTATAAGCCACTCCCCCTAATTACACCAGATGAGGCTAATGTCGCTGATTGCAATGAAGCTAAAGAAGCTAATGAAGAAACAAACCACACAAACAAAGAAGCAAACTGGAACAAGGACGTCAAAGTGAACAGTAATATTTTGGTGATATGTCTTTCCCATCCCCAGTGGAAACTGCAAATTCCACCTTTTTCTTCAAAATTCCTGCAAAACCCCATCACTGAGATAAACAAAGTAATTCAAAGTGCTTCCTTTTCCTACGGTTATTTGTTGGACAGTTACTCTTTCAGTTTTCTTTACAGTGGCTAGGAACCAGGGGTTAAAATCTGTTTTAGGTCAAAGAAAAAACAATATCTCATTTATAACCATTTTGTGTTAATGACTTTCTGAGAGAAGTAAAATTTGTAAAATTTGTAGATTATAATCAGAGAATTGTATTGATCCTGAAGGAAATTACTTATGTAAGGACTGCAAGGACATATAGTGTCTATACAAAGTCTAAATAAAATATGTAGAAAAGAAAAAAGCTTAATGTAATACACAATGCTATATGCAGAAATGTTGGGTATAAATAACATATATAAGTAACACAGTTGAGTGAAAAGTTATTGCCGTACTTTGAGTAAGTTGTGTTTGGTTTCTCGAATGTTTTCCTAGAATGGAACATTTCATATCAAACCACTCTTAATTAATTTGGTACACACAGTAATCTTGCTGCAATGTTTCACATTCAAGAAATAGCTTGTCATGTGCACTCTGTACTTTGGTGCAGACCAGGCCTGATCCATGGCAGGTGTACGTTCACGTATTTTTTAATTAGAAATAAATTAGGTTAGAGTGCCTTTTTTGGGTGATGCACTGAGGACCAGCGCTGTCTGTACCTGCAGGCACACACACACACACACACACACACACACACACACACACACACACACACACACACACACACACACACACACACAGAATTATACTCGCCACCATGCTGTCAGCCTAATGGAGAAAACCACCAGCAAGACTGCTCGCCCAAAAAAACAAAAACAAAAACAAAAAAAAAAGAAATAAATAAAAAAGAAAAGAAAAGGGAAAAAACCTGCACCTGGATAAATTTGTACAACTATTTTTTCATAATTAAAGTTAGCGTCATTTGTCTGCAGAAACAAAGAGATAGATGGAGTGAAAAGCAGCATGCATTCTGCATTCATACAAAGGAAGTGGGGCCCTATTGGTTTGACAGAGGATGCTCTTCCTCCTCCTTTTTTTTTGTATGGGCCTAATTGAACGCTGATGGATTTACATTAATTTCCTGCCCACACCTGCTTCCTTTATTTCACTTCAAGATAGCGCAGCGGAGCAGCGCGGCTCCATGCCATTATGACTAATGGACGCACCAAGTGAGCAGGGTTCTAGAGAACGGCACCCATCCCCACCCCCCACCTCGACCCAGTAGCCGCCGGTAGCCCGGCAACACTAAGACTTGGGAATTTCAGCCATGTATAAACTCTATACCTGGAGCACTGAGACAGCTGGGAAATGAATCGCAGGGTGGGGTTTAGTGTCTGTGATGCTGGAGCTTTTCTTGGAGCTCATAGAACAGGACAGGTTTGAGTGTATGAGGACTTTCTGGAACAGAAAGATGTCTGGTAGCGTTATTTGCACAAATACCACAATTTAAAATGAAGTCTATTTAGTCCACAGTAATTTGTCACTGACATACACTTAAAAACTCTTTTAATAACAAACTCTATTGTGTTATCAGTATTGCGCATTTTGCATTATTGTATTTATATTTTATTAAAGCAATCATTCTGTGAGCTGGTGAAAATAGAAATCTTCCTAAAAGACTATTGTAGCACTGTAAGAGGTGTAAGAGGTAGGTACTGTAAGTATCTTCTGAAGATAAAGCGGTGATTGTGTATCTAATTTTGACCACACTGTCATATATCTATATGCAGCTCTGGAAAAAAATAAGAGACCACTGCAATTTATTTTTTAACCAGCATTTGAGAACCATTCCATGCCAGTGTCTGTTCAATTCCTACAAAAACACCTCATTCTGGTTTATGAGGTACTGATTAGTGATCACCTGAATCAAATATTATGTAATGATATTTATGTATAAAAACACTGCTGTAATCAACACTCAATGAGAACAGTTGGATGGTAAAACACTACTAGAAGTACATCAGAGGTAATGATTGCCAATTGTTTGAGTGAACAAGACATTTGTTTTCTTTTAATTATTCAAGTTCTTTAAACACTTCATCGTTTCTCTTATTTTGATGTAAAATTATGCTTTAAAGAACAATATTTTGATTCAGAAATTAGGAGTAATATTGTCAGCAGTTCGTGAAAACTAAGGCAAACCTGCTCAGTTGAATATTTGCACCTATAAAAGATAAAACCTGAGAAACTTAACATTTTTGCAGTGGTCTCTCATTTCTTTTCCAGAGCTGTACTGTATATATAAAACGCTCTTACCTGTAAGACAAGACCTCTGAAAGTGTGTGGATACAATGGATCAGAGTAGTTTGTCCAGCACATCTCACAGAAGCTTGATCAGTTGGAGATCTCTGGAATTTAGAGGCCAAGTCCTTCTCATGTTCCTTAAACTACTCCTGAACACATTTGCAGAGTGGCAGTGCACACTATCCTGCATTGTCCTGTGTTTTTCACTTTGACTTTCAGTGATTTTTTTATATTTATATGCAGATGCAGCAAAACCCTGCATCTTCTTCTATTTGCAAAATGTTCTAAACATCAGTGAATATTTCTGTGATAATTAGACACCAGTTTAACTGATCTAATCATCATTAATTTGTTTTGCAGTTTAGAGGCTAGAAAAAAAAATCAACTGAACTGAAGGCAAGTGAGTTGTTTGATATGAGCTTGCAATCAGATTCATTACTCTTTGCCCAAAGCTGGATAGCAGCGTTAATGATCCAATCATTCTATATGTTCAGTTCTGGGTTACAAAGCAGGTTTTATCAACATTACTTGTAAAGTCTTTTTGTCCTATTCAATATTTCTTGTAAGCATATGGCACAGATTATAATTCACCTAAAATGCAGCGGGTTGCAATAATAGTACTGTGCCATGGGGGAGGAGAAAGGGGCTACTTTATTGGGTCAGGGCAGCTCCCAGCAGTTGGAGCCTAATTGCAGACACTGAAGGAGAATGAGACCTATCATTGATGATCATAATTACATTTGGTCTCTGAGGGATAATTCACCCCCTCTGCTCTTGCCACATGTTTGTATTTAAAGCCGATGGTGTTCATGTCAAACAGCAATGAGGTTACCTTTTGGGATTAAAAGATCAGGCTCATTAATTATCTCGCAATGCTTCTGTACACTGACAGAATTAATGGAACATTCTTGAGAGGCCCTGCACACTTTTAAAAAAGAAGGTTTCAAAGTATCCTTGGTTTGGCTGTTGCAGGAAAAATCTCAATTTGTTGTAGTTATATGGAATTCTTTTTTCACACTTCTCGTTTGAAAACGTTCCTGTCGAGAACGTTCTTCTGTAGCTCAAAAAGTGTGTTTCTTCAAAGAAGCAAATGTGCAAAAGAAAAAGAAAAGAAGTCCTTCTTATGATGAGTAAGCACTCCTACATTGTTGGATCAGGTTTGTATTTCGCAGTTTGTTTTAATCACCTTTCTTAGGAGGAAAAGTTGATGGTGCATTCGCACAACATGGCAACCCAGCCCAGTTTCTCTAATGGTCCTGTGTCAACTCGTTGCAATATTGGTCCAACTCCAAGCACACCCTGGGATTTTTAGTTATGGACCAGCGGTTAAGACACAGGTCAGTTGATGGAAGAGAAGAAGCGGTGCCAATGGAGTCGACACAGGAGGCAGAGGAATCCTCAGCCCTTCTACATCAACACCACTGCCAAATGCTGGAACAAAGACCGCTACTGTGAAGCCACTCACTACAGACAACCCACTGATGGTTTGTGTTAAGCATAACCTTTGTGTGAAAGTCGTTTAATTGGATGAGTCATCACTGAGAGGGATTTCGCATGCTAACGGAAACTCACCAATGTTAAAGATAATTACACTGTTGGGTCAAACACAGTAACATACACCTTTCTTTACACCTTGCTAATCTGATATTAGGTAGGTGGTTCATGTGTTTCGTTTATGGAGCATCTCACCAGGCACCCATTGCTGTAATGGTCATTGTTAACTCTTTAATGTAGCATTCAAATAAAATGCTGTGAGTATTAATGCATTTCATTTGACTTAATAAGATGACTGAACATGACGTACAAGAGAGAGTGAGCGACCCAGTACTTAACAGAGAGAGAGTCAAATTTACTGGCAATATATATAAATAATGTATTTCAGCTGAGGGGTGGGACATTTCTCAAATGCTCAAACCACCGCATCCAGCAAGACGACCTCTGCAGCTCACTTATGTGGCGAAAGTGATTTTACTACAGTTCACTTGGTCATAGTTTTCCCACTCTGAATGAAATGGGCTAAATGTTTGCTATCTGTGTTACAACACACAATGCATTGTGAAGGATGCTGCATTTTCCCAGAGCAGTCAGAGTATCCATGCATCCATCCCTGTCCACCAACAAAAGCACCTACAATGAGCATGTGAGTATCAGAATTGAACCATGGATGGATGGAAGAAGGTGGCATGGTCTGATAAATCGCGTATTCTTTCAGATCCTGTTCACAGTCAGATGGCTGGGGAAAGAGATGGTCCCAAGATGCAATATGAGAAGAAGGTAGTCAGTGGAAGTAGTGCTCTGGACAGTGTTCTGTTAGGAAACCTGGTGTCCTGGCATTCATACAGATGTCACTTTGAAAGGTTTACCTACTTAAGCATTGTTGCAAACCGCTCATTTGGACTAATTTCTTTGACAATGCTTCGTGCCACACTGCCAGAATTGTTCAGCAATGGTTTGGAGAACAGAGGTGTTGACTTGGCCTCCAATGCCCCAGATCACAGTCCATTCCAGCATCTGTGAGAAGTGCTGGACTGATCCACCCTGCCAATATTAAGCAGGTCATTTTAATGCTGTGTCTGATCGGGGTATGAATAATAACGTCATTTGTTACATTTTCTTATCACTCTAAAAAACTAAGAAAGAAAATGCATTTAAGCATATAAACGTTCTCATTCGACAATAAAAACAGTGTTTCAGAACAGAAAGCTCCGATTCCACATGCTGAAACATTTTAGTGTGATTAGCATGAGAACGCATGCATCCTCTCATGCTCTGGCAATAGATCTGAATGAGTTAAAAGAGTACAAGCCAAAGTCAGTGAATGTATGGTATGGCAGGGTTAACCATGTAAAGTGCAAGGGCCTATAGGGGCATAATTCCTCACACTCATAACTGCATGAATCAGAATATCATTAGAAGTTGTTACCAGTTAATAAGCCTGAAGTTTAAGGGGTCGAACTCTAGTTGTACCGCCGAAACCAGATGTGACATCCAAAGCTGCACATGCCTTCAATACAAGCTCCAACACTTCACCTTTGTTTCCCTCAGGCTTGGCACCCTCCTGCCGCCTGCCGTCGTGAGGTGTTTGCGTGTCTCTCAGGCTGTAGTAGGCCGCAGGGGAGGTGTGATCTCACAACAACAGGGGCAGCTCTTCTCCGCAGGACAACCGGCTGACCTCTGACCCCCGCGGGTGCATCCCTGCGGCGAGAGGAGCAGTGAAGAACTGCAGGAGATGCACGAGGCAGCAGGGGCTGTGTCTTTAACCAGATGGCAGGCTGGGATTAGTCATGTCCGCCCCGCATGTCGGGAAGACGAGTGTACCCAAATCAAATCTGTCACCTCTCTTAATACTAAGCATGCTGCCGGGGAAGCTGAGCGAGTCAGACAGCCTGATTAAAATGATGTTCCTTTATGCAGCATCTGCTTTGTGTTTTTCACCACCTTTACACTAGAAGCTAAGAGATATATTCTGGACTCTTATGCACGTGGCAACATTTACCCTTCTAGTACTGCAAGCATGTAAAAGGCCCATTACACTCAACAAACTGAACAAAGTCATGTCACTATGCTGAGGTAACTACATCCATGCAGGCTCATGCTGCTCTGTATATTAAATGGAAAAATGTGACATCATTCATGTACAGCAGGTTTATAAGATACTCTTCCACCAAGTTTGGTATCCAAAGTTTATTTCTTTATTTTTTTTGCTGGAGCTATGAGGCTAATGCTAGCCACCAATGGACACAAACTGCACAACTAAATTATCACACCTTTCATGAACCCTGTCAAAGTTGCTAAAAAATCAATAAAAATCAATGGAAAATGGTGACTCTAGGCCTTCAGTTTACATGTACACTGAAGGCCTACACATAAATGTAACATTCGAAAGTTCTTCTCTAATGTTAATACCTGTTTTCCCTGTCACTCCTATGAGATTCCAGTTAGCACTAAAATAAAATGCACGTTAAAGGAACTCAATTTAGATCCTTAGTGAAAATGTCTTGGCAATTTCAAGAATTTGTTTATAGTAATGTAACATATTTGTCGTAGGTAACAGTATGTCATACAGTGTCAGAAACCACATAAACAATGTATATTGTTTATATAATGTATAGCGAAAAGATACTAACTCTTAATAATAGAAAAATGTAAGTTTAGTTTTAAGATACATGGTGAACATTTTTCTGAAGGTTAAACGTTTTGCATGTACCAGTCTCTTTTATTTTGAAGCAGAAAGCCTTTATTGTGCCACATGGTTGGAAGTGCAAGACTGGTCTGATCGTTTCATATCCACCCAGTGTGTTTATACATATTTGATCAAACCCCGGTATGAAGCAATAACCCCAAGCTGCGCCAGCCTGCGTTTCGCCCTCTATTACGTTTTCTGTTGTTTCAATTGCGATCGAAAGGTGCAGGGGGTGTGGGGGTTGCAGGGGGTGCTTGCGTGCGCTGTCACCAGTGGGGATGATCGTGAGAGGCAGACAAAGGCAAATGCGGCCGCGGGTGCAGATGTTGCCGCTGGAAGCCGCAGAGAGAGAGAGCAAGTGGCCCGGGCCCTGTGGCTATGGGCCCCAGCTGGGGCTCGGAGACGAGGCGCATTCATCTGCTCCTCTCCAGGTACCCCCGTCCACTGGCAGGGAAAGGGGGGGATGAAAGGCAGCGGAGGGGCTGCTCCACAGATGTCACCTGCTGGGGTTCAGCGGCCCTAGCCAGCAAATGTCATGTTTGGCAGCTGGTCCACTGCTCTCTCTCTCCCCTCCACCAGTTGTTGGCAGAGAGGCTCCTAAAGGATGCGAAAGATGCCTGCACTAGGGCGCCCTAATGGGACGACATTAAAGCGAGTTGCTGGCTCCTGTCTGTCATAGAACATTAACCTTGTCCTGCTTCCTGTTCCCTCCAGGGTGCTCTTGCTCCCTCGCTCACTCTCTCACTCGTTCACCGGCTATAAAGTAAGTTTCACATGCTCCGGCAATCTGTCCACACCCTGCAGCCTCTCACCCTTATGGCTATAAGGTCAGAAAAGTTTACCACCGCTATGTATTCCTTTCATGTGCACAGTGAAATCTGCCTGATGTTGATTTAACACAACAGTGTTTAGTTAACCCCCAAATCTGTAGATGTATTATTCCCGTAATGTTCCGTTTATACTTAATCTTAAAATGCATATTTCACTAGATACTGTTAATTATGCACTAAATATTATGGAACTCAGTTATATCATATATTTGTGTTGGCATGTTTAACCTCTTAAACCCTAAAGGCCCGTGTGAAGGTCCTCACTAGAAACCCCCACTGCAATAACTACTTAATGACTGTATAATTGATAGTAATCAACAGTAAAAATGCTAACTGAATAATAAGCCTAATGTTTAAACTAGTGGTTCAAAATGTTAAGGTGTCAAGACAAGCAAACCTCAAATGCACATAAAATGTTAAATGTGCAGAATATTGTAATTAATTCAATACTTTCACTGTGCTCTGTCTTCTCCATTTGAAATATCTTTCTATCGCTGTAATTTTGCATGTCAGTATGCTCATGACTGTTCTGACCTTGCTATTAAAGTGTCTTCTTTCTTCTTCTTCAGCAGTAGTTATAGATCAAGAGAAATCCTGGGTTATTTGGGTCTGGGTCTAATCGGTGTAGCATGGCTACTTCAGTGAATGCTAATTGCTCTGACACAAGAACAGTGGCCTGTGCTTCTAATGTCACTCAATCTCCAGGAGTGCCTGACAGCGTTTCTTCCAAATTTGCTCATAATTGGCTTCCCACCGTGAACTGACACACACAATTAAATCTAATTCTCACCATGCATACTTTTCAAATCACAAGCCAAATCTCAAAAGCATAATACAAATTGGGGGCAGAACCCTTAGCCTCCCACCCCCTGGCCTCCACACAAGAAATGCTACAATAATAATAATGGCATCACGAAATATAATAGCATCAGGACAGTTAAACCTATACCTGTGTTTTGGAGACAGACATTTACATGTTACAATTTTGTAAGAAATATACTATATATTCTTTATATGACATGTTTATATATGTAGGGTTGTAAATATATAAAGCAAAATGTTTCTGCTGGTACCAATCCCAAAAAAAGAAAATAGATTTATAAATGTTGACTTGCTGTTGCTCAGAAGGTATTTGATATACTGTTATGATCGTGGTCAATGGGCGCCATTGTTCTAACGATTGATGTTACCCTGCCGAAAAATGCTCCCTTTAAGTTTATTCAGTTTATAGTCAGTTTATAACACTGTTTATAACACAGTTCATTACAATGATGAGGAAAAGTAATATGCATAATCAGAGAAAAATGTATTGTATTTCAACTATTTACTTATAACCAGTGTATCGATTCATGCTGCCTTGTCGAAAAATACAACCTTTAACTTATTCAGTTTATACAGTCAGTTTATAACACGAATAATGATGAGAAATGGGCAAATAATATGTGCTACGCCTGTTTTTCGAGGATTGTAATGGTTATAAAATTGTAATGGTTGGACTGTTCTGGACTGAGGTTTACAGAAATATTTGAACTGCAGCTGTGTAACTGTTAAAGGGAAAACTGCTGATAAAAAGCACCTTATTTGTTTAAAGTGTTTGCAAAACAAATGTTGACCGTAGTATGAAGTCACAAATTATGCATTTGCACTGTGAAGACTGAAAACCGGTTTACATTTTATTTATTTAAGCAGAGCACATGTGTGTTTATTTAAGTAGAGAATGAAAGAGATAGGTACATATGTATGTACCCTTTACAGATTTTAGAGCCCTCCTCTACTCTGATCCTTAACACTAGTCTATCCCAAAGCTGTGTGCTGTGCCCTTTACTTTACTTCCTCTTTACCCATGACTACATACCTATTTATGACTCTAATGTGATAGTAGGCCTCTGAGTCTGCCTACAGGGAGGAAGTACATCAGCTGGCTAAGCGCTGCTCTGACAATAACCTGGCTCTGAACATCAAAAAGACCAAAGCGTGACAGTGTTATATGATAGCCGTTCAGTGTCCAATCAAAAGACCCTGTAACGAATGGTGAAAACCTGAGGGAATGCATCCCCAAGGCCTAACCTGGCTGTCACATTTAGAAAAAGCTGTCATCACTCCCACACCAAAAGCACAAAGTCTAGGTGTTTTCATAGATGGGGATCTTTCATTTTCATCTCACATTAGTAATCTCACGCAAATTTGCAGGGACCTTCTTTATAGCATCAGGAGAATTCGTCCTTTCCTCACAATCGAGGCCACTCAGACACTCATTAAGTCACTTGTCATCTCAAGACTGGACTGTGTAACTTGCTCCGGGCTGGTCTTTCTCTGAAGACCACCAGACCTCTACAGCTGAGTCTGAAGGCAGCAGCACATTTAATCTTCAATACACCAAAACATCCCTCCATGACCTTGAACCCTTGAATGGCTTCCTGTGGCTGCTTGCATTAGACTTAATACTCTAACATTTCAAACCTACAAAACCAAAAATGACCTTAGCTATCAGCATTGATCAGACCACAGGTCAAAACTGCCCTATCATTATGATCCTCTCATTGTGATTGATATAGCCCTGGTGGAGTGTTAGCTTCATTTCTGGTAGAATCTTGGCCAGCTAGCAACAGTTTTTCTGATTGCTTAAACACTAAAAGAAAAAGTCTCCCGTGTTTGGCATAGCTTTGCTTAAAGCAAAAACATCAGCCCAGTTTTGCACAACACTAAGCACATTGTCAGCTTCACTCTTCTTACAAAACTCAACACACAATGATTTGCGAATCACTCGTTCATTTCAAGCACTGGCTTTCAAATTACCACAGCCATGAACCAACTGGTTAAACACAACCACAAGGTGTAAGTGTTTGCACTTAGGTGCTTAATTATAGACATACCAATCAGGTATAAAAGGGAACAGGTGAGTAACCTGCCATCAGCGATCAGGGATGACATGAGAGGAAGGAGAAGAGTGGAGAAGCAGGTGGAGGCAGAGGCAAAAGCAGAGGTCGAGGACGAGAAAGAGGTTGAGGTAGATGTAGACCTGGTGGAGGGAGAGGATAAAGAAGAAAAAGACCAAATTTTTTCAATGAAATTCGTGCAACACTTGTCAGCCATGTAGCAAATCATGGGTTGACTTTGATTTGGATTGACCTCAGCAGACATACATCGCCATCTGCAACCAAGAAGCTTACAGGATACACTGCATCAGAACTTTCTGGTATCCATGTCTATTCAAGGGATATTTTACTGTATAGTCCTCCAACACCATGCCACCTTAGGTCCTTACAATACAGCTCTCATTCTGGCATTTTTAGACCAACTGAAAAATATTGTTATTGCTGCAAATACATTGTCATCTGGGACAATCTCCTATGGACCAAAACTGGTTTCATGATCATCCACAATTTGCATGTCTTTATCTTCCACCATGCTCACCCTACCTAAACCCAATAGAAGAGTTTTCCCTCAGCATGGCGGTGGAAGGTTTGGGATCTACAGCCATATGTTCATGCACCTCTCAGTCAAGCAATGGGGATGCATGTGATCAGATAGATTATCTATTGTTGTATCTATTTAAGGATTATCTATTGTTGTATCTATTTAAAGATTATCTATTGTATCTATTTAAGGTTGGATCTGACATTCTATAAGAATTTTCCCACAATGTCTTGCCTATGACAACATAGCCTGTGACGTCCAGGCAGCTAAGCAGAGAGATGTTTAGTTTTTTGCATATCTGTAGTGGCTGCAGTAAATAAAGAAAAAGTAAGTAAATAAAGTGGCTGCAAAAAATTTGATATAAAGTGGTGTCTGGCGAACATTACTTTTTTTTTTGTTAGAAAACTAGAAATGCTAAAAGTGTTTTAGAATGAATGCAGTTGTGTCTAATTCAAAACAAATGAGCTAATAATGTGTACAATATAACAGCAAAACAATAGTGTTTTATTTTGCCAAAGATCTGAGATGTACTGCTACTTGGGTGTACTGTTGTGCTAACTGTGTGAAGTGTTTTGAAAATATGGGCCCAATTTTCAAAATTGTGCTTAAGCAATAAAAAAAAAAAAGTCATTTATGTCTAAGTTTACTTCATAATGTTTTCTTTGTTGGTCTCTATATGACTATCTGTCAAATGCCATGAATGCAAGTGAAAAAAATAAACCTTATGTTGATGCTTTTATGTTAGGAAAGAAATGGAGATCACTAGAAATGTATTGTATAAAACAGTTCTGACCACACAGAGGAAGTTCTTTTCATACAAAAATAGCTATGCGACTATAACAGTATTATTGTTATTGTAGCAGCAAGATTGAACCATTCCATGGAAAAACCACCATCAGAGGAATTCAAAAATCACAAATATGGTTTAAACGATTATCATATCTTTTAAAAAAGAAGACTAAAGGTGGGCTATACAGTATTTATGCTCTCTATTTGTTTTGTGTTGGAAACACTTTACTTAAACCCTGCTACCCTGACATGTCACGCATGATGTCATAACAGATTCTATCCATTAATAACACTGCCATTTTACCATTACCAGTAATTATCATGACTGATACTATGGTTGATGTCATGACATTAAACAAGTACCTGACATAAACTGTCATGAAAACACACATTGTTGCATCTCTTATTACATTTACTGGTAATTGTAACAATGCTGTTATGTTAATGAATGTAATCTGTCATGACAGCACTTCACACCAGTTGTTCTCAGCATGCTTCCATCAATGTGATTTAGCGGGGTCCAAAAAAACGGTGATGTCTTATTTAAAGGTCAGTGCAACATAAGATAAAAGTCCATATTTGCTGCTGTAGGTTGTTTTTGCAGATCAACAGCACCATTAAAATGAAGGACCGAATGTGGAATATGAGCACAATTCACTGCCTCTGTCTTTTAAAACATTTTTTGTTGTACTGTATTGCGTGACTGAGAAAAGTGGGTTTTTTTTCAAAGTAAAAGATCTTTCAGGCTCTGATAATCAATAAAATATTTTTAATTCTGTCTTTATGTTCACCTCGGTACCAAATGACCCGGTCCATGGCCCGATGGTTTGTGACCTCTGGTCTAGAAGTTATAAAATGTACAAAATGTATGAACCAAACTTTTAACCATTACACTCAAACCCACCAAAGGCCACACCTCTCATGTTCTCTACCACAGCTACTAGAGCATTACTGATGCTGGACTAATAACCAGGTGTATTACTGTGCACTGTCTGGATGGTTGTGTGTGTAGGGCTCAGACGGAGCTCGATCAGGCCTCCCTGATGCTCCTGCTTTCATCTTCATTATCGGCCCGGCCCCAGGCCCTCGCTTCCCCGACGTCTCCCCAGAGGTGGGCCGCTGTCCCCCCCGCTGGCCCTGCGCTCTGAATCGGCCTGTCCTGCTGTTTTCCCTTCCTCTCCCACCTCCCAGAGTGTGAAGCCTGCACACTGAGCTGCCGCCAGGCCTGCTCGGCTCTCCCTGTTTGATCAGTGCGGAGGGGAGGGGAGAGAGAGCCCTCCTAGGGGTCCACACATGTTCAGAAGATGCCGCGAAGACGTGGGTGCGATAGACTGGCTATAGATAGTCGTGCTTTGACAACTCTCGACAGCTTGAGTCGAAGTGTGCCATGTGTGCACCAGTCTTTTTTTTTCCCTTTCATCTCAAGCTTTTTACAACATACTCCCTTCTTTACAAGCGTTTAGCTTTGCCACAGTCACGGTGCTTGATCGAAAGTACAGTGAAGAGATACAGGTGTAAATATATATATAACAGAGCTTTTAACTCTTTTTTTTACCATCTTGCATAACATCTCAACATCAATACTGTATATTCAGAGCCTCTTTTAATTAAAATCTACCACCAAAGTTCTGTGCACAACAAAACTTTATAT
>JBBJLR010000001.1:37991715-38019138 GCA_037577145.1 Brachypetersius gabonensis
ACACACACACACACACACACACACACACACACACACACACACACACACACACACACACACACACACAAACACAAACATACATATTGACCGGTCACCTCCTATGCACTCAGACATTTTTTATTTACTTAAAATATATCCTGACTGAGTTTAATCTTTTTCTTCTGTGTTGTAATACTGTAATAAGTGAAGGTACTGCCATTTCTCTTTCACCATGTCTCAGAAAAGGAAACATTAAAATCAAGCATTCAACAAACAAATATGTGAAATAATGCTATAGAAGGAGCTATAGAAAGGAGCTATAGAAAGGAGCTATAGAAAGTACAAAACGTAGCTTTTTCGCAAAATCTGATTTTTTTTTGTACTTTTATGCAAAACAGATGCTTACAGATAACTGTTACAGCTATACTTTAACCTAAACCTAACACTAATCCTAAACTTAACCCCAATCCAGAATCTACATTCTGTTCATCCTAATCCTAAACCTAACACTAACACCCTAACCCTGAGACCAGATAGGTTGTAGATCATCTGAAGAGGGCTTTAGGGTACAAAAGAAAGTAAAGCAAGAGCCACAAGGGGGATATCATTTGAAAATGCAGAGGGTCCTCTTGTCTGGTTCAGTGAGCAAAGAGTAAGAATTCATTTCCAGTAAAGTAAAGTGGCCCCTTATAGTCACGTGTGAACACAACACAGCACAGTGTGAACAAGGTTTCTCTGCATTTAACCCATTCACCAAGTAAAGCAGGGTGGGGCAGGGAGCAGGATGTGGAGATGGCACTTTGCTTATGGGTACCTCAGTGGGGCAAATGGCTGTCCTAGGATTCAAACCTTTCATTCACAGGGGCAACTCCCCAACCACCAGGACTCTAGCCTTTAGTTGTTGCCAGTAGAATTGTGATGTTTAAGGGTTTAGTACAGACTGAAATGTCATCTCTTTCATTTGTAGTTAAGTAAACACAAAAACAACCTGCATATTTGTTAATCAGCACTCTTGCTCCCTTTGCCACTTTACTCTGGCCAATTTGCACTGTAGCATTAGAACAATGTCCAGTACGTCAACACAGTAAAAAAAAAAAGTACAGAAATCAGAATCAGAAAATGTTATTGTTAATATTTTGGAATTGGCTTGAAATGACACACAGAGACACAGAGACAAGAACTATATAAAATAAAAAGTCCAAATAAATCAAACATGTATGTAGAAAAAACATTTGAATTATGAAGTACCCTATGAATACACTGTGAAACGAAACAACGTGCCTCCAAGATCATGGTGCAACACAAGAGCAAAACAGAACAGAACAGAAAACCACAAGACCACAAGTGCAGACAAGACAAAAAAGTGTGCAAGGAAACACAAGCGCAACAATACAGTTAGACAACAATCAGTGCAATCAAGACTAGCTACAGTCTGGATGAATACAGTATATTGAGAGGTACTGTATCCTAGCAGCGGAAAGTTGCAGAAGAGATAACGTGTGCAACTATACACAAATGCTGGCGTATAAGTACTATAGATACACTACCAGTCGAAAGTTTGGACACACCTTCTCATTTAACAATTTCCTTGAATGTTTTATTATCAGCTACATTATAGATTAATACTAAAAACATCACCTATTGCTCTGATGACAGCTTTGCACACTCTTGGAATTTTTTCAATCAGGTTCATGAGGAATCGACCTGGAATGGTGTTTAATTAACATGAGTTCTTTGTCAAGAGTTCATTAGTGGAGTTTCTCTCCTTCTTAATGTGTTTGGGATCATCAGTTGTGAGTCGGGTTGGTCCACAGTTAGTGATTCTATTCCACTATGATTCTACCCCACATTATGGGAAGAACCACTTAACTAAGTAAAAAAAACAACACAGTCCATCATTACCTTATTATTCTGGTTTGTTTAGCATTGAAAACAAACAAAATGATGAAGGAACACGGAGTTATGCAGGAAAAAAAGAGCTAATCTACAATGTAGAAAATAATAAAAACAAAGAAAAAACATGAAAAGGTGTGTCCAAACTTTTGATTTGCAGTGTAAGTAACATACAGACACAAATGCTGTTTAGGAGTTTGTCATTGCCTGTAGTAGAGATCAGTAGTATATAAGTAACAGTAGTGATATTCACTGTAGATGTAACTGTAAACACTGTTTTAGTAGTTGCTAACGCACAATTTAGTCTAATCCGTAATTGCTAAACTGTTATTTTGGTCATTTGTTTGCATTTGAATGAAGAGAGAAACGCAGTTTCCTTTATTAGTGCTATATTTTTCGCCGCAGTCATCGTCCAAGGTGGAAACAGGGCTGTAAGTGAAACATTGTTAACATACCTGCCAACATTTGAAAATGCTGCGGCTGCTAACGCTCCTTATATGGCTTCTTAAGAAAGTGAGGTTATAAACTTGTGATTCTTTTAATGATTCACTATTGCACTTAATGGAACATAGCTTTGAGTGCTTGGGTTTAATCTTGTTATGGATTAAAAACGCGGATAATGTCCTTCTCAAGTAAGAGCTTTAATGACTGTCATCTTTGGTGGGCCGAGGACGGTGCCTGGCCTGGCTGCGCTCCCCCCCTTAGAGAGTGAAAATACACATGCACACTTCCACTGGGGCCTAGAAATACAGTCCTAGCGCTGCAGGTATACATCGGTTTCATAAGATCGATATGCAAGCCATTTTCTTCCCTATTGATTTTGACTGTTCTTGTGAAGCAGCAGTGTGATATGAAAAAGTGGAGCAGCAGCCCTGTGAAAAATCAATCTCCTGTATGTTTATCTGCTCCCAGAATGACCACTTAAAAGCGTGTTCTGCTGTGTCTTAGATGTATTGATTCAGTCATTTCTTTCTCCATTCTACATTGCATTATATGAACTACCTTGCCTTTTTCAGAAGTGACATTTTATTGATACTCAATAAAAGAGAACGTACCCTTTTGTAAGTCGATATCAATCAACCGTTCATCTTTCATTTTCAAACAGATTTGTGGCGGTGATGATGTCTCAACAGTATATTTAATTTCTACGCATTCTAAATGTTTAACGTGTTGATATTCGAAAGTTTGGGCATGGCATTCCTTTGACATAATCAAGGTGAAAGTTCTGTTAACAACTTGGCCCAATATTTTAACTCCCTGAGAAATACTGCAGCAATAACTTTGCCCGGTGTGTATACATGCATGCAGATGTAAATTAAACCTGGCAGTCCTCTAGAGAAGCCCAATAAAGGCACTGCAAGAGCCTAGCACTCTTTTAGGGCATACTCTGAGCGAGCCCAACAGCACAGCCCTACCCATTGCATCAAAAAGGCCATTTTCATGATTAACCATAACTCTTCCCAATTAAATTCACTAGGCACTTCTGTTCACACTCTATTCGCAGCCTCTACCTCACACAAATGGATGTGAACAGACACACAAATGCATGTGCACAATGATGCAAGCCTGCAGCCAGCAGCACCACTGCGTCTCAGCACTTCTCATGCCAGCATAGTAAGATGCAAATGTGGCCGTAAGTAAAACTTTGTTAACATACCTGCCAAGGTTTGAAAATGCTGCTGCCACCAACACCCCATATATGCTTTCTTAAGAAAGTTAAGCTATAAACTTGTGGTTGCTTTAATGAGTCACCATTGGACTTAAAGGAACATTACAATTTGCTTTCACTCATACATATTTAGAAAAAGCTAGCTTCCAAAGCAGGTTTGGAAATATCACACTAGTCATTTCACCCCGCAATGTAAAGAGCAGCCGATCATATCCAAGATGACAAAATGAATTTGAAATGACTCTGACAATACAGAACATGGTCCCTTTACGTTTTTTTGCGTTTTCATTGAGAGTATCTGCAATAGGCTAGAACCGACAGATACTGTATAAGACCATTTTCTATTGGTGTTGGGGTAGTTACTCAAAAAAGAAACTAAATAAATCATTATATATCTTACTTTACTAATTATTTCCTGGAAAAGTACTCATTACTTCTGTGTTACTCTATAAAATACATACATACAGTTGAAACCAGAAGTTTACATTCAATACCAGCTGAAAAATAATTATCAACCAAGCAGTCCTTTCAGAGCTGTTTTTACGAATCAGGGTTTCATGGGGTGCTGGATGGGGTGCCAGCCCCACTGGTCCTTGGGCAAAAGGTGAAGAAACAACCTAAATAGGTCATCAAGTCATCGCAGGGCAGACATTGAGAAACACAGTCACACACACATTCATGCCTAAGGAACTTTAGTCTCTCCAGATCACATGACTGGGCTGTGGGAGGAAACCAGAAACCCCCACACACACAGGGAGAACATGCAAACTACTCACAGAGAGATCCCTGACAGTATTCGCTAAGTTTTATGGCACTTGCCACCCTTGCACTGCTCACATTCGCCAAGTCATGCACTTTTTGTTGGTGTCCACAAGTGCACAAATTACATAAACGGACAGGCGTCTATTTAAATACGTCAAACACTATTGATGTGGGAGTTGGATACATGAGTTTTGCAAGTATTACATTTTTTAAATTAGATGATTAAATGCAATGTGATTAAAAAAAATCAGAACTACAATGGGGTGCACTATTTTGTCACAGTAAAAATATAATTACTGTAAGGTACCACAATTCGTACCTCATCAAACCCAACACGGCTTGTTAGAACATCAAAGGCAGATATTCAGTGAGGTGTGTAGATACTTGTCGTTTTAATGTTTTAAATACGATTTAAAGACCTTCAAAACTATGCTGAAAGCTCCATGTTACCACTTCATATTTAGGGTGATACTTCATTGTTTCGATTAACATCTTTACCGCTGCGTTTTATTCAGGTTGTAGAAGATGTACTGCTTTCTTAGGGAGCCCAGTTAAAAGAGCATTACTGTCTGCTTGTAACAAATGTATGGACAGGATTCTCTGCTTTACTCAGGGACAGGCAAAGGACTAAAATTAGTAACAAGTTTTAAATGATAAAAAGCTCCAAAGCTATGATATGAAAAAACGTTCAGGCCATAAATGTCTCCACAAAATCCTTCAGGCCTTCTCTGGAGCTGTGGGAGTTCCCGAGAATGTAAATGTATGTTGAACTGTTGAGTGCAGTTAAGCAATATGTTTGTTTCACGTCTCAATCCCACCCCCCACCCCCCCAAATGCTGCTTGTTGGTCAGTGTGCAGTTGGAGACTGTGGGCAGGCAGATTGCTGTACATGAAAATGTTGAAACAGATGATGGCTGGTGCCACCTATGTAAACAGCGCTGGGCTGTGGGCCTGATGCAGATATGGCCCTGCCCACAGAGCCACAGAGTCTAGACTCCAGATGTGGCCATACACACGCAGCCACGGTCCAAGTCCGTATCTCATCGAGAAGACAGCAACTTAGAGACGAGACAAGTCTGTTTAAAGCTCGCGAGGGACGGAGAGAGGCAAAAACTGCTGCTGCTCTAACTCTCCTGACAGTTTGCAGCTGGGCACGCTGAGGAAGGCGCCATTTCTTCCCAGCTTGAAATGCAAGAAGAAGCTCGAAGAACAATGCAACATTGATTGACGTTAATTGTGCGCTGTGAAATCCTTAATTATTGTTTTGATACACTTCACGATCAAGTCAATTACATGTCATTACATGTCTGCCCTTATTACAGAGAAAGGTGACGCACACGGAGAGCTGCGCCCTTCGCAAACGCAGAGAACGAAGATAAAATCATTTTCCTGAAGTGACATCAGCTCTCAGTCAGTGCTCAGATGGGTCCTTTCTTCTCTGGAGCCTACGTGAACAGTGTCGTGCCAGCTATTCTTGTAGGTTTGTTAATTGTTTGTCACCCACCAGGTGCCATCTGTCAGGGTCCCTCGGTCCCAGAGCCATGTGCAGAGGCACTGCCACGTGCTTCCGCGTCACTGACCCCCATCCACTGACTTGCATGGCTCCCTCTCTCCCTCCATGCACTCGCCACCTCAGCTAGGCTTTGACATCATGCCGCCAAGCCTCTGGAGAAGAGAGGGCCCTGCGTTATTGATAATTCACAACCTCTCACATCACCAGAGAGGGCATCATCTTCGGGCTCTTGGTTCAGAAGATGCCACAGTATAAAATTATATCAGTTTTTGTGTGTATTCTTTAGGCAACACATGCTCAGATAAAGCACCACCTTGTTATTGTCATTATTGTTAATCCAGATTTTTGTAACACTTGCTGGGTCCTGATAGTCATGTGGGTTGTGTCACTTGCCTGTTGTTTTATTTTCTAAACCATCTGAAGTGACATCTACACTGTAAAAAGTCTTAAAGCAGGCTAGAAGATACTCAAAACAATCAAACGTTGTTAGGAGTGGACTTTACACTTACAAGTATTCTCAGTACTTTCACGAAGTACTAATTATCAATTAATAACACTTTTACAGCAGAATTATATATTGATACAGCAATATATATATATATATATATATATATATATATATATTTATACAGCAATATATATATGTATATATATATATATATACTTTATAGATATATATATATATATACATATATATACTGTTTATGTACTGTGTTTATAGATAGATAGAACACAGAATATTCATAAAAAATTAAATACTTTTTATAGCTCATATGGTGCCATGGTTTGTTGCTTCACACTATTTATTCAAAGCCAACATGGCAATATTAGATTTTAAAATATTATCTGAACCAGAAAAGTGCATTGATTCCAAACTTAGAACCCAAATGTAGTCTCAAGAGCAAATAATTCAAACGCGGCTTGC
Source organism: Brachypetersius gabonensis (assembly GCA_037577145.1). Taxonomy (NCBI): domain Eukaryota; kingdom Metazoa; phylum Chordata; class Actinopteri; order Characiformes; family Alestidae; genus Brachypetersius; species Brachypetersius gabonensis. The sequence goes on from JBBJLR010000001.1 coordinate 37,998,457, forward strand.
AGAGTTCATAGAGATCAAAAGGTTACATTTCTACCAAAACACATTTTTTCTTGCTGCAAACATTTCATACATGATGATAAATGAACCAGTGCGACAGTTTGATTTGCAAACTGAAAATCAGCTGAAGTTAAATAAATCAGTCGTGCTGTCTGTAAGTAACTGGTTTACTGGTTTAAAAAACCAACAGGAATGCTTGATATATTTCCGTACATTAAATGTACTTTGGGATCCTGGGATCCAAATTTTGCTCCGTCAAAATAGAATGGAAGTCTGTGGCATTATTGAATTTTTGAATTGATTTCATTTTGTGTAAATAAATGTTTCCAGTGTATTTGACATATGTTCAGAATGATTTTTCTTTCTTTGATGAGGTTTTCTTCTGACACCAGACGATCTTTGGCTTGGATTCTCAGCTCAGATGTCGAAGTCTGGAAGTTTTTAGCTCAGATGGAGCACCGCTTTGTTAGATGTATTATCGTTACTCCAGACTCCAGACACTAAGCCTTGATGAAAGCAGGAAATCATCGCGAAAAAAAGGAATAAAGTGTGATGAATACACAACGACTCTCGGTGGCCCCCGCCTCCGGAGTTAGTCTCGGGCGAGTGGGTCACCTTCATCTGGGTGTGGAGATAGGGTCGTCTGTCTCGGCATCATGACAAATGAGAAGGAGCTCTCAGGGACGGTGCATTAGGGAGCTGTGCAGACTGATCGGTGTTAGCATCGCACCAGCGGAACGGGCAGCCACGAAGTCCCGGGGAATTCTGGGTCACCTTCACTCCAGCAGAGAACTCAGCAGCTCCTTACAATGAATGGGAAACAGCAGCAGATGAGATGAGGGATTTTTAGGCACGGCCACCAGAACCAGAATTATTTGGTTGAACTGTTGTAATTAAAAATATTGTATCACAAAAACTTTATTACAGACGAAGAAAAGATTTATTTTTCTATATGTATGCATTCAATATATATATTGTTCCATTCATCATTAAATATTCTCAAGAGGGCAGCTGCCATCTTACAATACACAATGCAAAACTGCACATCTGGTTTGGTTTTGATAGAAAGGATAAACAGATTCACCCCAAAGAACATCACATTTTCTCAAGAATTATAGTTTTTTATAGTTTTGACATCAAAACTATGGCATATGGAGTACAAGCAGAGTATATACACTCATTTGCAAAGGTTTTACTATATTAAATGTCATTAAAAGTGTAAAAATAGTACATTCTCTGTAGAGATAAGCCAGTTTTTTTTTTTCTCACCCCTGTTTCTCACTCCTAATTAACTAATATACTATAATGGCAGTCAGTTACTGAAAATGTAATATCTGCTACTGGATAAAAGCATCCAAGTAATAATTGAATCATGCTGTTGAAAGATAATACAAACAAGAAGGTTTGTATGCCCTGCTATTTGTTATGGAACATCTGTGACCTTGCCTCTTTGTGTCATTCTGTGAAACCCCCACAAGGTTGCCCACTTTTTGATGGGCTAAAAATCAATTGGCAAAGCAAACAAGCATAAATAATTATTTTTGTGGATTCATTAGTAAGTCATTTCTTTATTGCACAGAATCTGTGACTTCCCAAACCACTGGAATTTCCAAGCCGTGTTATTTCTCGGTTGACTCTGCAGCAGAAGCAGGAGCGTTACACACTACCGCCGAAGCCGACACTCTTTAACAGCGCTGTAGCGATTGTTGCTGGAACTGTTGGTGTCTCCTGAGAGCCGTATTATGATGTATAGCCTCTGTGCCGTGAGTCATTTTACTCTCCTCCTTCTATCTGCCTAAATAGAAACACATTAGCCCGGGGAAGCCGGGTTCACACAGTACTGGAGCAGTCAGAGGTGCAAAGGCGAGGAAAAACCAGCCAGGCTTGAAAGAGCGAGTAAAGTTCTTTAATGCACTGTAGGATTATGATTGTATAAATACGTACTGAAGATGTTTGGTTGGTGAATATTTGTGTGAAACAACAGATTCCAGCCATCTCAGTTCTTAAAAATAAAGGTGCCAAATAGGGTCCTTTGGAGCGGTGCCACGGTTCACTAAACCTTACTATTTGTTCGGAACATCTGTGAGGTTCCTTTCAACTGGCCATTCTATAAAAACAACTCATTTAAAACCACTCAGATGAAATGTTTGATGGCATTGCTCCAAAGAATCCTTTATAGCATCTTTATTTAAATAAAGGTACTTATTACTGAAGGTACACAACAGGGGGTTCAACTCAAAGAACCATAAATTGAAAGTGCATAACACCACAAGGACCTTTTTGTTGACCTGTTTGTTATTTGTAATAATGTAAGATGTGTTTTTTGTGTGTATTAGTGTGAGTTTTACTGAGAGGAAAAGTCAGTCATTACTGGAAAGCCAGCCTTCCTCTGAGGTCTTCAATAGAGAATTTCAGTTTTGCTTTAAGTGCGACTAAATGTCTGTCAGGTTTGACATGGCTTCAATTGACAAGCCTTTCATTACAGAAAAAAACTTAAATCTGGTGGACAGAATAAAGCATTATATGTTGTACATCCTATGTTTAAAGAAAACAGGCAAAACAGCTTAGTGCTTCTGATAGACGTTGACTAGCATGTAGTTTGGAAGTGTGCTTTTGTGAGCTTTTCTCAGTTATTTGTGAGCTACAGATCATGTTCCTCTAAACAGTACTAAAATTTCAGCTGGGTTAGGTAGACAAAAAGTTCATTATTTGAAGCTGTGTGGACATTTTCAGAAGGTTTATTTTTCTATAAAACAGTTCCTCTCACAACCAACAAAACAATACAATTAAATTCACTCAAACCTTGAAAAAAAATTATGTGAGAGTGAATCACCTTTAAAACAATAAGTACCGTATAACAGATTTATACCAATTTGAGGGTTAGGAACCTTGTGTGGAGGTTCTTTAAACTCTAAAAAGGTTCTTCAGACTTATACATCTCATTTATAATAAAGTTTTTCTAAGGAACCACTTTTTGAAAAGTTCTTTAGGGAGCCAAAACTGGCATCATGCAAAGAATTTTTGGCACTTTTTTATAAGACGGCATTACTTTTACATTTACATTACTTTTGCGTTCTTTCATCGTATTCCTCTGTCTTTATCAATCTTAAACAGCCCTTTTTGACAAAGACAAAGTAGCCTGAAACTCCTCAAAGGTACTCGAGACCGTGGTATTAGTCTCGAGTCATGGCAGAAAGCAATGCCATGTTAGTCCTCCATCGTTTTCAAGTGGTGATGATGAATGATTGCAGAAGATTCCTTGCTTTCATTCCCCCCACTCAGAACCGCAACAGTCCAAATCTCCTGTAAGATCTGGTACAGATGCTGGCAGATCTGGACAGAAACGATTATCAACTCCAGATCCCGTTATAGCCAGCTTTCCAGTAACACTCCTTCAGCATGTCGAGGAGTGCCAGAGAATGCGAGCCAATAGGTACCAGAAATTAATACCAGCTACGGGGCCCCTAGACGGGTCCAGATTCCTTGTTTTTGCATCACAGCCCTCGTTAGAGTCTCCTCTCACTGGTTCACAGCACTGACGGGAAATGATGCTTTGGTCTCCATACTTGGACCGCGCGGGAGCGGCACAGTGCAGGCACAACTGTTCAGAATGTGTCTCCAGTGCCATGTGTCTCTTCAAGGCTCATCTCTTCTTTGGTACCATCTGAAAGCTCTTAGGATAATCCCGTGCCCCCTTGTTTGCAATGAGCTCTGAACAATAACATATACTTACAGCGGGATCTTGATAATTCAACATATAATTATCTCTAGCTTCTTTTTCCCAGTCCTCAAGACTCTTTTTCCCCCTCTCAGAATTATTAACATATGTCTACAGTTAGAGGAGTAAAGCACTAAAATCTTTGCTCGGTGGTCAGAAAGTAGGTCTACAAAACTGTACAAATAATGAAAAAAACAAAAGCATGCTATTTGCTGCACTGATGAAAACAGCCCTCACAAAGTTGTGCTTAGTACAGGAAACACTAATAAAAATAAAATGAAATGCAAGCCAGCGGAGATATTACAGCAACTTATTCTGTTAAAGAAATGGAAATGTTCAGAAACTGAGTGTTGCAATAACAGTTGCAATTTGTGTGCAATGGCATGCGAAGGTGATGAATTTCATATTTCTACATACCTATATACCACAGCACGTAGTTCCAGTTATCATGGTATAATGCCGCCCTCACAATAGCAGGGTTTGCATATTAAAGACTCACATTAACACGGGTCTTTAAGACTACCGAAATCATTTGTTCGCTCTTCCTTGCAGATTCAACATATAGCAACATTTCATGCGAACAAGATCAAACAGCAGAGTTTAAGACCAGGAAATGTTAACATTAAGATTTCATCCATGCATGAGGCATGATTAGAATTATGGCAGACAGATTAAGTAGCAAACATTCCTTTTTGATCTAAAAGGGATGTAGAGTCATATGTAAGATATGTAAGAGGCTTTTTTCAACATTATGAGCAGTTCTGAACAGTTTTGAATATTTTATTGTTGTTTTTTTCCTTTTAAGAGAATAGAAATGGTAAAACAAATAATGCTTAAGAACAGGACTTTAGGAGAATTGCATCATCTCACCTAAACAAAGCTGTAACTCTGACACCGTCTACTATTGCCATGTTGCAAGGCAGTTGGTAGGCCATGTTTTTAAACAAAACACATTGACAAGCAACGCAAAATGTGGACTCCTCTTCAGTAACCATTAGCCCTTTGTCTTAAAAACCCACCAGACTTGAAAAGTGACAGCTTTAATATGCTCTACAACAGTGTTGACCAGGCTCATATTGCAAGAGCAATAATTAGCCTGACAGGACTATAGCTCAGATGACCCACAAGAAGGTCAACCATAACACTGTTGCTACAGATGTGATTGGGAGGCTAATGCTAGGAGGTAGTGGTTCGAAGAAAGGCCTCAAGGGAGATTAAACACATGAAAAAGCCACTCAAAGAGGTTTTTTACCCTCTCAGCTTGATCTCCCCCTGAAGGTGTTTGACGGACAGCCTGTAGTGTGATGCTAGCGACAAGCGGGGCCAAACAGGCTAGTGTTCTCAAGCAGAGCTGGGTAACAGATCCCGCTACTGTGGGTGGGCTTCCAGAGAGGGGAGGGGAGGTCCAGGCATGTTTGGATAAGGCCGGCTGAACATGTGGAGGAATCAGCATGAGGCATCACACCTGGAGAAAAAGACAACTAAATCCAACCCCTGTACCATGGGTCTGGCTCCGCCAAGTCTAGCCAGCATCTGGAATGGATATGAGCAGAGACACGGCCTCCAACCTCCATGACTGCCGCTCCGCTCCCCTCTACATCAGCAGTGCCCACCTTTAACCCTTAGGAGTCGCAGTTATCGCCAGCGATACCAAAAGCATGGTGTTATCTGTAATTTCTCACTTGTAGCTCATAGAAACAAAGGAGAAATTCAGAAGCACAACAGCTATAGTGGGATAACTTTGTGAAAAGTTAGTGTTATTATCTTGTCCTTCTTTACATTTTTGACATTTATTTCTTCACGATTTATTGCTCAACACTGAAATGAATGGAAAAAAGTGCAGTCTCAAAGAAGTCGACAGAGAATGTAAACTGATTGTAAATATATTTCATTGTTTATCTCAGTGTATAATGAATCCATGCTACTTTGGATTTGTCGTTTTGCTGATTTTTATTATAATAACTTACATCATGTCGTAAATATTCTGAATAATACATAAAAATACCCCTTTTGTGCTTGTTTATTTTGAAATCATGAATGGATTAAATGGTAAAACAGATAATTTTACCTCAAGATTTGATCACAATTAGACATCTTGGTTTATGCATTCGGGAATCTTTAAGAATCATCTACAGCCTCCTCATTACATAACCATGTGTTCCATGTAAATTCCACATAACCACACGAACAGTGCTTTTAATTACGTAATTACGCTTGAACAGCAAAACGGATGCGATAACTCTCTTGGTTACTTGAGAGTAAAGGGTGGTGGTAAGCAAACTTAAAAAAAAGACAGGATGTCAAAGAACGCCTATGTGCTGGATAGGATCTTTTTACTGTAGTTTGCAAGCTAAGCAAAACAAAAAAGGTTCTTGTTTGTTTTAATATACATGCTGTGATCCGTTTCCACAATTACATTTCAAATCAACTTCCATGAAGAAGATCACACATTCCAGGCCTTTTTTTTTCTACACACCCAAAACCCGGCTGTCTGTTCCAGCCCCACACCTCCCATGTTGTGCAGAGTTCAGAGCGCATTAGGGAAGATAAACTGCAGCTGCTGAAGTGCGTTTTCTCAATCCGTTGCTATATGAGGCGAATACAGGTAGGGTGGATGGCTGATGTGATAAGCAGCTGAATCTGGTTTAGTGTTGGGACTGCCAAGAGGGCTCCTTTGTTTGTTTACGTGGGATCCCTCAGTCACCCGAACGGCTGCGGCAGTGCGGGGCGTTTTTAATTCCACAAGCAGGTAGCTGGAGGCCTGTGCTGAGTCAGTGACAGTTCTGATAAGATACTCAAACCCACAGCTCTGCGCTTCTGACAGACTTTCATTTCCACGTCGCTTGGCCCACTTCCCACCTTCTGTGGCCAGGATCTCAAATCTGACATGGGTTTAATGGGACACATCGTGCTTTTCTTCTTGTTTCTAAATTCCTTTCAGGTTACTTTGAATCTGGGGAGCTTGTGTGCTAACTTGTGTGAATCTGTGGTGGAAATGTGCTCTTTGTTTTTGGCAGAAAGTAAATGCCACACTGTAATGCAGGCCTAGCAAGAATTCATTAAGACCCATTTGATACATATTATGTCCAAAAGTTTGAAGACACCTGCTCATCTAGCCTTTCATCTAAAATCAAGGGTTTCAATATGGAGTTTGCTCCTTACTTTGCTGTAGTAACAGTTCATGTGTGATGTAGGAACATTGCTAGGAGGATTTTGTTGCATTCGGCCACAGCAGCATTAGTGAAGGCAGATGCTGATGATGGGTGATTACTTCTGGATCACAAATGCTTCTCCAACACCAGCTCCATCACTACAGAGACTTCCAGTCCAAAACTGGGAGGCCGTATACTCCTCTAGTGACCATAGACTAATGTGCGGCTGCTCCAGAGCATTATAATTCTTTTCTATGGAGATTATACAAGCTTTCTGTGCAACTGAACACATGCATCAGCAATCGATGCAGACTAGAATTAGCTACATTCATAATTAGAAGAAGCGCCCACAGCATTGTTACTTTTTGTTATTTTTCCCAGAAGGAACAAACCCAGTGTCACAGTACTAAGCTGTGGATTTTCACACATTTATTATGAGACTCAATGATGACTGATGGGCAGCAAACTATAAAACCATTCTTCAGATATTTGCCTCTATGAGCAAACTTTCTGATCGCAACAGAAAATATGATTATCTTTATATCACAACTGTTCCACAGCACACACAGTTAAAATCAGTTAGACGGATCAAAACATCTTCCTCTGCTGCGACCTCTTCTAATTTTAACTACCACAGACAAATCTAGAACATTCGTGCGCCACTTTCTTCCCCTTGAAAATTAATACTACTCGTAAAAGTTTCAGATGATCAGATATCGCTCCAGGAAGATAATTTCCTAACTGAAAACCAGCACTTTAAATAGAACAGTGCAGCGATGGCAGATTGTGAAACGATAAAGGAAAGTCACTCTGGCACGAGCAGCGACCAAGTCAATGCTGTACTTTTTCCCTCCACTTGATGGTGCAGCAGATGAGACTGAAGCCACTCAGAGCAGACTGAAGACAAATGAAACTCTTCTGCTTGCATGCAGTATTTATTCATTAATGTGATGAAACAGATGGAATAAGCAGTGAAGTTTAAACATATCCAGAGATCTGTAAAAACACCCCAATTATTACTTTATTCTTTGTTTTTTTTAACCAGAGCACAACAAAATTGACTGTGAGAATGTAACCTAGGAATACAGAATTATGAATATTTTTATGAATCTGTGATATACAAAAAGCACGAGTGAGAGTAAATTGTCTGTGTGTGCATTCAAGAGTTAGAACACATCAAATAATCAGCCATAATTAGATTTGCTTACGTCTCACGTAAGCCAGATGTGAATATGAGATACTGAGATAGTTTTTCCCTCTCTTTATTGACATTGCAGCTGTAATACCACAGAATTGTCTTCGCTGTATGTTCTGTGCTCGTTGCATAGGCATATGATGACTTCGTTCTCATCACATAAACAAGAATTAATTATGTCGCAACGCACACTTTTCTGAGAAGGATCCCGAGTTAGCGTGAATTATGGCCTGCACCCAGAACCACAGAAAAGCTCTTCGTTAGGCCCTGTAGATCATCATAACGAATCTGTCATTTTTAAAATAAACAGCAGTGAGAGCTTAAAATGTGTCTATATTTTCAGTTACAAAGTCACTTGGTTCCCACAGCTTTTTTTTTTTTACTCAGTCAGCCCTGTTATTGGTTTCTGTCACATGACCGGGCATCCACTACCCTCCATGACCTGCATATCGTCCGGCCTGCAGCTTAATTCAGTAGAGTAAAATACCACAGCACTTGGGATTAAAGGGCATTTCCTCCAATTTTGAAATTTTTTAATGAATGAGTTTCAATTTATTAAGGTGGAAACTAATTTATTCAAGAGGGTTGATGTGAAATTGTTCATTGAAAAAACAGGTCCATTTGTCATACATGAGCATGCAGAATATTCAGAATCATATCATCTTTAGAGACAATTAACGCTTAGGGCTTCTGGTTCCTATCAGTGACATGCAAAGAAATTTGGAGAGACAAAACACCCATGCCTGACGCCAACCATTACAGCTATAGGGTTGTAAAGTTGGTTAATTAGCTAGAAGGAACAACATTCAGTAGAATGTTTTTAGCTTAGCTTCTCAGTAGCTAATTAGCTAGCTCAGCTAACCGTTGCTAAGTAACTATAAGTACTTTGCATGAAGCTACATTAACTGTACACTTTCTAATGTAACTTACCAAGCAAACAAGCTGGTTTGCCTAAAATCAGTGAGCAGTTACATATGTTACATATATGTCAAACTAGTTAGCGAGAAATAACTCCTTATGTATTCTTACTTCAGCAGTGATGTACTAGTGCTACAACAGGAAAATGCCACCTATTAAAATCCATTAGCGGGGCAATTTAACCAATGTAGGGCAATTACTTGGACGACAGTACCACAAAAGTGTGCACGTCTATAGATCAATGCCACTGTGAGCAACACTGACTCCAGAACACCACATTTCACCACTCTGAAATACACTGTTAAAACAGGATAAGAGACTTGTTTTGATTGATTGGCCTTTAGTAGACAGCAGAGCTTAAAAAAAAGCATGTGTATTTTTATAATGACAGACCTGTAATTACTAATCAGTTTTAGCTCATTTCAGACATCAGAGAAATTATTTTTCAAAGATTCCGAGCATTCAGTTGATAACACATTTGTGTTTGTAAACAGGAAATTAGACAGCTGATTGGAATTTTATATTGTCTTGTTTTGCCACGCCTGTGTTCTTTGTAACATCAGAAGAAATGGAACATGACTCACGTTTCTTGATGCATTCTGTAAATTGAACGTTAATGCTTTATGTAACATAATTAATTCCATGGACGCATTCTGCAAATAATTGCGTCATCACATAGCTGCTTTGAAATAGTATAGAAAAGAGGCATCATAATATACTCCCAGCAGTTAATAAATCAGATACCTGTTTAAAAGAGGCTACACCTCTTTAGTATGACAGTGAAATACAATATCTGGCATAAAGGAACTTTTTCCTGAAAGGTCTAGTATTACTATGGACTGTCGTATAACAAACAACACTGGTCTTTTCCTCTGTTTGATGTGAGTTAGGCAGGAATATGTTGGGGCACGCTGAAATCAAGTTTAAGCAACAAGATATTTAGGGCCATTTTTATCATGAAATATTGACACAATGTATATTGTATGTACTATGTGTATCCATACATAAGATATGTATTTTTTCAGTAGAGCTTCAGTAAAGTTGACAGTCCCTTTAAGAAACTTATCGTACATTATAACTAGCTTTTTGTTATAATGTCTTCGTGTAGGCACTGTCACACAGGGTTTACAGCACACAGTATTTTCTCAGGGAGCCACAAAGAAGAGAAACACTATCCATGGTGACATCCAAAACCGGCAAGCGCATTCACTCCTTCCTGTTTGCTCACACCTGTGCCCTCTCCGTTATGATGTTATCACAGATCAGCACCTGCTCCTCAGGTGGAGCGCATCAGCAGCATAAACAAAAGGGGTATTAATATCTATGACAGCATCTCTTGCAAACTTGATCCACAGCTGTCACCTCAGCTGAAAGCGCTCTGCTGTGACCTTTTCAAGGGCGAGAACAACCTTGACAGGAGCTCAGTTGTTATGCCTAGAACGTAAAATGTGACTTTAATTTATTTTTGTCAAGCAGCAAATTTCAACTGTAAATATGATTCATCATTTGATTGGATTTACCCCTCAAGCACTTTTAAATGAACTAAAAACACTTCAAATCAACCTCTGCCGTCTTCTGCTTTTTACAGTGTACAAAGATAAAACTGAGCAGAAAATATATCCATTGACTGATTCTAAAAAAAAAATATTTACAACAAAACTTTACATCAGAGCTTAAATCATTTTTTCCAGTTTGACTACTAATTAAAAAAAAAGGTGGTTCACTAGTCAGGTAGTCATCATTAGCAAAGACAAAACGAGTGGAATGAGTTTTATTTCCACACAAATTAGTTACTATGGACTTTGTATATAGCAGAAAATCTGATTTCTGTTCTCATCCTGCTTGTCTTTTTCTTATCCTGCTTATACACTTCTGTTTTTCCTGCTGCTATACTTCAGACAATTTAAATAATCCACTGTTACACATGAAACAGGCATTGTCTAGTCGACTTGGCAGGCAGTCTATGCAAACATCACGTTGCATTCTTTAATGAATCTCAGTTCTTTAAAGAACCATTAATAAAGGCTCTAGGGGGAACTAAAAGTGGTTCTTCAGAGACATCATTCCAAAGCACCCTTTATGGCATCTTTGTTTTTAGTGTCGCTATAAAAGTTTTGATGTTTCAAAAAAAAAAAAAACAGTATCACAGTATCATTCACAGACAATAAAGGCATCATTTTTGTAAACGAAAACAAAATGTTGTTCTTGGAAGCCAATCTTTTTAGAAAAAAAACAGCATGTGTTCTTTTGTAACAGAAATCCTCCACTCCATTCTCTCACTGAGTGTGTGTAAATCTTCTCTTGCCTCCAGCCTCTGCCTGAGATCCTGTCAATGGGGAAAGAAAAGCATTCATCCTGAATGGCACATTAATTTCCCCCTGTGTGATGCTGCCTCGCCGCTACCAGAGGAGTCTCCCTGGCAGTGCCATTGGCCACTGGTAAACATGTTTACCTTGGAGCTTGCGACTAATGGACTGTTTACAAACAGGTGAGCACAAGGGTGTGCACCCCCACGCTAATGAAGGCTCTTTTCTGTTATAAATAACAACATGGGGACTGTCAAACTAGGCCCTGTGACTGACTAAGTGACCCATGGATCCATTCTGTCTAGTGTTCTCACATAGCGAGTCCTATTAAATGATTACATTCAGTCCATCTAAATGATCAGAGTTGTGAGTTATGCTGCAATAATGTTATGTCTGGAAGTAGCAAGTGATTAATATATGATCCTATGGTCACAAGCTTGATAGGCAGTGTGTGGGTTGGTTCAGGTCAGTCCATGTATCAGGCAGGTTCAGGTCAGCTTATCAGAAAATGTTGTGGGCAGGGCAGGTCAAAAAGTAAAGAAAGTAGAGTTCCAACTAAGCTTATGAATAGAAACATTGCAGGTTGGGTCAGGCCTGGGTCATTGATGAACAAATATTTTTGTTGGTCAGGTGAGGTGGGAGTCATAAAAACCCCCCTGGCCTGCACATCACTAATGAATCAGTAGTGGATTTCTTCACATTTGAAACATGCCGTGCGAAAATGTGAAAAATGCTGTGCAGCTATGAGTATAAAAAAGCTAACAAGGTATGGAAGCTACCAGTCACCAGTTTGCATCAAACTATTGATCAAAACCATGCTGAGCTGATCAGTAACATAAAAAAATGTGGAGTTTTTTATTCCTATTCCAGAATTCAGGCTTAAAGATTACTACTAACTCTGTTCTAATGATACCTTAGTTCTTTATTTTCATATCTAGACTTGTTGGTTACATTGCCTGCCTATCTAAATGATTAGTTTCCAGGTGCTGAGTTAGTCTGCAGGATTGTTGTGTCTAGAAGAAACATGCTAGCAGTGCTACATAGTCAGGTCTGTAATGATTTCAAGCTTGATTTATCTTGCGAAGCCAGATATGGTATTGTAATGAGATTAAGCATCTGGAGTCAACTTGTTACATTTTTGATGCTGAACTGGGACAAAATCCAGTTCAGTTAAGGATAAGGCCATTAAAACCAGCTAATATTTCCACTAGTTTGTGCTCTTATGCTAGTTAGTGAAATGCTATAGTAAATAAACATTGTTCGAATTGGTTTTATCAGTGTATGAGCTGTAAAGTATAGTCTGGTGTAACTGATCTTCATATTCAAGGGGGTAATTTTTCATTGCATGTGCTGTGTTCTCTGTCATTTCAAAACAGAATGACATGCTTAACAGGATTTTTGGGGAGGGCAAGGGTGGTCTTTTCAGCTATGCTAACTCATAAATTCATAGGCTAACAAGAGACATGTTGTTAAGCACAACATCCCTTACTATGTGTTCTGCCTTCTGGACCCACGAGCAAAAGCAACAGTCTTTCAAAATAGAAAGATAAAAAAAAAAAAAACTTGCATTAACACAAGCTAATAGTTGTCAGCATTAAGTAAATAATGTGTTAACATGATAATCAGGTGTTATCATGCCCAGAAATTTCACATTGGATGTAGAGTTGTTCACTAATCTCATATGGATGGTTGTTTTTCTGTTACATATTTGTAATCTTTTTTGCCCATTCTTGCAGCAGGATGATGCCTGAATGTAGCATACAAGCAGTGTTACATATATGCTACCAAGGTCACAGACCTCATAAGCAGTCTATGTGGTATCTGGTTTTTACAGTCAGCTGAATGGTGAAAGGCTTTTAGAGAATGAGTGAATTGGATTGTATGTCCACTGAGATCAATAGAGGCTCATTACAAAAGTGGCCTGCCATCGCTTGGCTCTGGTAGTTAATGGAAGGGGCACTGACCTGCTGTGACTCTTTCTCCCATCGGTGCAATGCAGGAAAGTGCAAACACACGTTGGTCAGTACTTTACCCAATGTGCCAGCCACTCCAGTACTACGGGCACAAGACACATGGGCATGTCTTCTTTCTATGACCCACTAGAGAGTAAAGATGTTTGCAAGTTAAGCATTCATCCATAGAACAACACCATGCAACTGTTTCAAAACATTCTAATTGAAACCATTGCTCATCTCTGGACATGGTGTTTACCTGGTTGGCACGACCTGAAGCGAATGTTGTTTGTGAGGTCTAGTAGAGCTACCAAAATCATTACAAAGCTAAAGGAATGGGCGCTTACTGCATTTTTATCCAATAAACGATCTCTCCCTCTGTGTTTTGAAGATAGATTCTGCATTAGATACCACAAAACAACAAATGAGCTCAGCTAATGTGAACCAGTACCAAACTATATTGTACATCTCTCAGAGAAGATAAAAGCTCTTTCTATTCATCCTTCGTTTACCATTTGAAAGATATGTTCGCTGGCGTAATGAATTTTTATATGAGAACAATTTCCCGTCAGTGATATTTCTTCTTATGTGCTCTCAGGTCAGAGTGTCCATGCGAGTCAAGGTGCTCAGAATGTTCCAGTGGAAAGAACTGAACATTAAATAACCCAGTGCTGCTAAGCCAAAGTCTCTAAAGTTTCTCAGGGCTACTGTTTACCTTTGAGGAGGATACATATGATCCAGCTCAACTCAAGCAGGATTTGCTAAATCCCCTCATATGTACTCTTACAATCCATTATCATTCACATTCAAATGAGCCTGGCCTGTGGCTGAATACCCTCCAGATTCGAGCAGGGAGTATTCTTAGTCCTTCTGTGCTGAGCTTAGTCAGCTATAATGCTCCTCAAATGAGCCAGTGTTGAAATCCTCCGAGCAGGCCTCCATTGCATAGAATAGATAGTTTACAGGTATAGGGAAGGATTTTGCTCTCTTTTTTCTCTCGTGCGTTCTCTCTGAATCTCTCTATAAAGCTCGGCTGGCGTGGGTTTCAGGCAGCTGCATGTTGGCACTGTGTATGCGCTCAGTGATGCCCCATTCACTCCTGAATGGCTGTGTGGGCCTCGGCGGGTAGATTAGGCATGTGAGGATGCGACACTGGTGCTGCTGATAAGGCAGAGGCTGCTGTCGTTGTCGTCTGGCCGGCTGGCCAGGGCTTGGCCATGCTGTCTGTGGCCAGACTCTCGCGCGGCAATCTTCCCACACTCCTCAAAGAGCAGCTCTCACCTACCTTCTCCACCTCACCAAGGTGAAAACTGAGAATTTCAGCTGTATTCATGTCATGAGCATGAGTAGTCTGTCCCATAACTGACAGGATGCTGTTAGATCCAAGTTTACACTGGGACATGGTTTCAATGGAGTTATAGTCTTGGCTTATATGACTCAATCAAAAACAATTTCTCCCAAATACCAAGTGTAGTCAATCAGCAAACATGTATATTCTCTGGAGTTTTGCTAGTTTGCACTGGAGCTATGATGTAGTATTCAAGCTTATCCTTAGTCCTTAGATAGACTTGCTTATGTGGTTTGAAGGCCCTAAATCATGAACCAATTTGTCATTTTTTGCTGTGAAATAAGTAATAAAATAATGAAATAATGAGTTGATTCCTTACCTTAACCTAACCCTAACTTTAACCATAACCTTAACCCAAACCTTAACCTTAACCCTAACCTTAACCCTAAACCTGAAAATCTCCAGTTAGCGCCGATACTGGCGATGTTACGCAGTGCGTGTTAAAATACATATGGCAGTGAAGCGTTGAAAAAAAGCCCTAAATCACAACATGCATTTTGATTATATTGTATTTCGTGATGACTGCACAAAATGTCATGACATCTGGTTGGAACTGCACATTACACATGTTTGGCCATCATCCCATCACCTCTTTATGAGTAAGTTTATGCCCTTGATCAACCTTTTGAGGCAGTTTGCACTATGCTTACTCACAGTTTTAAAATTTAATTCCAGGGCTCAATTCCATTATCCCTTTAGCTCTAGCATAGAACTGAAGTAGCAAACTTGGAGCAAACTCCAAACTTGTCTTGGCTGGTCAACTACATTTGTGTTTGGGAAAATCCCTCCCATCCGTTACTGTGTACGATCTCTTTCTCACTCCAGCTATATGTGCCTCGATGAAAGCCTCAGTTCTGTGCTGTCACACCTCCCCTCTTTTCACAGAGAAAACACAGTCTGGCTGTAAGCAATTCCCACCAAGCATCCAGCAGCAAAGGGCCAGCCCACTGGATTGGAGGAGGAGATAAAGAATAAAGAATAAGATACTGCCTCCTATTTTGCTGTGTATCTGTGTGTGTGTGTGTGTGTGTGTGTGTGTGTGTCCAGGGCAGCTGAGGAAAGGTCACTCCGTGTTACTGGTAATCTGGGCAACATCTGTTTGCTATCATCTGTGCGGTCCCCATTTAGAGCAGCAGCAGCAGAAAGGACCAAGAGCCTGAGGATTGACCATACACTCCTTCTGTTCCCAGGCTTTTAGAAGACGGAAGGGGGGGAGGGGGGGGGGGGGTGTTGCAAGAGCGAGAAAGAGAGACAGAAAGAGAGAAAGTGAGTGAAAAAAGCTGAAATAAAATATGCTGTATGGATATATAACTCGGTATAATATAACTCAAAATAGAAATAGAATGTGTTGTTGCTGTGGGAACAAAACTTAATATGAGGAAAAACATTCTTTAATTTAAATCTTAAGGTTTATACCAGATAAACAATTGAACCATTTGACTAATAAACCATCTATTCATCATGAAATGTTGACAGGATATGAAGGGCCAAATAGTGTAATTGAAATAAATAAGATTTTAATATCATAGGAATCATACTGCACTTTTAAATGGACTTAACTGAAGAAAGTCTGAAAGCGCTTTAGACAAGGCCACCGACCGACTGCCTGCAAAACATACAATTTCAAAATACTGATTTTTTAATGGGTTACTACTTCATCTCTCTCTTTCTCTCTCTCTGTCTCTCTCTCTCTCCCCAGCTCTCTGTCTCTGTCTCCCCCTCACCCTCTCTCCTGCTCTCTCGCACTCTCTGTCTCTGTCTCTGTCTCTCTCTCCCGCTCTCTCTCTCTCTCTGTCTCTCTCTCTCTCCTGCTCTCTGTTTTGCACTCTCTCTCTCTCTCTCTCTCTCTCTCTCTCTCTCGCTCTCTGCCATAAAGCAACGCCGCCACCGACTGCATAGACACACCCTCAGAAATGCCATTCTCTTCAGGCAGCTATGAATACTGTAATTTCAAAATTGGAAATGCTGAAGCCAGTCACACTTTCCTACTCTTGGAATAGACAATAATCTACAATAAAGAATAGAATAACACAAAAAATACTATTATATGGGTGAAGGAGTGAAGTGCTTAACAGATGTAGGCCTGGAACCAGAAGGGGGGCGGGGGCAGATTAAGATAAGCTTATGAAGGTATTTTCTCCCATCTTTAATATTTTGATTTACAATACGCAGCCTGTGCGATAAAACCTGGAAATTTTCATATGAAAGCATGTTTTCTCCATGGGATTATGGAACTCCCATTACTTCTTATTTACTCAGCTTTTTTTCCGGCAAAAAATGCTGAAAACATACAAGGCGGTCCCTGGGCACTCATAGGTTTATTTAAACGTCTGCTCCTGGCCAATATAATAAACATGCAAAACAGAAAGCTATGTATGCACAAGTAAACAGTGCATCTGATTATGAGGCACACTGCAAAATATGCAGTGAATTTATTGCCCGTATTAGCATTTACTGGCCATCCACTCATTAAGAAGATTATGTTTGTTACTTTCATGAGTGTGGTTTAACTATAAATGTACATAGTTATATATTCAAAGAAACAAAAAAAAATTCCCCATTTTCATTCTAATATATGCATACCTCAATTAATGTGATATTTTCATATTACGTAATTACTTCTAAGGACTAATTAAATGACAAGTCTGCAGTTAAAGAGGTTATACGCAATGTGGTGAATAAACCAATTATGTTTTAGTCCAAACCCAAAGTATTGCTATTTTTGACCCAAAAGGGCATTACATTTTATCATTGCAGTCTATTTTATTGCTATTACTTTTGAACACAGTTTGCTTATTGCATGCAGCCATTGTAAAATTAGTGGACCAACAAAATTATTGACCTTTATTTATGGTTATATTAAAAATCTAAAGACATTGTCCTATTATGACATATGACCTTAAGACCCTTTAACAGTCACAAATCCTTTATACATGACCATTTTGGAATTTCCACAATAAACTATAATCTATATCTAACCTAATTTCCCAATCTATTTTCACTTATGGACAGTTTGAGACAGATTCGTTATATTACTGCCTCATTCAAGAAGTCTAGGCTGAGTCTAGCTGAAACTTTAATAAAGTCTGCGTACTACGTCAAAGCCTTTGATTTCGATGTGTGGGAAACGTGGTTCGTTTAGAGTTAAAGACTTAAAGTTCCAATAAAGTTACAGATTTCAGTAATAACAGGTTTTGTTGTCACAGAGATATCATAAAACAACATAAAAATCACCCTATTTCACTTTCACTCTCTGTCATTCAGAGTGTTGACCTGACTAGATCAAACAGAGGCCGCTCCCCTCATGGTCTGAGGAAATTAAAACCGACCTCATTTTGTTAATCCTATTGACACCGTGCCGTTTGTTCTTTTTCTTTTTTTCTTTTTTCACCGACCGGCCAAAGTAATTATATTAGCAAGCTGAGATGTGTTTTCTGAATGCCTGGCCATTAACACAGTGTCTAATTATTGAAAACACACAGACCCTAGTGGAGGCCGTCTCTACTGATTGAAAACAGGGGCCCGTTGGATTCGGAGGGCCGGAATACCACTGGCTACTGTGCACGGCGTCCCGCACACCACGCAAATGCATTTGGTACGATAGTAGAGTAGCATAGAGAGAGAAAGAGAGAGAGAGAGAGGAAACATCCCACAGAGTGAATCAATAGGCAGGCTTTGGCTAATGGAGGCCCTGTACTAACAGCTGTGGCCTGCCTGCTGGAGAGTCTCTCTCTCTCTTTCACTCTGTCTCTCTCTCTCAATCTCGATTTCCCCCTCCCCGCACCTGCCAGAGTGTACAGGCCCAGTGCGCTGGTCAATGGGCAGTTCCCCCTTACAGCTCAATTCACACAATTATCACTGCACACACTGCTGGCGTCCCAGTGGCACGGCAGCACTGCCAAGATGGAAGACAGCCTCCTGAATCTCACTCCCAACTGGGCATACAGTACACACACACACACACACGCACACACACACACACACAGACAAATACACACACACAGAAGGACACCTGCGCATTTGGTATCTCTCAATTGCAGTCTCATTTCATATCACAAAACACGCGCCCAAGACACAACCATTTTCTAGTCGTGTTTTAGCGTGTTTTGGCTTGGTGTGTGGAAAATCGTAACATTTACGTTATATCGCAGAAAACAATCTTTTATGAATCACACAGACTGAGCAGATAGACAGGCAGCTACATCTGTTCCTAGAAGTCGGAGTTTGGTTTGCCCTGACTGCACAGGAAACAGGATATGCCTCTTTTGTCTGTGCTCCTCACAGCGATGACAGACTTTTTTTTTTTTTTTTTTTTTACAGAAAAACAACACCCACCGCATTGCATTTTTATTCCAAAAGAGATCAAATACATGTAAGCTTAAAACAAACCACTGTGAAGCCACCCTGTTCCGAATGCTGGAGTGTTTACTCGTATCTAAACAAAAGAAAGCCTTTTTTGACTGCCATTACAATTCAAACTTGCTGCAAGTGCTTTTTTTTTTTTTTTTTACCAGCAGCCTAGAAAATATTTTTAATTCGGCTCGCAAAATCTGTCAGAATCAGAAGACACGGGCTCTGTGGCAGCCAGAATTTTTCATCAAGGAACTCTTTCAAATACAGATACAGTAGTCAAAGCTTGACAACTTTTTCTTAATTTGGCAGCAATGTACTCTCACAGATGATAAAAAAAAACTGTGACTACATTTCAAATCTTTTTTTTTTCCTTCTTCGTCTTTCAGTGTGTCAAATCGCTTTGCGCCACAACTGCTCGAATTTGTTGTGCTCGCGTTGAGCCCTAATTCTTGTGCCAGAACGTAAAAGCACAAAACACTCTGGCCTTGATCTACAAAACTAATTACATGTTCGCAAGCGATGGTTTTTGGATTCATGAGGCTACAGTACAGAGGGGCCCGATGCGTATTCGACTCTGTAATGAGGAATGAGAATGGGCCCCAGTTAAAACACCATCAACATTTTAACATGAAATACCAGTATTCAAATGAGGCCTTAATATCTAGGGTATTTGCATACTTTAAGGCTGTCATAAATGCACAGTTGCCCCGAGGCAGATGCGGCCCAACCACAATAGACGAATGAGCTTTGGAATGATGCACAGGGTGCTTTGGCCACTCATTCTTTCCTTACAAAGACATGGAACTTTACCCTGGCTGATCTCGGATCTGTGTCACTAACTTTCAATGCACCCCTCCCACCCCTAAACCTTGTCAGTTGAGCTGTGTGCAGATATTGATTATTCATGACTGGGCTATGCTATACAGCCTGAGGTATTCCATTTATTTGATGCACTGTCCTTGCATTCCTTTGCACGTTCATTTATACTGTGATTCTATCAATGATGTACGTTAGCGGAGAATTCACAACCAGTGCGAAGAAAAAAATGTCTATATCTTAATCCACCATGATGGAACTAGATAACACACCAGCTGTTATACTATTTGGTTTTGACGTTTCATCACCTGGAGGACGATGGAATTAGACACTCTTATACTATAAAGCAACGTGAACGTACTGTAATGGAGCCATTCCACTGCTGACCCTGCTGAATGAACAGGAAACTTTACACTGTTTCAACAGATTAACCATGCATACAGTGTATATGTATTAAGAATGTTCCTTAAGGTAGGGCACGCATAGGAAAGCCTTGAATGGGGACAAGTGCCTCTTACATACAGTCAGTGGCATAGAACTGGCCAGTGATACAGCAATTAAAGAATTCATTAACACACCAAAGACAAATAATGTGAACTGCATATTGTATGAATGTATATATACATATATTAGATTAGACATAGTACAGGTACAGCAAAATGCAGTTTTGCATCTAACCAGAAGTGCAAAGAGAAGAATAAAGCGAAGAGTAGAATAAGAATAAGCAATGTATACAGAATATACAGAGTTATAGGTGCAAGATATAACAGACAGGGAATGTAAGTTCACAAGGCGTTATATTGTAAGTGATATTATAGTATATGAATTATATATTATAGTATATTGATTATAGCAAAAACTATAATCAATACATCCTATGTGATTAGAACCAGGCACTACTTCACAGGACACCTTTATCTAGTATAT
>JBBJLR010000001.1:38026537-38043286 GCA_037577145.1 Brachypetersius gabonensis
ATTCTTCATTTCAATCCGGAGTCTTTTTGTTTGGACATATAACTGAAAAATAGTAGAATAATGGCTATATATTTAGGGTGGCTTGGGATCATTTTGGGGGGGGGGGGGACTTCAGACCTTCAGCAGAATTCAAATGAGCCATTTTAATCTAGATTAGATAAAAAAAAAATTAATCTACGCCCACCCCAATTTAAAACAAATAAAAGCATCTAGAAATAAGTAGAATAATCTCATAACATTGTGCCAACAATCTTATAATGAGAAATGTTAGATATATTGACTAAATTAAGGTTGTTTTTTTTATTTGTCACAAAGTAATTTTCTGCTGTGAAATCATAATCCGCAAATTTTCCAGTAATGTGCAGAAAGAATTCAAAGAGGACAAGGATGGCCTCTATTCACCATAGTGACTGCCCTTTAAGAAATTAGATATCAGCCGGCTGCACAGTAAACAAGCAGCTCTCGTGTGTGTGCCTCAGAGCTCTCTCTCTCGCTCTCTCTCTCTCTCTCTCTCTCTCTCTCTCTCTCTCTCTCTCTCTATGCAGATGTGAGTGGAGACAGGACCAGCTGGACCTGTGACTCAGAGCTCTCTCCAACGCACACAGCTCCTACGCCAGCAATCAGCCTCACACTGGTCTGAGACTGAGGACACTTGCATACACAACCAGACTGTGGCAGCATGTCTACTTTGAAAAAGTTAGCAGAGCACCTGCCGGAGAGCCATGGTAGTCGGCGAAACGTCTGCTGTCATATCGTCTAATTATCTGCACAGGCCATTCTCAGTCCATATGCGCTCTGGAATTCGACAGAGGTAGACGGCGTTTCAGGTAGACCTAGCAAAGCTTTTTTGCTAAAAAAAAAAACAAAAAACAGTTGCTTGTTCTAAAATCCTAGAAATATGAACTAGCTTTGCAAGGAGAACTGCATTACTTGTGACGCTGCCCACATCCCTGTCGGCAGCTTTGGTAGTCCAGCTCACTCAGCAGGAGAGAGCAGGAGATTGCTTTTGCTAGCCTGCATGCTAATGCTCATCATCAGGGCTGCCCTAGCCTGCTCATTAGACTGTTAAAGCCCAAATGCCCCCCTCACCCCTCTCACCCCCCTCCCATCCATCCCTCCACCCCTCCACTCCTCCACTCAGCCAGACTGGAGCATTATTAAGCCTGCTTGTCACCAAATTACATATACAAAGTTTACATGCATTCATCGCCACTCCAGCTGTTGCAGATTTGTCGCGGAAAGCACATCTCAAAGCACTCCACTGAGCATGCACATGCCAAGCACTCTCCTGTTGTCCTCATTTGGATGTGTGTGTGTGTGTGTGTGTGTGTGTGTGTGTGTGTGCAAGAGAGTGTGTGAGACAGAAAGAAAGAGAGAGAGAAAGACAGAGAGGGAAGAATAGCATCACCAACTCGTAGCCGGTGTTTTCAGTGTTGTGACAAAATAGCATGTCTCAGGCTAATGCACAGTCCATTAAACCTGTTCCATTCAACATATTCTCTGGGCCCCAATACATTGTTTTGTTTCTTCTGTCAATGCATTGTTTCTATTTTAAATAAAATACACAAGGCCAGCCATAATTGGTTTGTGGGCACCATTACCGTAAAACCATGAATAAGAGGCTATAATGGGAAAAGGCCCAAGAACTCACTAGACCTTGATCAATGCCATTAAACAATGTGCACATTTCCCATCCTACATTAGAGTAAGAGGTCTAAATGGATATTTTTCATGGCTCTAATGACTTTGAATCTGCCTCCATTACCATGTATGAGAGGATAGCTCATTAACATAATCAAATCTCACCCTCTTTGCGTATATGGAGATAATATAGTTAGACAATCGGTCGATTCTTGAGGTAATTAAGAGTATTATAATTACAATCACTTCACAATCTCATGATCCCTAATAACAATGTTAGCTCATTTAGTCAAGAATATAATTGTGACTATGAGTAAAGTGACGCCAATTAAATTTTCATATGGAAATAATGTATGTGTTTCCAATGTATATGGAAATAATAATGTTGTTTTACTGCAGTTTAATGTTACTGAAGACACAGTTTTGAATGACAGGGCCATTTTGACTTGTTTTTAAATGTATGCGGAGATATGCTAATTTTAACTAAATCTTATGCCCATACCTACTTTTCACTGACTTTGGCTAAATTAGTGGATATTTGAATTTGACACTGTTATGAAGTCAATATTGCAAAACTCCAAAAGTTGCCTGAAAGAGCTGTTATCATTTCTAGTGCATATATATAAGACTTTTTTCCAACTCTGTTTTCAACATATATATAAGACTTTTTTCCAACTCTGTTTTCAACTATTCCAGTCAGTCAGAGGTCATTTGGTGCTTATTCAGTAGTGCACTCACTTCACATGTTTTAACAAATGTATAATATATGGAACGAACTGGGACAGAAGTTATAAAGCACTCTAGGACCAGAGTTTAGGAGACCTGGTATGGGCAACTATTTGTCTGTTTATCAGTAAAGCATTTGCTCACACGTGAAAATAAATAATTAAAAATAAAATTCTGTTATAGCATATGCTGTGTATTAGTCCTAGATGTAAATGTATGTATACATCCAATGTAAATATATTATTACAAATCCCAATAATTGATCAAAAACACATTTGATGTTATAAATAAGAATTCAACATTTGTGTTGCAGCCGTTATGGAATTCTGGCCTTTAAAGTGTTAAAATAGTATGAAAGTTTTCTTTCTTGCAGTCTTTTGCTGAGAAGGTCACTCTTGAAGATCTTGAACTAAATTTCGCACCACTCCCAGTGAACATGTGTTCATAGTCATTTCTTAAGGACAAAAGCACTAACAAAGATGAGGCGACGAGGCGTCTGTGCTGAGAAAAAATCGTTATGATCAGCTCGTGTAATTACAGAAATCTAAATTTGCATCTTGGGTTTTAATTTATCAAATCCATCTTCCCCTACGAGCTCTTTAGGTTCCTCCATCTGCTTGCTAAACAAATGGGGGAAGAAGACTGGGAGGCTGTTAGATCATTATTTCTGTGGCAATTACTTGGATGCTAATGACCACTGTATTGATTATTATTACACCACTGCAAGGTCATGGTCAAATGAACAAAATCAAAAAGGCTTTGGATATGATACGTCTGCTCAGGCGACGTGATATGAATGTCTGGGAGCTCTCTCACTCGTTCACTGGCCTTCGATCAAAGAGCTTTCGTCGTATGAAAGAGTGAAAGAGTTTGGGTGTATGCAGGCTAGGCTAGAATGCTAGCGCCTTTCTGACTAGATTCTCCATTGCCGGCGGCAGCTTGTGAAACAGATTTAGCTAGCAGGAGCTCTCTCTCTCTCTCCCTCTCGACCAGGGATATTTCTCCTAAACAAGTTCACAATTTTCTTCACAACTCAACAGTATGCTTGGGCGTTCGCTAATTTCGCTATTGTGCGATTTGGCCAGCATATCTGTGAAGTTTGATATTTTGGATGCTACTTGCGTTGAACGTGTGAAAAAGTCACAGCTTTCCGGGAGCCTCGCTCGGCTGCGTAAGATTACCGACCTGCGATGCTGCCACTAATGATAAATTAGTTTTGAGTGCAACCGCAGATAGAGTATCTGTCATTACTTAATCAACATCAATTCTAGCAGCTATAGCAATCAAACAACTCTGTGTTCTGCAGCTACTGCGGGGGCAGAGAGGCATAGCGCATGGCTGAATCCTCACCACTCTAATTTCCCCCTAGATAATGAGTTACGTTCACTAATGTGATGTCAAAGGCATGCCCAGAGTTAATAGGATGATTGATAGGGTTTGGTAATAACTTGCTGCTGCAAAGCAGACACTCCAAGTAGGAATGGTAATACACCCCTGTCATTTACTGTAGTGTGTAACTGTTCACGTCTGTACCAAAATATATACTAATGAACGCCTCTTAAAAGCCTGAGACTCAAACTGGAGTGATCCCTCTTAATAAAAACCTCAATCTTGTCTTTCCTCTTTTCTCTTCTTTTCTTTTCGATGTCTTGGCATACGAGCAATTTGTTGAACACAACAAATCAGCCATCATTTGAACACAGCAGCTGTCCTTTACAATGTGTGAAACATTCATGATGAATGAGCCAATAGGAGTGTTTTAAAATGAACTGAAATGCTTTAGATTGACTTACAGTATGAGTGAAGAGCATGCCTTCTTCTGTAAAGTCCCCATTTTGGAAATCTATGTGCAGCGATGATATGCAGGCCATGTGATCTGCAGTACATGTGCTTGGAGTCTTGTGTGGTTTCCGGGCATAAGCCTCCTTGTGTGTGCGGGTCTCTCCTATAAAATCTGATGGCTTTCTTTGTCTGGGTCCTTGAGTGATTGCCATGTGCAGGCCTGCTCATCTGCCGCACATGGCCTTACCCCCACAGCAAGCTCCTTGATGGGCCCCTGCTTGGGGTCTTGTGTGGTTCCTAAGTTTAAATTTCCTCATTAAATGCATTTGGGTTAAAAGGGGACATATTATACAAAAAGCACTTAATTTATAATAGGTCTATGGGCTATACAAAACATGTTCATGAAGTTCTTCGCACAAAATCAATCTCACATGCAGAGATCTCACCAGCTTTCAGTCAAAATGGGCTCGACAGATGAGGGGTGGTTCTATGCAAAGAGAACAATAATGGAGCAATAGGGGAGCAATCTCATTTTGAAAAGAACTGAAACTGTCAATAATAAAGCTGGTGTGATCTCTTTATATAGGAGTGATTTTGTGCAAAGAACTTCATGAACATGTTTTGTATAGCCCATATACCTATTGTATTATATAATTTTTTTTTTAAGTGAGTTTTGCGTAATATGTGCCCTTTAAGCCTCCTTGTGTGGCCCCTGCTGCAAGATCTAACGATAACGCTTACTGTCAGGTGCATGTACGGCAGGCCCTGTGGTCCTGAGAGAGCCTCCCCAGTGTAGATGGGCTTTTTTCCCCATTGGAATCCTGTATATGTTACTATAAGAGTCTTTGCCTTTCTGCATCCTGTCTGTGACTTGTTAGGGGTCTTTGCCGCTCAGGTTCCTTTATGTATTCTTGTATGGGCTTTTGGCTTCAATGCTACTTGTGACTTTTTGTAACACAAGCCAGCGCTCCATCTTTTTTCCCACTAAATCCAGATCCCTAAACTCCCTGTTGCCACACCCACAACACTGTGTGACAGACTGGTAATGAATGATTAGGTAGGTGCGCCTGCTGAAACGAGGCACCATAATGAGACCAATTTGCTGCGGCTAGTTGAAGTGACATTACCTTCACCCTGCTTTGAAATTAGATACTGTCAGTGGTGTTTACTTTTATAGTGTTATAATACACTCAAACCTGCTCATGGCCTGTTCTTACCCGGTGTGATTCATTATGTTAATGTTGGTGGTGGTGGTGGCCTACTTGCCTCTGGTGCAAGAGGTCATGGGTTCCAATCCTATCTCAGCACGCCACCACTGGGTCCCTGAGCAAAACCCTTAACCCCAAGTTTCTCCAGGGAGACTGTCCCCTGTAGTTAGGAATGGAAGTCGCTTTGGATAAAAGCGTCTGATAAATAATGTAAATGTTTAAACATTTAATGGGGCAGCTGGTGGCCTAGTGGTTAGGGCATTCGCCCTGTGATCAGAAAGTCTGGGTTCGATTCCCAAGACTGCTAAGCACCTCTGAGGCACTCTGAGCAAGGTACTGTCCCCACACACTGCTCCCCGGGTGCTGGCTTCCTGGCTGCCCCCTGCTTCACTTGGTGGATGGGTTAAATGCAGAGGTTGAATTTTGTGCTGTTCACGTATGACAGAATGGTCACTTTCACTTAAATCCAATTCCATGACCTTATTAGCCTCTTGGCATAGTTGATGAAAGAAAGGTGTATGCATGTCACTTACTAACCTACTGCCTTTTAGATATTCTACAAGTTATACAATTGCATAGATATCTGGTAATACAATATCTTGATAGTATGCAAGTGCAGTTGTTGTATGTGTAATATGCACATCAGCTCATAAACAGCAACTGGTTCTATTCCAAAGATGTCTGAAGTCTTAAAAATCACACCAGAAATGCCTGAACCTTGATTTCTACAAAATAGGCCACCAAAATTTATTCCACCATCTGTTAAGCTCTACATGGACCACGTGCATTACAACATCATTTAGTGCAGAGAAACCACGAATAACGAAGTTATTTTAAAAAAAGAGAAACTGTTTCAGTTTTAAGCTAACAAGTTCGATTCACAGACCAGTGAAATTGGCTGAATTATACTCACATCAGATGCTGAACTGAAGCAGAAGCAATGTCTCTGTTTAGTGCCAGGAGTTCTTTCCCGGATGCAGAACAGTAGTCTTCATAAAGGCACCATATTGGGAGTGTATTTGGTTGCTGAATGTGGTTTGGAGAGAGGGATGCATTTACACTTGCATAACATCTGGCTCCATTAGTGGTTTGACTGACCAGATTGAATTCTGTTTAAAATGAATCTTGGGTGTATTTATATGTGCATTTTGTTTGGATAATCTGTCATTATAATTGTCAAGATAGAGAGTTGTAAACAGGTTCAAATTGTACTTAGTCTCAGAGAATTCAAGGAACGTTTTGGGCCATTTTGCTCTCACAAGTCAGGCCTACTAGCTTGCCCTCCAAAGGCATCCAGTGGAGCTTCTCGACTGCCTCTTTGTATATAGCTCTCGTTCTCTTGTTACGTGCACTCCTCCCCCCATCCCACCCCAAAACACCCCAAAACCCAGTTCTCTCCAGCCCTCTCTGGAGCTGTCACTCCTCAGCGGAGCCCTGAAAAAAGCAACATCAATGGCAGCTCAACCCCGCTCAGCAAAACTCCCTCATAGGTTAATCCCTATATCGCACTTCACCACCAGTTCACTAAGCTGCTTAAAAGGACACATTATAACTATGACAATGACCCGCTAATGGTTTTACATTTCTCTGAAGCATCCTGAGCTATCTTTGTCACTTTTATCTCATAATGAGATCTGTCAATTGCAGAGAAGGAGATCCTGCGGCCCAAGGACGTTGATATTTCACCCGCTTGGGCAGAAGAAACAATAGCCCCCCCCCCCCCCCTCACTCCCCCCTCTGTTGAATGCGCAGGGGAGAAAACAAACCTTGATCCCCTCTCCTGCTCTGTTTTCATAGCAGGCGCCTGCTTGGTCTCCTCCCGAGGGGAGCTTTTGCATTCTGTATCGCTATTAGCTGGCCGACTCGAGTTATTTTTGGCCCACCCGTTTTCTGCAGAAGCACCGCCTCCTGCACTGACATTGGCTAGCTGTGTCAGGGCTCCTGTACTCCTGAACTAATATTTGATGCTGGTACTGCACCTCCTGGGCTGGGACTGGATAGTTCTCCTATGTCCTATCGCCGGACAGCATATCAGTGTGAACCGAATAATTGGAGTGGAGTGTTGAAGGTTGGGTGGAAAATGGGTGGAAACACACCGGCCTCAGCACTGCCCTGTGATGGATGACTAGCCACTCCCTTGGGCGTCATTGAACATTTCCTCAAGCAATGTCGCGAACAAAATGGGTCATCATTTATCATTTTAATACAGTGTAATAACCAAATTTAAAACAGTCTGCCTTTTATCTTCCACGCTGCCGCTGCACTCTACACGCCTGCTATACTCCAAAAAAACTCAAATTAAAAACCTACAAAGTAAATGCATGCCATCTGGTACTTATGGGTCTACATTTTGAATAGGCTATTTTTGACGCGTGACTCAATGCACACTGCATGAACCTTTGGGCTATTTCAGTCAAAGAGATGCATATCTACTATGTCAAAATATGTCAAAATATGGACAACACCTCTGCAACATGACATGCAAATAATACTGGGAGAAATGAATTTCTGTGAAAGCCGTTGTCAGAGAGAGGAAACGTGGGGTAAATGATCTCCTTCAAATTTCTTGATTAAAAGCAAACACTCTCCTAATCACAATGATCATATTTATTGAAGTGTTTTTGTCACCTTTTTTAACACTCTGGGCACAGTCTAATGCACTTTAACTGTACAGTTATCAAGGCTTGGTGCCAGGACTAAATTGTGAGTGGCGTATGTATTTTTACACATTTTGGTCCCTCGTTTTCTAAGAGTATAT
The DNA here is from genome assembly GCA_037577145.1 of Brachypetersius gabonensis. Lineage (NCBI taxonomy): Eukaryota > Metazoa > Chordata > Actinopteri > Characiformes > Alestidae > Brachypetersius > Brachypetersius gabonensis. Next base: position 38,034,653 of record JBBJLR010000001.1, read on the forward strand.
GCATTTACGGAAAAATCTGCCACACTTTCAGGAGAGAATCAATAGGAGAACTACATTTCCTGGTAATCAATACAGTCTTTTAAAATGGTCTCACATGGCTAGCATTGTTGCAGTGAACATAAATGTAGTTTCTCTTAAAGCTTTTTATAGCATGCCACTTTAAAATCATAAGGGGAAAAAGTAATGGCTGTAGCAGGGCATGATGACTAGGTGGTAGGAAGGACACTGAAGGACCCCTTGACACCAGGCCTGCAGTAATCTCTCTGTGAAATATCACTTTAGTGTTTGTACACAAGTCATTTGGCTTCATTTAAACGTTGGCTAAGCAATAACAGCATAGTTTCGAATAAAAGTAGGAAATTCTGATGGGCTTTCCTCACCCTGTGGTCTATCTTCACTACAGCTTGCAGCTCTGGATAGCGACACCGTAATAAAAAGGCTTTAAGCACCTCATAAACTAATAGCCCACAAACCTTTTCATAGTCCTCTTTTGGAAACAGCCACTGCCAATTCTAATATCATTCAATCTCCGGACCAACTGTTTCCACCCCTAAAGTATCAATGTCTGACACACTAATCCAATAACTGCAGGCTCTATTACTTTCAATTAGCTGTGACAGCTCGGGGCTTAATCTATAATGGGCACGTGTACATGTTCTGTCTGTGAGGGCAAAGCTGAGTGCTGCAATGTTTTGGGACGCTTTTTTCCCACCATGAGGTGAAAAGGCTGTGGCTTTTTTGTGACCTGGCTCACATCTTGGTCTCCAAGGTTTCAGGCATGAGGTAGCAACCCTGGGCTAATGATGCTCAGCATGGCAACCCTTTTAGACGCAGAAAGAATGATGCACCCTTACCCACTCATTCATTGGTAGAAAGATGTGGAAGGTCACTGCATTCAGAGCCACATGACCTTGCAGTGCATTGGATTCTTTTCAGGTTGCGTGGATTATGACCTCCAATGACAAAACATCCCTAAAAGAACCCTAATGATCCCTAAATTATTGGAAGCACCCACAAATGTCCATGGTCAGTGGCCGCTAGTGGCTGCTATTCCCATTTTGGTTGTGTACCCCGGCGGGTGACTGTTCACAGCTGGTCAGTGGTTTGATTTGTTCGTGTTTTACTTCAGTTGGTATTTAAGAACCTTTGTTTTGTGTACCAGGGTTGGTCCACCATCAATATCCCCTCATATGTTACCGTTTGCATGTTCTGGTTCATTTAACCCCATGCCTTTGCACTCCCCCTCACTTGGCTTGATGTTACACTTCTAAGAATGCCTATCACATATGCATGTTTTGTTTTCTCTTGATTTGACTTATTTTTGAGTACCCTTAATCCCCCCCATGGCCACAAATGATAGGTTTTGTGACATCTTCCTTGATGATGAAATGCATAAAATCTGGATGCACAAGTGAACATTGCCTCCCTAAAGCATTTATGATGTTCCCCTGCATAGGGATGAAGTGTTATCAAAGCAGCTCACCCCAGAGCCCTGAATGATGCTTCCTATAATCCCAACATTACTTATTCAAATTAGGGATCTGGAAAGACTCCAGGAGATTTCCCTGGGAGCAAGCCAACGATGACCTTTACATTTGACGCATGGTGGCTTCTTGGGTTCGGTGATCCGCACCAAATATGCACATATTTTCGTGGTGGTGCCAGGGCATGCATGCAGGGCTCCATATGAATAAGAAAAACTGAATTACTGCTAGGTTGTGAGGTCTGCTGTTTGCTCGTCTGAATATAAATGTATCTGCAGTGAGGCCAGGGTCTTTCTTTCCTTCACATTCTCAGTTAAGTCGAGGACTAGATTGTGTTCAGAACCATCCAAGACAAGTCCATGACTACGACTGGTGGTCAAAACTGAGCCTAAGAATATGTTTTCCTTGGTGAAATCCCTCGAGAGGCTTTACACCTTTCTAAACAAAGACAAAACACGAGACATTAATACATGTGTGGTCAAATGTGTATACTGAGTATTTTATAATGGCCTCAAACACACCTCAGCCATCCTTGTTACTGACTCCGAGCTCATAAAAGGGTGATAGACACATCCATGTTTTAAATCATAATCTGTGCAAATACTGAAGACGTTCTGCAGCATTTATTCTTTCTTTCATTCATTTAAAAGTCCTTGGTCCATATATCAGTCATACTCTCACTCCAGTTTGTTTGAAAGCGGACCGAGACCACCCTGTTCAGCGGTCCCGGTCCGCTTACTTGGTCCACACCAGGGGGGTTTGCATGTTAACAATCTCATTTGCTCTAACAAACTGCACTATGAGAGCAATCGCACCAGTGCTCATTTTAACTGAACCAAACCTGCCACACTAAACGGATCAAAACAAAGTCAAGACTGAATCCAAATATTTTTGAAATTGAGGTTTTAGCTGATGTTGCTACTGAGTTTGACAGCAGGTCTGTTTCTGGTTGTACATCTGGCTGGACATTTTTGGTTGTTGAATTATTATCAGTGCAGCAGGGATACAGGGTTTTAAAATTCCAGGAGCACTGCTGTGTACAATTTGCTCTGTGGTCCTCATACACACATACGCATGCCATTGCCATGTCATTGTCACTGCTGTTCTGGGGATAATCCACCACTCAAACAGATACCTGCTCACTGGTGGCCCTGTGGGGGGTCTAGCCATTGACAAACATGGTAAAAGTGGGTTAACGAAAGATGCAGAGAAACAGATGAACTACTGTCTGTAACATTAAACTACAAAGTGCATCTATATGGTAAGGAAAGCTGATAAAATGGAAATGAGTGTAGATACATGAGGTGGCTTATCTGTGTACATACGCATGTATACACTGTGTCATATCAGTTGTTTGAATTTGTACATGTATTTAAAACACTGATTCTTAACAGAGACAGCTTTTAATGTTTTTAGGTTGGAAATTTGTCAAGGATCTGTGTTTAAATCTTATAACTTTACTATATTTCACTATTTGAATTTTACAAAGTGCACTGTCAAAAAAAAAATAAAGAGAACAAAAAGGTGGGCAGGTACTTTCTCAAATAGTATTCACCTCCCTTTAAATAAAATCTCTTCACCATGAAACAATTAGCTCTTTTCAGGGAAGGGAAGGGCGGTTCTTGTTTTCATGTTTTTGGATATTTAGTGAAGCGCTTACAGTGCTGGAATTATCATTAATGGACTGTATCATTTAGGTAGTGGGTAGGTAGTGGCCTTCTTGCTTCATTTTAATGAAGGACCTTTTATATTAAGTGCCAAAGTAAACCTGCTCTATGTGGATTGGCTTTTTAACCAACTAACGGCTGAAGTGAATAATATTGATTATTTCATTGCAATGGCACCCCTTAAGGTATATTTGACAGCTATATATTAAATAGAATCAGAATCGGAAGCGAACACATACAAGGAATTTGATTCCGGTCAATAGTGTCTATCAAGTACAACAGTTTAAACAGGTTTATTAAGCAATAAGTAAAAAGTCAATTGTTGAACGTGATGTGTTGGACACAGGACAAATGGGAAAACACAAGGTTTTGACTGATATGGGTAAAATTGTGATGGGTAGATCACTGAGCCTGAGCATCTCTACAGCAGCAGGCCTTGTAGGGTGTTCCTGGTGTGTATGTCGCTTACCTGGGGAAAAGACAATGCCAAAATGCACCATAGGAAGTCAAACCATGCCTTTTTGCAAATTACTTTGACTCATACCACCTCCTAAAATGTTCTTGCTAAACTACAAAAATTATGCTGGAATGCTTTGAGGAATGTGACAAAGAGTTCAAGGTGTTGACTTGGCCTGAGTCTTAATCTAATCAAGCATCTGTGTGGTGTGCTGGACAAACTAGCCAAACTATTCAGATCCCACCTTGCAACAGGACTAAAAAGGATCTGCTAACACCTTGGTGCCAGATTCCTGAGCAAAATGTGTCTAACCTGTTTCTGAAAGGCAGTTGATATTTTATTAGGACTATAAGAACACAGGTTCAGTTAAATTCGTTCAGCCATTACATGGATTCAGGTTCATGAGTGACACACTCAATTCAGTGTAATGAAATGAAGTGAAAGTGACCATTCTGTCATACGTGAAAACACCACTGCACACAATGTGAACAGCACGAAATTCTAACTCTGCATTTAACCCATTCATCAAGTGAAGCAGCGGGCATCCAGGAACCCTGCTCCCCGTGGGTGGGGGTGGGGGGGTTGGGGGGTGCTGAGGACAGTACCATGCTCAAGGGGACCTCAAAGGTGTTTAGAAGTCTTAGGAATCAAACCTACGACTTCCTACTAAGTGAACCAAGTACTTGATGGTAACCACAGGTAATACTGGGATCCAGAGATCTGGAAAACAATTACTGAATTCATATTTTGTTGTATTTATTAAAATATTAGCTAAAACGTTCTCATGTGCCTTTTGCACAGTCGTGTATTTCCTTTCTCAGCTCCTTAAAAATGCAGAATTTCACAACAATTATGTAGTTGTTAAAAATCAGTACACAGAACAATTAGCTGGCCTGGAAAGAGGCATTAGCCATGGGGGACTAATCTCTAACAGCTCAGGAGGCCTCATAGATGTAAAGCTGCACAGTTGCAGCCCTGCAACTGAACATCGCTCAGTAGTTTCTTGCAGTGTTGCTTAGGTGGCCTACACATGAAGCACCATGCAGAAGCCCCATAGCTGATGTGTTGCCTGCAGCCTTGTAGCTGTAGTGTAATGTGACCTCTGAAGACACTGGGAGAGTCACCTTTGGCTGGTAACTTTGTTAATATTGCATAAAACTACTTTGTCAGCTTTTAATACTCAAAACCCATTCATAAACAATACAATGTAGTACACAAACAAAATGAATGAAACTGATATGTAGCGACAGCCAGTTTGCGCTAACACACACACACACACACACACACACACACACACACACACACACATACACACAGTGATCATGATACAAGCCCTCTATAATGCCCTACAAAGGCTTTCCAGCCTTTAACACCATTTCAATTGTTGATTTAAAAGGAGACCAGCTGCATCATATGGTGCTTTCAAGGCCACCTTGATCATGTTATCATTGACCTTCTGCAACACATATGAACATCATTCAAAGCCCTGTGTCTAGCCAGCAGTCCACACACTCCGCTCAAGGCTAAAGTCTCAGGGACTGAGAAACAATCAGTAGTCTAAACATCAGCTATTTATTTCATTGCCCCCAAGGTCTCAGATCAGGGGAGAAGGAGACATGTAGAACGATAGGAATCCTACACTGAAAATAGTCCGAGGATATCTTTTCATCTATGACATTTCAGAAACTAAACATTTCAGTAAACAGGTGGAAGGATGTACCACATCATTCACATAATTAAAAACGGTCTCATAGCATTATTGATCATTGAACTGACGGCAACACCCGGTTTTCAGCATGAATCAATGGCTGCATTAATCATGCAAACAGGCATGGAAAAGTGCAGAGCTACACATTCATGCACAGGCCTTAGCGATTTCTGGCGCTGGAAACGTTAGCAGCCACGTGTGGGAGGTAAGGAACAGCACACCATTAAGAGGTCCTGACTCACCTTGTTTTAAGAGCAAGGTCTAATTGCTACCATCTTTTACAGCAGCCAGTGCAGCTGGCATTTGCTTAGATCTGCAGGGACTGTCATTACATCGAAATGAAGCATGGCCCTCACTGCGTTTTGCACACCTTTGCATGATCCAAACAGGGAATAGTCAGGAAATTCTGCACGTACCCTTCGTGTTTGCAAAGTATGAAGAGAGCTATTAAGAATATACTTCTCTGACTTGCAACCTGCCATTTGACTTACAAAAAGGGGGTCCATTATTTAGTGTGAGGCCTTGCCAGAAGAAGAAGAGCAAGTGAAAAATGGAAGCATTTAAGGAGCGCTTTGTTCCAGCACACCTAAGGGACCATTCATTTATGCAGAAACAAATAATAGTCATCTTAATTAGCTACTAAATCCATACTGACCTCTCCTGAGGGGAAAACTGAGTCCACTGAGGTGCAGACATCTAATAAAAAGATGTTGACAAACTTGGCTTGGCACATTTACTTGCTGTAATCAAATCAACAGACAAACCTGTTCACCCAGTGCAGAAAGCACAGGTCAAAGAGGACACAATGTGATGGTCATTGGCTCATTTGTTTGTGACCTTGAAATAAACTGAAAAAAGGTGGTGAGATCTTTGGGGTGATGCAACAGGAGAGCCACTTTTGGGATTTACTACTTATTTTGCAGTAGTAAATGAGATGTGAGATTTTAAAGAACCATTTTAAAGTGAAGCACATAATATTAAAGTTCTGCAGCAATGAAAAAAAAAGATCCAAGATCTATATGTACAAAGTGAACAGGAACCTTTTATTTTTAAGATATATCTCAGATGTATGTATTTATAGAGAGTGGATCAAACAAAACTGTACTTTTTATGAGGATCTTCATCTCCGCACAACCAGCATGAACCAAAATTATGCCCACCCCAACCCCTATAAAGTTAACATGGTGGAAGGCGATGTGATAATTTGCAGAACACATCTGACTCAAGAAGCAATTAGTGGTAACACATGCACATATAAAAAAGTGAGTTAAGGCATAAAACGCTCACATCTTTATGGCTCCTACCACAGATGGAAGCAAATCCCACTCAAATACCAGGAGGACTGCGCAGCAGGTTGGTTTAACAAGACTATTTCAGGGGATCAGTGGTAAATATTTTGACCATTTCACAGGTGTGAGAAAAGTGCAGGTGTTGCAGACACCCATCCTTAGTCCTCCCCCAGTGTTTCCTCCAAAGCCTCAGCTGACCACACAAACATTGACAGCCGCCCTCATTGCCATGCCACGTTAACTTTACACACTGTCCCTTTCTTCACAAGCCACACTGAGTTAACTAGCCTTCTGTTGAAAAAAGCCCAAGAGTTACAAATGCTTATTTTTTTATTCTATTATAAGACATCCTTTATAAGGATCTAAAATGGTTTGAATTTTTCCGTTCTGAAAATTAAGCCATTGGCTGTTTTGCCATTTACACAAATGGACAGATGTGTAAGGCTGTAATTAGACTTCTGTGACTTCTTGAGTCCTCTTATTGTCTCTAAAATCATATGGAAAGCTAAGCTACAACATAATTAGCATCATACACAGTCACATGGGAAACAAACTACACATTTTTCCAATTCAATGGTGCTACATATCAGGGCATAAATAAAATTAATCTGGTTTTAAAATGTGTAAAATCACACCTAATGTGTAAAATAACACTGTGTATTTTTGATTGAACAGAACGTAAGCCAAAATAGAGAAGTTGTATGTGAAAAACTGAGTAAACCCCATGTTTCAATAGCTAGTAGTAGTAACTGCCTTAAGCATAAATAATCAGGACTTTATCAGTCTCTCATGTCGTTGTGGAGGAATCTTTCTGTACAGCTTTGCTTCAGTTTGCTGTTTGTACACGGCTCTCTTAAGGTCCCTTCCTGGCATTTCAATCGAACTGAGGTCTGGACTTTGATTGGGCCATTGATTATTTTCTTTCTCTTTTCTTTTTTGCAGAATTGTTGGTGTGCTTTGGATCATTGTCCTGTTGTATGACAAAATTTTTGGATAGATGGCCTTGCATTTGACTCTACATTTTGTGGGTATGAAGAGAAGTTCCCAGTTGACTCAGTAACTGCAAGATGCCCAGGTCCTGTGGCTGCAGAACAAGACCAAATCATCCCCCATTCACCACAGCTGGTATGAGGTATTTGTGCTGATATGCTGTGTTTAGTTTTTGCCAAATGTTGTGCTGTGCATTATGGTCAAACATCTCCACTTTGGTTTTGCCTGCCCAAAGGACATTGTTTCAGAAGTCTTGTGGTTTGTTCAGATGCAACTTTGCAAACCTAAGCTGTGCTGCTATGCTGTTTCTAAAGAGAAAAGGCTTTCTTCTGAAAACCCATCCAAACAAGCAATGTTATAAAAGGTTACTGTTATGAACTTTAACATTTAACATGTTAAAGTTCTTGGGTTTTTACTTTCTCAGAGCATTGCGCAATCTGACCTTGGTTTGAACTTGCTCGGAAGTCCACTCCTGGGAAGATTGGCAACTGTGTTGAAGGTTTCCTTCTTGTGATAATCATTCTCACTGTAGAATGACTTCAGATTGTTTAGAAATGGCTTTATAATCCTTCCCAGATTGATAGGTAGCAACAATGGCTATTCTACTTGTGTGGTGTACTTACTGTCCTCAACACTTAAGTTTAGTTTGTTTGAAGTTGCTTGTTATCTTCTAACTGTCAACTTTTCTGTGAAGTTTGACCTGTGACTATCCCTGCACTTACATTCCGCTATAATGCCTGTAGACATTCTAAGCTAGAAAGCAACTTTTTTTTTAATTAATTAATGCATTTTTTCCCATTAACCTTTTGCATCTTTCTTTGTCCATCCATTCACTTTGATCCAAGGTGGAATGAGGAACTGCCAATCATCTTCCAATCTGTACATGCAGATTTAATATCTGGTCTGGCATCTTTTCATTCATCCACTTCCCGCCTCTTACTTGGATCAGCAGTGTTGGGCACGTATCTTTAAAAAAGTAATTAGTTATAGTTACTAGTTACTTCTCACAAATAGTAACTGAGTTAGTAACTGAGTTACA
>JBBJLR010000001.1:38063159-38088009 GCA_037577145.1 Brachypetersius gabonensis
GTGTGAGAGAGAGGGAGGGGGTGTGTGTGTGTGTGTGTGTATGTGTGTGAGGAAGAGTGTGTGTGTGTGTGTGTGTGTGTGTGTGTGTGAGAGAGAGAGAGAGTGTGTATGTGTGTGGGGGGGGCTTATGCTTCAGGATCTTCAAACATTCAGGAAATTAATGTGTCACTCTGGCTTACCTGGATCCTAGCTTTTTTTTTATTTCTTTTTTTCCCTTTTGCCATACCCTTTAAATACTGTCCTTATTATTAAGTTATTTATCTTGAAGGAATATTCCAGCATTTGTAATCTAATCTCCCTCTGTGACATCTCCAGCCTTAGAGTGAGATTACTACAGTCTCTAATTCTCTTCTGCTTTCTTTTATGTAGTTAAGAAAACAGAACTAACTCCTTAAAAGAGAAGCCAGCGGAAAGGTTCTCTAAAGACCCAAACATTGTTCTGTGAGAGTGGTTCTCTGAAGAACTTTTGGCATCCCAGAGAACCTAGGAAATGAGCAGTTAAACCGCAAACTGAAAGCCTCTTTAGAGAATACATGATTTCAGTCAATGCCATTCATTTCAGTGAAAGGTTCTTTAAAGAATCTTAATTTTTTAATCTCGCCTTTAAAAAAGAACAGCAAACCCAGTGACTCTTAATATACTTACAATGGAAGCCACTGGGCGGTTGCTGAAGCACTGTAGCATTTTAATAAATTAGCGTGTAGTAAAAAAGAACAATTCAGTAAGAATAAAATAAAAAAAACTATTCAGTTTGCAGTCAAATCCCTTTTACTGTCTGAATGTGCTTTATTCGATTAAAACTGTAGCGAGCTAATGTCGCTAACGAACTCAAGAACTCAACAGGTACCCAAATAGTCCAAATCATTTCAGCAAAAATACACCACTAAGACCTTTCTGAACATGATCAACATCCAGCTCTTAATGTGGAGCAAACTTGTCAGTATGACACATTATAATTAACTGCGAGCTGGAAATGAACAAAGCATCAACAGCCAGATCAGAGCTGGTTTCCACAAAACAGTTGTGAAATCAGAGAGTACAGAGTTCTAAACATCACCGACAAGTCAGTATGACCTTAGTGAAGATCTGGATACAGTTTGATTTGTTTGAGAGAAGTTTTGGTGGTGTAGTTTGATGGAAACAGGTCTATTTAGGTGACTATTGATTAATGGTGTTAGCATTGTCAGGCTCATAGCACCTGCTCTGAAATGAAGATGGGAAATTTTGTCTTGGCTGATCACCTACATCTGAGGTCACTGGAAAACTGGAGAAAAGTGATATGTGTAAAGCCATGTACAGCCATCCAGGGATTGAAAAGGGATTGGTCAGAGTGTAATTTTATCATTTGAAGAGGTTGATCAAGTCAAACTGAATTAACTGTAATAGAAATAGATTTTCTTAAGGGACTAATATGGGAATATCATTATGTGTGTGTTAAATCCACCCAGAACTGACACACAATGTCTCGAAATATTCCTGACACAGTATATCTGTAGAAGAAATAAAGCATAGTTCTGAGGGTATGTGTGTGAGTGTGTGTGTGTGTGTGTGTGTGTGTGTGTGTGTGTGTGTGTGTGACAGTGTGCATATTTGTATGTGTGTGGTAGTACTTGTGGATTGTTTATGTGTGCAGAAATGTAGAAATATGTGGCTTGTTGCATTTGTGAATTGTGAATAAGGGAGAGTGAACTGTGTGGTGTGTGTGTGAGTGTGTGTGTGTGTGTGTGTGTGTGTGTGTGTGTGTGTGTGTTCTGTGGCACACCTGTACACTGTATATCGTGTCAGCATGAGGTAAAGACACAGCTGCAAGGCTACACTGCCAGATGAAGGTGAAGTCTCAGGCACAGCAGCCACGGATATAATGCCTGCTGACTCCATATAATAGTGCTGAAAAGAGCCTGAGAGAACACACACACACACACACACACACACACACACACACACACACACCAGCAATAACAAGAGCAAGTAATTACACAGCTTTTCCTTGACTATGTTTATTTCTCTCCCAAATCTAATACCAAATCTAGTCTCTACTTGAAAAGGTTCTTCTCAAAAACAGGTGTTATATATATATTTTGCCAATAAAACATTTTATTTCTCTATCAGCTGTACGCAACAGTTTGAACACCCCCCAGTTTGTTTATTTCCTAAGTGAAAATATATCACATACAGAGAACACACTTAAATCTAGCTTTTTCTGCAAATTTTTAATTTGGGAAAAAATAAACATTAAATATACCGTAACCCCCCGGTTTTCCGCGGATCAGGGATCAGGGATCATGGAATCAGTTTCACATGGACTGATAGTTGTACGGGGAAACAATAATGCGGAAACTGCAAATATTATTCGCATTTTTTTTGCTTTCTTGTGGCAATTTGTTTGTCAGCATTTTAGTTCTAAATTATTAAGAAAATATAATTTACTAATAACATAAATAGTAATCCAAATATAATATAAGCCAAATATTCAGCTAAATTTTCAGTTATTGGCTGCTGCCCTCCTGTTCTCCTGTTTTCGTTGAGTTCTTCTAAAGGCCCAAAGATGCCGCCCAAACCTGTACCTGTCAGCACAATACCATTCCTCCTGAAGCCCATGAATAAGACGGATGAACAGTAAACTGTAAAAATTATTGCTGAATGATGGATGGATTACTTATTACAAAAATATTACATTAAATTATTACTATATTTACACAACTTATACAAAAGAAAACGACAACACATACCAAAGAAAACGCCTGTGCATGAATTACAGAGGTAATATCGGTATTTACATTCTAGCACTGCAGGAGTTCAGTGTAAACTGTACAGTACGGATACAGGTTTGTCTTTACATTTTTTTAAGGATAATGTATACTTTAAGGATAATGTATTAGATTGTGTTTAAATGAAATTAAAGTGTTTTGGGAGAATATTTGTGGGCATATTTAGGGTTTACACTATAAAAATAGGCATTTTTAGGCTTTTTTTTTTTTTTACCACAACACAACAATGCAGTTTTTCACTATATGCGGATGCTCTTGAATGCTCTTGGAACAATTACTGTATCTGATATGTTATAAATATTTAAATGTGCATTCAAATGACCTCAGTAGATGTTCTTGGTAGATTTGTGCACTTACATATACTCAGAATTTCAACAAAACTTGACCAGACACTCCAAGACTTTTGCATATCTAGTTTGTGTAATGCCCACTCCCAACAACAGATACCATGAAACAACAGATACCATTATAAAATTATTTAATTTCACTTGGAACTTATAGACTTTTTTGTATTTTTAACTTAATAAAATTTTTTCAGTTTATCCAGTATCGAGACAACAGCATTGTTTAGACATTCTGTCTAATCCTTGACTGTAGTCATTTAATGTAACTCATTTGTTGTTAGGTTGATAGGATGTCTAGTTTTTTTCTAATTTAGAGAAACTCACAGGAATGCAGAGTCATCCATGCCGCATTAATGCGACAGCTGGAGATTTCAATGAAAATCACTAAAACACTCGTTTAATTTCTCGCTGTTGTACTATTTTAGCCCTCACATCAGGCAGGAGAAGATTATTAAACATTATTCATTCAGTGCATTATATCAGCTATCTGGATCAGGCCTAGGCATCTGGAACTGCTTCTCTCTTATTTATGACTCTTCCTCTGACAGCCATGTCTGATATGTGAAACAGTGATATAATTCAAGTCGAGCGTCAGAGGCGGCTGTAACATGAGCAATCAGTACGAAACGTAACAGCGTGTGCTGGAAAGTCTTCACAGTGCTCTCACAAGGCGGGTGGGATTCATTGAAGCCAAACAGCTCTACCTGGTCTTTACCACGGAGAACCACATTTTCATCACATTTTAATGAAAGAATTTGATGTAGTATGTAAACATAGTTAAGGTTACAAAACCCTCTACATCTGTACAGCCCATATAAGGAAATTACCCTGACCATTTTCAGTTAGTTGTGTTTTTGATGTCACAGAAGAACAGCATACTATGATGACCCATAACATGAAAGCCTCAGTGAACTGAAACCGCCAACAGGGTCATGGGCACCTAGGATTCACTGATGTGCATGACAAGTGAAGGATGGGCCTGAATTGGACCATGGAGCAATGGAAAAATGTGGCCAGGTCTAATGATTCATGGGAATCTAGAAAAGAGATGATGGTGGTGGCTTAGTGGGTAGGATACTTGCCTCTGGACCAAGCGACCATGGGTTCAACTCCACCACTGGGTTCCCGAGCAAGACCCTTAAGCCCAAGTTGCTCCAGGGAGACTGTAGTTAGAGATAGGAAGTTGTTTTGGATAAAAGTGTCTGCTAAATGCCATAAATGTAAACGATGGCACCAGGATTCACTGTGGGAATAAGTCAAGCTGGCAGAGGCAGCGTGATGCTCTGGGCAATGTTCTGCTGGGAATCCTTGGACAGTAAATTCCTGTAGATGTTACTTTGACACATACCTCCTACATAAACGTAGCTGCAGACCAAGCACATCGCTGCATGGCAAGGGATTCCCCTAACGGTGGTCTGTTTCAGTAGGGTAATGGTCCCTAACACACTACAAGAAGTTTTGAGGAACATGACAAAAAGTTCAAAGTGCTGCCTTGTCCTCTAAATTCCCCAGATCTCACTTTGATAGACCATCTGTGGGGTGTTGCGAAAAAACAAGTGTTGAATTATGTGTAGGAAATGAATTATGTCTATTTGGGACACGAAACTTTAAAGTAATATATAAAAAGTGGACTTCAGGGAAAACATTCAGTATATGGTCTCTTTAAAAGACTGCTTAAATTGATCTATGCAGTGTTTCATAAGCCAAAACTGCCCAGCTTCAACCACTCCCTGCCCCAGTGCACTGGTTCAGCTCATTAGAGGCTCCATTATCAGTTGATGAGCTGAATCGGGTGGGATGAATCCAAGAAAAACTCGAAAGCATTCAGTGCTGTGGTTTCACTCTTATGTGTTAATAGTCAGATCTCTTGTATGAGATAAACTCCTTAAACTATGCAAACAGCGAGTACTTTCATGATTTATTATGAGCACTTTCAAAAACGCACTTATAACAAACTCATATTAAATACACAATATCTTACTTTAGACTTGAATGAACATGATTTGTGTGCAATAAGGAAGATACAGTAACAACCGTTTCTTTAGACAACCGATTCAACCAAAAAAACTATCCCCCAAAAAATTACACCCATTATATATCAAATAACCAAAAATACTGTAACGAACTGCCAATGATGTATAAATACTATCCATGTATCAGCTGCTCATTTAGTCAGCAATCCATCTGTTAAATTGTTACACACTTGATCTTTCCTCTAAAGTGCCATTTCTTATTCAGTTCCAACTTTTCATGGCAAGATATAAAAAGGAAGATGGGACAAACTAGATGAATCAAAAAAAAAAAAGAGTCCAGCAGTCTTTTTTTCCCACATTTTTTTAACGTGACAGTTGTCCTTTGTGTTTGTGTTGGCTAGGCTACAGTGGAACCAAGAAATGTGATAGAAACGGAGAACTGTCTCCCGGCCAGACTGCTGGGTAGATATAGAAAGAGTGAACGCTCTTCTCTTCAGTGAGACAACATCAGGGCTTTTGGGATGACCAGAGAGAGAGAGGGAATTCATCAGGGAGGAGGAGTGAAACAATATTTACAAGATAGTTTCCTCAAGTCTAGAATCACATCTTTGACTCAGGGGAGGCTTAGCATTTAGTAAGTAGACGCTTATGGATAATTGCTGAAATTGTTAACATCTTGTTCTGGGCGATTATAACAAAGTAGGTACAATAAAGTGACAGCCATTCCACAATTATGAGCTATTGTGTGAAGTGAAGTGGGGTTATGGTGTAGAGAGCCAGTCTGCATTGTTAGCACATTTCTCACAGCCATTAAAGGCAACAAAAAAGCTAAAGCGAAACACAACAACGCACTGCTGAAGTATTATTAGCAAGACATAAAGGTTTTTCTTATTGTTTGACCTGCTAAGAGGGCTAAGATGCTAATCCTGGGTTTGTAGAACTAAGCAGGAGGGATTGTTAGCTTAGTGCTCAACACTGATCTTGTAAATATCATGGTGACCCTTGTATCTTCTGCTATGGAACATGCTCTCTCGGGGTTTTGGGGGATTGCCTCAGCCTTTAGAGCTTTGGGCCTGATCATTAGCGCGTGGCCGAGGGCAATGTCAGTGGGTTTTAACAAACCCCCCCTGCTGCCAAAGCAAACATTGCATTCATATGTTTTTAACTAGCTATTACATCCAGAGTGTGTTCCTTCCAAGGCCATGCAATTGTAATCGCATGTTCCTTCACATGGCTTGCATACATTGCGTAAGCTTTTGGAAGAGCATCCTTATGTTCGACAAGCCAGACCAAGGTCCATAGGCTTTGTTGAAATTCAATAAAATGAAAGCATTTGGCTTGTCGATTCACCAAATGATCCTATAAAGCCTTTCAAACGGTACTGAGTGCTTGACATTTTCAACAGGAATCAGCCAAAAACATTTTCCCAAGCAGTACAGTCCATCGACTCGATTGAAATGTTGTAAATATACTTCGCGTGAGTCAGCTAATGTTTGCTTTTGATGGAGCTATTTGGAAAGAAGGGCATAGAGCTGAAGAAATGTTACATTTAATGAGTTGAATCACCTTGAGATCACAGCATACTTTCCCACTGCCAGATATACTCTAGTGTGGTGATTAGAATGGAATGTCTTTGCTGACAAGTGTTTCAAAGGTTTCTGGTGTGATGAGTGAGGTGTTCTCTTTTCAACGAGGAAAAATATCTTTTACATTTTTTTATGTCATCGCATATGTTTTTTATACTATTTCACGCCAAATTAACCACACCTTTCCAACCACGTTTTTCAATAAGCACCATTAGAAAGGCTAGGCTGGCAGCTTTAGGCCGACATGTCTCAGAGATTGAAAACCGGAGCAGTTTTAGTCTACTGAAAGGTGAAACCGCCTGCAAACCTGACATGAAACTAGTGCAAAGGCAACAATTTCACCTGCATTCTACAATGCATCTGTCCAGAGACGCTTCCATAGCAGCAAACACTATATTAGAATGTCAAAACTTATTTCGTGCAAAACGCCACATTTCTCATTTTCTCCCTGCACCTGCAGTAATTGTACCACAATAGCCATACTGTACATAGCACAACATTTAGCTGTAAAAATAAATAAATAAGGGTAAACAGCAGCTTTCCCAACACTTTTTTTTTTCTCTTCTCATCCTCCGCAGTACATGCAGGAGTAATGAGGGGCTACCTGTAATTACATCCAGCTGCTGTCTTCCCTGACGAACGCTAATTGCCAATAATGATTTTGGAGTGCAGTAAAAAAAAAAAAAAAAATGTGCAGGCTGGGAACTGGCACCGTGGTGGGAGCCCTCCTACCACGGAGAAACGTTGTTAATATCGGCCTCTGACTTATTGAGACACCCGCACTCACCTGTTTCCCATCACTTTCACGAGCTGATAACAGGTTTATTGGAGTCAT
The DNA here is from genome assembly GCA_037577145.1 of Brachypetersius gabonensis. Lineage (NCBI taxonomy): Eukaryota > Metazoa > Chordata > Actinopteri > Characiformes > Alestidae > Brachypetersius > Brachypetersius gabonensis. The sequence continues at coordinate 38,070,666 of JBBJLR010000001.1, forward strand.
GAGGCACAAGTGGAGTGTAAAGGTCTAGGCTGAGTATGGAGGCTTTCTGAAAGCTGCTCTAGGGTGTTGGGTTTGGGGGGGGCAGGGACTTGGGATGGCTTAGGTGACAGTTGAGGATACTAATGAGATACATGTGTAATTAAACGACGCCTGCAACCGGTAATTAATAAATTGTTGTGCTGCGACGGTGTGTGGCAATAAGAAAATTGGTGAGTCAGGCAGGATGAAATTAGATAATGTGGAGCCAAGCAGAGAAATGTGGTGCGGTGTAGGATAGGAAGCTGATCTAAGACTAGCATATAATGGCAGGATTAACTTTGATCAATTAAAGCACTCTAGATTGCAGCTGCCTTTCTCATAGCAAGTGACATATGGTTATATACATTTATATACCGAACTGATGTTCCAGCGATGCTGTCTCTAAGAGAAGAAACAGGGTCTAAGGGGTCTAAGGCTGATCTGAAACTAGCATCAGAATTAGCTTTGTTAAGCCCTGGACTGCAGCTAGGCTTTTGATAGGAGCTGAGCTAGGTCATAAATCATTTCAGCTGTGCTGTCAGTGAGAAAAATGCTTTTAAACAGAACAAATAGATATAACAACCTTGAACTACAACTACCTTACTGATATCAACTGAAAAATGTTTTAATGTACACAAAACAGTACTAATAAATATAAAAATAATACGATACAAAAACAAATACCGGGGGTCCTTGAGTTACGAGGGTCTCGACATATGACATTTCGAGTTTACGATGCTCACTTGGGTGAACTAGTTCAGTGGCGCATGGCTGAAGAATACACGCCATATGAGTGAGAGTGTGTTCTGTTTGTGTTGTTTTGTTTGGTGACTTCTTGGCTTTTATTATGGCTTATGAACCTATTTTTTTTACACTCGTTCTTTGTCATTTTTTCTTAGTTTATAGCTGTCTTCATAGATTTTACAACTGTGTTAGGATAGGCTATTGACTTAGGCTAGGGTGTTTTTCGACTTTACATCACTGTTGTTCAGGTTACATCACTGACGTAGGAACAGATCTCCGTCGTAACTTGAGGACCCCCAATATTATTCTAAAATAAAGGTCAGCTGTGCTGTTTGAACAATGTCCACCATGGTGTGAGACTACAAAAGCCTTAACGAGAATTTGATTAGGTTAGCCCTTGTAAATAAGCCTTGTATCATCACAGCCCCTGTGTTCCCATTCGCTTTATGGTGTGAGTCACCCAGCTTTTATCTTTATATCTGGCCCTAATGATTACTCTCCTCAGAGCTTTGGAATTTGTCAATAAGATTACACTATTTCAAGAGAAAGCGAACACACCGCTATGCCACAGATCTCCTGGCGTATAACAGACCTTACTGAACAGTTTACGACGGCCATTCTTGGCAATACTGAGAATCATCTCGCAACTATGAGGAATGCCTGTGGCCTTGCCTTTGCCTGAGAGACCATTCATAGGTTAAGGTCTGAATTCGTTTCAATTTAATGAGGGGAAGTCAATGCCCAGCAATTCTCCTGATCTAGTCAGGTTAACTAGCAGATCTCTGATTATTAGCGTCATTAGAAAAATTCCCCCACAGACCCGATCTGCAATTACGTTTCATTTAAAATGTTGAGAACCTACAGTGTCCTTATGTGGCTTCTTGCGTCATCTGTGCTAACCGTGGAAAGCTTGGTTAAACAGTAACTCGGAGCGAATACCAAGGTGTGTGTGGGATGTGAAAGAAGATAATCGACTGAAATGAATAGCGTGTAGGAAGGCACTATACATCCATCCACAGATCTCACCTGATTCCTTTTTTTATGAAGCGCTCTGTGTGTATAAGGGTAGACCTTTGAACTGCCGAAGCTGTGGGAACCTTCTCGAATAACATCCTGTAAAATGGCCTATCTTATCTGCTCGGCTATGCATTTCAAAGGTTCACATGTTTAGTGTTGTGTGTGCACAGAGCGGTACGTTCTCTGGAACGTGTGTTTATGGAGGGATGATTGCGGCGGCACCACCCTGCTGTTACTTTTACTTAAAGATTGCGCTTCAAAACATCGTCTCCGAGTTGCTGGTAGGAAGAAATGCTGGCTGTAATCAGGCGTCTAGTTCGGAAATCTGTCATAAGCTACATCTGAAGGTTGATGTGTCAGCCTATCTAACACAGAGCCAAGATATTTCTGCTTCTGTATCAGATTTCTCTCCGTCAGGTCAGATGAATTTGTTTTGAAGGGCAAACAAGGCTACATATCCCGAATTATTTGCCAAAGTTGAATGCAAAAGTTGTATGCAAAAGTTTGAGCGCTGTCGATCATATTACATGTTGACTTTCTAAGTGAAAATAAAGTACATATCCTCTACAGAGAGCACACTTTGGCACATTTGCTATTTGCTATTAAACACATTGCATATGCACTACACAAAAGCTGTGGCACATTTGAGATGTTTTTCTTTCCAATATATTAAAGAAAAATGTCACATTTAAGGTCGCACTCAGTAAGCAAACTTTTATACACGACTGTACATTTTCTTGAGCTTCATAGTGAGTTCTGGAGCCTAACTCTCTGAAATATGGTTCTCTTATATCCAGTTGGTTAAAGGATTCTATGACTATAGTCAGTTCATACATTTTGGAACTACCCACGTACACTATGTGGACATAAGTATTGGGACACACCTGCTTTTTCGGGGTTTGGCCTAGGCCCCGTACTTCCAGTGAAGGCCATGACATGACTGTGCCCCAGTGGACAAAGCAAGCTCTATATGGAAGAACTTGACTGGCCCACACAGAGCCTTGACCTCAACCCCATCCAACACCTTTGAGATAAACAAGGCAGACCTTCTCGTCCAACATCAATGTCTGACCTCATGAATGCTGAATAGAATAAATGAGCACACATTCCCACAGAAACCAAAATCTTATTGAAAGCCTTCCAAGAAAAGTGGAAGCTGCAAAGGGAGGGACCAACTCCATATTAAAGTCTATGTATTTGAAGGCAATGTCATTATAATCCCTGTTGGTGTAATGTCAGGTGTCCCAATACTTTTGTCCATGTTGTGTAGTTGTTAAGGGTGTAATTAGAAGTCACGATACAGTGAGATGACACAATACAATATAATACCATCAATATAATTGTACATTGTACTGTGTTGCTACCCTAGTAGTTATACAATACAGTCGCTTTAGAAGGACACAGCTTTGTCTCCTTTGTTTCTTCTAAAACCAGATAAAGGAATAGGAACTTTTTTGATGCAAAAGTATTACTACACAAATTGCCATGACACTGGAGTGCCAAGTAAATGCACCAAAGGCCCACCTGACATCTCTAAATTTACCTCACGCTTTGAAACAGAGAACAGTTCTGTCCAGCCAGACTCTGGAGGCCATACAAGAAATGTATTTATTTATCGGATTCATTGGACCTTGCCAATGATGCAGTGGAAGCCTTAGAGGAATACTAGGATTTAAGATTAGAAGCTGAAGGTGTAATTTAAGCATACGTTAATTTCTAAGCTGAGTCATACTGTGCTGTGCAGGGAGTGTTTACAAACGTGAAATTCTAGTGGATTTTTATAGCTCTGGAATTCACCGAACGTGTCGTCTAAAAAACTCACTTTAAAACTCGTGGTTAACATAGCTTCACAAATACTCTTCACAAGCTGCCATTTTCCAGCATATCTATGTTCAGTCATGAGCACACTCTCTACTGCTAGAGTGCTTGACTCTCACAACAGCATGCATTTACACCAGAAACTTCACACTCTTTGACAGCCGGCCAGTTGGCAAAGCAGTATGACATGGCAGTAAAACGGTGAAATTGTAAGGACGGAAATAAATTCCTCTCAGTTATGATACAGATGATACTGTCATCAGTACAGAATTAACCTGAGAAATTATAACCCATCATTTCCAGAGGGTGCACTCCACTAGCTATGTGAGTAGCCTACAACTTTCGACAATAAGGCAATTCCCCCCTCTACCTCTCTCTCTCACCCTCTATCTCTCCCTCTCCCTCTCCCTCTCCCTCTCTCTCTCCCTCTCTCTCCCTCTCCCTCTCTCCCTCTCTCTCTCTCTCCCTGCTTCTCAGCCTGCTCGGAGAATCAAGCGACACGGCATCTGATCCACAAACTTGGCAGGCACTCAGGAAATGAAATTTCATATGGGGGTGAGCACGGAGGGGAAAGAGAGAGAGAAAAAACACCATCAGGGATAATTGAAATGGAAAGCTCTGGGTGGGGAGAGGAATTGAGATGTTGTCGCCTAGTTGTCCCTATCATCGCCCGGGCACGGAGGAAAAGCAATTAAAGAAGCAGGGAGGATGACAGGGGGAGGTGTGGGAGGGTGAGTTTTTGTCGCAATCCGAGCAGGACGACTCCCGGCCGGGTGGGGGTATACGGGTGGGGGGTGCAGGGCTATTAGTAGGGGTGCAGAGTAATTGGGGCTGGAGGTGACAGATTGAAATCATTAACACATTGCGTTTGCTTAAATTTGGTTTTAAGCTTAATGAGCAGACCTGCCTATTCATTTTCTCCGCAAATCAATGTCATTTGGTCGGGCGCTGCGCGAACAGGCCTGGCTTTATTGAATAAACCCATTAGGAAGAGACAACCGATCTTGTATATGTTTATGGCTATTAAGGATTAAATACATGTGAATGTAGGGCACATTACACTGGGCATGCTACGAGGACCAGCATGTGCGGGACGGCGGAGCGGTGGGCTGCTTTAAGCCTGTTTTCAAGGACATTCTCTGGCATGAAACAATGAGATTAATACTCGTCTTTTTCCTCTTTCTAATGAACGCACGCAGAGATTAAAATGGGCCAACGCTGATTGATGCTGAGAGCTGTGATGGAGAATTAAAAACTTCCTGACAATTTAGAGGGGGGAAGGGGAATCACAAGGGGTGGGGTGGGGTGATATGTATGTGTGTGTGTGTGTGTGTGTGTGTGTGTGTGTGTGTGTGTGTGTGTGTGGAACAGAGAGAAGCAGGAGGCTGCTCGCTTTTAGAGACAATTCATCAATCCCCTTTTTTCCTCCATCCAATAAAGTTGGCCATGCCTCTCTGTGGTACTGGCCTAACAGCCATCGTGGCCTGAATCAGATGGTAGATTACGTTCCACTGAAAAACCCACGGTCCCGGAGGCCCTGAGAGATAGAAAGAGAGAGGGAGCGAAAGAGAGAGAGAAGGAGGAGGGAACGAAAATGGCTGTGGCCCGGCAGGGGGGCTCATGCTAATGAACAGGTGGTGGGGGAGAGGTAAGGTTAAGCCCGTTTGGGTGGGTGTCTCTGGAACCCCGTGCTGCGCAGACAGATGTGCGCGCGGGCGCTGCGCTCCTCGTCCCCCCCGCACACGCCTGCACTGCCAAGCGAGCAGCCTGTGTTCAAAACGCGCTCATTTATCCCTCTTTGTTCTTTGTTATTTTTGGACCCGGCTTGCAGGCGGCCGAAGCAGGAAAGAAAAAAAAAAAAAGTCACAAATAAATAAATAAATAAATAAATAAACAAACAAGCAAAATCAAGTCTCCCTCTCTTCATCTCGTTTGTTCTCCTCCGCTCGTATCCGCTACAGAACAATGTTTTGGGGTTTGTTTTTTTTTTTTGTTTTTTGTTGTTTTTGTTTTTTGTTTTTTTTTTTACACGACACTTGGCTTGTTGGGACGAGAGTGTGAAAACGAACACGAAGACCCCACCAAAACTGTCTTTTGTCCGCTCCTTACGAGTTTCCAACGCTCCAGCACTGCCCAAATGACAAAATATAGAAATAAAAAACAAAAGACTAGCACAGCAGGACTTTCCTGACCCCTTGGATACGAGAAGCCTGAGCTGAAAGTGAGCAACGTTTCTCAGTATTGAGAGTTAGTAAGCTAGTGGCTCGGAGCGCTCAGCAGGTGCTTGCACACGTCTATCTAGTCACCCACTCCCTCGTCTCATCTCCATTGTTGAGATTCATCAATCAGACCTCGAAGCTATTGTGGTAAAGTGGTAATTGCCTCAGCAGTGGAAAAAAACCTCTAACTGTCTTGGTCTGATCAGAGCAGCTGAAGGCCGATCTGAGGAGAGTCAGACGTTGAGTCAGGGGAGTGGAAATCACCTGCACCGCCGCTAGCTGCTGTTTCTGCTTCAGCCCTTACAGCAACACCTGCAGTCACGCTAGGGGAGGAAAAGTCAGTTAACATAGTGAGCACTCGCTGCATCCCCTTCACATAGTAGTCTACCCTTTAGCCCCTTTCAGGCAGAAAACTACTCCTGTAGCACTGGTGGATTCACACTGGCAATAGATCATTGCAGAAATGGGTTTGCCATCAAATGCACGCAGTGGAAGATGCTTCTTTCGAACCAAAAGGTGTGAAAATATATTTCAGAACTTTAAAAAAAGGAAACTTCATAAATAGTTGCTTAATTAATATTTTGAAGTCTTTCGGTTGGTAGAATGGATTCAGTAAGGAAGTCCTTTTTGTAATCATCAGAAACACACTTTTCAGTTTTTCATGCTGATTTCAGATCAGCTTTCAGTTTTTGTTTTCAGACAAATCAACTTTGAATGAATTCTGAGTAATATTAGATTTGCAATAGACTTGCATGCAGTTTTTATTAAACCACAGGCACCAATCAAGAACTGTTTCAATATTTTTAGTGTGAAGTCAGACAGGCCACACTGATCAGTGATCAGTGTCAGTCAGCTACCACTGTTTCTTCACAAACACTCAGCATATGATTATTATATGATCATTATACCAACTATCATGCAGTATAGAACTAGCTTCATCACAAACACTGTACGTGTGGGAAAAACTAAACACAGATCTGAGATCAGCATGAAAAACACTACAGAACCCACAGAAACTGATCTCTGATGATTGTGACCTGATGACCTGTGTTATTATTGTTAGTAGTAGTAGTAACAGTCGTCTTAGTAGTAATATTTGTATTGGTGGGATCATTTTAACTAATGTCTAGTCATGATCGTAATCCTTTCAGCCAAATTTGATGCAATGATTTGTTGACAGCTACTTCTGCTAGGCTGTCGTAAACTTTTTATCACTCTCCCAATTTGGCACACATGGAAAAAATAGGCCCATGACTACGCATAAAACCACAAATGACACAAGTGTAGCTTTTATGAGGGTCATGAGTGAGGTTGTGAGACAAGTGGTGGTCCCGCTTGGAGGACTGTGGGAGCAGTAGAGGACTAAAGCATGAGACGAGAAACTGAGGATATAAGAAGCATTAGTTGAGAACTTGCGAATTCAAAACTTCATTAGTATTAAGGAGTTTTTGTTACTGTTTTATTTGGTAAATTGGAGATACTCAAGTGAGAAATAAGTGGTATTCAAATATCATGATATTCAAAACACAGTATTATCACTGTTTAAACTTTAAAATCACTGTATTTTATTCAGTTCTTTGTTCATATAGCTGCCTTCATTTGTTTTTCGTCTGAGCACCTTAACAACTCAGTATAAGGGACGCAGTGATGTTCTTTCATTCTCAGTGTGCAACCTAGAGTGCAAAGGGTTCAACATCTAGACCAAAAAACCCCCCAAAGACTCTAGAAATGAATGAGGGCTGCCGAGCTGTTAAATGACAGAAGTGTATAATGACCTATTATTCTCATTATTAAAAATAATGTCATTAAAAATGACTTCATAACAACGTGAATTGTTTCATATACAGTAGATGTATCATGCTAAATCATATTTGGTAATTATGGTGTATTTTTGCCTACAGGTCAAGAGTTGATAAGCAACTGCTACACACAAACCCGACAATCGCTCATAAATCATTGTCTAGCTTTTGTCAAAAATCTGATTCAGTCTAAAGATATGGGTAGCCATGTGGTGTTCAGTCACAAGACAAATGTCATCCAAAATGTCATCCTCTTACAGGGCAGTGTTCCAGACTGGACTTTAGGAACTGGTCTGTCTGGTTTCTAGATCATCTTTCTCAGCCGCTAACAGTACAGGTGGGGGGTTTCACCAGTTTCGCTTTGGCCCAACACTGAAACAGCCCACCTCTTCACGTAACAAGCTGAGCAAATGACAGCTCGCGCTCATGCCACACAATAATAAACTCTTTGCACAAAAAATGACAGAAAAAAAACTGCTCCAAATTTTTTTTTTTTTTTTTTGGCTAGCTCAACCGAGGCTGGAGGTCAGTGGGGATTTTGGGGATTTTTTTTTTTTATTTTTTCAGAGCTGCCGCCTGACGCCCACTCGACGTGGCCGTCCTTTTGAGCGAGGCGGCTCGGCCACCTGCTTGCATTGTGGCCGGCAGCTTTGGAGCGCAGCAGGGGGGCCTGTGGGGACGGCCGAGCCGGCAACATGTTCCGGCGAGTTTGTTTGGAAACGGGCGGGCCGGGCCAGAGCGTCGCTCGGGAGGAGGACGGAGCCAAGCACAGCTGACAGACACACACGCCCACTCTCGCACTCGCGATCGCTCGCTCGCTGCCGCCTGCCTCCTCCGTTTCTACACACACGCTTCTCCTTTCCACCCAGCCAACGCCCTCCCCCTCCCGCTCCCCCCGCATCCGTTCCCCTCCTCCTCCTCCCGGCAGGGGTCTGAAATCACAGCTTAATTGGCCATTCTTTCGTGGACGACCGTCGTATCTTGGCATTTTGGGCCACACAGGTGTGATGTCATCACTAATCACAGGATGGCAGGTGAAGCTTTACGTCCTCATTAAACTACTCGAAACACTTTGCCAAAACTGAGACGAGAAACATGTTTAAAACTCAAAGTAATCAAATAGCATACAAAAACGGACCCAAATGCCACGACACCAAACACGATCAGTCTCATCGTTCCAGGGGTACAGACTAGGCTTGTGGCTTCTGAGGTGGTCAAGCAGTTCCAGGATGGCAGATGTCAACGAAGGGGTTGGTTTATGATATTTGTTTGGTTTTACTGGAAAGTGGCCCCTTATACTCATGCGTGAACACACCACAGCACAGCACACAGTCTGAGCAATGTGAAATTCTTTCTCTGCATTTAACCCATTCTCCAAGTGAAGCAGTGGCCAGCCAGGAACACGGCACTCGGGGAGCAGTGTGTGGGGATGGTTACCTGTCTTAAGGGTTCCTCAGTGATGACACAAGCAGGGCTGGGATTTAAACCCACAACCTTCTGAATGCAGGGCCAACACCCTAACCACCAGACCAGCAGCCAACAGTCATAACTCATTTTTTTTAAGAATAATTTTCCAGCCTGCACTTTATACCTTAAAATGAATACATGAATCCAGTGGCCCCAACCTTTCTTGCGCTACGGACCAGTTTCATGTAAAACAATATTTTTACAGACTAAAGAGTGCTTGGTTTTTGCTAGCTTGTGGCCTTTTCACATTTACACCTGATGTATTTTACATTACACAGTTCCAGGATGAACAGACTAATAGAACTTTTTAACAGAAGCTAACATTACAAATGGTTTTTTTTTCTATCCTCTGGAGAGACAAGCAACAAATGTAGTTTTTCACAGCTCACAGGCTGTTTGTTATGTAATGCTCAAAGTTTAGAGGCCATAAGTCCAAGCCACTGCAGGCTTGTAATTAGAGATGGCACAGATCCAGTACCAGGTATTGGTATTGGCTGATATCAGCCAAAAAAATGCTGGACTGGATGTCGGAAGGACAAACTACAACAGCACGTGCTCACGTTGTGGGATGTTATTTAGCTGTGTTTTTTCCTGCAAGGTAGTAGAGCGTTTGAGTAGTTGGCGAATGATACTCTACTTTTAGATGCCTCTCTTAAGTGAAGTGCTTTAATTAAAAGTGGCCTACTTTAAAGCTTGTAAAGAGCCCAAATTCTACTTTTCTTTTGAATTTGATTTTTTGCAGGACGTTTTCACAAGTTACTTCATGAAGGTCCAGCTTGATTAGATCTTCCCCAGTCAGCTGCCAATGGGTTTTTAAACAGAAACATCTAGAAACAACAACAGCTCAACCGCAAAGCATTCAATCATTTAAACTCACAAAGCAGGTCCACTAAAGCATGTTGCATCACTCACTACAAGGTTACAAACTGCTTACAGAAGACACATCAGCACAAGGCACATATCACTCTGATAGATGAATTTAGGTTTGGTGGAGTGCCAAGAGAATGCTATCGACGGGAATACACAGTGTCAACAGTCATTTTTGGTAGAGGAGGAATAATGGTCTGGGACAGTTTTTCAGGGTCTGGGCCCCTTAATTCCATTCAAATGTGATGTTAATGTAACAGCATACATAGACATTTTAGACAATTATATGCTTAAATGTGAAGGCCCCTTCGAGGTCTTGCTTGACTGAGCCTCTGGGTCCAAAGTAATGTCCAAAAAGACGTGGTTTAAGGAGTTCGGTGCAAAGGATCTCCAGTGGCTGTACAGATTCCTGACCTCAGTCTAACCTAACACATCTGAGATCAACTGAAAAGTCAGTTGATCCCAGGCCTTCTCAAGCAACATCAGTGCCCGACCTCACAAATGCTCGTTTAACTGGGCACAAATTCCAAAAGACACACTCGTAAATTTTCTAGAATCTTACATTAATTCATTTATTTTCTATAGCCACTTAAAACTAGCCAAGGTCGCAGGTACCTGGAGCCTATATAAAGAGGTCATTTATTTACACGTTGACATTGTCTGTAGTGTCTACATTAAAGTCTTTCGCTAAATTATTCTGTTCCATGCTGAAATACCATTTAAAGCTGAGTTTGAAAGTGAAATAAAGTGTTTTTTTGTTTGTGAATAAAAGGTCGATGTACGCAAACAGTTCTAGCATTTCTAAACTTACCCTCGCCCCAATTGACCCATACAGTATATACATATATGTTTTGAATTCTTTTTTTTCCTTCAAATTATCACTTGAACCAAATGCATATCTATCTTTTCAGCATCCAGCGGTTTAGGTCCGCCCATCCATGTTGAAGCTATATGGAGTGTTTAAGCCCAGAATGCTTTTCCATGAGGCACAATACAGGGCAGCCAATCAGAAGAGTGGTCATTTACAGCTAAAAGGCACAGTAGGAATCTTTTTCACTTTAGTAAATAAAGAGAGGATGTTTTAATGAATAAAATCACACAGTATAATAAAAATGAAATACTATGAAGGATATTATGCACGATTGCAAATCACCTCAGTGTTGTAGGCGTCAGGAGCAGCTCACCTGAACGAGTCCCTCAGTTCCCTGTTGTCTCATTTACACTTGTTTATATATCACTATGCTACCCTCCAAGGTGCAACTAAGGGAACAGCAGGACCACATGCTGAAGAGCAGCTCTCAGGAGCCACAACGGCACACAATTACTTCCAGAGGTAATGGGTCTCATTTTGATAATTCATGATATACATACAAGCCCCTTTAATGACTAAGGACCTGGGAACCCGTATGTTTATTTTTCTTTCTTCACTAATTTACTAAGCTGCTGTCCACAATTCTTTTGTTCAAGCACAACACTGAGTAAATACTGTACTTCTTCTCCCTTTTTTACGGTAGATATCTATAATTTACTACAAGTGTATTGTTTGTGTGGGAGTGTGACTTTGTTGTTGCAAAACGGGAGCTGAACGAGTATGAAAGCAAAGAGACCGTCACACGGTGAAAAGCGACATTATGCTCACGTCAGATCTCCAGGCACCCTGTGACCTTGAAACTAAAACTTTCCATGCTGCATTACACAACATATGGCAATGATAACACTCCATCGTGCTTCAAATGTCAGCTCTGATGGCCTGCTGATAGTCATTCAGGGATGTTGGTATGGTTTATTCATGAAACATCCATCTCTCGTGTCATTTTGGGCATTTGTTATTGTTGCCAGTGCCATTAGCGCAGAAGGTGACACGACCAGTAGCTAGTTTTTAAATGCCAACGAGTTTGACCGGGTCCAGAGGCGGGTTGTTTTCTCCTTAGCCGATAAAAGAGGGACCAACAGCACAGCGTGACTCAAAACAGACAAATGAAACCTTCCATCAGCAGTAGCGCTCCGCCCGTTGCGTTGCTGCAAGAGGAGCCATGCAGGTTCGCACATGATCTCACACCAACACAGTCATACGTTAACATGACTTCAGCATTTTCAGTGTCAACAAGAGGTAGATTGAGGATGGCGGTCTGCGGGTCGGCGAGGTGACAAAGTCATTGAGAGAGAGACAAAGGGAGAGAGAGAGGGACCACAGGGGGAAAACACCTGGGCAGCAGAGGCACGGGCCAGAGCAGATGAAAGCGTGTTGGAGCAGCTTTTTGATAGCCCTCTTCAAAGCCCTAACAAGAGAGAAAGAGAAATTCTCCCGGAAGACTGCGCTCACCTGCTATATCTGGCACAGCAGGCTTCCGGAGCGCGCTGCACCACCGCGCAACTTTTGCTTTTATCAGCCCTTCCTCTTCCTCCACTTTTTCTTTCTTTTCATTCCTCTGCAGTCAGGGAAATCACCTTTTTTTCCTTTCTACTTCTTTCAAACAAAGGCAGCCAAAAGTCGCAGAACTTCAGCTGTATGATGCAGCCAAGCTGTTTCCAGCACAAGGTTGAGAAGGACGTTTTTTTTTTTTGTTTTTTTTTGTCATGCAGCAAAAAAAAAAAAAAAAGTGTCTAACTTTTGACATTTACAACCCACAGAAAAAAAAAAACACGTAGTGTCTCATCATGCAAATACTGCATTTTGGCAGGCTGTGATCTATAAAAAAAAAAAGTTCCTGAATGACTCTTGGCTTGCAAACTGTCCTGGATTTTTTTGCTCTCCAATCTGAAAAAATAAAACGAAATCCATTACTGGTCAGAAAAAAATTGGAATCTGGGCATTTTCTTATGCCGTTTTAACTTATTTTTAGTTTAAAGTGCTTCGGGTACCCTTTATCCAGTCAGACTACTTCTTTTTAAAGGATAAGTTTGCCTAAATATCACAGCTATATATCATACCCTGGAGATGAAATAGCATTGCTTGGTAGGGAGAACCACTGATGCGAGTGATGCTAGTAGCCATGCTAGCCAGTGTTAAAGAGCTGGTGGTTAGTGATCTCCTCCAAGCGTGTTGAGTTGTCCAATGTTGCTGTAGCGACAGCTTCACATGGAAGATTCATGTGCTAGCTCTAGCAGTAGTGGAAACAATGTTCATGAGTGAGACTTGACTAGTAGGTGGCTTCCTTAGAGTGTGTCATTAGTTATCTAATAATCAAATGTAAGCATCACCACTAAACTAGATTTTCCCATGGTGACTTAGAATTGGGCAATTTAGGAATTAAGATGGGAAATGTCATATAGTTACACACACACACTAGTTAGTGAATGAAAAAGGAAGCCAAATAGCTAATGGGGCTGTTAGGAAGGAAGCTAAATATGACATCTGTATCCTTTAGCCTCTACAACAGTAGCTAGGCTATCATGGTAGTGGAATTTCAATGGTTGTATTATATAGATTCGTTTAAAGCATGCAGGGAATTGTAGTGAAACAATACTGATGGACGAAAACATACTAAATCAATAACTCTGCCCAACCGATGAGGCTGAAATATACTATTCTTAGCTAAGAAATATTACATAACATTAAGAATCAACATATTACATCTACGTTTTAGACAGAAATACCTTTTTAAGGAATCATCCACTTAATGGTTCTTCAGGGAAATAGAAGTAGTCATTCTGTGGCAGAGCTTCAAAGAAATGTACCCTTTTCATTTCCAAGAGTGTAGACGTACAGACTTTGGATTTGCATTTTGCAGAAAGGGATCTTATAATGAATGTGTTTTTCAGATTCATTGCCACAATCCTTCACTGGCATTCTTCATAATCTAATACAGACACCCAAGAAGTTAGATGTGCCGGGTTGAATAGTCACTCGTCTAATGGACATGTGTGGAATATTAGTGTGTTTATTAGAGAAGGAACATTGGTGTTGCCTTCTATCTGTGGTGGAGAAGAGAACATCCTAGATCCCCTGACTAACAATATTTATGCACCAGCACGGCGACACTGGTAATCAATCATTAATATTCACACATCCGTATCTCAGACCGACTAGCGCACACTCGCGCGCGCACACTCACAAGCATTCAAGTCACATAAACTTGCAATGCCCTGATGCTCTCACTGACATTCAGCTGTCCCCAGTGCACCTATGGGAGACATATTCACAATGTGTTCACAGAGATAAACAGCCAAATGTGCATTCACACTCACATTCCCCTTCCAACAAGCTACAGTCCACGAAAGAACAAATTCTAGACATAAATCTGGATAAAGAACGTTCCAGTTGTGTAGGACACAATTCATCAGTTAACTTTTGAAATATACCTATTTCAGTTTTATTTTTCCATATCGTAGCTCATTGGAATAAATCTGATTGACAGTATGGGTTGTAAACTTTCAATAAACATCACCATTGTGTTTGTAAGTAGAAAAGGAAATACCTAAATTATTATTTCAATTTGATTAAAAAAAAAAAGGTTTAGACATAATGCACCTGCCGCACTGCAAAAGCTATTCATGGATGTTTCTTGGTGCCAGATTCCACAGTAAAAGCTTTAGAGGTGTGCTGGCTTGTGGAGGACCTACAAAATAAAGTATAGTCACGGGTGAACACACCGTAGCACACAGTGTGAACAAGATGAAATTCTTTCTCTGCATTTAACCCATTCACCAAGTGAAGCAGGGGCTGCCACCAGCAGTGTGTGGGGGCGGTACCTTGCTCAAGGGTACATCAGTGATGACAGTAGCAGTCCTAGGATTTGAACCCACAACCTTCTAACCACTAGACCACCCACCCGTATTAGGTAGATGATTTTTATGTCACAGCTAATTGGTATATACATTATTTCTGTCTGTCAGATATGTGATACAGTTAGTAGTGCTTACTTGTTTTATTGATAATAATATTACATCTAAAGTTAATAATAAATAATAAATCTAAAAATCTAAAGTTTTTAGTAAATCTAAAGTTATGGCTTGGTTATGTCAGAGTTATGTAGTATGGTTCATATAAAGCTACTAAATCACAAAAGGAATGTGTAAATGTGATTTAGTTTGTGATACTGAACATAATTCATTATGTAGTGAATTATGTGTTTATTTTCATGGTATGTAAATTTAAATTGGAAAGCAACACTCCAGTAATAACTTCTGACTATGGGTTAATCCTGTGGGGTTTTAAGTGTTAAATTCAGACTAATTTTTTTCTTTCTCGTAAGTGATGAAGATTTGATGCGGGGTTGAGAGTGAACGTGTTATTGCCTTTTTTTTCCAGAAGCCTGTTAGGCGAGCCAATTATTGCACAATTGTACTTTTTTATTGTTCCCAGCTGCTGAAATGATTACTAAATGTCAGTAAGATGCAACACTTCCTGTGAAATTACTGACAGTAATCACTTCTCCTCCCAGCGCCGCACTCCCTAATATGAATACACTGCCGAGGCAGTCCGCCTTGATGCTTTACGCCTGGCCTTCTTCATCTTCTTTATTGAATTCTTCTTCCTCCAAACCCAATCACAGTAAACACGTGCACTGCATCACTCCCTCATTGAGTGACTGCACCTCCTGGCATGTTTGGTAATAATGTGTTGCTGCATTGCATTTCTCTATGGAGGGACCCTTGATCACTAAGAGTTTGGGGGGCTGAGGTTCGATTACTGCCTCGTGAGAACAAGTGCCCACACTTTCATCTCATCTTCCCTTCATTTCTTTTTCTTCATTTCTTCAAAAGTTGTTAAAAGCTACTTTGCGGGTTGTTGTCAGTGACAAAGAATGGCAAAGAATACACTGTACAAAGTAGAACAAAGACGAAGTGTTTTTGAGGTTTGGACTAATATACAATATTGTTTATTTAAAGTCAAACTTTGCATTGCATGGTTTCATTCAAAGCATTTCTCTTTGTTAAATTAAACCAAGTTCAATTGCTTTTTGCCACATGAATTGACTCCTTAAGAATGAACTGTCCCCCCAGTGCTGCTAACCCTGGTACACTCATACCAGTCCAAAATTCAGTAACTATATCAGTGTTCACTGTACTGAGAACAGTCCACCACTCAAGTAATCTCTGGTCTTATGGTTCTTTGGAGTGATGCCATTGATGGACATGGTTGAGAGAGGCTGTGCTGCAACAGATGGGCTACAGTCAGTAAATGCAAATCCACAAAGAGCATGTATGTGACAGACTTTGATGATAAAGTGACCAATATGTGTAGCTACCTAATAAATTCTCTGTATAAACAGCCACAAGTAAAAGAGAGATGCCTATAAGTTTAATTTAGGCAAGAAGGGAAAAAAAGATACTAGAGCACCAGAGGAGAAACCAAAGAGATGTTCTGCCGTTCAAGCGGAGCTCCTTCGAACTCTAATTGATAGTCAGGAAAATTTCTCCCTGCAGGTGTGTCCATGGAAAGCCTCAGGCCTTAATGCACGGCCATGCGTGTTGCAGGCATTGCAAACACAACTATTTGCGTTAAATTAATTCAATTAAAGCTGACACATTGACAAACACCCCCAAAGGCTCTTAGATAGAAGCTGTTTACACAGTACAAGAAATAAGTTGTCTTATGAGAGGCACAGCTGCCACTTACCAGGAAACCAAACATGAAAACACGCACACACTCGCACAACCTCTGTGAAAGGTTGAGGAGTGTGCAGTGAGGGCTCGATACACAAACAAACATTCCAGTGTTTTTGCGCCTGCTACCTTGTTAGTCTCGGTGATTATTAAAAAGCTGGCGGGCTGTTTGATCTGCAGAACAGATAATACTCTTGCCATCTTTCTCTCCCCGTTTCACGCCCACATGTGTGGCATAAAGAGAATTATTCATTGTTTTTCACCAAGCAACAAAAGTGTGCCAGCTCAAAGAGCATCTGCCTTCCCAGTTAATTTATTGTTCATCGAGATCCAAATTCATTGATGATTTGGGGTTGATTCATGTAATCTGCTTGCTGTGCCAGCTTTGCAATGTATTCTTTAAGAAGAAATATATAATAATAATAATAATAATAATAATAATAATACAATGCTAAAATACTATTAAAGCATGATCTGTTCATTATAAGACCAGACACGCAGGGCATTACAAAGAAGATCGTCAAGCGTGTAGCAGCCTTTGCAGAGTAAAAGCAGTGGGTTTGGAGTTGTTGTTAAATCACTTGTTTTTAGGAAGGAAAAGATCCATCTGCCTATTTTGTGGAATATGTTTCAGGGAATTATCCTGGCACATCACACTATTTTCCTCTTAAATCCATCAACTGCTCTGAGCAACCTCTGAGGCTCCTTTCCGTTTTTGCCTCTGCTTATATCACATGGAATTCTAGATTGTTTTTGAGCTTGCACATGCGACAGGCATCTGTGTGTGTGTGTGTGTGTGTGTGTGTGTGTGTGTGTGTGTGTGTGTGTGTGTGTGTGTGTGTGTGT
>JBBJLR010000001.1:38088109-38098293 GCA_037577145.1 Brachypetersius gabonensis
AATGCCCACCTGCTACCTACAGCAGCTTCAACAGCCAGTACATCATTTTAATTCAATAATGAGAGCTAGACTTATTACTTTTAAATTCAATTCATAGTCTTGTTTCTATTTGTAATGTGCGTATCTGCGCTCAGTGATATTTTGCATGAAATGTTTGGATGTATAATTTAAAAAGAGTAGAATAATGACTATATATTTAGGGTGGCTTGGGATCATTTTGGGGGAGGGGGGGCTTCAGACCTTCGGCAGAATTCAGAATTTAAGCCTTTTTAATCTAGATTAATTCCAAGATTACAGTGAAATTAATCTAGATTAAAAAGATAATAATCTATGCCCACCCCTAATATATATATATGTGTGTATGTGGGTGTGTGTGTGTTAGTGTTTGTACTGTAATTCTATGTGTAACATACATATAGTCAACTAAAAATTTTAAAGGTTTGAATTTTACTATGTTTGTATTTTGCATTGATAAAAATAATAAAAACAATGTTTTTTTTAGGCTCGTCCTCTGAGACAGAGGGGGACATCCCAGCACGAATCTTCCCAAAAATACACCTGTTGCCCTGCTCTGACTCACCCGCCTCACACCGCATCTTATTAACGACATGTCAGAGCAGAAGGGGATTTCCTGTCTCTGACAAAGACCTAAGAACAGTCTAAATGCTTGATTCAGGAGCAAGTAGATACATCTAAAAATAAAGCTCATTTTACTCCACTCTCTGCTTGACTACAGGTCCCTGAGTCAATTTCACAGATGTTAAACGTAAGCCTTAAATGTAGCATACCAAACAAAAGTCAAAGACTAAACTGTCAGTTTTAAGGTACTAAGACATTTTGTAATGTAGGCTTAAGTTTGACCTGGATCTGGGAGCCTTTAAATTTGATTTAACCATCTATATTCCTTCCCTATGCAGTCAGAAGTAGTACAGAGTTAAAGACACAATCATGTTCGTGTTCATCAATTTATTCATATGGAAATTATGAACATTTGAATCAATCACATTTAACCCATTACTGCGGTTGTACAGGGTTTACTGGACATTTTAGTAAAACTAGTACTAGAAACTTGTATGAACTAAAAGCTAAAAGCTAAAAGATAAATACACCTGAAATGGTTCAGTGAACGTTTTAACAGATACTACTCTGTCATTTTAAATACTATCATGTTTATATGATTTTGAATGTATGTACTGATGAAGTAGCTGCTCAGACAGATTCTCTTACTGTTTACATAACAGAATGAACAAAGCATGACATGACAAGAACAAAAGAACAGCTTTCTAGACCGAAAACTGTGGCATGTTATGCAAGACGTTCATGATGGAAAGCAAAGTGGTCTTCTTTAGAAAGATGGAAGAGATAAGAACAGGAACAGTAGCAACAATGTGGAGGACTTTGTTTTTTTCTGTTAATAACTGTAACCTAACGCCAGTTTGATATTTTGACAAGATGATGACAAATAGCAGGAATGTTTCCACAGCTCTGTTGGAGGTTTCACTCCGTCAGTCAAGAGTGGTATGTAGTGAGTGCAGATTATATAGTTAGGTTTTGTTTTTGCTGGTTGTTTGTTTGTTTGCTTGGTTGCTATTTTGAGATGACCTTAACAACACATCTAAACATCAGACTATGAATCAAAAGTTTGGACACACCTTCCCATTCAACGATTTCTTTTGTTTTGATTGGTTTTTGCTACATCGTAGATTAATACTGAAAACATCACCTATTGCTCCGATAACAGCTTTGCACACTCTTGGCATTTTTTCAGTGAGATTCATGAGGAATCGACCTGGAATGGTGTTTAATTAACAGGTGTTCTTCATCAAGAGCTCATTAGTGGAATTTCTGGCCTTCTTAATGTGTTTGGGATCAGTTATGATGGTCGGGTTGGTCCACAGTTAGTGTTCCTATACAGTTCTACTCCACATTATGGCAAGAACCACTTAACTAAGTGAAAAAAACAGTCCATCATTACCTTATTACAGAACATATTCTGGTTTGTTTAACCCTTTTTTGTTTACTGCGGAAGTCCATGTGTTCCTTCATCATTTTTGTTTGGTTTCAATATTAATCTACAATGTAGAAAATACTTAAAAATGAATGTGAAGGTGTGTCCAAACTTTTGACTGGTAGTGTAAGCAGTGAAAGATAATATTCATCTTGACATGTGGGGAATGTTATATTAATGTTTTGATGAAAGATTGTACATCACTGTTCAGGCAATTTAAGCAAAAAACTGCTAGAAATACAGCTCCAGGAAAAAAATATGCAAAACTTTTATAGGTGCAAGTATTGAACTGAACAGCTTTGCTTTAGTTGCTGAGAATATTTCTCCTAATTTACAAATAAAAATGTTCTTTAAAGTATCATTTTAAAGGAAATGACAAAACATCAAAATAAGAGAAATGATGCAGTGTTTACAGAACTTGAATAATTCACTCTTAAACAAAATGGCAATAATCACCTTGATGTACTTCTAGTAGTCTTTTTCAGTCCGACTGGTCAAGAGGAAAGTGTTGATTACAGCAGTGTTTTTTTTCCAGAGCTGTACACTGCTATATTATTATGAACGTAAATGAATATTAACATACGCATCATACTTATCAAGGCAATTTGTTATTTGTCATTTTTTCTCAGAAATGGCACAAGACCCTTTTGGAATTTTTACTACTTTTTACCATTTAAACTTGAACTAAGGGATAGAGCCAATAGGTGAAGAACTTCTGTACACTTCTATTATAAAATATATTAAATAAAATATTGTATTTTTCAAGAATGACACAAGACAGAAAGAAATTAAAAAACAAAAAAGTTACATAATCCGTCAGTTAAGATTGAATCATTAAAGCACAATTCAGAATCAGTCAGAGTCCAAATTGTTCTCAACAGTGGGGATATGAGCCAGACATCCTCAGTAATACCTCTTAACAGCTTCCTTATGGAAAGCCATAACACAAAATGGTTAGAAATATATTCCCTGACTCCTGAGACATTGTGTTGAGAGAAGCGTTTGACCTAAAATGAGTTTTTAATATACATTCATGGTAGAGAGGTGCATTCAGGACACTGTACGAAAAAACCATATCCAAAAAACCCCACAATGTTTACATTAAAGGCATATAGTGAACATGTACTGTACATTCACTGGTCAGAGAGTGAATCAAATGACTGTGTTTGAGTTGTAGACATTGTGACCCCTAGTCCTTTACAGTGCTGTGAAGAAATCTGAGTGGCTTTGGTTCTCTATAATACACTATATCACATAAAAAATCTATACTGCTGAATTTAGCAGAAAGTTTGAGTTCCTACTGAACTCAAGATTAAAAAAGATACTTTGGTGAATCCAGATTCTGGTCTTCAGTCAGACAATGAATTTTTATTCCTAATCACTAACATCCAGCTAACTGCCTTGGAATGATCCCACCACCCAGCAGCCCTCATGCCTCCACATCACAGTCCAGTAACTGGCAGCTCATACTACCAATCACCAAGCCTGTTAAGCAGGACAAATGATTGGGTTCAAGCTAACAATGGTGCAAAATTGCTCCCGTCTCGAGCTGCATTTTGGTTCAAGTATTACTGCGGGCACCGAGATACTGGCTGAAGTCTTTCACACCTGTTCAGTTGCTTTTCTCGTTTTTAGTATTCCAGCTATTCCTCGGTCCAAGCCAAAGCCATGGCAAACACATAAATCACTCATCAGTCCAGTGGAGATGGAAGTTAGAGGTAAAAAAAAAAAAAGAGTCTGCAGAATATAGAGGGGAGATTTAAAAAGATGATACAGAAATATTGTCTGGTGCACTGAAGTCTGGATCAGTTTGAGTCACACTCTAAGAACTTTAGACTGGCAAAGTAAGCCTGTAGGAACATCTTGTGATTGCACTTCTTTTTCTTTTTTCCTCTTTTTTCTTCTTGTTCTTGTTCTTCTTCTTCTTTTTTTTTTTTGGTCCTTCGCCAGCCTGTGTTTCCAGCCAAGATGGGGAAAAAAGGAGAGTTGTCTAAACCTGGTAGACAGCACAGAATGTGTGAATTGACAGGTATTCCATTGCCTGCCAAAATCAGCTGTCTGAATCTTCCGCCATCGCAAGATATGCCTTAAATAATTCAGTGAGCAGATACGCATTCAGAGACACGCTCGCTGTAAAGTCAATTACATGGATTCAATTTTCTGTTCTGAAGATAGCATAGCAGGATGGGAAACTGTTGCCAAGGATTCAAGTTAACAAGGCTAATTCCATATTAATAAAATATCCAAGCTAGCTTAGTAATAAGCCCCTTGGCCGAAAAAATAGCCATGTCCATCATTTCTCTTCTGATAATTTCTTAAGCGTCCTCGCATCTTAATAACAGAATCAATACTGCCACAGAAAATAAAACACCAAACTCTTAAGAGATCTCCATTTCAGCCCACTTTTCTACTGACTTGTCTGTGTGGGACGGTTTTAATAGAGCACCGGGACTCGAGACCTCAGTTCCAATTCTTAATGAGGAACCGCAGGTGTAATGCCGTAATAGGCTCACAGGAACATTTCCATGAATTGTTCCCACAGTGGACAACAACTCCCTCAAGAGACTGGTATGATCCTCACCCAGAGATGTTCACAAGTCATTTTTACCAAGTCCAAGTCAAGTCTCAAGTCTTTGTGCTCGAGTCCAAGTCAAGTCTCAAGTCTTTGTGCTCGAGTCCAAAGTTATGTATGACAAAAGAAGGCAAATGGCTTCACCATACAACCTTCCCCATACTTTTTCCCTTACGCTCTGAACAGTTTATACACTAACTCAGCAAAAGCCCAACAGAGACCAAACTGTGTCCATAATTTAGCTTCTTCATGAAGTAGCAAAGAATTGGCTTTCTGCCTCCTTCTGATTTAATTTCACTCTTCAATGCTGATACGCTTTACTGCCTAATGTGAACAGGCATATTCTGGTCTGGGGGCAGAAGTTAACAAGTTTAAGCGAACACAAAGTGAATGCATCATCAGAGAGACACACTTAGTGGCTGAAGACTTTTCAGAAATTATGCTTGTTGACCCAAGTCCAGTATCAATACAGTATCACTACTTTCCTAGTTCAGCCACTGTAGGAATAGGTTCTACACATACATACTTTCCAACCACACACACTTTATTTACATAAAATCACATGAGTGGTCCATGCATTGGCTGGCAATGCAGCACTTTAGAACATTTTGATTTACCTTCTGAATTTAATTTAAACTCTCATTCCAAAAATTGATACACTTTACTGCCTAATGTGAACAGGCATATTCTGGTCTGGCGGCAGAAGTTCACGAGTTTAAGTGAATCCTCAGAGAGACACGCTTAGAGCTGAACTACAACAATGAAGACTTTTAAAATGTAAGCTTTTTGACCAAAGTTCGGTATCAGTGTGACACTACTTCCCTAGTTCAGCCACTGTAGGAAAAGGTACTACACATTCACACACACTCTTCTACATAAACCTCTGGAGACGAATCACATGAGTGGTCCATGCATTGGCTGGCAATGCAACGCTTTAGAACACCTGCCTGCCTCCTCACAGGATCCACACATGCTGGACCCAGATGAGAGCATTGCGAAGTGAACGCCAGCGGATGAAAGAGACTCCACTGTAGGATTAGCAGCCATTTTGCATTGCCTTGATTATGCACTCTGGAATGTTTCACCTCCAAGCTCGCAATCTTTAACAATCTTAGAGAAACTAAAACCAAAAATATTCTGCACACATCAGCAGGCAAGTATGTTTTATTTATCTTTTCCATTGGAAAGCTCAGTGCATCCATATGGAGGAAAAAAACAATACCAGTGAAAACAGCAGTTCATGAATGATTCCTGGCTGGAAGCATGGTGGAGAATATTTACCTTTCATGAGGACTGTTTAAACTTTAAAAAGGGTTTTCTCACACTCACATATCTCATTTAGCTTTCTACAAAAAAACATCCAGTGCAAGATTCTTAAGGAAACCATATAAGTTCTGCTTTAGCATAGGAGAATATTATTTTGGGGGGCATAAAGTGCAATGTTTGTGGTTATAGGGATAAAACAATATACAATAAAATTGTCGGTTTCAATTTTATTACTGAAAATGATTTTCTTCCTATTATTTTTACACTTTCAGTAAAAATATGTTTGTCCCCTGGGGGAAAACATAGGGTTGGGGTTTGGCAACCTCAGGGTGTGAGTGTTTTTGTCTGTATGTTTGCCTTGTAATGGATTTCCATTAATGTGTTCTAGCACCACCCGCTCCACTGGTCAGGATAAGACCCTCAGATAACACTGGGTAGGAAATTCTTATAAAAGGTCGGTTTCATTGCATTTTTTGAATGTTCCAAAAAGTCACGTTTTGCTGATTCAGAAAATCACATCATTTTTTTTCTACCTTCAATGGTTCTAGAGATAAACAAAATTGTATGTACATTTTTCATTATAAGGTTGTAATAATACTACTATTATATTCATATTAGGCGTGTGTCTCACGCTCAGTGCGTGAGTTGGCAATCCTGTTGACATGCACAACAAACAAACTACAAATGAAACAAAAGCTATAAGTACAACAAAAGATTTTTTCTAAAAATGATGTTTCTAACTAAACCCTTGAAGCTACATGAAAATAAACCTTACCACCAAAATCAGTGTGCCGAGATTGTATAAGAAATACTACAAAATGTAATGAAACAAATGTTTGCTGCCTGGTGTAACGAATGAATGAATGAATGAATGTTATTTGCTCAAAACCCCTTTTTTAAGAGTGTATGCAAATACCAGTATAACATATAGCACTGTACAATAACAAATGTCACACTAAACACCAACCGGCACCACAGGGACATCCCCCATCACCTTCATTTACATTTTACATAATGAATTGCAGCTCAGCAGCAACTTTCTGTGATGGTAAGAAATTAGCAATATGCACTATGGGGTTCAAATCATGATCTCACAGTCCCACCTACACTCTCTGGAAACCAGAGGGCAAGAATGAAGTCAACAGCTCAGCTTATTACATTAACTGAGAGAACTATAGCCTCAGTGCCTGAAAAAAGCATAGGATGGTAATATATATATTAGGTATGAAGTCAAGTCAGGTAGGTTTGTCGTCATTTTAAACATAAACACACCGTACACAGTGAAATGGTACAACGCGCCAGGACAACACATAGTGCAGCCGACAAAACAGCTACTGTACTCGACTGAATACTAAAAACAGAATGAAGACAGATCCCGTGGAGTGGAGTGGAGACTTATGTGTGCGAAAATGCAGAACAGAGACTTGTGAGAAAAAAATGCAGAAGAGAGGTAGACAGCGGCAAATTTAACTGTGCAAATATAGCAGCAGCAGGACAGAGAATGTATAATAGTATAATAAACAGAAGGGTATGTACAGAGGCAATTTAATTGTTTCTTTGTGTGTATCAGCAGTGTGTATAGTGTCAACAGACTAAATCTAATGTACTCCAAACTATGTAGGTTCCAGTATCTTCCATTATTATTTGGGTAAAATGATGGTACTTTACCATACATCTGATAAATGCCATAAATGTAAGATGTATAATACGTTCTAGATTTTAACCAAATAAAGAACTTTTTTAAATAATTTTGAATAACAATTATATTACTGATTATAAACAAACTGGTACTTAACGTCACAGTGATGCCCCACAATTAAGTAGGAATTTGGAAAATGTTGTAGTAAATTAAGAAATTTAGCAAACTAGGAAAAGGCAGCAGGCTGGTATGTGGGGTAAAAATGCCATAACAAAGACATAAGTGTCTTGTTTAGTATAAACTTGAGTATGTATTGCAATGAAAGCAATGATTCTTACTGGTGAGTCTTTACTTTATACTTTCATGTTGTGATTTTACAGAAAAATTAGTGTGAGTAGGTTTTTTACTTGTCATTCTATATAATCATAGAATTGACATTTTACTATATTCCTTATCTTCCTAATGTCCATTTGGTCATTTCTATCACAAACTACTACTCATTTAATATTTTGTGTGACTCCTTTTGCTGTCAGAGCAACAATTATTTCTTGTAATATTTTATAAGAACACAAAAGAAGAGATTTTTCAGGATCTCTCCACATCTTGCTGCACTCTCCCCTTGAGCTCAAACCACAAGTTTTCAATTCGATTTAAGACTGGGATGACTGTGGCAGCTGGGTATATTTCTTGATAAATTTTTTTTCATTACCATCATTATTTCTTTACCCAACTCAAAATAAATGCAAGCATCCAAGGCACTTAAGCTTATGTTTACAGCTATTAGACCCTGCTGGTAAATATGCAGTCATCCATGCTGTTGTTGTGAGCATGTGAGGTGTTGCAAAAGGAAACTAAAGCAGAACAAGTGGACTTGTGTTTATGCTAAGCTAATGGGTAACGGCTGATTCTTCCACTCTCTTATGTCTGCATTACAAGGTGGGAGGTGAGAGAGTACTGTTTTCATTCCGCTAATCAGGCCAATATTGGAATGTTTGCACTGTTTTGTGTTGCATTATCTGCATTATTTCTATCATACGGGTATAAAGGTTATGGCAAAACGAATACCTTAAGAAAAAATGTGACCAGTATCAGACAAACCAGTAAACAGCCCACTACTAGCACAATGTCCCCAAAGTTTAGATAGCCACATATTTGCTAATAATACAGCTCTGGAAAAAAAAATTAAAAAATCAGTTCAGTTTCTCAGGTTTTATCTTTTATAGATGCAGGTATTGAACTGATCAGCTTTGCCTCATTTTCGGCCTCAGAACTGCTTCCTCATTTCCAAATAAAAATATTGTTCTTTAAAGCCTAAAGGAAATGACAAAATGTCAAAATAAGAGAAATGATGCAATGTTTACAGAACTCGAATAATTCAAAGAAAACAAATCTCTTGTTCACTCCTAAACAAAATGGCAATAATTTAATATGATGTACTTCTAGTAGCGTTTTACCATCCAGCTGGTCACGTTGCAAGAGGAGAGTGTTGATTACAGCAGTGTTTCAGCTGATCACCTAATCAGTACCTCATAAAGCAGAATGAGGTGTTTGTGTAGGAATTTAACAGACACCAGCATGGAATGGTTTTCATACTCATAGAGATGCTGAATGAAAAATAATGCTGTAGGTTATCTAACCTGCTAACTGTATCCTGAAGATAAGAATTTAATGAAGTAAACTATGCTTAGCTCAGGGAATCTACCTAGCGTAGTATACCTTAGTATGTTGCTGATCTGAACTATTTTGACATGTGATCACTCTTCAGGACGCTCCGACATCAGGTCCACAACGGGCCACTTCAAAAGAACCCCATGCGAACAGTGGGCCAGTAGGAAGCAGTAAACACAACTAAACCTGATCATCAAGCTATATTAAGATGCAGACGCAGGACTATGCTAATTTTACCCTATATCCTACAGAAGTGAAACAACAGGACCTCGCTTCATTAAGAAAGGCCATGCATTATTCAGATAACACATGACTGGAGGAAAGACCTAGGGCCAATTAATGGACTGAATTTTCCAGACCTTGCACATTCCTCTCAAACAAACGTACCCAGACACAGACACGCCATTCATTTTTAAACAGCCGTATTTCTTATCACTATTAATGTCTGAAATCCTGTGCAGAAAGGAGATACAAGAAGAAAGAGAAAGGAATGAAAGAGACTGCAGCTGATGAAGACTCGGGGAACTGGGAGAGATACAGAGAGAGAGAGAGCAAGAGAGAGAGAGAGAGAGACAGAGACAGAGAGAGACAGAAAATGAAAACAAGAGTGAGACAGAGCGAGAGAGCAAGAGAGAGAGAGAGAGACAGAGAGAAAGAGGGAGAGAGAGAGAGAGGAAGAGGGAGAGAGAGTGAGAATGAAAACGAGTGAGACAGAGCGAGAGAGCAAGAGAGAGACAGAGCGAGAGAGAGAGAGAGAGAGAGAGAAAGAGGGAGAGAGAGCGAGAGAGAGAGAGACAGAGAGAAAGAGGGAGAGAGAGAGCAAGAGAGAGAGGGAGAGAGAAAGAGAAAGAGAGACAGGAAAAGAGAGCAAGCGTGAGAGAAAGAGAGAGAGAGAGCGAGAGAGACAGAGAGAAAGAGGGAGAGAGAGATAGAGAGAAAGAGGGAGAGAGAGCAAGAGAGAGAGAGAGAGAGACAGAGACAGAGAGAGAGAGAGAGAGAGAGAGAGAGAGAGAGAGAGAGAGAGAGAGAGA
>JBBJLR010000001.1:38116077-38118577 GCA_037577145.1 Brachypetersius gabonensis
ACACACACACACACACACACACACACACACACACACACACACACACACACACACACACACATACACACACACTAGCTGCACGCCTCTGTTCACTTCCTTTATCTCACATAGCGCTTCATGAGACGTTTTACCCCCCTTAATGGATTTCAAAGAACATCTGCTTTCCATCCCTCAACCTCGTGGGATTTTCATTTAGCCAAGTTAATTACTCTATCAAGCTAGGTTCATTACCATATTCCGCCTCTCTTTCTCCAAAAAAAAAAAAAAAAAAGAAAAAATGAAAGTTGCGCCCCGGTGCTGGGGCTGCAGATCGGCTCCTTGCACAGGCTCCCGTCTTGCCGAGCCGTGGCCTCCGCAACCCTGCTGCGGCACAGGAAATTACAGCTGCCTCTGAGCCGGCCCTCAGTTCCTCACATGTATCCTGTTTTAGGTGTCTAAATTGTCTGTTAGAAGTTCCGTTAGCAAACCTCCCAGCTAAGATCACTGTATGAGATGTCTCTGAGGAATAGGAAGGAACATGTGTTGGCGCTGATGAACCGCAGTTCTATTAATCAGAATATAATCTCCATGTTCTCGGCTTAATCCAAATGGCCCCCTTGAGCCCAATAATGCAGAGACTTCCTCATTGACCTCCACTGACCTTCGCCGCCTGACTAAAGCTCAATTTCTAGGTCATTCCTCTAGGTCACACTACTGATCCTTAAATGATTGCATATTGCCGCTATCGGAATAAACCATCAGATCTTCAAAATGACAAATTTAAAGGAAGAACCTTCTGAAATTATAATGGAGGTTAAAGTAATTCCAGTCATTTTTATATAGTGTTTAAAGGACAGCTGTTGTCTACACATTGGGTAAAATATGAAGGATTTTCTTCCAGCAGTGATGGTAATCAAATGGTAAAGCCTATCCTACCTTTCTGTTTACCAGTTTTTATATCATAGCAGTATAATAAAACATCACATTTTGAATATGTGCAGTACTTTGCAGGTGTTTTTGGACATAATCATTGAACACAGCATTTTAGGAGCCTGCATTGGTAATATTAGAACTGTGAACCAAACTGACTCAAGAGATGAAAATGAAAACTGTATAAACAACAGTACAAATGGACACAAAAACAAAACCGAAGAACCGGTTCTGAATCTGAAATGTTCATTCGAAACGTTATTTGTATATTATCTCCAAACCAGATGTGTCTGGATCAACAGCAAAGCACTGTGTGCATGTTTTATCTGTATGTATTATATGCATATAATGCAGTTTTGTTCTTTAAATAAAGATACTAAAAGTACCACCCTAGTGACAGTGTTTGTACCCTGTCAGGTACAGTTTTTTCCTTAATTTACAGAGATTAAACTGCACATTTACCACAAATACAGTCACAGTAACATTGAATGCCGACTCTTTTTCATCTGCGTATCTATAGTTGCCAAGTGCTATTCATTCATTTAGGTGGTTACTACATACTGGAGACCTAAACTAAAGCAACAGAGCTAAAATGTCATCTCGCAGTGAGACCCAGCTCACATTCAGTGTCGTCCATATAGGATTACATGTGTCCTGACAATGCTGTTGCTTGTTTAAATGGATCACAATGGGTGGCTGATTAGAAGACAACCCTCTTTGCTAGGCGATTGCTTACACACTCAGTTTCTGTTGAATGATGCAATACTTTGGCAGGTTTGCACCTCCAGAGTATACTTTTCTACTCTTGTTTGCACAAAACAACACAATAGGAACATTGCACAGATTAAATAAAGCCTAACGGGCACCTATTAGCCTCCACTAGCCATCACAGACCTGAAGCAGTGGTTTAAATTTTTTTTTTTTTTTACCTGATTAGGCCAGTTTAACCAAGGCTTGAGTTTGCACAATACTTTCATTTAAATTTTATTTTAAATGATTTTTTTCATTCATCTTTTAAATACAGTCAGCAACTTCACATGCTTCAATGTTAACTGTCTGATTTCAGGGTATTGTGGGCACCCAGAGGAGTTGTCAATTAACAAGGTGATAACTGCATTAGCAAGTTACCTGTTGTTTAAATGACCTTTTACGCACCACCACTATTGTATTGGCCTTTTCTAAATATAATCTGTTAAGTGAGTTATACAGACAGTATTTCAGTAGCGCGGCGAGGCACAGGGAGCAGATGGCTCAGGGTGGTGCACTAACTGCTGCAAATTGTCAAGATAAAAATGGCTGCACTAAATATGGACACCGACGCAGCTTGCGAGAAGAAAGAAAGACTGGAGGTAGCGCAGGCACTGAATGTGCCACAAGTTGTGCCCTGCACTTAAATCCTAAACATTGAGATGTAGGTCAAACAAGCAGAAGAGTCTCTGAGAAGAGAACTTCTCAGGCTGTTAGATCATAGTCCATTTTAAGGACAGTAACATCTGAGAATGGAGAAATTGACCTCAGACTGGAACCCCACCGCAGGCCAAAATACGACCGTGCGTAGAGCGGATACCGTATTTCACGCCAAAGAAGCCTC
>JBBJLR010000001.1:38121077-38137026 GCA_037577145.1 Brachypetersius gabonensis
TCCAACGAAGAAACATCTTTACATTTTTAAATGTTCAGTAACTTGCATCAGCAGTTCATCAGTTACTGTGGTCACTAACTGTGGTTCTCAAGTATGTTAAGGAAAAAACATTTTAACATTCAAAAGATACGCACATAGTTACAAGGCACCATAAATGATGTGAGCGTTCCCTTGGGATTTGAAAAATTTGACCCGAGTTGCTCAGCCAGTTCATATTCTGACACCTAAACCCCAGGGCCCTGGAGAGAAGTGAGCAAAAAGCAACACCTGTGCTGGGTGAAGTCACAGCTATGATGGCATACAAGTCACCTGGGACCAAAAATCTTCCCAGGCTTGGCCCACTCCCTCCCTATCCCACTGGCTCCATTCATCCTCCTACAACCCAAGTCCCTACAAAAAGTGTTTTGTTGTCCGTGGCTCAGGTTGCGGGACTCCGGGAGTGAGAGACCACTCAACAATGGTGAGAGCAAAAGAGAAAGAGTGTGAGAGCGAGGGAGTGGGGGGGTCGGTTAAGAAGGGGAGGGGGGTCAGAAGTCTCGGGTGACAGGCAGCCACTGCAGTTTGGATCCGGGACGGGCGCTGTAGTCAGTCGGAGCAAAGCGGAGCAGGATTTGAGGCGGCTGTTCGGTAAGGACGAGGAGTCAGCTTTGATTAGCAGTGATAACGCGGAACGGCAGCGTAGGTAACAGACAACATGTGGAGAACAGCTGGGAATCACTCGGCTTCCAGAGAGAGGAGGAGTCGAACCGGTGGAGGACGGTACATGCAGCATCGCAAACGTCTTCACAGCAAACAGTCTTGCCTTTCGCAAATAAGGATAAAAGGCACTAATCTGAGCTGCATTTCACACCGTTTTAGAACAGCTTAGATATCTCCAAAGTTTGATTCTTTATTAGTAAATCTCCAAGGCTAATGTAGCCAATTCATAACTGAAGCTCACGCCTCAATCATGGCGTGCTTGTCTCAGACTGTGTCAAGTTTTTAAGCAACTAGACTTGCTTATGGGGTTTCTGGATAGCACTTTCTTTCAAATCTACGTTCATAAGGGCATCATAATGCACGCACAAGCACTGCATTCGTTATTTAAAAATGATTTTGTGTAAACAATATTTCGCACTGACCTGAGGGAAAATATGCCTGAGCATAAAAATCTAATAATCATGTCACTGAATGGAATTGATTCTTCATGTTAATAAAATTACTATTTACTGTAAAACATCTTATTCAATCTTGCAAACACAGAAGTTTAAAAAAGTGTTTTTGTACGTACCCTTTCAACAAAGTGTTATCTGACATATTGTTATCTATTAAAATGAACAAAAGACGATAAATCACACTTCAGTGTGCTTTAGTCATGTATTTCTGTCCATGTTTAAAGACAACAGCTATTGATTTTCAGAGATACGATTCAGTTCTTACTAGAAGTTATTCACTAGCTGATAATTACACAGAAAAAAAAATAGCAAAACTGTTACCGGCATGTCTGGCTTGATTGAAAATAATTGCGGAAAGAGGGAAAAAAAACCAGATAGATCTCTCACTTCAGTTACTACTGGCAGGATCTATGAAACAAATAGAAATGCATTGTGGTTGTGAGCATGATAGATTGTTGAATGGGTTTGTGTGCACATGACTAAGCCAAAGAAGCCTGTCTGGCTGTTTTTTCAAGCATGTCATGTGTTATTTTGTTTCAGTAGCTCTAGCCACGCTTACACAAAAGAACAAGACAGTGTCTCTCATCAATTTTCGTCACAAGTTGAATCACAAGGCTGCCAGGAGAGGCAGTGCTCAGTGTAAGAGACACCTGACAATAGGTGAGACGTGTTACCCTGTCAGATGTCTTTGCCATGGCTGCCTGTTCCCTGAGGTGACAACACCTGCGAGTTCAAATCCCTGTCGCTCTTCGCTCTCACGCTAAGCCCGGCTGGAAGGGCGGTTTCTGCTCAGCTCGTGTGGAGAGACAGAGCCAGAGGGTGGGCTGTGGTTTAGGCTTAGCCACTCCCTATTCTTGACACTTGTCACTCAGCACATTTTCGAGGCCAAAGGAGCAATAATGTGAAGTGACGGAAACTCAAATTTGTTACGTTGCCTCACATCGCAGGGCAGGACAGAGTCCTACAGACCAGCCTCGATGCTTCTACAGGCCTATAAGACTGCAAACTGTCAAACCACAGGTTCTGCAACATTTTCTTTAAAATGTCCTTTTATTCCAAATACAGTCAAGACTAAAGGTTTTCCACTGATTTGACAAAAAAAGATTTCATATGAAATACTGCATGGTGTTAAAAAACCACACCAGTTTTATACAACAGTACAATAAACTATCAATGTAGCAAATTCATAACCATTATTTAAGGTTTTAACGTTTTTCTGATGTAGCCTTTAGAGGCATTACTCTCTTCAGATGTTGGGTTCCTATATTTATAAGATAAGATAAGATAAGATAAAAAAGAACTTTATTTATCCCGAGGGAAATTCTTTTGTCATCTACATGCTCAATGCAACAAGAGGAATAAAGATATACAAGAGGGATATAGATATACAAGGGGAATAAAGGTATACAATACAAATTAAAAGAACCGAACAGTAGAATACTGCAAATGGAATATAAAATAGCTCCAACAAGTAACAATATAACAATATCAGCTAAGATCAAATAAAATAAATAATATAACAACAATTAGTGCAGGTGATTTTGTAAAGTGACAGTGCACAATGATTAAATTAGAGTAGCAGCATATGAAAATGGGGTGTTTCACATCAAAGCAAATCTTATTTTGATTTATTCGTTTACAGACTCATTAAGGATTTAGAAAAATATGGTGGAAATCTTTTTTATGGAGTTTTACACTAGAACAGCATGTGGCTGATGGAAATATTCTCAATAAAATAGAAGTAGCTAAGAAAAAGAGGTAGAAAATACGTATCTTACCAGTTAGGACATCACCTAGCCTTCAAAATACTACGAGTTTGTTTTGTACTTTTGTAGATATTTATTGCTTTCATAGCTACAGTACATTGTATGACACTGGAAACTAGTCAGTTTGAAAAAAAAAGGTAAGAAAACCTCGCTCTGGTTCGCTCTGGTTTGAGGCAAGTATGTGATGATTCAGACATGGAGCTTGATGTTAAGCAGAGGAGTATAAGGTTCACTAAATTACCAGAGTACCTATGAGGAAAAACCTGAGAAGGAGTTGAAAAGTGTAAATCTGAATTTGTTTTTGCCAAGCTATTTCTTCATGACTCTCTCACACAGTCCCAAATATCAGAGTGAATGCATCGCTGAACCTCCCCCATCCAACAGCACCGCAGCAGTAAAAACCTCTTTTCTGCTGATGGCTCTGTGCGTCCCAGAGCAGGTCTCATGTGCATGTGGTGGTTGGTGGGAGAGCTCCAAACAGTGAGGAGCTAAATGAGGAGCACTGCTGCACCTGAGGCCTGGGGGCCAGGGGCTGGGAGTCTGCAGCCTGGAGGCGTGTTCCTCCCCGCTAGCAGATCAGACCAGAGCTCATCACCACTCTCCCCCGCTGGCCATCCGTACTCACCCCTTCTAGTGCTGTCTTTGTCTCATTCATGCCTACTTTACATACTATATTCTTTCAAACAAGAGATTTTGGGTGAGATTGTCAAGAACATTCCCATGAAAGCGGATTCAAAGCAGTTCTTCACTTGTTGGTGCCTTTATTCTCAGAATTGAAGGCATGTAGAAGTGCATAAATGATCTGAAGCTGCCAGTTCAACTACATTGATTCTGCAATGTTAGAATCAATCATTGATTTGTATTCATTTCTTTTTTGAGTTTTGGGTTTCGCTTCAATAAAACATTGCAGTTTTTTTAGAATATATAAACATAGTGGGAATATAGGCTTGATTTAATGTTTTATTGTCAGAATTCCACAGCGTTTATCTCATCCAGGGTTTCTGTTGTTGTTTTAAAGCAAGGAAAATAAAACTAAAAATTTGCAAGGCCGGATATTTACTCTCCTGATGCGAAGACACACAGTTGCACTCAGGAAAAGAGAGAAGATACTGTAAACACATACCCTAAAATCAGCACAGTGCAATACTAACACCCACACACATATGCACCAGGCCAATCATGGGTTTCACAACCTCTGAACAAAAACAAGAAAAGCTCTGCAGCAGTGCTATACTCTCTGACAGCGCTCCCGTTCTCCCAGAGCGACAGGCTGACCTTGTATTCATGAGTAACTAGACCAGTTCCTCTTCAAGAGCTAATACTTAACCAAGAGCCACTAAACATTTACTCATGGATCAGCAACCAATTAATGAGTAATTTACCTGTGAAAGAGGCCCCAGCATTCAAACCATGGCTGTTTCATATCTAAACAATATCCTCTTAATGTCTGAAAACAATCCACACCATTGAGTTCAGAGCCAAACAGGAACATAGACGGATTGTTTTCGGCACTAAAAAAGGAACGGCCTAAAAACAGTTTCGGTTAAACTGTAGTTAAAGTCCGAATTCTAAATGCAAATCATCACTGTTCTTTTAAAACCCTGTAACTGTGTTTACTTTTGACATTATTTGATGAAGATCACCAAGAGATATCTTCATTTAATATTTCTATTGACATTAAACAATTTTATTACGTGATTAGTTCTAACCCACAGTCTGAACACCTTCAGTCAATCAGACTGTGGATTTTTTGTAGGGTATCATTGCTCTTAACTCGCTTTACAAGAGTATTTGATCAGACTCGGGATAAGAGTGTGACCGCAGTCCTACATCAAATTCCACGGCTGTCGTTGCACCAAGGCAAATCGATTGACAGCAGTTAACAATGAAGCAAATTGGAAATGAATAAAATACAGTCCAGCAGCTGAATGGGTGGTGAAATGCTTTACAAGCTGACTAGTCTAAAAATCCCAGTTATGTTAATTTGACAAATGCTAAGAAAGCTGAACTGAGTTTGATATTGTGACAGTTTCATGGCACTATCCATAACATGAAAAGCTACTACTTTATGTGCATGACTCACAATCTCTACAGCCATGTATGGGTGTGTGTGTGTGTGTGTGTGTGTGTGTGTGTGTGTGTGTGTGTGTGTGTGTGTGTGTGTGTTTTGTGAGTTAGAGGCTGTGCTTCAGCTGTGCTTTTAAGACTTTGTTGCTTCTCCTGGCATAAACAGAAACGTACTGTGAAAATAAAATGAATAATAAGTAAAATAATGAAAGTGATACATTTTTGTGGATCATTTTGTTCCAGATTTGTTAGAAAAGGTCCCAGAACTAGTGCTTCCCCCTCTTTCTCTCTCTCACTTCATAATTGGTGAACGATTTCCAGGCGTGATAACAGGACATAGTTCCTCGCTCATCCTGTCACCTTGAAACCAAAAACAATCTGGGAGTCCTCCTCTCCCTCGACATATTTTCATTTGGTTTTTGCTCTTCTGCTGGGACCTGATGGCTATTCATTTCATTTGGACTTCATTAATCCACATTTCTGTCGCGGGTCCCCTCTGTCTTTAATCATCACTTCGCCCCTTTGCCAGGAATGGCCTCGGGTGGCTCCGGAGTGGAGGGTCACAATGTGTTCTCACATCATTCCTGCAAAATGACTGACAAAAACAGGTAATTCATCTTAATCACTTGCTCTTGGATCAGTGTTGCCCAAACCCCTATAGTGTTCACTCATACTTGAGAAGGTAGCTCAATGTCTGTATGTCCAAATCGGGTAAGAAAACAAAATAAAATCAACACACAGAAGAAACTCCAACAAATAATTAGAGGACAATAAGAATAACGGAGAAGAATGAGGGAGAGATTCTTATGTGTGGTGGTTCAGGGACAATGAAAGTTTCAAGAAGAATACAAAAACTTTAAGACCAAGTTCTGGTCTTCATGATCATTCAGACTGATAATAGACACTCATGCTTATTCAACAGAACACATGGGTGTAAATTTCATTTAACAATAAATATAAAATTTCTCATGAGCAATTTTTGAAGGGGACACAATTAATACAGTGAAATTGTACTCATAAATAAAAACAAGGAATTAAGAAAAGGTTTAAAATTTTATTTAAAATTAATAAAGACACTTAAGAACAGAATAGAAATTGATTATACAAAAAAAAACAAAACAGTGGAGTCAGTTCGGACGTAGCACAGTGCTCATTCAGTAAATACACAGCTAAACAATATGCTAATTGTGGCCGTTAATGTTAAGTTAACATTATGCCAAGTCGTCACAAATAAAACAATGCATGGCGTGTTAGTTGCAGTGCACTATGAAACAAGCTATTGTAAACGAGCTAACGTTAACTAGATAAGTAATATTTTAATCGCTAATATAGCAGATTCATGGAAAATTACATCGGTAATCGGCAAGTCTGCATCAACTACATTAAAGACAATTGCTTTATTTAAAGTGAATAAAATACCCTACTTACTGGAGTTATACATTAATTAAACCGCAGCCACACATCTGACTCGTATGTGTTGAAAGTAGGTGGGCCAAACCACTGTGAGGAAGGGGAGGGGGAACAGGCAGTGGGCCAAACCACTGTAAGGATGGGGAGGGGGAACTCAACTGTTTCTAAATGCATTTTTTGTGTTTATACGGCGTGGTGGTGGCCTAGTGGTAGGATACTTGCCTCTGGTGCAAGAGGTCATGGGTTTGAATCCTACCTTCAGCACGCCACCACTGGGTCCCTGAGCAAGACCCTTAAGCCCAAATTGCTCCAGGGAGAGACTGTCCCCTGTAGTTAAGGAATGGAAGTCGCTTTGGATAAAAAGCGTCTGGTAAATGTGTTTGGTTTTTTTTCTACTTACACAATTATTTTAGGTATACATACATATATTTTTCTTAATAGAGACTGCAATATTTTTTTATATTGGGGGGGGCGGGCATGTCCCCCCCGTCCCACCCGGGATTTACGCCCATGACAGAACAACATATGGGAGGTCAGCACAGGAAGACAGACAGAAAAGCCAAGCTAGACTCGAACCTGCTGCCTGGCTGTTATGAATTAACGTGAATTTACCTTATTCTGTGAATGACAGACAAACGACAGACAAACATGAAAATAGCAATGGAGCCTTTTAGTCTTGAAAACATGGCAGGAGGTATCAAGTCATTCTCACTCTTTTTACTGGCAATATAAATAAATAAGGGCTCAGACTGAAAATGGAAACTGGAAACAAGTGAAATTCTGTAACATAAATGTTAAATTATTATGCGTCACACTGGCTTATTATTCATGCGCTTGCTCTAAACTCCCGGTTTCAGCTCTGATTTCACTCAGGGTATAATTTAATCAGATTCATGCTGCATGCACGGGGTAATCTGTGCTCAAGCT
Source organism: Brachypetersius gabonensis (assembly GCA_037577145.1). Taxonomy (NCBI): domain Eukaryota; kingdom Metazoa; phylum Chordata; class Actinopteri; order Characiformes; family Alestidae; genus Brachypetersius; species Brachypetersius gabonensis. Next base: position 38,128,402 of record JBBJLR010000001.1, read on the forward strand.
ATGGATTCTTTCATTTATAATGATCTATAAGTACACAACAGCTCTGAATGGCCTGTGGGCTTTTTCCGGAGCTCTCACATGATTTTGTTTGCATCAGACGCCATCATGTGAGAAACCCTTCAGCCAGCTAGCGTGTCTATATACCGTATTATTAAATAGGAAACAGACTGAACTTTGCTGACATGTGACGTTGGGATTTTTTTCCTCATTTCACTCATTCAAACCTAAAGTATGTTATTACGGGTTATTTCATAGTTCTTTTTCAGAGCATGTTTTTCATTCTCACAGAGGAAAACTGTGAAGCTGTACTGCACTTTACTGATGGGTAGCAACACTGTCCTATGTTGGTGCCCTGAAGGGTATTTTTTCAGAAACTTTACTTTGAAACTTAATTGCACTTAACTGCATAATTGGCTTTTTCTTTTTTATGTCCCTTTACTCTGGGAAAACAAATTTAATGTAGCTCTAAAACTCATTTAAGGTACACAATTGCACACGTATGTAAAAAAGTATCTTTTTTTTTTTATTATTCAGACAGCGATCTGTCCCCCTGCTGTGTCCTATCGCTTTCCAATCCCGCTGTTAAATGTTTTAGGCCTACGTCCAGCCTATGTAAAAAGAGGAGAATTATTCGTGCTCTATTATAATACTGGTTTAGGGATATTATGTGGGGCGCGAGAGTGGTAATGTTAAAATATTGGTTCTGATTTTCTTTTTTTTTTCTTTACACAAATCAAATAGTGAATTAATATAATTGATCACCGTCCAGAAAACAAAAAAAAACTTGCTAGGCTAGCCAGCTCTCCACACTGTTATCCTCTGGAGGCCACTGTTCAGATGTTAGCTTAAAGTTATGTCACCCCCGCAGAATATTAAAGCCAACAAACCACCACTGCAATACTCCAATATAATCCTCAGATTTAAAAGGCAAGCATGCCCATATAGTGCAGCTTTATGCGTGCTGCGAACGAGTGAGGCCGCAGCCAAAAGCCCTTAGAACTGTGACAGAGCAGATGCTAACAGTAATGACAGTGGGGATTATCCAATAATTGTGGAAGCGTAAATCATTCTGGTCGGGCACAGACAGAGGTGATTAGAGAGAGAGAGAGAGGAAGGGAGAGAGCGAGAGAGAGAGAGGGAGGGAGAGAGCGAGAGAGAGAGAGTGAGTGAGCGAGGGGGAGGGAGAGAGAGAGAAAGAGAGAGGTACAGAGAGGTAGAGGTAGAGAGAGAGAGAGAGAGAGAGAGAGGGAGTGAGCGAGGGGGAGGGAGAGAGAGAGAGAGAGAGAGAGAGGGAGTGAGCGAGGGGGAGGGAGAGAGAGAGAAAGAGAGAGGTAGAGAGAGGTAGAGGTAGAGAGAGAAAGAGAGAGAGTGAGAGAGAGAGTGAGGGGGAGGGAGAGAGAGAGAAAGAGAGAGGTAGATGTAGAAATGAGAGGTAGAGAGAGATGTAGAGCGAAAGAGAGAGAGAAAGAGAGCACCTGTGGTATTTAAGCAAAATTTTAAAAAAAATAATGCTGCCAGAAAGGTTCTTTCAAGTAATGCCAAAGAAGAACAATATGTTTGGTTGGCTGAAACTTACAGTTTATGTTTTTTTAAATGTATGAAGAACCTTTTTTGTAAGTTGAAAGCACCTTGGTTGTTCACAATCGTAAAAGTGCTTTTATAACATGGTTCTACTGTCCTACGGAACCAAAACTGATCCCTCTGTGGCATCGCTCAAAGAACCAATTGTGACACATTTTTGCCACCATTGATGTGATTCAGCCGTATCTCTAGACAAGAAAGAACGATTATCTGCAATTCATCCCACACAACTGACATCTCCCGACCTCTATTTATCTTCTCCTTCTAGAGCCCCAAAAGCCACACTCTCATTCACTCGCAGCCCATAATAACTCGCTGTAAGCCAGGCCTCCCTGGCTGCCTGCTTTAATTGTTTAATACATTTTACTCAGTTAAGCGTGAATTCATTTTAATTGAACTAAAAAGCAATTTTCTTAATTGAAATGAAGTGGGGGAGGGGTTACTAGATTAACAAGGTTAAAGGAGAAGGCCGATCCTGCTTCTGCCTTGACTTCTATGCTCTCTTTTGTTTATTTTTGCTTGTTTGGTTCTTATTTTCTTAATATCTTTCACAGAATGAAAGAATGAATGTTGCATATTCTAACAGCTTGGGAGAGAACCCAAAGGTCTATGCTTTCTGTAAATGGGGAAAAAAGCATGGAAGCAATCATCACTTTTTTAAAGGACCCATATCAAGGAAAGCTGAATTCTACAGCCTTCTACAGAATATATATATTTTTTTATATGGGATGTAAACATTGTTTTTGAAGCTTTCTTTCCATACATAGACTTGGAATGGACTAGAAAATCAACAGTAAACCCAGTAAATAAAATGTTAACAGACACCAAGCACATTCCCAGTCCATTTAAAACAGCGTCTGTTTTTTTAGCACTGCTTTCGAACATGTCACCGTAATCTACGGCTATGAATAGATACGCTTCACGCCGATCTCTCTCTGAAATGAACTCTGCTAGAGAAACGCCGAAGAAACTTGAGTTTGTCGCACTTGAGTGTCCGCAAATATTAGCCCAAGTGGTTACATAAAACCAACATTTGTTTTTCTTTCCAGTTTTGGTATCAACGGTTGCCAAAGGAGGTCACTAGGAGGAACCTCTGAACCACGGAGGAGCTTCGCGGAACACGAAGAAACAGTGCTTGGGAAGAAGGAGAAACTGCTCGCATCTAAGACAGCAGCCTGACACAGCTTTAATAATGAGTTTAAACAATCATCTTGCTGATTATGTAAACGTTCATAGCTGCGGGAATGCGATGTGTGTCCTCCTAATTTAATTAGTCCTGTTTTAAATGATGCACAAATGAACACAAAACCATTTCCAGCTGTTTGGAAGAAGAACAAAAATGACAGTCATTCCCACAGTCACAACAACTCGTCACTGAAGGAGCTCAATATTACTGAGGGCTAACGAAGGGCTCATCCAGAGGAACGTACAGCAGGAGTTTTAACTCGGGTGTCTCTCAAAAGCGGAATGTAACTGATGCTTTGGACAATCATCTGTCAAAGGACAAAGGTCCCTGATGGCAGGGACAATGCATGAGGAGGTTATGGACCTGCTACCCCTGCCTTCTTGTGTTTAGGAATGTGACACACATTGGCCTGGCACTCTGAATGATTTAGGCAACGTTAATAATTTAGCTTTCCCCTGGTCTAATTAGATAAGTGCAAGAGGTTGAGAGGGTGGTGTGTGTATGTGGAGGCATTAAGGCAGGTGAAAAGATACCTCCCTGTTGTAGCCACAGGAGTTTTGTACAAAACTCTGTTGAGTTTGACACTCCAGGGCCAAAAAACAGCCTCTTACCCTCAACATAATCAGTCAGCCCAGACATATTTGGTGCCCAGGCTACCCTTTGTTAGTTTTGCAACTGAGCTACGAGGCTAGTTAATAAGCGATGGTAACTTAGAAGGAAAATTTATAGCCCATCACCGTCACAGAAACTGCATGCCTAAACAACCACACTCTTACTTGAAACCACATCAAGTTGTTAAGTAATTTCAAATAGATTTGTTTATGTGGCTTGTGACAATGTATGACGCAGTACCATAATAACGGACAAAAGGATAAGTGCAGAGCAATAACAATAGCAGTTATCAAAGGGCATTTTTCCATTGCACATGAACTAACCCAAATGAGAACCAGTGGAACTTATGATTTCAATCTAGGTCACTTTCCTAAACTGTCATAATAACTTTGATTAACAGACGAAATTTCTTTTCTGTCTATTTGGCCGCAGTAACGCATCTAATATGGCTCACTTAACTTAGTTACCTTAGTTTCCTTCATTTACAAGCTAAAATGAAACAACACACTGTACTGCTCTGTGCACACACTCGTAACTTCCTAACTAGCTTGTCACCTTTGCGAATATATTGCAAAGTAATATATCTTAAGATAGCAATGGACACTTCAACATACCATTGTTTATGTGTGGTTTTACTGTGGCGTACGTGGCGGAGTAATAGTGTTTGGTTACTTAGAAGGGAAAAAAAAAATTGTCATTGACTTTGGCTGCTGTTACCAAATTGCAAAACCCTAAAGATGGATTTTATGGTACTGGACAAATGGAAAAAGCACAGTTCCAGTTTTTGGTGGCCAAGGTTCTAGAATAGTTTTGTCCACATTTAGAGATTTCAGCATTACAGCATGCTATACACCACACAGTGTACAGTGGTATGGCAGAAACCACATATGTACGTCTGACATCACTTGGGAATTCAAAAGATACCAAATGCATGACTATCTGTTTCCTTAAAGCTTCCCCTTAATGCTTCAGAATAGCAGAAATCATGTTTGCCATTAAATGTTCTGGGAGCAAGAACATAAGGTATCATAAGATACAGAAAGAGCAATACTATATGGTCCCTAATCGTTCTTCTTCTTTCATCACATGCACACACACAAGAAGAGCTCGTCTCTGGGCTGTCTGCTCAGTGAGTGTGGAGCTGATGAGGGGGCTCTATAACTTGGTCCAGAAAACGCTGTACAGTCGCCACCCTGGGCTCAGCTCTCCCGGCGGCAGCTCTTCCCCCTCACGAAACCGAACCTCCTCACCACTCAGAGGGAGAACCGTCACCCCTCCATGGCCTTCTCCGCTTCTCCCTCGCTGCAGAGCAGCACCAGGGCAGCGCTGGCCTCCTGAAGCAGCGGCATGGAGCCGCTCTTATCTAACCTACTGGCTCTCCTCCCATAAACACTGCACATTACTTCACAGTGGCAGCGGCCAACCAAGAGACCTTCAACCCCCCTCGCAGAAAAGAGAAGCCTGCATGAAACACTGCGCGGTTTTTATCCAGGGAGCCAGAGACCAACTGTGTGGAAAGTGTTATGATTGCAAGGTCTGGATTGCATAAATGCATCCGTTCCCATGAAAAATGTTTTTGCAAATGTGATCCTCAGAGTACACAAGACAAGCACAAAAGTTCGCAGTGCAAATCAGTTGAGATGAAATGTATTTTTCACATATTTTACGAGTCTCATACATTCTCATTTTGGATTCAGCTATTTTAGGACGTTTCCAGTGCGGATACAGGGGGTGAACTTTTGTAATGTTTGTAGAAAAGCCTTTTCTGAGATCGTCCTGCAAGATGCCAAGTATGAGCTAAAGCGGTGGTCACCAAAACTGGTCCTGGATCTACTTTCCAAACCACACCTGAAACAGCTAAATAATGTCTTCAGAAGTCCCTGAGTTGGAGGAGGAAGGCAGCATGTTAGGTGCAGGTTGGAACAAATCATAAGAAAGTTTGATCTAGAGAAGGAGGGGTGGTGACCCCTAAGCTAGAGGGGTGCAAGTCAGTATACAGTTACCCTCCGCGAAAAAACGTGTCATTGAAAAACCGTGTGTAAAGAAAAATGGCTAGAAATGGCTACTTTTATAGTGTAAACCATAAATATGCCCCCAGATATGCTGCCAGAACACTTTAATGTCATTACCCTTAAAGAAAATGTAAAACCATATTCGAATTTAAATTCTCAACTTTTGGGAAAAAAGTTTTGGGACACCACAGCAAGGTGAATGGTTTTCGGAGAATAAAACCTGACCTACCCGGGCTAAAAATACAAATGTGGAAAGGTCTCCTGGAGATCTACCGAGCTGTGGAGTTAGAAGTGTCTGAGTGCTTTCCCTGCCAAGATATGCAACTCGGAAGGTTGTGAGACAAAAGTATTGGGACACTGCGACAAGGTGAACAGGTCCCCTAGTGTGAAAACATCCAGAAAAAATATATTTATTGTCACATAAAAAGCAAAAAAGGTGGAGGTTATTTGCAATTTCTGCGCTATTGTGGAGATTTTATGTGGTTCTCAAAAAGAATGCGTGTGTGACTGAATACGCGACTCCCGATCGGTGGAAAACCGAGGTATAAACTGAGGTATTATTGTAAATATATTTAGTTCAGATCAGAGCAACATTGAGAGAACTTTTTACAAAAGTACAGAGGTCTGAGGCGCCAGATTCTACTAAGTATTTCATACCTTTTTGCCAAGAGTATCATGCCAAAAATAGAAGATAAACATGAATTACAGTCATTTGTAAACTGATAAACACCCTCATGTTACAGAGAAAGCTGCCTTAAACACCAAACACAAGGATTTGGTGCCTGATAGTGTGACTGTAACAGCTCAGTCACAAAAAATAATACACAATCAGTCACAAATAACACTAACACACACACACACACACACACACACACACACACACACACACACACACACACACACACACACACACACACATCCACAAGATACTTTGAATATGTAGGTCTGTTAAGAATGGATGTGACTGCACTAGATTAGTTTGTTTTGGCATCATGTCATGTCAGGCCACTGGGAAATCTCTCTGCACTCCCAGTGGAGGCCTGTCAAAATCAGATTCAGTTTTGTTTAACCAAGCCACATATGAAGAATTTGGAGGAAAATGTACAGATGTATGGTATTAAACATACTGTACTGAACAGACCAGACGACTGAGTAAGACTATTAACTCATGTTCAAGAGGAAACCAGTGATGAAGTGATTTTATATACCTTTATAATGCATACATGGGATATTTTAATTGCAAAATATACACCAAAAGTATTTTGAAATCATCTAAGAACTGGCCTTTCATGAAATGATAAATATTATACTAAAATGTTTTATTCTCAATGTTTTATGTTATAATTTATTTACAGTATATAAGTTATCTGCCTTTGATCACCATCAGACATTGTTATTATAGAATCTACTAGTAGATCAGCTCTTTATTAATCTAGAAACATAAAAAAATGCTTAATTTTTGGAATTTACATACAATTTATTTGAAATCTACCCTATGAAGCAAATATGTAAGTTGCGGATATGTGGTTAGAAGACTGAGAATTTGGATTTTGGGCCCACATACAGGTTCGTAATGACATACATGAGTTTAAGGGGTAATATATTGACATACATGAGTTCAATAAGTAATATATTGCCTTATTATAGCTACTTCACATGTGAGAGGCGCTTGAAAGGTAAAGAGTAAAGGTTTGATCTGATCCTGTTTAAACATTATTTCATTCTAACCGTCTTCTCCTTTTCTAGGCTGCTGTCATATAACACTAAGAGTGTACTTTAGGCTGAATGTAATTTATGAATCTTATCAAATCTAACGAGAAACAAATGACCAAGAAGATGTAGATAACAACAGAAGAAATATTGCCTCAGGTCAGATGGCATCTCTTACTTAAACAAAGACAAACTATCAAACATTCCACCAGAAACTGCATGTTCTGACAGCAGCTTTTTACTCAACTGTACGGTACCGCAGTGTCCTCACTTCCAAATGGCTTGTCGAAACAAAAGGGAAAGCTAAGTAATGGAAGTCAGGCCTCCTCCCACATTCTGCAGAGATAGCTATGACCATACCATCTTGTTGGGATGGAATGTTATTTACATTCTCTGGAGAACAGGTCGTATATAGCTGTGTATACATTAGGCCTATCATACGTCTGAACCAGATAAAGTCTTAAGAACCAACTCCCTTGGAACCAGAAGCTCAAGCTAAGAAGGAGACAGAATGATAATTCCATAAGTAACCTTAAACATTGCTTGTGGCTTAAGAGGAATACGCAGACATTTGTGAGATCAACGAGGACAATAAGACATCCAAATATTTTCCGTGCTTCGTTGCTGTAAGTTCCAAACTCTGGCAAACATGTTCTGAAAGCTCACCTCAATGTTTCCACGCAGCGTTCTCAGGGCCTTTAAATTCCGAAGGTGGTGTTTCGCAGACGCTTCCTGCTGACAGCAACCATGCACAACACAAACACACAACCGCTACCCTCCCACATATTCCGGCACTGCTATACAACCACAGCAGGCAGGCATGCCTTGAGAGTGATGCTTAAGGCTTACAGACAACGAAAGACTTTACTCACATCTGCTTCTTTATGACTGGTTCAATTTGACATGCTTTATTCAAATAGAGGCGGACTACTATTCTGGCAGGAGATTAGAGGGAAATTCCACTTTTTTTTCCCAAACAGTCTGCATATTTCAGTTCTGAAGATGTGAACAAAGTAATACGAAACTAAGATGGTTAGAAATGTACAGTTTTTGTTTTTTGATAGTGGTGGTGATAGGAACCAGGGGTTGTGATGTTCACAGTGTTGAACACTCCCAGCACCATTACTGTGAACATTTCAGACTTTTTCTGTTTGTCTAGTACAGAGCATTTCACATCAAACCGCTCTGAGACACATCTTACTATTGTTTTACGCAGAAGGTTTAGAAAAAAATCACTAGACTGCAATGAAACACAATGAAACCAGATTTGTTTGGTGGTGGCTGATGTATTGTGGTATGGTTGAATGATTGTGGTGGGGGATAGGGAGCAAGAACTATGCTTGGCCCCACATATCCACATCACACCGTTCCACAATCTATCTCCCATCAGCTCATTAAGAAGCCTTTTCTGAGTTAAACAGGGTGTGTTAGCGCAGGTGAAGTACATTTTACGGCATTTATCAGACGCTTTTATCCAAAGCAACTTCCATTCCCTAACTACAGGGGACAGTCTCCCTGGAGCAA
>JBBJLR010000001.1:38142537-38153323 GCA_037577145.1 Brachypetersius gabonensis
TCTCTCTCTCTCTCTCTCTCTCTCTCTCTCTCTCTCTCTCTCTCTCTCTCTCTCTCTCTCTCTCTCTCTCTTCTTTTTTTCATCCTAAGAGATCTATTTGTGGAAGTCATGGCCTGCTCGTGTTTATGGTCCTCAGTGGGCTTGTACCGCTGCCGTCATCGCTGCTGCCACCACAGCTGCATCTGCCGTCTCCATAGTGATGAGGTTTATTACTTAAACCCCTCCCCACTCCCCCAGCACACTTGCAGCTCTTGCTCTAATGGAAAGAGAAAGAGAAGGGCGAGCAAAGTCTGCACTGCAGCAAGCTCTGGGTCTTCAACTACGCAGACATTGCGATATTTGCTGCTTATGTTCACCATGGCTGTGGAATTTGCTTAAACATTTTGTAAAAAAAAGATTCTTACGTACATTTATTGTATTTTTCTATACACATTTTATTATGCATTAGGATTTTCCAATTATAATTAAAAGGAAACTTCACATTAACACTGAGAATGAACCTTAAGGCTTATGCTTTAGAATACCTTCAAAACTCTCTTTATCTACTTTCATATCATTGTTGCTGGAAAAAAAAGGATATTTTTTTTTTTGTATTCGTTTGAAAACGCCAGCGGTTATTAAAACTCAGAATTTGATGTTGGATAGGACCAATAAAAATGTCTGAGAATGATACAGGAAAACCCCGGGGGCGGACGCCCCAACCACTGCCCCAGTTACCACTTTGGAGAAATTAGCAACAGTGATCAGATACATGCTATTAGAGTTCACACATACGGAATTTTAATTTCATATTCTAAACAAAAACAAATGTAAGAACTGAAAACATACTATCGTAACAGTTTAACAACACTCTAAAACAGTCTGGTAAATGTCTCTGAGAGCCTCTAATACGTTGAAATAGCAAGAAAACACTCATAATGTAAAAGTGGGTTCAACTGCCCGAGTTATGCACAAAAAGTCCCTGCAAGCTTTGGAAACTATTACTCAAGCTTCTTGTTAAGATGATCCAAACTTCAACCTTTCATCATGATGAAGGAAGAAGTTTCAGTGATCATTTTTTTGCCCACCTTTAGAACTTTGCTGTAACAGCTGGTTGCATTATGTATATTTTACAACGTTAGAAAGACATGATCTCAGGCTAACTAATTAACATTAGAGTTCAAGTAAAATCACCTCAATTTACTTTCCTTTCTAAAATCCTGACATTCTTCAGGCTTACGGGTATAAAGTCTGTGCAAAGATTACTTTCATCTAATCTAATGAAGGCTGTAGTTTTCTTAATAATGTTAACAGTGTCAATCTGAATCTTAGTAATGTAGGTTCATAAAAACACTTAATTCAACTGTTATATTTATAAACACACGTTTGCAAATATAAGTTAGATTACAGGCTTTTAATGTGAATCCCTTTGATGCTCTCATTGTAATTCATTCATAGTCAGTGCATTAGTAATTACAATTAATGTCATATTAATATTGTGTAACACATGGATGGATGGATGGATGGATGGACCTATATGTATATGTGTATATTTTAAATACCCAATGGGTCAGGCTAGATAACTAGCTAACATGTGATTTCAAATTAAACCTCCTCAGTTCAGCTGATATCCTCCATGCTTAGAGGTACAACGTCCTTGAACACAAAGACAAGGTAATTACGGCTTCACAAGTGGGAAACAGAACCACTTAATGAGTACGAAGGTAGCATTGTAGTAGTGCTAAGAAAAGGCTCATAAAAAACACTTGAGTCAACGATTATGTCTGAAAACACCTATATCCAAAATAGAATATCATTCAATACTATAATTAGAAACAATTACAGGCTTTTAAGGTGATATCAGTTAATTATGAGAACCTGCCCTCCCTATGATACTGAGGCTGTGCAAAACTTACCTCTAGGATACAAAAGAGCTAAAGGCCAATTTACTCCAAGTGCAATGTTTTTTGAAGAAAAAAAGAAAATGTTTTTTAGCACAGTGGAACCTTCACACCACATCCAGCATTTTTACTTTTGAATGACCACACACACACACACACACACACACACATTGGGTACAGCTCACGGACTGACTACAGTACACCAAGGCAAAAACATGGCTTCAATGTGCACTGACCAAAAATATAAACACAACACTTTTGTTTTTGAGTTCAGCTCATGAAAATGGAAGCAAACATCTGAAACATTTTCTACATACACAAAAGACCCGTTCCTCTCAAATATTGCTCACAAATCTGTCTAAATCTGTGTTAGTGAGCCTAATCCATCCCATCTCACAGGTGTGGCTTATCAAGGTGCTGATTAGACAGCATGGATATTGCACATGTGTGCCTTAGACTGATTGTGAGCCAGACCTTCTCATCCAACATCAGTGTCTGACCTCATAAATACTCTACGGAATGAATGGGCACAAATTCCCACAGAAATGTGTGTGTGTGTGTGTGAATAAGCATTAAGAGGTAAGGACATCATGAGACACACACACACACACACACACACACACACACACACACACACACCATGATTTTGGCTATCAGCAGCCCATGAGCACATGGACTGATCAGCCACAGGCTGAGAGGTAATGACATTTGTGAGAGCTTTTGACCTCTGTGAGCTGAACAGACAGGACTTATGGTCTTGCACGTGCACAGACACAAACACTAATACACTTCGTTTAGGTACTGTATGTGTTATTAGGTATACACCTTCATATACAGATAGAACTCTACGCTGCATGGATGTACACAGTCTCTGTAATTAACACTGGGGCATTAGTCAGTTTTCAAAGAGGAATCACCAGGCCAACAGGCCAGCACTAACCCCTTATTAAACACACACGCGCGCGCACGCACACACACACACGCCTACCCTCCAAACTAGAGAGTGTGGAGCGGGTGTTAGTGAAAGGTAGATCCTACTTGGCTTTAGCTTAGCGTCTGCTGGGTCGGCAGCAGCAGGTTCGGAAATGGAGGGGGATCTGTTACGCAACATGTGAGATCCTGCTAATCTGCTTTGGCCGCCTGCTCCTCCTGGGCATCTCTGCCACGCGCAGAAGACACACACATACTCAAACACATGCACAAAAACACACACTCACACCCAGGTGTCACTAATGGGTTTAAAAACAGTCTACGAAGAACCCCGTGGCTCAGCCATCCTGCAGTTACATGTGACCAGAGAAAAAAAAAGGGGAAAGAAGGTTTGGAAGAGAAACCTCATTTAAGCATAATGCTTCCAAATAGTGCAGGCCAACATGTCGTCTACATCCATGGACCAAAACGGAAAATGACCCGGTTTAGCAGTGGCAGTGCTGAAGGGGTTCCATACACACACACACACACACACACACACACACACACACACACACACACACACACACACACACACACACAATAAAAATGCATCCGTCAAAATAAATACAATTAGCAAAAATACACCAGATTTACTTAATTGGGACAATGTATATATAATGAAATTATACTTTTTGTATGTTTTTGATAAGTCTAGCTCTAAACTTTAACAGCTTTGTGTTTTCATGAGCAATAAAAATGCACTTCTGTCACTATTTTACTTTGAAATGTTTAATTCTACAACACTTTAGCCTGAGTAGCTGACACTATGAGGTGATAATATGCTACTCTGCAATATCAAACGAGAGGTTGATTAAAATAATATAGGTTTTTTGAACATATACTCGCAGTAATTAAAATGCACAATGAAAAAGGATGTTTTCACCGGATTAGTGTTGCAAAAACGGTGTACCCACTGAGGAAAAAATAACTCAATAAATACATAAGAAGGTTCATTTTAAGAGAAGCAGAACTAAACAGCTTAAACAAAAAAAAAAAACAGTTTTAAGTTGATAAAACATTCTTCTAGCATAGAGAAAATCTGGGTTTCTGAACTTTATTCATGCATATTTGAAAATATCTGAAAAATATTGTTTGTGGATTTTATTGGTATTTTACAGCAGTACTAGTCATATCATCTAATCGAATCATCTCACTTTGTTTTGCACTTTGTGTGACCTGTCTTCTTTCTCTCTCCACCTCCCTCCCGTCTCTATGGTGTCTGTATTTACAAATCCCTCCTTGATCTGGTTCAGGACATTAGCCTGGACACACAGGGTCAGCTGGACACGATGGCTAAGCTCTTTTATGACCGCATTACTCAGCGTGCTAGCATATGCTAACCTCTGTCTCTCTCTCTCTCTCTCTGTCTCTCTCTATCTCTCTTTCTTTTTCTCCAGGTGAGAAGCAAGCTGCTCGCTTCTTTAATACCAGTCACGTGGGCCCGGCACGGGGCGACTTGACCGTGTCATTGATCTGAGAAAGCATGTGTGTGTTGACACACACACACTAACACACAAAGGCAGTCGATTGGTTCAGTTGTCTTTTTGGCCTGAAAGCTAAGCTAAGCTAAGTTAGTAAACCAGCATTGCTCTCTTGCTAGCCAGCTTTAGCAGCAAACTCCAGCCGGAAAGCAACCAGTTCCTCTGCACAGTTACTGCTGCCACAAGATAGAGTGTGTCTTTTTATAGTCGCTGTTTCCATTTTTCACTGATAACAGAAGATTGGCTTAAAGAGGACAAAGCTTCCACCCACAAGAGCCTTTTGTGGACTGACAAAAGGCATCAAATATAATCCCCTCAATCCAGTGATAAACAGCAAACACAAATTCAATCATATTTCTGATTTTTGATTGGGGCCACACTAAAACAGGCATGCAGATATAGTCTCAGCAACTCAGCATACACCAGGACAGTTTGTCTAGTGGGTAGCCCTCCTGATATACATGCATTTTATAGGTTTACAGATTGATGATGCTCAACTTGTCAGCCCTCTTATGCCTTATAACACAGGACCACCACGAACCAGACAGTTACCAGAAGTTCAGTGATGGACCATTTACAGCACAACAGTGGTGTCAGTGTAACAGTGGCATTGTAACTGTGGTGTTAGTATGAGTGTATGAGGCACATTTCCTCTGTGTAAAACAGACATCCTCTGATATCCAACAAACAAATATATCCAGCCAACAGTGGTCTTATGGTCATGACCTGCTAAGCAGATGAAGGACTAGAAGACGAACACAAACTGTGCAAAGACATGATGAGCTATAGTCTACACTTAAGGGGTACCAACAAGGTTAGTGTTTCTAAGTGGCCAATACATAAATACTTAGTCATAGTCACATCAGTGTTATTGCCGTGCTAAAGATGTGTCACTACTCAAATAATGTTTAGTCAGCAGTGATTCATTGGTGGTCTCTTTCGATTGATGGGAGAGAAAACAGGGGGCCTGATCAATTGTAACTTTGGACCCACTACTTTTCAGTCTACTGGGACGATGACCCACAGCACACTTACTTTAAAATGATGTCTACTGTTTTTTAACTACTCAGACTTCTGAAGTATAAGTGGACAAAGAGCTAGATATAAGCCTTTTGCATGTGTTTCAGGTGCCAGTCTGACACAGTATGCTTGAGGCCTTAATGAGCTGTTTATGGACTGTAGGCTTGACGAAATGCAAAATGTGCTTTTCTTCCTCATGCATATATGCAAAAAGTGGGTGGAGATCTTCCATGTGCAGCAGATTACAAATTCTTCTTGATTTTTGAAGTTTATATAACCTGCAGAAGCCAGCTTTGGCTTGGTTTTCTCCACATTTACATGTAACTGTCAAATTAGTACATGCCAGAATATGCAGTGATGAGGCTGCAGTATGTGCTGCTGCTGTTTTGCAAGCTCATTTTCTCATCTGGAGTGAGATTACTTCCCAGGAGAACTTCACTTATCAACACCTGTATCTCTTCATCAGTGAACTTTCATTTTTTTGTTTTGCTGACAACTCCACTGTTTCAAAAGTTTTAATTAGTCAGTGATTGAGCCAGCTGTATTTTGCCAGGAGCTCAGCCACGGTTCCAGGAGCAGGCTTTAGATATAATGTTGCTACAAATTACCTAGTAACCAGGCAACTACCTAGTAACCAGTAAACAGAACATCTGCTGTCTAAATTGACTTGAACATGATCAATGACTTTTGGAAAAGAACAGATACCAATCATTGTTTGCATTCACACAGAGGCCCAAATAAGTTCTTGGTTGGTCTAAGGAACTAGACTGGTCATTTACAAGACATGTGTAAAACGTAGTTCATTCACTTTTTACATGCACCTAAACATAGTCTAAGTTTAGAACATGTAACACCCCTCGATGTCATATGTATATTCACATTTATGTTTTTTCCCCTCTACTCCAATATTCAGTCAGATCTTTTATGGATAAAATGTGTGAGGCATGTCTCATCTTCTCTGAAAAAGTCTGAGTCCTTTCAGCTTTTGCAACTCATGTTTGTTCTGGTGTCAAATATTCATATTACTGTGAGAAAACACTCCCAAAAAAGTTGTGGTGGAGTGGTTTAGGCATTTTACATGTACATGTTAGTCTCTATCTATAGTCTCAAATAGTCAAACTACTATTAGCTTGGGTTTTGGTTTAATCAATTTAGTTCAATCAGACAATCAAACTGAGCTTATGATGCATTTCCACTGGCACGAGGATCCATGTCATACTGCAAACAAATGTTTTTCCATTACAAATAAGGGGACCCGTACCCTAGCCATACCAGTGCTGTCACAGTTCTGTTCGATGGCAGGGCCAAAAAAAGGCAGCAACCAAACTGAGCATCACTGCTTTTTGATTGGTTGCAGTATTGTCAACAACTGGTAAATCAGCAAAGTTCAAGCATAACTATCTCTTTGGGCTGAAGACAATTTTAGTGGGAGTTTTCTATGATTTTAACTCTAACACTGTGAGAAATGTGACGATGTACCAGGCCATCGCTAACAAGTTAGCTGGGGTAGGTACTTGTCGCATGGCTACAGAAAAAATTGAAAAACTCAAACAAGACTATGAATAATAAAAGATCACAATAGTAAAAGCAGCTGTGACAGATACTCTTTCAGCCGGTACAACAGTTTTGGGACAACAACCGGCCTCAAACTGTGGGGAGAGAAATGCACTGCTAATGTGTCAGAAATACTGTTACTTAGGTACCCTGGAAAATCAACAGATGCTGCAAGCTCTGCTGTCATCATAGTACAGTTTAGGTACAGCACAGTTCCTGTTTACCTATGGAAAAGTGCCTTTAGTCTCAGTCAGACTAATATCAAACCATTGATGTGCTGGTGAATGTAGTTATCATTACCTGCAGCAGTGATTGACAGTGAATTAGTTAGAAATTAAACCATCCAGAGCATGTGTTTATGTTGTTAGCATGAGGAGGAGGTCTGTGTGTACGGTGTTAATGTGGTTCCCTCAAGTTAGAGAATAATATGGGTTTCCCACGAGGCCTCTTTACTCCTTCAAGGGAGTGCTTCATCCTCAAGAGGGCCTAAAGAATGAAGCAGTCAACAATTTGGCAAGACTCCAGGCCTGCTTGTTAAATCCTAAGCAGACAAAACACACTCACACATGCTTACACACTCCGGGTAGGAAGTGTCATTTTTACACTGTAAGGCCAAGCTTTTCAATTTCTTATCGAAGGAGATAAGGTCAAAATGTTCTGAGATCACCATAAAGGGGTCATTTCCATCAAGACTGGAATATAACGATACACAGATATGTGCAGTTTTCAAAAACACACAAACTCCCAGACCAAAACGCAAATGCTGCCAAAGGGCTCGGACTCTGACTGGTGGCATCAATGCCTTAAGCAATTATGCAGCCTTCAAAAGTCATCATCATCAGCAGCAGCAAGCGTACTAATGTGATTTAAGCTTGGAAAAAGAGGGTCGAGGGGAAGTGGCTGACATCAGATATCAGAACAATCTTTCTATGACTTTCCATTACAATTACCAAGGCTGCTTGGTTATATTGTATATAATACAGTCGCAGTTGGACTAAAACCTTTGTAAGAAATCTGTACGACAAAAAGAAATATAACCAGATTTTAGTCATTTTGGACTTATTACTTTATATGAGACTAAACGTTCACATAATGAAAACAATAGCTGAAACTGTCAAATGACTTGTTTGTATATTTATTTTGTTCTTATTTGAAAATGCTATCTGCTCTTTACATTATGTGAAACTTCCATAACAAATGTGTCAACAGAAATGTTTTAAAAAACTTTAGCATTTATCTTTCTATTAAAAATGTGAATGAAATGTAAATGATGGTTCTTAGCACTTAATACACATCGAGTGTATATCAACTTCAGATGTATGCCCTTTGATATATTATGATAGGTTCAAATAAATAATCTGATATATAAAAATATTTAGACCACCACTAATTAACAACATTTGTTTTATAAGACAACTTCAAGAGGTCGGCAGTAAGAAGTCATTTGTTGGTCCCTATGTTAGATTTAAAACTGTCCATAAAATTTCAGCAAATTTCAGAAATGTTCTTTTGTGACCAGAGACCCTCTAGAGTTAGTTTGTCTTGTCAATGTTTTCCATTAAAATCTTCCAGTACATCATTCTTGTTTTCTTTGACAGTGTGCAATGCCCCAATACCATTTACAGAGAAGCATCCCTTAATTTCATGATGCTCCCACCGCCATACTTCACTGTGAGTTTACTGTCATTGTTGCTAAATAGTTCTGTTTCTGTTTGTAAAAAGGTCCTGAAGGCCCTTTCTGAATGAAATTTGCATGTTTTCCATCTGTCTACATGGCTTTCCGCTAGCTCTCTGTTTTCTCCCATAGTCCAAAAAGTAAATGAATACAGTAAACCGCATGAGGTCACGGAATATATATTTTTCATGCATTTTAGTGCTAAATTATTAAGAAAAATATATTTACTAATTTTGTAACATAACTATTAATGGAGACTGTCCAGGGTGTACCCTGCCTTCACCCATAGCAGCTGGGATAGGTTCCAAAGAAAACGTATTTTGATTGTGAAAAATTTATTTAAAAAAATATTTATTTATTTTACATTCTAGCACTGCAGGAGACCACAGTAAACTGTACGGTATAAATACAGGTTTACCTTTACATTTTCTTTAAGTAATGTATGTGTAATGTATTACACTGAGTATTAAGTAATGTATTAAGTAATGTATTACACTGAGTTTAAAATGAAATTAAGTGTTTTGGGAATATATTTAGGGTTTACACTGTAAAATGGGCATTTTTAGGCATTGTTTTTTCCACATCACAAACACACAGTTTTTTCTTTGTGGGTGCTCTTGGAATGCAACTCCCAGGAATGTTGGGGGTTTACTGTACAGTAAAACTAGAACAATGTTTTTGGTTCTTTTTAAAAGCAATATCATAACACTGGTTAGAAAAACTCACACAGATTTGGTTCCTGACCTTTCACTGCTCTCAAGTCACTGTGTGGATTTGTTCAAATCCCTAAATCCTTGATGAAGTGCTGATTAGAGAAACTCGATATTGGTAACTATAAAAGCTGAGCTTCCTCTGGAACCATTTAGTGTGTGTGTGCGTGTGCATGTGTGCGTGTGTGTGTGTGTGTGTGTGTTTACAAATGAAAACATTTCCAGGATAAATGGGTTTACAGAATATTTTCTCAATAATGAACAATAATGAACATGTACTGAAGAAGTTGGACTGCTACCTGCTGCTTAATTACAGATTGACCGTAAAGCTTTTTTTTGCTCCAGTGAGCTTATCGACACATGTCAGCCTTGAGATGATATCTTCCAGTCATTAGAACAGCAAACAAATATACCCCTACATGCTTGCAGATGGTCTTGCATGGGATTCCTTATTTAATCAGGAGGAACAGAGTCAAAACAGGTATTGTACTGTTTACTGTGTAGTTGTTTTGTCGGGTGAAGGTGCATGACAAACATTTCAAATCAACTTAATAATAGCTGACTCTGTGCATTCCAGTACATGGTGGAGATAACTACAGTATTCTTGAAGATCAAAGACAAGCTTTGTGTCTTCAAGCGAAGTTTACAAAGAAATGCCTATTTTCGTATTTGCCTCAGTATGAGCGGAGAGAAACAGCAGGCCGGTAGCTGCTTGGTGATGTTTCCTGGCGACCCTGCTCTACCCCCCGACCCTCAGCAGAGCAGCCCCACTGAGGAGAGATAATTAGTCCTTATTAGAGCATGGCTGTCTGATCCTCCCCCTGCAAACCCCCTCACGTAACCAGGAAACCGCTTCGCTCGGCAGGAGGAGGACGGCTGTCTACAGTGCAGCCATGCAGCGCCGCAAGGAAATGATGACTAACTGCAGCCTGCCACACACTGAGAAAAGGAGGAGGGGATGAGTATGTGAGTGAGTGAGTGAGTGACAGAGTGAGTGAGTAAATGAAGGATCACAATCAAATTAAGAAGCACTTTATTTGGCAAAGTGCACTTGCATTCACAAAGAATCTGTCTTACAAGGAGTCTACTTACTTTTTGAGTCTGAATGGCACTGATGCCTGACTGTGTTTGCTGGGGGGATCCTTTGGTTTGAGAATATCTAGAACAGGGGTCGGCAACCTTTAACACTCAAAGATCTGTTTGGACCTGGCTCTCCACAAAAGAGAAAACACAGGGAGCCACAAATCCTTGTTGACATAAAAAAAAAAGACGACACTGCATATATTGTTTTCTACTTTTATAAGATGTATAAAAACTGGGCAAGTGTGTTGCTTGTGAAATTTTATTTATTCAAAGAGACATTTTGAACATCTACAAAAAACATTAAACACGTGTTAACGTGCTGCATTAACATGAAACTCTTATCGGGCGATTAAAAAAAATATCGCCGTTAATCTATTCACAAAGTTGGGTTGGGAGCTGGGTCTATACTAC
>JBBJLR010000001.1:38162931-38178149 GCA_037577145.1 Brachypetersius gabonensis
AGTGAAAGGAAAGGTTTGGTGAAAGGTTTTCAGCCCTCTATACACGCTAATTCCTTCCTACAGCCCTGGGGGCTAAGCCCCCCTTGTCTTTCCGTCCTAGAAACGTCCCTGGGTCAACTCCTTATTACAATGACTTCAACTTTCAATAGACTCACTACCTTCATGGTTTATTTGTTTCCCAGTTGCGTTAATGCAGAAATAAAGGCATACAAGTCGTTCTGAAATAAAAACATGAATGCAAAGGTTTCTGAGACTGACTATCAGTATTTTAGCACTAAGTATCAATCCATTATCCAATAGCAGAGACAATCAATTATAAACTCGAGCTGCCCTGTGCTGAACTACCTTAAAAAATCATGTATATTAGGTGCGTGCAGAAATCTGGACTTGCAACGTGCCTGACAGTTATACATGTATTCCAATCATTTAGAAGTTGCCAATATCATAAATATATTAACACGTTGTTGCCTTTGTAATCCCAAATGACATTTGTGAGTAGTCTAGGGTCTCGTAAATATAAAAACTCAGTAACCACTGCACTGAAATATTGTGCAAAATAGGGCTAGGATTCTAGAGATATGGCTTGAATTCTAACTCTGCTTCTGTGAATCTGAGAACATGTGCAGGCATCATGCACAGATGTTCACATAAGTGTCTGCCAACATATCTGCACATAACATGAACATGTACACTAGGGACCAGTGTCCAGTCCAGCAAGTACAGAAACAAACCATTTTGGTAATGTTTTGTAGACATATTAGATATGCAAAAGTGATTAAAATGTTTTCAGAAGAACTCTTATATTGGTAACAAAATAAATAAAACTAAACACAAAAAATCAAACCTTTACATCAACTTTATAAGTTCTTTATACCTTTTTTACAAAAGTATTTCTTCCTACTACATCAGTCAAAGAACCCTTTATGGTACAAGTCCCTAACAACCGCAGACCGGTACTGGCCCATGAATTATTTTGTACCGGGCTGCACAGATGGAGTAGAACTATTTTATTGATTATCTGAGTCTGAAAGACCTTTTATTTTGAAAAAGAAATGCTTGTCTCGGTCAGGTGATATGGTACATTCGAACCTTAGCCAACAAGGTAGCAAAAACAAACACACTTTGATTTTAGTTGTGTCTATACTGGTCCGTGAAAATACTGTTTTACATGAAACTGGTCCTTGGTGCAAAAATGTGCTGAAAAACTTATGGCACATGTCTACCTCACACCTCTGCAGGCTCACACGTTCCATGGCTGAGATACTGGAAGTGACCCGTTAGATCCTCTACAAGCTACACTTACACATAGAACCCCTACGTTGCATCTTGACACACATTATTACAGGGTTCAAACTCAAATTACCACAGGCCAGGTGGTCTTCACGAAGGGAAGGGAATGGTGTAGGAGGGACAAGTGTTTTATTTTTTTGACATATCAGGCATATCTGAGGCAATGTTATTAGTAACTTTTCTCATGTTGCCCCATAACAACAAATGCTACTGATAAGAAAAAAAAAACATTTTGAAAAAATGAAAAAAACATTACAGTAGTAGTAGTATTAGTAGGAGTAGTTTTAATTGTTAATACACTTTGTAAATATAAACACATTAGTGTTGAAGCAGTTTGACAATTGACAGTAACAAGATAGGGCTTTATTTGTATTACACATATAAGATTAAAATGACAAAACTACACAGAACTTTCATTGTGATACAACTGGCATTCCGGAGAGAGGCTTACAGAAATCTGAAAGAGAATCAGATTCGAAGGTGGCACATTCCTTGCTGTGCAATGATGGGAATTTACGTTTTCCCTTTGCATAAGCCTTAGAGAGCCCACTGCAGTAAATTGCTGTTTGCAAGCAACCAAAGCCCTAAACTGGCTCTCAGGCTGCTCCTCTCTGAAGGGTGTCTAAAGAGTCTGGGCAGGTAGGCCTGCCTCAGTCTGCACAGATGGCATTTAGGACACAGAGGCTACACATGAAACAGCGGGCCTGGACACTGCAGAACAGAGGGAGTGAGAGAACATCTACTGCCATGGTGTGAGGGAGAGGGAGAAAGAGAGAGAGAAGGGAGGGGGGAGAAGAGGTAGGGGCTGAATGCTACAGCTGGCGTGGAATTCACAGAGGCATCCGCCAATGTACAGAGCTCCTTAACAACTTCACAGGCTGCAGAGAAAGAGCTTTAAAGTGTCCACATGGCCTCTGCAGTGCGGCTTTAGAGGAGCTCCGCTCAGGCCGGCCCGCCAGCTGCTGCTGGGGCCACCACCATGTGTGTGTGCATGTGTGTGCCTGTGCGTGCATGCAAGCATGCAAGATGGATCTGTGCAAGTGCGAGAGAAGTAAAAGACAGCATCAGGAGCGAAAACGGGAGCAGGCATGCTGAGAAATGAGTTGCTGGATAACATGAGCATTTTAATGGAAGAGATATGGAAGTCTAACATGTAGTGTGTATTAAACTACGGACGATTTAGTGTGTGGAGAGAATAAGAGCTAAATATTGCTAATTGTTTTTAGTACATGTAATATGTGTAACACATGAATTGTAGCTATTTTAGTAAGAGAATCAAACCGACCTCACTAGACCTGGGCTATATCACCTAAATCCACCCAGATCTGTTGCTTCGAGTGGTTTTTGCATGATGAAGAGAGCGAGGCCATGGCTTAGAGTGGAGTGGGGTGGGCTAGGGGTGAAAAACAGTTTAAATGAGGCGACGAGGATGAGATTCCATTACACACCCCCTCTCCCTCCCTGTGTGGGGCAGATCTGATTTGGGCTAATGTTTTCTTCGTCTTTTTTTTTTTATCTCCTTTGCCTTCTCCACTCTCTCGCCAGGGTCTCCGCTGGGCCTTGTGAAGCATATTTTGGAGGTTTTGGCCACAAAAGGGGGGCTTTCTGAGGGATCGCGGTCTGTTCCCACCGGCTCTATGTGGGCCCGGGCCACACTGGCTGGGAACATTAGCATTTCAAGGCGCCTCCATTTAGCCGCGGCAAGAAAAGCTCCTCTCGGCGGCGGGAGGTCCCTTTAGTCCTCTCTCCCAACATCTGTTCTAACCTTTGGAGCCAGAAGGGAACTAGATAATGCCAGAGAGGCTTTTGATTTACAGTAATGACGCTGCTGACCAGCTCTCTGCTGAGCGGAGGAGGAAAATTAAAAAAAAAAAAATTACGGATAAAAACGACATGCTGTGGATAACAGAATGATTTTCTGTTCACTGAAGGGAAACGCTGGCATTCATAACCAGAATCAGAAAACATCTGATACATATCTGATTTACTGTGTTATCTTAAGACACAGCACAATTTATCTTGGTGTAAGTGAAAAAGATGAAATAAAAGGGTTACACATGAATATCTCCTACAGAAAACACAGAAAATGTGGTTTGTCTAATGGTCAGGGGCATAATGCCATACAGTTGTGGCATCCCTGGTCAACTGTTATGCCAAGTGAAACCACAGACTCATCCCCATTTCAATACGCAATTTGGGTTCATACTTATAATTTATTAGAAAACAAATAAATTCATTAATTACATACTTGATGCTTTTGAAAAGGCTACTTGATTACATGTTTAGTTCAGCAAATAAACAACAATTGTGCATTCAGTCGTGAACAGGTGAGTGTTCTTTCTTTACTAATATGTAAAGCTTATCAAATAAATAAAAAATATACCTTAAATGTTGCAGGAAAATGACATGTTCACACACGACATGTTAATGTGTGCACATATTTTCACTGAGGAAATGAGAAAAATGTGTCATTTGATCCGTGATGTTAAAACTCTCTATGACACACTGCAGCACAATCTGCAAGGGGCAAAAATGTCATGAGGTGTCTGTTTAGTTCAGGATGATAAAACTGCACATGTGATGTTAGTGCTGAGTGAATAAATAATGAAATAAAGAAACAAAGAAATAAACAAAAAAAAGGTAAAGAAAAAGATGTTGGCTACCAACACTGTAGTACAGCCGAAATGATGTGTGTGTGTGAGAGAGAGAGAGAGAGAGAGAGAGAGAGAGAGAGAGAGAGAAAGAGAGGGAGTGACAGACAGACAGACAGAAAGAGAGAAAGGAGTTTGATCCCCAGCCCATCTGCCCTCTCCCTGAAGTCTGTTGCTCAGGTTGGGAAGGCCTGGACAGAGGTTTGTCTCTCCTCTCTTTCTCTCACGCCCCCCCCCCCCCACACACACACACACACACACACACACCACACACATGCACACCCACACACACAAACACACACCAGAAAACCCTCAACAGCTCAGAAGCCCCAGTCAAGCTAAGCAGGCCTCCATCAGAACCCTATTTCCACCTTCTGCTGTGCACAGGCTGGTTAACTGCTCAACATTAACACACGGATAACAAGCCATCAGATCTGAACATCGCAATGAATGGACCGCATTGGTCTCCAGCTCATTTTCCACTCTGTCAGCCCATACTCTGATAGCTTTGCTTAGAAATGCATAATCATTTGGTGCAAATAACGTTCTTATATTTGAAAAGAGGCTTTAGCAAAAGGCTTAAGAAAGGCTCCGCATTTTGGCATGACTCAGGTCTATATTTAGAAACACCACAATAAGGTAAAGCAGGATAATTGTCAGATGCACACAAACAGAGCCCGCAATATAAATTTGTTATTTCTCATAAAGGATCATCAGTATGTAGAGTCGGCGCTCTTTATTTGAGCACTTCAAGACAATCAAGCCCCGTAGTGAAAAGTGACTAATTACATATACACTGCACTGAAGTAGTTTTCTTTCCCGGGACTCTGTTTAATTGGCTGTAATTATGGTTTTGCTCGAGTACGACGTGAAGAATTTTTCTTTGTACTCTTCTGTTTATCTGTTCTCTTCTAGTTTACATTTACAGTTGCATGTTTGAGTGGGAGCTCGCTGGGCACCCTAATAACCTGGTCACTCCGGTTTCACCCCAATAGTCATGTAGACTGAAGACCGTCAAATATATATGTTGGTATTTAACATTTATGAAATTTAATTCAGATTTAATAGTGTTCTTTAATTATATAAACAGGTTTGGCAAAGACGTGCAAAAAAGAACAGAGCTGGCCATACACAAAATTGTATCTCACAGAAAAATGATATCTGGTTAATATTCAAGCTGATAACTGACAATTCTATTTTTTCACCTTTACCAAGGATACTAGTGCTTCTGTATGGACCACAATCATGCAGGCAGCAACGCAAACTGCTGGCTCAAAATTTCCTGATGAACTCACACATATTCCAACATGACATGGAATAAATTGTACCTTCGCTGATAGTTCCGAATGGTTTCCCTGATATATTAACACATGTATATACATACACAATGTGTGTGTGTGTGTGTGTGTGTGTGTGTGTGTGTGTGTGTGTGTCAGGCTATGCTAAGGTTTAGATGAAATTCAGCTTCACATTGTGATGTCATCACATTGAGCCTATTGAGTCAGGCCCACCTGTGGTGACCACCTGGTTTCTTTGTTAAGGGGCCTTTATTGTTGTCAGTAGAGGACCTACTATCTGCTATATTCTTTTTTCCATCAAAGACACTGATCTTTTTTTCTTTTCTTTTTTTGCTTTTGGAGCGCACGTTTCTGTGTGATCGCTGAGTGACCAGTGCGTGCCAAGCCAGGTGCCATCTTATCAGGCCGGGGGCGCCATGCGGCTGCCTGGCAGCCGGGCTGATTATATTTGCCTGTGTGGTCCAGACGCGAGCCATCCAGCGCTGCTACAGACCAGTGTTTACAGCTGCCTTTCCAAAGATGCACAGCACTCCTAATGATTATCTTAGGTGCTATAGTGCAGAAAGAGCTCTTCTGCCTGTGTGTGTGTGTGTGTGTGTGTGTGTGTGTGTGTGTGTGTGTGTGTGTGTGTGTGTGTGTGTGTGTGTGTGTGACAAGACAGATCGCTATATCTGTGTTTAAAGCTGCAGTGCCAAAGGTGTCTCAGTGCCAGCCAATGTGGAGACAGAAACAAGGTGCAGCCTTTTTGGACTGCCTAACTTTAAAAGGCATGTCTCCGCTAAAACAACTTTGAATGGAGTGTGTCTCACATTGCGCGCCATGTATTTACAAAAACACACACACACACACACACGGCCAGATGGGCTTCAGCGCTAAGGCTTACTTTAATGACAAAGAACCCACAATCTGGATGGCAGGGATGGATTTGTCAATCGTGTTAAAATCCATCTGTGGGCCCCCTCGAATTCTTCACCGCATCTTCCCAACCCCTTTCTTTCTTTGCGCTCCCAAACAAGACCCCAGAAAGAGCCCGTGGACACTCCGACTCGCTGAGTTCGTATGTGTCAGTTCGATGCATTTGAATAATGAATGGCTGACCAAGGGGATGTGTCATGCTTCTAGTCCCGCGGCCATATCGAAGCATGTGATATGCAGCCGCAAGCACTTTAATTCCCCACCACAGATAGAGGGCCAGGCACAGAATGGAGCGCGCGGGACAGACAGACTGACAGCCGAGGAGATAGACTGGCTACCTATTTATAGCCCGGGCCATCTGCGAAAGCTCCCTCTTGTCTTTGGTCATCCTGTTCGCGAAAAGGGCTGAGAGGCAGATTCCAGAAGCAGCCGCCCCATTCACTATTCATTCCAGGACTCGACAGCTCCATATGGATCCGGCCCACTGCTGGGCCCAGGCTTTTACTCGTTCCCTTTTTTTCCCTGTCCCCGGGATTGACATGTTAATGAAGCGCCAATGGAAAGAAGCTGTTCTCAGAGCAGGCCTGACTTTAAAAGAGGCCGGACTGTGGCCTTCCTCCTGACATCCGTCGCCTGGCTCGGCTGATCTCTGGTCAGGTTTTTCGCAGTGCTCCTGGGCACCCCCAAATCGGCTGGGAACAGTATGGGCATCTGTGAAAGGCTAATGACAGGCTTTCATGTTTGGCCTGGTTTATTATAGCCCCTTCTAAGACCCTCTGTCCGGTCAGCCACAGTGTAGCTCATTGCTAGACGTAGCAACCTCCCTCCTTATAGATCCGATTACAAAGCTGATGAGCATTTTACGCGATACACAAACAAAGAGGGGGAAATTATGAGATTGTGTTTGTGTCAGGAAAGGGTGGAGGGCATTATGTATTCTACAGCCGATCCATGAGCCCTCACATCTATCTATAGCCAAACAGCCAGCAACATTTTCCACGGCCTGTTAGTTTAGCACAAAATGCTAATGAGTGAATGAAACCATGTAAAATTATTTTTATTGGTGGCTTTTACCTTCTATGTATTATGAGCCATCCTAGCACATTTGGTCAAGGTATTACTGTAAGCTTGAGCTGCTGACTGTTCGCTTTTCTGGAGTGGGAGGGATGAATCTGTTTTTCATCCTTTAGCCGACACATTAAACAGAGGTGCAGCCAGAATTTCCTCTCAGAGAGAGCGATTGGAGGGACCAGGCAATAAGACAAAGGGAAACTGCTACAGTGCGGAACAAACTGGCCAACCTTATATTTATAATATTAAATATAATACACAATTGGTTACCTCCAATTTAACTGGCTAGCCCTGACGGCATACCATGGCACATAAAGGCTATTAACACAAATCCAACATTTCTTGTAAACATTAAGGTGAATGCTATGCAATTTTCTTGTTGCTTTTTTACAGTATTGGCCTTTGTCATCTTTAGCACGAACAAAGAGGAATCATGGCCGATGAGAGCATGTAGTATAACTACTGGCATGATCTCAGTAGATTTCTCAGTCTCTTTTATTTGTTTAAGGTGGAAAATAATAATGTATGTGTACTAGGCACCTTTGTCCATGACAATGATTCATTTTGCAATATTTTTACTTGCGTCTGAAAACGTTCTTATTTCTTTGATCTGAAATCTGGGAGGGTTTGGCCTCCATCTGGGAAGACCAGGCTCCCTTAGCACCTCCCCCAATGTAGCCACACCCCTTTCATAAAATTCACAATGGGCAACACATCTGGACAAAACCTCAAATATTCGACACGTCATGTTTCAGGTCAACCTTTCTGGTGGAATAACAAGACAGCTTTAAGCGAGACAGCTCTTAACGTGCACATGATTTGCAGCCTAGATCCGTGTTAAGACCTGGGCGGAGCTGGAAAACCCTGCCCTCAACTTTTTTCATGCTGGGACCAGAAGGGATCTGAGAGTGACCCTTTGGTTGGCTCTCTGTTTCAGGTCAGGAAGAGTGGCATGGAGCATGTCTTGGCCTACATCCCCTTCTCTCTCTCACATCCCCTTTCCTGTGTGTTCATCAGTCCCTGTATGGCAGAGCTTCATGAGATACATCACCCAGGCATGGGGCCTTCAGGGAAACAAGAGCTCCAGGGGGGACCGACAAAAACATGTGCTACCAACCCCACCCAGACCTCCTCTGTCAGTCAGTCTTTGTGTCAGGAGCTGCCCCCACCTCCCTCCATGGTGCTGGATTGAACCACTATCAAAGAGGCCCTCGAAATTCCTCAGAGGCTCATTACCATAGTTTGAATAATTCATGCGGCATTGAGATGGGGGGTGGTGGCTTTGAACAAATAATGAGAAACACAACTTCCATCAGCATACACATTCCCGGCTCCCAGGAGTGCACACCTCGACGAAGGACATCGCACAGGAATCAATACAGCATGACATTAGCTTATATGATATGTTCCTGACCCCATGTGTTATTAGAGATGGGACCGTTGCAAAGTGAAGGATTTCAGCTTGTCCCCTTTGGGGATGCTCCCAGTTAAGGTCACACTATCAATATGTAAATAAGAGGCCTCCGCTAATTAGGCCTAACCAAATTAGAGTGCACTCTGCATGAGGAAAGAGGGGCGCCACTTCAGGCCACTGCTTACTCGGGTTTGATAAACTAGCGGATTCGCTTTGGTTCTGCAATTACAGGACGACATGCTCTGACCAATGCCAAAAATCAAATCCATAGAGGCGATGACATTTTCCTTAATTTCTTAATGTTGTCATGAATGCTCCCCAATTAAAACTAACAGACTGTTGATTCTAGCATGAGGGAACATTCCTTTAATTGCATTTACAGGGCCAGAACACTTGAATAAACAGATTACCTGCTGAATGCGATCTCTCCCCTCCCTTCCCGCTCTTGTGAAATGCTGGCACCTAGCCAGCTGATCGTTCCACTGCTGAACTCAATGAAACATGAAAACCCAGATGAGAGCATTCAGCTGCATGTCATCACCTCGATAACCTCCCCACAGCTCACAACCGCATAAAACAAACTTAACAGGGCTTAAAGCAGCGCCACCATATGATTTGCTGATTGGAGAAACACAGACTGCATTAAGGAGCAGGACCATTTCTTGCCTTTTCTTCCCATCAAAGCCTGTAAGAGTGGCTTTATAGTAGTCACACATAAGCAGCAAATCAGTAGCACCCAATGATCTATTGAGCTCCGTATTCCAGCAGAAAATAAGCTTCTTCCCTCAACAATGGCTTCCGGAAAGCACAGTGCTCAGAATATCATTCACTTAACGAATCATTTATTCTGTGCACATCCCTTTAATGCCAGGCCTGGCACGAGTGTATGAAACCCAGTATTTTAATTCCATTAGCTCATTACTCTGATCAGTCACAATCATCTACAATCCTAATACACTGCACTTGCTCACTATCTATACAACATGCAGGCTGTGCCTTCACCACATCACTAGCTTACCAGGCCTAACCTTCATATTAGTAATGAGGTGTGGAATTATGCATGGGGGGGAATCTAAAGAGGCTTCTGTTGAGCTTCCATGGTGGGTACTGATAAGGAAAGATCTCAATTTCCAGCTCTCCACTAAGAGCAGATGTTTTAAAGATATACTGATTCACTTTTAAATCCTGTCCATGCAATGCTTTTAGTTCTTGATACAAAGGTTGTCCAAAATGTGTGACCGAATGTGTGACCACCCTGTAACCAGGTGAGAACATAAAGTTCTTGTTGAGATAAAGCACAGACGGTCCTTTCTCAACTGCAGCGATAAATCGCTACATCGTGATTACACACGATGTAGTTCAGGTGTTTGAGGTATCCTCAAACATGTTTGTAGACACATCCCCATCTAATATTTCTTCTAAAAACAGGTGTGTTGAAGGAAGTTGGCTGGCTAAAATCGAATTCACATTGTTCTACTTACCTTACCTCGATGTTACCCTCCATCAGCCAAGACATTTTTGGAGGCCAAAGTTCTCTTCTTTAGCTTAGAACTGGAACAACGATGCTAACATAGCTAAAAAACACAAGAAGTCAGTTGTCACCTAAATCAGTTCAGTAAATACATTCCCAAAACCTCTCTCAACCTGCTCAAACCAGATCCAGCCCTTATTAAGGTTGTACAAATCTTGCTGTGGTTTAAGACACAGTATGACTTACAGTATGAACTACTACTGGCAGCCATTGCAAAGTTGCATTCTAGGTCAGGTGGTTTGTGAAAGCAGAAATAATTGTCTAAAGAGGCTGCTGGAAGTTTTGCAATTTTTATAGCTAAAAGTAGGACACACTAAACCACACCTAATGCACACATGAACCCAAAAGAAGCTTATTGCTCAGCTCATTACTTGAATCATATATTGGGAGCACAGAGAACCATTGCTGTAGCTGAAACCATTGCTGTTGCTGGGCATGATGTCCATTGGTTTAAACCAGTGCTGGACTGGCCATCAGGCATAACTGGGCATTTGCCCGTTGGACAATGGTAAATTTGGGCCCGGGTGTCTCAATACTTTATCCCCCCATGGGGGATAGTCCCGGGAGATCCAGAGTTATATTTTTTACCACGCCCGGGTGTTCCATTACTTTTGTCCAAGGTGAATGTATAACACCGGATCTTTCGGGGCTCTCGCCGAGCCCAATCTAACCGCGAAGCTGTGAAAATTGTGTGAAAATTGCCCTAAATGATGAAAAAATGACACCTCTAAAACAGCACCCCATAGGGGACATCTTGCTACGCCATGTTCTCTGTGCAATGTTTCTCCCTTATTATATCACAGTTATGATTTCTGTATTTGTGTGAAAGTATACAAAATGGATCTGGACATTTTTTTTAAAGCATTATTTTTTGTTTCCTGTTTAAAAAAAGACTCAGCAAGTATCGGATTCGTGTCGTATCGGCAGATATCCAAATTTACAATATCGGTATCGGACATAAAAAGTGGTATCGTGCCCTGTCTAGTTTTAAAATTGCTGCTCCAGAGCATCCCATTCTATTGGATGTGCTTTTCTATTGAGATTTAAGAACTGCATTCCATTGTATCGGCTACAGTACCTGAATGTCTTTGTCAGTGATGGGAGCACCTTGAAGTTCACAAACAAGAAAGGCTGTCTGGATAGGTCTGGACACATTGAGCATGTGCAACGCGTGTGTTTTATGCAAACCAAATAACCTGACGAAGTAAAAGTCACTGCACGTGATACAGCCAGACCGGGTTTCTCACTCATCTTGCAGTTTCCTCTTCTACTGTGGCTCAGCGGTCCCACGCTACTCCTCTCCTCTATATATAAAGAACCGAGCGCTGAGGAAGAGCCTGTGGAGCGGAAGTGGCTATTAGCAGCCAGGCTGTTTCCTTCAGACCTCTCTTGCTAAAGCCAAGCCACACCAGCGGAGTCCGAGTGGCAAAAAGAAACCACAAAAACCAGCCGGTTGCAGGATGAGACGGCGTCAGGCGGTTTCAGATCTCCTCCAAAACTCTCGATTCCCGTATGACACTGAGAAAGTAGCCTTTCAGGATTTGACTTCCCTATCCAGTACGGCTCCTCTGCACCTCTTTCTGGGCTGCTAGCACCCTTGTAGAAACTAATGAAGCTTCCCTTTCTTTAACTGTAGGCTCCAGTTCTATACAACTCATCAGGTCAATCTCGAAGGCCCTGTTTACACTTGTTTTAAACCTTTGTGTGGTACCGTAGTGTCTGTGTGAACCCAGTCATGTTTAAACTATATATTTTTTTAACTATCAAACGCAGTGAC
Source organism: Brachypetersius gabonensis (assembly GCA_037577145.1). Classification (NCBI taxonomy): domain Eukaryota; kingdom Metazoa; phylum Chordata; class Actinopteri; order Characiformes; family Alestidae; genus Brachypetersius; species Brachypetersius gabonensis. The sequence continues at coordinate 38,174,879 of JBBJLR010000001.1, forward strand.
CTCCCTTTCAATGTATTTTCTTGTAAGGCCTTCCTAACAACGTAGCACACGTTCGTTTATTTGTAGTTTTATTTCTGTTTGGGGTCAAATTCATTCCATAGTACCTTCGATGTAACACACATATTCGTCTCTTATTTCAACCCAAGCTGTTCTGGATGTGGTCTGGCCACAGCCTCTTGATGAAAGCATTTGTTATTTTCAATGAAAATGTGCCCAACTTTGGAGAGCATAAGAAAGACAAGCGACAAGAGTTCCTGAAGTAACTGGCCCTGGCTTCCACATGCATGCAAAGATTGGAAGTGCAGCAAACAAAGCGAGATGTCAAACAGGGTATTCTCAGTTGCAGTGTGAATCACATTGCAGTGATAAAGTGTCGATTTGAACCCATGGTACCGACACCGTAACTTTTTTCATGGTACCAGAGCAGGGTTAAAATGCATGTTGGGTTTTGAACAGCAAAAACGCATCACCATTTGTGTCTAGGTGATCAGATTTTGTCACTGCCTACATCACTTCCATCAGACAGTACCAAAATTCTCTGCCTGCAGCATTCAAATTCTCACATAATATAATACTGTTCCTGCAACTTACCTTTATAACTTCAAATAGTCAGGTGTGGAGCTGGAGATATCAGTTCTACTCTTTTCAAAAGGCAAAGCAATGGATGCTCATGCAACACTTTATCCAAGTCGTCGTAAAACGAGCAAGTTATGCAGTCCCTTCAAGACTTGACATTCTTATCTTTGGCCTTTACAGTATTCTACAGCAGTGGTTCCCAACCTTTTTTCCTTGAAGCCCCCCTTGCCTGTGTCCAAGACAAGCCGCACCCCCCCAACCCCAACTCCTACCCCCATAGACGCACAAAAATAATGAAGTGATTAATTACACACTTATTTGCAAAACATAAACAGCGGTTGAAGGTTTTTATACTCATATAGACACACACACACACACACACACACACACACTTTTACGTTTCTCAGACATTGGGATTGTATGAATTTAATGTTTTCATGAATAAAATTTCGGTAACGTCAGTGCAGACAAAATTGTGCGCCCCCCCAGTGATCTCTCGCGCCCTGGACCCCAGGTTGGGAACCGCTGTTCTACAGTATTCCACAGTATTCCAAGTGACTTGAAATGTTTTTTTAATGCTGCTCCTCTCCATTTTTTCCACACTATCATTTGACCTTATTTTTCTGTGACATCCTTGCGAGGGACACACCAGGACACATTAGCTTTTACTCTACAAAAGATATGTGGCCACATGCGTCCCAGTCCACCTCTGCAAGCGGTTTGAGTGATCAGATCAAGCATCTTGATGGCTGTTTACATTTATTTTGCACTTTCCACTTGTGAGACCATCACCCAGGACGCATTTTAAAAATTGGGTGTAAACAGGGCTTTAGTACAGGGCTAAGTTATAACTTAGAAGTGATAAATGGGCCAAACTTTGTTGCAATTCATTGCATTTTTACTCATATGGGTCCAAAAACATTGTAACCTAGTCTAACCCAGACACACCTAAGCAGAAGTAGAAATGTATCAGGTCCAGAAATCCTCACATCAGCCATTGACTTCCCTGTTGAACTGCAAGGGGATTTCCTAAGACATCCAGATAAAAAAACAAAAAACAAAGTGCGTGTGTCGTGGCTGACCTTTCACAGTAACAGTGAACTTACACAGGCACCTCTAAAGCGGCATGATGCTGTTCTCATCGTGTGATCGCTTTCAGACTAAACTTTTAGCATTAGTGAGGTCTAGGGAAAAATATCATATTTAATACCCAAGGGCTTGGCATTATTAACCTTTACTTTACTATTACTCACTTTCTGTAACTGCTAGTCCTCGCTCGGGTTGCAGATACCTGGAGCCTATCCTGGGGCCAATGGGGGCGTGAGGCAGGGACTGGGTGGGGCACCAGACCACCACAGGCACACACACAGTTCACACCTACTGTGAATTTAGAAACCCCCGATTCACTAGAAGTGCATGTTTTTGGACTGTGGGAGAAACCAGAGACCCCGAAGGAAACCCACGCCCCCACCAGGAGAACATGCAAACTTCGAACCCCAAACCCAGATTCGAACCCCAAACCCTGGAGGTGTGAGGTACAGCACTACCCACTGCGCAGTGCGCATTAAATACCTCGTTTATTCATTTTGCCGAGTATGTTATTCACACATATACAGACATACTGTTCTACTCTGGCCACTGTGGGTCTTCCCTAAAGAAGAGCATGGAAAATTAGTACTGATCCTTTAGACCACTTTCTAATTATTATGGTGCTGTCTTGCAGACCAGTAAATGTATTTTTGGAAAGAAGTTTCATTTTTTCCACCCCCAAGTTTTAAACAAACCACAAGTCAGGGAAAGTAGCTGTTTCTAACGAGCTCCTTCACTTCAGAGTATCAGTGAACTTTAGGACCCCTCACTGCCCCCTCGCCCCCGGAAACAGGAGGCCAGATCAGCCCTGCAGCTGAGGCTCCGCCCACGGGCTCCACGCGGATACAAGAGGGGCGCGCGCTTCTTCAACAGGCGTTGGAGTAGCACGCGACCGGCGCGTGGGAACAGAGAGAGAGAGAGAGAGAGAGAGAGAGAGAGAGAGAGAGAGAGAGAGAGAGAGAGAGAGAGAGAGAGAGAGAGACTTGGACGTGAAATACAGTGAGAATGATCGCGTGGACGCTGCATGTGTTGATGTTTTTTGGGACCTGACTTGATGGGACCGCCGGAGAGATGAGGAGGAGTTTTGTCTCTGCTGACACAGTCCAGCTGTTCACTCGAGCACGATGTGAAAGAGCAGGCGCTCCGGTTAACCTCGACTCGGGATGAGCCATGTTTTGTTTTTTTTCCACAAATGAAACACCAGAGTCCGCTCCGAGGGCTCCGTGATAGCTCCGTTACCCCGGTCTGAATAAAGCTGTGCTCGGGAGGCTAAGGCTCAGTGTGCCCTTTCCTCGGTTCAGTCTCTTCGTGGTGGTCAACGTGTGTCGTGTCGAGTTGCGAGGGGTCCGAGTAGTCCACCGTGGCGAGGAGACCCTCTTAAACTTGCGTTAGACTGTCCTCTCTCCTCCACTGTCCGGACAGAGTGAGGGGTGTTTCAGTAAAGAGAGACATAAACGGCCGGGGCTCACTCAGACACTCTGAGACATCAGGTAATTTGGGGGGGCGGGGGGGGGGGGCGTTCAATTTCGGAACTTTTTTTCACTTTTCAATTTCTTTCTTTTTTTCCAGTTTTCATCGGCACGTTTTTTGGAAGAGTGAAGGAAAA
>JBBJLR010000001.1:38182104-38199567 GCA_037577145.1 Brachypetersius gabonensis
GACGTGAACACACAGGACCTGGGAACTGATCCCCCACCCCCCAACACACACACACACACACACACACACACACACACACACACCACTCGCCCCTCAATTTGTGTTCTCGGCCTGGAGTCACCACACCCCCACCCTCTTCTCTTAACACGCACCCCCCCCTTTCAGCTGAATCAGAGACTTTTTTTGCTTCTAAAGGACAATCTATGTGATGTGTTAAGTTCGGACGTTGATTTATTTATCTAAAAAGACTCGTTTGCTCTTTTCTTCAAGAGGAAGAAGCACTATAATCCCGTGAACGGGAGGAAAGAAAAAAAAACACCACCACCAACAAAAAGCAAAAGGAAGAAGAAAAAGGTCCGCAAGAGACCCTTTTTTCTTCTGAGACGAGAAGTCTTCGCTTTTTTCGTGAAGATGAAGTGTGAATATAGGAGACGACAACGTGCTTAGTTGCTGTACAAAGTTTAGTCTTGTTTTTTTCTTTTTTTTTTGTCGAGCAACGTTTTGTTTTTTTTGGCACATGAAGGACTGGACGTTGAGTGTGACATAAACGCGTGAAACCTTGTGAACTCTTTCAGAGTCGTGTATAGTTGCAGAAATTGGACCACCAAGCTGCAAAGTGTTATGCTGTACTTAATTATGCTGAGACTTTTTATAAAAGTAATTGTAAATCGTAAAAACCTTTTTTTATATATAAAAAAAATAAATCAAATGCTTTATTTGAACAGATCTGTCTTCTGTAGTCGGTGGCCTACGGGCCTATAGTTGGGCTACCTTTGGTTGCAGGTGCCAGACGGCTGGAGTTGCTGTACGCTTAAAGGAAGACTTGAATGAAGAAAATGAAATCGACATGATTTGTAGGCCTGAACGCAGCCGATCAGCAAAGACGTGTTTTAATGTTTCAGAGTCTGAGGCTAAAACTGCAAAAGCAGACTCCGGCCTTAGAGCATGTCCTGGTCGATCGGCTCTGTTTGGTGAAATTTTTTTTTTTTGGGGGGGGGGGGACTTTTCCTTTAATACTAGTTAAAATGGTGTGTACAGTGTCCTGATGCTACAAGACTGCCACTGCAAAGCTAATTTAAGAACAGGTAGGCTTGATAAGCTAATGGTCTGTGTACAGGGCCCCACAGCTAAATGTACATGTCACTGTAACCTGTGTTTATTTACAGCCTGAGTAAAGGGCGATTGTCGACTTTAACCCCGCTTGAATCTTCACATGCCTTTGGATCAGGAAATGCATGTGTGGCATATTGAGGCATCTATCTAGTCGCTTTGGTCTTTCACACGATCCAAAGCTGCCTGCTTTTCTGAGCACTGAACGATGGTCTAGAAGTGCTCTGCTTGCTGGTTTGCAAATGTGGTTTGAATCTTTTGAAACCTTCGTTATCTGCCTACTCTGCGCAAATCTGATTTCAAAGGCCCGGTCTATACATTTTCTATTGTCTTCGATTCTCTCTACACCACATCTGGTAATTCAGCTAGGAGCCCAGTAACAACAGGCTCTGCTGTAGGAGAAATCCTTGTAATAAAGCTACTAATAAGTTAGTAGAAAGACTCTTGACTCGGCTGCCTTCCTCATTTATACGTCGCTTGTGGTCAAGCAGTTTCGAGGCCTTTTTATTTTTTATTTTTAAAGCAGCTTGGCCGGCTCTTCCTCTCTGAACAGAATTTCACAACTCCAGTGCAGTAGTGAAGGGGCCTTGCACCTTTGATCTCCAGCCGACCACTAACATGAAGAGTACGCCACCTGCTGGCACATCCACACCACACAATCCCTAACAACAAATCCTGTCAGTCCCAACCCACCACAAGAATATCTCTGTGGAAAGTTGCTCTTTTTTTTTCCCCCATAAAATCTACTGCCCTCCGAAATTGGGGGGGGAAAGGTTTAAAAACGCAGCTGTAAAAATGTATTCTTCAGTTTTACAAGGACTTATTACTTAAATGGTGTGTATACACACACTGAATATAGATTCATATAATAACTTCATAAAATAACAGTACCCTGTTAGACATTTTATAACATTTATAGAAATAATACAACCACCCAACTAGTAAACTTTAGAAATTTTCTACAAAATACATACAAAAATATGTATTTTCACTTAAATCAACAAAATGTAATTTGTACCCAACACGCACACATGAAAGTACACACACAAAGGCAACATAAAGTAACCTTATTAGACTCCACACAGTGAGCCAAAGGTGTGTGAACTGTCCACTAGTTTTGACAGTTGCCCTTTTTCAGCAGCCTAACCTGTGGACTGCTTTAATCTCATTTTAAGGAGAAAATTCTAGGTTACTGTGACATGAACATTTAGTAAGCTGGGGTATTCCATAGACAGACATCATTCGGACAAGGGCTGATCAAAGATACCTGTTCTCCGATCAGCATTCAGATTCAGTTACTTAGCGAAGCAGTGCGAGTCGCAGAGGCATCACAAATGATGCAGGCTTGAAAACAAGTGACCTGACCACAACAGTGACACTTGTGTTCTGAAATAGCTCAGGTGTACTCTTTAGGTTCACGTTCATCACACATTCTGCAGCTTAATATACAGGAACTGTAGAACACAAACGAGAAAGGGAGGAAATAAAAAACTCTTCGAAATGTTTATTACTTCCTTAATCATGGCCATGCATTTTGAGGAAATATCAACTGCTCGTCACACTTAGACACATGCAATGATCTGACAGTAGTTTATTTTTTTCTACTCACCACATGTAACACTGATCTACACACAGGAATAATAAATAGCCTTCAGTGCACAAAGTAATAAACACATCACACCAACAACAGCAAACATTTCTTCGACGCAACAGTGATGATCCACTGATACGTTTTATGTCGCTAACTTGTTAATTAAGAATTCCAGTACACATTAACAGATCACACAGTTTCACAACACGGTCTATAAAACAGCTACAATCCCACAATGTCACGACTGGCTGCGTTTATTCCGGCTCCTAACTGTTACAAGCGTATGTGTTCATTTGATTTTAGCTTCCACTAAATGAGATGATTTTGTACTGAGACACTCATTAGACAGTGTGACCCTTGTCCTTCGTCTGACAGCGAGCCTACTGACCATCTGATGCAGTTCTCACTCTGTCCCTGTTCTTGCCTACAGATTTCACATTAATATTCAATAACGGCTATTCAAAGTGTCAACATCAGGTATCACTACGTAACATCTAAATCAAAAGCTACGCCTTTTCTCTGCAGCGCTGATCACTGATAACGATTTCAAGTGAAACTCAACTACTCACGTCTTTAGGATTAGTATTTTAAAATCTACGGATCTAACATTAACTCTACTGACTGTGAGCATGAACCAATGGCTATCCCTGCCCTGCATATTTTACTTCAGAAGGGCTTGTTAATGAACTGAATCTTTGGATCAGCGGGGAAAACATCTGTAGAACAAACCCTTCTTTATCTATTCAGTTGCGGCCCACATCAGCTATACTGCCTAACTCCTCACCTAGCACTACTGCACCTGATGCAGTTGATCAAGGACTTCTGAAGATGTTCATTATCTTGTGGAGATAAAGACTGGAACTAAGTAGGTTCTTCAGGATAAGTTTGGTGACCACCGTTATAGGACATGGCGGCTCTTCACAGCACGCTCTCCCGTTCCTCACTTCCGTCGGTGTCCCGTCCAGTTGACGTTGTTCTCCTCAGACGGGCCCCAAGGAGATTCTGGTTGGGCAGTGTGGCAGTGCCCGGCCCAATGATGAGCGGGGTGCTGTTGGTTTGGTCCTCCTCATTGCCATTGTTGTTGTTTAGTGGTACATCGCTGGCGGCTCGGTTCAGGTTGGTGACGGCCGAGGCAGGCCAGTTCTCCTCCGGACTGCTGGCGGGCGGGCTGCCCTCAGACGGAGCCTCAGAGCATATGGACATGCGGGCTACCGCAGGGTCCTGAATGCTGCTTAGGTGCTTCCGCACGGGGCTTTCCAGCACCAGCTGGATAAGACGTTCCTCCTCCTGGGCGGCAGGTTTCTTTTCCTCCTCCTCTTCCTCCTCCAGGGAGCGGTCTGAGGAACTGCCGCTGGACCTCATGCCAGAGTCCGACGACTCCTTCTTGTCCAGAGTGACGGCTGAAATGAAGCTCTTCGCGGCCTTGGGCCGGAGTGGTTGTTCTCCAGCTGCCCGCTGCTCTTCCCAAAGCAGAGGGGTGGCATCCGTCTCCTCGTTGCCGGACTCCTCCTCCTCCTCCTCTTCTTCTTCTCGGCTGGGAACACTGTGATAACGGCCTCGGCTCACAGAGGCTTTGCGAGCAGCTCCGCGCTCTGGTTTCTCCTCCTCTTCGGTGATGGGATGGAGCTGCCCAGCATCCTGGGAGTTGGCATAGTCTGCCATGCTCTCTGCAGGTTTGAGGTTTCTCTTGAAAGACTTGCGGCCTTCCTGCTCGCCATCCTTGGCCTTGTCTTCAGAGCTCAGTCCGGCCTGTGCTGGTCTCTCAGTTTCCATTTGGGCCATGTGAGAAATGTAGTCCTGGTATGCGCTGCGATACTCGGCTTGCTGTCGGTCCGTCAGCCTAATGATGTCATTGGAAGACTCCTGAGAGTTCAGGCTCGACATGCTGGATGTCCTGTGATTTGCAACCTGAAGGGATAGATTGAGCGCACAGAAATAAACATATTAATGCCATCATTCAAAAACTCTGTATGTCAAAAATGCTAACTTCATTAAAAAAAAAAGGGAAATCTGTTTAAAGGGGAATTTTCAGGATTTCTACATAATTCACATGCTGTGGTGTAAACAAAGTCATTCAGGGAGTTTTGATGGTTCACCGATTCAAGTTCCTTCACAATGGTGGTGATAGGAACCAGTGGTCGCAATATCTTCAATGCAAATATAGTAACTTTATTTACTTTTCAAAACCAGTGAACCTATATGTGATGTGGATCATGTGAAACAATGGTATATCTGAAAAATATATTATATACACCACGCATGAACCTCTACACAACTGAAGCATTCAAAATACATACATTTTAGTCTAAATACATAGTATGTCTCAGACATGCATTTTCTTTGGGGCGTTAAATGCTTGGTCTGGTTCCCATCACCACCGCTGTGAACATTTCTGACTCTGTTTTACTTCAAACCACTCTGAATCACTTATATATTTAAATCTGTAGTACCTCCCCTTAATATAAATGCAATTTAAAAAGTATTTTTTCTTTGAAAAATACTGAAACGTTTGCTTGTTAAAAGCTTCTTGGTCACAAAACCTGCAACAGTTGTGAAATTTATTAAGGACTTAGATGCAGAATCTGTACTGTTTGAACAACGAAAGGAAACAACAAAAGGCCCACACTGGACCTCCATCATCAGATAAACTGACTATAGTCTCGAACCATTACGGACGCTCTGCGAAGTACGGATGTGCTTGGTAAATGCGGAGTGACACTTTTCAAAGTGTGAGCAGAGCAAAGAGCAGAAATAGCCGTCCCTATGTGACAGAAAGGGCCTCTCTCACGCTGCCCCACATTAAGTGCAAGCGTGTGTGTGAGAGAGAGTCAGGTCAGCTCTTCACTTCCTCTGTTCATTCAGGTCAGAGAACACTCTGTTTGTCACCCAGTAAACCACAGGCTATTTTCACTCTGCTGATAGACTACTGAAAAGCAGAAGCTAAGTTTTGCTTCTTTGTTAGGCAACAAAGCTGGTGTGCAGAAAACAGGAGAGTGTGTGTGTAGACTGCGTGTTTAAAATTATAGTATGTGAGGGTTGGACAGGACATTATTGCACAGAATCTGTCTGAGTACTGTACAAGATATACATATGTAGTTGTATGCACTGGGTGATTATATTAGATACACATCCTTTGCAGGTGGTCAGAAACAGATAACGGGTGCCACACAACCAAGAGTGAGGTGTGTTAAAATGTCTCGGTTGGCCTCTTTAATAACTAACTCGGGCCAGTGCTAAATGAATGTTATTTCTTCCATTGACCTTCACTTGCAGATGCATTTAAAAACTAAGGCCTTGTAAGTGACATTTGACCAATTTTACAGAAGAGCATAAATTAATTCCAGCCATACTTTGCCCTGTGTTTATTATAATTAGTTGCATTAGCATTCAATTTATTTCTCGTCCAAAAGTGTCTATCTGGTTTCAAGGCTTCAACATACTGTTCATGCAAACACTCATACAGCAAAAGTGAGTGGGCACTTCAAATACACCACCCCTTTGTATAAAAGGCTGCTGAGTCAGACAATGCCTCGTAAATGTGCAGGTTGTGCCTAAGGCTGAAAACATTCCCCATGTAAGTATGCAAACTCAACAACTTCGAAGAAAGGAAAATCGTTTTTTCTGCTGTTGGATTTTGACATGCGTCACCTGAAAATTTATATCGCAACGCAAGTATTCTGGGTGCTATAAAGGCCTACTCTCTCTCCTCCCTTTGACATCAATTAAGACACACAATCTACTTTCTAATTTTTACCCCTACGTAAAAAAAAAAGCTCCAAACACACCTCAAACGTCAGCATGTTTATTGCTGTTGTGGCTACTGGAACTGTGCATCTGCTTTATGGTGATTTGTACTTTATCGCCCCCTTGAGTACTGAGACGTATAATGGACGAAATCATTTTAACTATGCAAAAAGTTTCCTGTGTTACCAGGGGTTCCGAATTCATGTTTTTTTTTCTTCCGCAGGCTATGATCCTGGCCTGACAGTTGAGAGAATGTGCAGTTCAAGTGGAGAGCATTTATTTGACAGAGGTAGTGTTTTAACTTCGCACCCACCATCCAGTTGTTGCTGGGCTGCCTGACGGGTTCCTCCAGGCCGGCTGCACTGAGCTCCTCAAAGCTGAGGTTCAGGCTGTAGCGTAGTGGGCTCTCATGGGGGGCTGCAGCAGGGTGGCAGGGAGGATCAGGCTGGGCCAGAACGCTGCTGCCTTGCTCACTGTCCCCTCCACATTCCTCCTGCAGCAGCTGGCTCTCCACCTGCCTCTGCTCCAGCACCTAGGAAATAACGCCAAAGCACAAAAATGACAACACTCACTCAGCATTTTAAAGCATTCACTGTCTGATGTTTGCTTCTTTAGTTTTGCACTAAAGTTATGAGGCAAATGTCACTGACAAGCAATGGAAACTAATAACTAATAACTATCATGCAAACTGAAATCCACAAAGCATCACACTGCTGTCTCAGACCATGAGAAGTTGATATAAAATGAGGTATACCAGCTGATGGGGCCTCTGACACTGTTTTTGCTATGCAAAATACAGTATATGATCAAAAGTATTGGGACACACCTCTTAATTATTGAATTCAGTTGGTCTAGAGAAGCAATCTTAATGTTTCAGCAGACCAAGTCATTCTAGACAACCCCATGCTTCCAGCTTTGTGGACACAGTTTGGGGAAGAACCTTTTCTATTCCAGCATGACTGTGCCCCAGTGCACAAAACAATGTCCACAAAGACATGTTTGACTGAGTTTGGTGTGGAACAACCCCATCCAGCACCTTTTGTATGAACTGGAACCGAAATTTGGAGCAAGGCCTTCTCGTCCAATATCAGTGCCTGACCTCACAAATTCCCACAGAAACACTCCAAAATATTGAGGAAAATCTTCAGAACAGATTTTTGATTACTTGCTAAAATACTGCTACAGGAACAGCACTAGACATGTCACCCAGGAAACCTTGTTTTTAATGATCATGTGTGGTTCTTGGTTAAACTGAACTGGGAGTGTGGTTTCCAAAAGCCATTGCTCCTATTGTCATTTGTAGAAGACATAGTGCATAGGTTAGGGCTCTAGCGCAGTGGTTTCCAACCATAGACCTGGTGTGTTATTTTAGTTTAACCTTAGAGTATCACTGCCCTGAAGGTAGCGTGTTTTGTTTCCTTGCACTAGCACACCCACATAAACTCAGACAAGGCTTATAAAGTGATTCATTCTACACTACATGGACAGAAGTATTGGGACTCCTGACCATTACGCCAACAGAGACTTTAATGACATTGCAAATTTAGTCCCCCCTTTGCAGCTATAAGAGCTTCTGCTGTTCTTGGAAGGCTTTCCACAACGTTTTGGAGTTTCTTTGGGAATTTGTGCACATTCATTCATTCTGTAGAGCATTTAAGAGGTCTGCCATTGATTCTGTATGAGAAGGTCTGGCTCACAATTTCCGTTCCAGTTCATTCCAAAGGTGTTGGATGGGGTTGAAGTTCTTCCACACCAAACTCAGCCAAACGTGTCTTTATGGAGCTCGCTTTGTGCACTGGGGCACAGTCATACTTGAATAGAAAAGGTTCCTCCCCAAACAGCGTGCACAAAGTTGGAAGCATGGCTTTGTCCAAAATGTCTTGTCTACTGAAGCATTAAGATTGCCCTTTACTGGAAGTAAGGCACCACCTGTATTTGACAATTAAGAGGTGTGTCCCAATACTTTTTACCATATAGTGCAATGAACGTGATCTCAACAAACTGCAAGCTAGCTTTTAGAGCAAGAATCCCATGAATGAGAATATACAGTAGTTAATACAACAAAGAAATCAGAAAGTGTTTACTGTTTAGAATTCCCAGACCTGCTCTGAAAATATCACAGTGTGTCCAACAATAACAATTTCTTTTATACAGATATAGAAAACATGGTAGCATGCAAGGCTCCGTTTCCATGTGCTGATACATATTATTGTGTCCGAGTTAAAGGGCACACTGCCAAAGTCTGAATCTCTGTATCTGCAGCGAGATTTTTGCTTTGATGTATTAATTAGCTCATTAGTTTCATCAGGTGTGTTCTGAGCAGGGGCAGTGGTACTTCAGGACCAGGACTCAGGTCCACTGCTCTAATCTACAGAGACACAGCGGGATAAAGGGATGTTTCATTATGGGTTTTATTATCAAGTTCTCTTATCAGTGCAAGAGTAAATGTATTGAATGTTATTAACTACGGAGCGAATATTGGAATTTTGTGAGAAAACAGTGCTTTGCACCAGACAGTCCTGTGTCCTTCTTATTTGTAATGGGCATGTTTTTTAGCTTGAAGAATGCTACTTTCTGGTAAAAGTCAAGCTATTCAGATCTTCAAGTGGATACCGGGCTCCCACTGACAATAACCTTCCTTCATTCAGAAAGGCGCCATCTTGGACCAGATGGCTGTGTGCATGCTGGCAACACAACATTCGTTTGTGGAAGCACAAATGGAAATCTGATCAGCACGAGCTACATGTGTTCCTGATTTCAACTGTGCGTCGGGCCTCCTTCTCGACTGTGCAAAAAAAAAAAAAAAAAAGAGAAAAAAAAAAAGAAAGCCCCCCGTATCAGGCTGTGGCGGGGAGGTGGAAGTCAAGACGCATTAAAAGATGCCACAATGCAGACAAGCCCCTTAACGTTCCGAACCAGTGAAAGCTACACAAGCAGATATGCTACGATTAGCTTGGGGTGAAAGTAGGATTCAAAGGAGTGAATAACAAATCTCACCATTGCCTTGAACAGATGCCAGTCTCCGAAGTTCATGTTCATCTCCTTCCTGAGCTCGTCTAGGTTACACTGGCAGAGGACCCGGCCGTTGATGTTTGCCTGGATGTGCAGACATTCACAAGCTGACCTTAGACTGACTTCAAGAGCACTTCTGCCATTCACTAATGCCCTGAAGCTCCTCTGAGCGTTTTTTATTTATTTGGGCCTGCAAGGTCTTTGGAAAAACAACTCGCACGCTTGTGCTTGGTGCATGCTGGTGCAGTCTGCATGGTAGAGCGCTCGTGCCTCTACTACAATAGAGATCTTTGAGTGTTAGGGCCGCTGCTGCACAGCTGCTAGGCTGGAAGAACGTTGGAAGACATTAGTCATGTCATTGCCACCCTGTGGCATTTAATGGAAAATGGGCTCCTAAGGTAAAACCTGTGTTTCTACACGGAAAAGATAAGAATGCTGTTTACTAAATAATCTGAAGGTTGTACCGGGGTAGTTTTAAACTGCGATGGTGCTTTCCCAATGAGTCCACTGGCTTTCATTTTCAAAAAGGATGCTGGTTGCATCGTGACCTCCTGATTCCCAGTCAGGCCGTGGAGGACTGTCCTGTATACTTTGCTACTTTAGGACATTTCATCCTAATAACTGGCCAATTAAAGGCCTTCTTGTGTGTGGTTTTGTTTCATTCTTTTTATTAGATTTTGATTAATTTTAAACGGATGTATTACTAGTTTATGTTAAATTATATATTATTATTTTCATATATATTTGTATTTAATGGTAATTACATGCGTTGTGGATTGAACTGAAAATAAGTATCACATCATCTGAACTGCTGCACATTTTAATACAATTACTGTTACTGATAATTGGCTGGGTTGACCACATTGGAAACAAATTGAACATAAAGGTGGTGTGTGCAGAATAAGACATTTTTTATTAGATTTTTTCCTAATATGTCAAACTCGGCGAATAAATTGTGGCATTACATTAGCAGAAAATGGAGAGTTACGTTTCTTCCCTGACATTTTTTATGTTTAAAACGTGTGGTGTGCAAACCTGAGCATGATTATATGAGGAATTTTGAGGAAGAGGAATTACCATCAGAATGTACAGGGCAGCAGTACCCTGGAGCCTAATCAGGAGTAATAATCTGCACAGCTCTATTGTCCATGTTATGTAATCACAACACGGCATTACTGGTCCCTACTTCATCCAGAAGACAATCATCCATGGACTTACGTGCTCTTTGCTCTTCCACAGACACAAAACAGCAGCTGCTATGAACTTGATCCTACGAACTTGATCCAATTTATGATAAAAGTGTATAAAAATAATCAAATTATTACTTATCCCTGCTTTTCAAAAACAGAAATATACACTCAACTCCAGAATTAGTGTTACCCTTTATCAAAATGAGCTATAAGCTACTAAGCCACACTTCCACTGAGTGAGATCTTGGGGCTTAAACAACATCTACTTTCATTTTTACACTTCTGAGTAACATATAAATAAAAATACTGGCTTAAACCATACTGACACTCTCATATTTGATGAAGCCTTCCCTAGCATGAATACAAGCACTGGGCTGCTCTCTGTAATGTTGAAAAAGGTTGGAGAATATTTGTTTGAGAGATTTTTGAGCCCTTCTCCATGCAGAACATTTCCAGTTACTTGATATTCTTGGGTCTTCGCTTGTAGACCGTCCACTTGAATACACATGATTACAGGTTTTCAGTTCGCTTTAGGTCTGGAGTGCTATTGCAAAATGTCTCTTTTGATTCCTCTAAGCAAAATCATGTGTGGATTTTGTGGGATGTGTGTTTGGGGTCATTATCTTGCTGAGAGGTCCACCCACAGTCAAGTTTCAGCCTTCTGGCAGAGGAAGACGGATCTCAGTCAAAAAATCTCATTGTATTTAGTAGAATTCATAAGACCTTCATAAGACTCCTGGACCACAAGGAGCAAAACAGCCTCAAAACATCAATGATCCACTGGCAAAGAGTATGAGGTGCTTTCCAGGAACTACAGTTTTAATGACAAAGAGGTATTTTTATTTCAAACGTGTTTGGCATTAATGGTTTTTTCAACTTACTACTGATTTCTTAAAACCATTTATCACTGCCTTCTGTCACATTTGGTTTGGTTACACCTTTGATAATGGATGACAAAGAGATTTTGTGTGTAACGTTTTCTATTCAAGAAATTGTCTTATTTCACTTGGTTATAAAAGGGTTAAAGAGCACTAACAAAACACTGGACTCTTTTACTAGTGAAAATCAGTTCCCACAAACATTTTAAGAAGTATTTGAATCAAGGGCTCCAAAGAAGCTATTTTGATCATTGACTTTTCTGTATTATTTTTCAATTATTGGCTAAAGCGTGTTTTATATAATGTGCAAACGATACCTGCTCATTTTGTCAAGGGCACAAGAACAGGTATTTTTACGTTGCTTGCACAAACCTGAGTTGTTAAAATTATTAAACATTTGAATTGCCTTTGGCCTACACTTGTTGAACCCCTTGCATCCATGGCCCTAACATGTCTTCATGTATTCCGATGCTTTGCGCCGAGTAATATCTGTTTTGATTGGTTCTAGCTATAAGAAAAAAGGTGGTTTCTTTGCTTGTCACACACACTGCTGCTGTTCCTGCACACTTGTCCTTGCTACTCTCGCTCTTTGCAACACGCACTTACTCCGATGCGAACTAATTTTGTAATCGATATTTAGCCGTTTTTGAATCACATATGCTCTTTACTTTATGATTGTTTTTGACAGGTCTCTCGTGTCAATCATTCTGGAGTTGACAAAATAAAGTAGTACATCTATTTACTAACTTTACTGCAGTAAAATACATTTAAGTAACTCAATTCATCGAAACAGAAATGCGAAATGAGCCTTTTGTACCTTTCTGACCGTGGCAGTGTACATCTCCAGCATGCTGTCGTCGAGTCCCTCGATCAGTTTCAGTCTCTCGCACACGCCGTCAGTGCTGAGAGAGCTGAGGAGCCCGGGAGGTACCGCAGGGCCCTACACACACACACGCGCACGCGCACGCACACGCACACACACACACACACACACACACACACACACACACACACACACACACAGTTACTCATTCATCCCTAAAATCAACACCCATCCATTACTATCTCTAAGAAAGTGAGGCAGACAGAGAGAAAAAGCAGTGCACCACTGGTAAAGAATGCAGAGCAGCAGGGCCCAATTCTACCACAGCAGGATTTCATCAGGCCAAGACAGTGAGCGCAGCAAGTGAAACGTGAATGTAAAGTGACCACCAGTGAGGGAGCAAGTATAGAGCACAAATGCTAGGCTAATTCTGGCACTCATGCTAAACTGGCTCCATCAAGAGATACAGTGTTTACAGGTGTTTGTTCCAGCTATACCTGAACTCACAGATTAAGTTCCCTTCTTTAAATGCTCTTTAGAGGAAGGAGGTGGTTGCAGAGCCAGAAAATGCACCAGCCACTTTTTATAAGGTTTTTTTAAACCAAACTATTCCCTTAAAAGGTCCACTATTGGTTTTCAATTACTGACCATAGACTGCTGAAATTGGTCACACTGTCTACCTCATCCTTTTCTGGATAATTGGTGGTGGATGATTCTCACCACAGCAGTCATACGAACATGGTAGTGTGACTTTGTGACACTGGAGTTTTTCATTGTCACCGCTGGGTTGAGAGAAGTTGATAATAGCCCTTCAAGAGAACCTCTGTGGTCAGAAAATGATTGCTGATGAAAGGTTAATACATTTCTAACAAAGTCATGATGTATGGTGTCTAACCTCACACCAGCAAAGTGGAGCTACAAAGCAGGCATTTCGAATAAAGTGGACGGTGTAAGTCCCTTAACATCAATTTAATACAGTGACAAGCAGACTGAAAAAGATTAAACTTTAATGTCAACGAAAACCCAACCAAACGGCAATAATCTCTTCAAACTTTTCCCCTTGTAATCAGACTGAAGAATGAAACAACAGCTTGTTGTGTCAGTGGCTAAAGCACCTCATGGCCTCGTGCTAATCCACATTACTGCCACTCCAAGTGTCTATTTTGATGGCTCTGATCTTTGTTTTAGAATCAACAGTGCTGGCGCATGACATTGTTCCACCCTAGACTAAACAAAATATTGCCACTCCGGCTTCAGCCCAGTTACAAATTCTTCAGTTTTTGTAGGGGGGGGGGGGGGGGGGGCTAAAATGGTTGGCTGTGTCTGAATTGAACAGTCCACTTTATTTGATTTTGACAGATCTGTTAGTGAAGCTGTGAGCTACAGATTAGGCAAAATCTCACAAGAAGAGGAAAAGAAGCTTCATTCAACTATTCAAAGGCAACCTGACTCAGGGGTCCCGCTCTTTTCTACAGATCATGTTATGGGAAAGGGAAAAATCTCGCTGGTGTGACCGACAAAGTCGTAGTGTACAATTCTGCCTACTGACAAATCCAGGCTTACTTTTCCAAACATACAACTCAAAGCTAGAGTCAAGTTTGCTAGTATTATTATTATCAACTTCCCTCAACTCTTTCACCAGTAGCTAACAGTGTTGAATAATGTTAACTTGGTTAGCATGTTGGTTAAATTGGTTAGCAAGAGCTGATTTTCTTATTTTAGCGTTACGCAAGTTAATCTATAATCAACATTAATCTATAATCCTAACAGAAAATACCGCAGTTCCCAGCCAACAGGGACTAATATTTACATTTGACTGATAACGTAACTCACATTACTCATAGTTTCAGCCACTTAAAATGTACAGTCATCCAACCAGCATGAGCTACCATGTGACATGACTTCAGGTGTCCTCACTGTGTTGCCACAATATAAACAACAGCAGCTTATACTAAATAGGCTCATCCATAAACTACCATTTGAGCATTAACATGATCCTGAGCCTTAAATAGCTCTTTCAGCTGGTAACATGGTAGTTTGGGGGGGGGTCCTGTTCTTCTTAAAATATTATCCTAGGCAACTGCCTATTTCTCTAACTAGGACAGGTCAGCCCTGAATATCAATGCTCTAGAAGATCTAATGACTCCCCACCAAGTTGTGCATCTCATACAGGTAAAATCTCCATTAACTAATCAAACCTCAAACTTAATCTTTCTTAACTGATGATCACTACAAGACCTAAATAAAGCAGAGCTTCAAACAATGTTGAAAGAAGTGCTTTCAGCATGATGCCAACTTTCACTTCTTTTTCAGTATATGTTCTTTATAAAGCCCTTTGTACAGTGGAGCCCAGTGCCAGCATCGTCAACCGAATCAAACTGGCTGCATCTTCATACACACATGCTGTCTTCCGTAGCCAAAAAAGATGAGCCATGCCAAGAGCATTTAATGGACGGTTGCTAATAAAGCGAGACATTCCACGAATGATAATTCACAGTTGCGTTGATCAAGAGCGATTTGTGTTACTCTTTTTTGTCCATGCTTTAGTGAGCATGTTGGGTAAAAAGGAAAAGACACTTGCTGACCAGCTCTTCTTGAAAAAAATGGTACTGTTACATGTTTAAACCTCCAAATTCCGGACTTCACTATAATGAATACACCACTTTATCCACTGTACTGTAGATGTCATAGACGTAAGTAGCTCCGATATCTGATCGGAGATAGCCGGTCATATTTATCGTCTTCTGGTTGTGAGCTGAATTACACTGAGCCTGTCTGTTCACCTAAGGGCCCTAGAATTTTAATCTCTTTTCACCCCTCAATAAAGATCACGGCAGCTGGGAAATCAGAGTCATATTCAGGGCAAAAACAAAGACATCTACAGCTGCACATGCTCACTGAAAATAACAGTGAAAATGTGTTAACACAAGGCCACTAGCATTGTTCTGGGAACAGATAATGAAAGTCTGTTGTCTGGGGAAATCCCTTCCAAAAACTAGAACCATTTCTGGCAAGTCTGAATGAGGAATACGATTTAAGTTAAAGGTCAATAGAACGAATTGACACATTTCTATTTCTAGGCCATACACGACAAACGTATGATAATGACATTTTAAAAAGCCATTCTGTGGACCTAATATGTTACACAGCACTGGTGCCCTATTCCACATTTTGCATCATCTCACTCAACAGGTATCTGTCAAGCTCTTCGTCGGCTTTATAAGGCCAGAAAAAACTATAAGGTGGCACTGAAAAGCCTCCAAGGACTACAAATGAGAAACACTGCTATAACAATATTGCTGCTGGAAAAATATTAGGTCCACAAGCTCAGAAATGGCATCACACTATGGAGCGTGGCTATATAAATGAGACAGGATAAATGAGGAACAGTCAAAGGTTTAGGAACCTGTACCTGCTTCACTTTGGGGGGATGAGACTTTGTCTGTTCAGGAATAACGAGAGGAGAGGAGAGGGGTTAAAACAGGAATGGGCAGATCATTAGGTATCATGCTACAGCCATCTTGAATCAAGGCCACAAAGGACTCAAACAGCTTTGGACAAAGGATAAACACAGGGATGGAAATTAAGCTCGTCAGTCAGGTAAGAAATTTTCAATTTTTGTGAAAAAGTAGCCCCATGACAGTCCAATTAAGATAGAGGCAAATAAGTTGGAGTTTCCACTAAACTACATGTTTCTCACCACCATTGTTCCATTGCTAAAAACTTATTGGAAGTCTCTAGGTAGTGGAGGTCTAAAGGATTTTAGGGAAGAACTAAAGCAGTTAGAATTGCTTCAGGAACATGATTTTGACACAATCATTGTAAAAACACTAGGATTCCATTTCAGAATGAATGATAATCGTAGTTTTGGTGATAAAATGTATATGCTGGCTCCAGCAGGTTGTAAATCTGTGTGAACTATCAGGCTCTTTCAGGGTAGCTGCACTGCTGGCTGATATCTAACATTCTTAAGTTTCATCCCTGAATGCAAACATATAAACACACGTTTTCCCTTCGGCTCTTTCGCAGCATCCCAGCCGTAATGCTGTAACCTTCCTTACAGTGATGAGGCTCCATGACTTCTGTATGAACAATTAAAATCCAGAGATCTCAGTTTAAAATGGAGAATAGGCCCTGAGAAAGAAAGACACAGAGTAAGAGAAAGAGAGCAAGAGAGAGAGAGCAAGAGCGGGAGAGCGAGAGAGAGAGAGAGCGAGAGAGAGACAGAGAGAGAGAGAGCAACACACATATGCCTGCTCTTCCCTTGCAATGTGAAACAGAAGTTGCATTTTACAAGCACCCCACCCAGAGTGTGAAGGCCAGGAAGAGCGAGGTGTTATGAGAGTAACTGCAGTCAGAGAAGACAGAGGATACTCTTTCTCCTCAGAGATTACAGTATTATTGTGCATACAACCTAAAGAGCTGCTAATTCTAATCCCAGTGTAGTAACAGATGGTTTTACACCAAAAACTGTGGTGTTTTTTAGGGTTCTTTCTTCACTAGAACTAATAAGCTATAGACTGAAAGTAAAGGTTTTTATTCTCAAATTATAGTTGTGATTCTTTAAAAGGCCAAATCACTATATATTTTCCTCCTGAGGTCACTTTTATGATGTTTTTCTTTCAAATGTCCAATTCCATCCACTATCTAGGACTCCCTCAGTAGCACCAACACTGGGAGGGTGAAGGTTAGCATGTGAGTCATATGTTGTACATTTTTTCAAACTGCAATGACACTGGATAACTCAACCTGCTTGGAGGAGAATACTAACACATTAATCACCAATTCTGTTGCATCAGCTAAACAGACTGCCTAAGCTTTATCTCTAAGCTTTATCTCTAAGGTTTTGCTGCAGTGTCTTTAAGGTAAATATATGTACAGTATCAACGGCCTACAGTATCAAACCTATTGTCGCTAACAAATTGTGTTTGGGTAAAGAAAAGAACTGAGTAAATCAGATCACTGTCACTTTAAATCTGAAACGTCACCAAACACAGAGAGAGAAGGAGATAGAGGGCAAGAGATATGGGAAGAGAGAGAAAGAGAGAGAGAGAGGGGGGGGGGGGGGGTAGAGATTTGGAAGAGGGAGAAAGAGAAAGTGAGAAGGAAGGAGAG